>CM060903.1:267379313-268629313 GCA_030737815.1 Allium fistulosum
CCAAACAGATATTTCACTTAAATTAAAGGTGATACCATCTTATTAAGGTCAGATTTCAATCAATTTAACATTGTGTGCGTCATTCGAGTTATAACCAACAGTTAACCCCTCTTAGAAGTATTCTTCCTACCCTACTCCTGCTTTATTTACCTTCCATTATCATATATAAACATCATTTTAGGGTAAAGTTATGGTGGTTAAACAAACAATCCATACACACAAATCATACAATTACTAATCAAAACACTCTATCATTCTATATCCCAACCCAACCTAAGGTGTAAATCATCAAAATCTTAATGGTCAAACTCACCCAAGGCTCAAAGTATCGCTAAACCTAAGTTCTGACACCAACTGTAATGACCCATTATTTTTAACATCAAAAAATTATTATAAATGCTAACAAAATATGCTTACAGCTAGTTTTAAACGTAAAAGATAGCGAAAAATGGATATATAAAATTAAAAATTCTAAAAAAAATAAATAAAAGGGGAAATCTCATAATGGAATTTAAACATCATAGTAAGCATGTACACACGTATCATTTTAAGAATTAAATATTACCTTCTCTCATACATTGCATAATATACACATTTCAATACATTAATTATTAAAACAATAACTATGTAACTACGATGTAAGTGATATACCGATCTATCCTCCGGATACGACTCCTTGCAGACCCTTTGCTTCCTTCTTTTCTTTCATCTACAAACATACAAATAAACATATACATTAAAAAAAGGGAAAATGTGTTAGTTATTTTTGGGGCTGTGCCAATTTTTATACACCCCAACCTCAAGGGACCGACGGCTATTACATAAAAAAATACTGCATACATACCCTTTTTGGGGGGATCAATCCCATGTAGTTCTAATTTATGCTCTTCTCATGCATCTAAATACTTGTTGGTACATAATAACCATAACATCCATGCAACTATTACAACCAATGCAACTAATGCAAAAGGCACAAGTAGAAATAGTGTCCCTACTTATCCATCACAAAAAATCATTATATGGGTCAACAACAATAATAAAACTTTGCCAATCAAACACAAATAAAAATCAATGTCAACTCAATAACCAAATAAGAAAACAACATAAATATACTTCTATACATACTAATCATCAATTGTAGTATTGCATCATCAATGTAAGTAAAATCATCAGATATGTACTAATTCGATTAACATTAGCAACGCAACATCAATCATCAAGTAACAATAACTAACAGCACAAGTAACAATAATGGAAAAATACCCACATCATCAAAATGAGATATCGTCTTCAAGTATCAAATATATGTGATAATTACAATCAATAATTAGTCACCCATTTTACAACCATCTACGTTATATATTTATGATCATTATCCTCTTAAGTATAAAATCGTTCCATTATTGTTTATTATAAAAAATTCATATATTTATTACATCTTAAATCAATAATATACTTCTGAAATCCTTTTATGTACTCCATTTCTTCAAAAAAAAACCCAAAACATCGTATTTTAAACAAAAATAGTAATCTTCATCAAATCGCTTTTTAAAACTATAATATTATCATTTTACATCAACACAATAATATTTTATTTTAAATCATCGAAACTCCATTTTATTTCTATTTATCTCAAAATAGTAATTCTTTAACCAATAACATGACTGGAAAACATTTCTTTACCGTCACTATTATTTTCCAAAAAATACCTTTTTTATTTTATAAATCGGACAATATTAATAAAAATATTATACCATAAATACCGTAAAATCAACAATTTCGTCATTTACACGAAACAATACTATTTTCACTGAAATTCATATTATTATTATATAAAGCTCTTTATATTTTATAAATAATAAATTTATTAAATATTAATTTAAAATATAATATCATTTATTGTTTATGAACCTCCCCTAAAATTCATCAATAATAAGCTTATTTAATTCCATACTTTAATTTCAGTAAAGTCCATTAAACCATCATTATTTACAAAAATCATCCAAAATATGTAAATAATCTTATTTGTCATTTATTTATTTAATTTTCTCTTTATTACCTAATTTGTTCCAATTAATTATTACTGATCTGAATCAAAGAATTTACCAAACATCTAGAAATAGGACAATCAACAATAATTATTCATCAAGGCACAATACATACAAAATATCATAATAATTAAACAATCATCCATATAACACAACATACATCAATAAATATAACTTTTCATCTGTAGATGTGTATTTTATAGATTAAAATTCAATTAATTAAATTAAAAGTTTGTACGAGTGCGCTTTTGCTAACAACCTCTAAACTGAGCAAACTCAGTGCCAAATCATTAAGAATTCCACCATGAGTCCAATGAAAAAAATCATATATGAATTGGAGTTCGTATGTAAAAGGTACTGCGATTAAAAGTTATAGGACTTTAAATACGATTAAATAATATTCAGAGACTTATTTATAAATTACATTCTTCTACAATAAATAGAAATAGTGACTTTACCCATCAACACCACACGCTACCGACTTCTACAGTAATTGCGCTGCCTAGAGGTGCTTGGGTCACGATCAGAGCCTGCCACCACCTTCCCATCACTGTGCCGCAACAGAATTGGTCACAGCCACCACCATTGGCCATCCCCAACTGCCAGCATGCCTTTTGAAATTCCAACCGTTCTTTTGCAAATTCTGGCTTCCTCGGCAACTTCTAACCCGATCCAACTATAAAGATCCAAAATTCAAACTCTTCGTATTTAAATAACTGAATTATTTAGATATTTGAATCTTGGTTAATGTGATTAAATTGGATTTATAACCTTTTTAATCCCTTTTAATTAATAACTAATGAAGGTAAACTTGTTTTTGAAATATGTTTATAAAAATATTTGATTTGAAGAAATACCGAGTATGTGATCGTAAATCGTTTTATCGATAAATGATTTTCTACTCGTAAATATTGTTTGAACTTTTTGGGCTTACCTTATATATTCATGTGTAGTAAATTAGCAACTAAAAATAATTAATGCTTTATGGCTAACTAAACTCTTTTGATGATGTCATGGGTAGATATTTTAGGGAGATATTTTCCAAAGATAGAAGTGAGGTGTAAAATGGGACATGTGAGGGGGAGCATGTTGGTAACCTTCCATTGTGGTTAAGGGGTGATGGTTATGTCTTATAACTCCTACACGAAGCACTTCATTCATTTCATTAACCCATTTGCTAAATTAAAAAGATAAAAATCTATGTCTTCATGCCTCTTTCTCTTCTCTTTAACATTCTCGAATCTTATCAAATCTTCACCAAACTTTGGCTAAGACTAGATGGGAGTCGCCAGCAGCCTTGGGATAGCTAAATGCTACGTTCCCTTTGGCTATGCTTCATATCTCAAGTTTCAGTTGTTTCCGATGTCGAGGCTACATTCGTCATCTCTCACTTGAGTCTTCATCATTCGAACAGAACACGAATCCCTAAATGGATTCCATCATCTTTAACATATCATGATTCACCATATGGATTCGAGCATCTCGAACAGATCTTGAATCTCCATATGGATTCCTGCATAAGTCCTCTGACGAATGCTAGCGCTATCATCTCTCTTGGAATACTCCTCAAAATAGACAGTCCAACATGATATTATCCTTCGAAATGTAAATGCTGACTTCTCCCTTGGACTTAACCTTAGGATAGACAGTTCAGCTCTATAACATTTCACTTCACAACTACTTTAACAGTATAGATTGCATATATGGTTTTAAAGTGGTTACAGGTTTTAGTCATCTCATATAAGTACACTTTTCCCGCTTATCGGACGCTCCAAAACCAATCGATAAATTTCCGGTTAACTCAATTCTAGTTCTCTCAGAAGTAAGCGAAAGCTAGAGACGTTTCATACCAATGCTCCTCCCTGAGGGTCCATATTGTTATGAAATCGTGAAGCCTTTCGTTACTTCTGAAGTCATATTTAGTCAAGTTCGATAGTCGATTAATCGACTATCTAGTCAAAAACAATTGCTTATACAAATCAATAGTTGTATACTTAACTCGTTTCCGACATTCCAACTTAAATATTCCTCGTCCAAGAGTGAAGCCAGGTAAATTAGACCACTGGTTTCATATCAAAGCCTTCCCTAGACTCTTCATTCTTGAATCTCATAAATAGATAAGTCTACCTCATCGGCTTTTAGTGTTAAGTATAGTATCAATGGTTTCCGTAAACAAGTAAGTAATCAACACGATTAACACGTTTTCGACATTCCTGACTTAACTACTCCTTTGTCAAGAGGGAAGCCAATAGATTAGAGATTTATTGCTCGTATCCCTACTCGAACATCAATCTTAACTCTCACAAATAGATAAGTCTACTTTGTCGGCTTTTAGTGTTATGCGTAGTTAATTATTTTTCAAACAAGTAATTAAACAATTAACCATTAAGCAATTTTTAACCCATTTCTAAACCTTTTGTTTATAACTTTAAAACCCTTTTTAAAATGATATATATATATATATATATATATATATTTATAGTAATTTATTTATAAAACTAAATATTAATAAACCATATTTAGAAGATATTTATCACATAAGATATAAAATAGTCAACAAATTTTATAAAAACTATATATACTTAAAAATGCTTTTAAAATGATTTATAATACTTATAAATAGGTTTTAAAACATTAACTCAAAATACTACTTGAAAAGAACAACTTTATAATTTACTTAAAAACTTGGAAAAACATGTTTTAAATATATTTATAAGTAAATCCTCTTATTTAAAAATTCATAACTAATTCTTAAAAATTCATAAAAAATCTCAAACCAGTTTTAAAATACTCTAATATGATTTAGTAGACACTTGTAAAAAGAATGAAACAAAATACTTAGATTTAAATATCTTTTCAAACCTTTAAATTTCAAAAATCAAGGCTAAACGCGACATTTATGCGTAAGTGAAATTTTGGCCACTTTTCGAAATGTTACTTAACTTTTTACTATTCAAATTATTTATGGATACATATAAATATAATAAATATGGTGAGAAACCCCTAAGGATCTCTCTACAAAGTTCCATAGAAATTACTAAAAACAAAGCAATTCCTAAGTGTATCCATAGCGACTATCGCTATAAGTGCACTTTCAAATCCGAGTCCAATCTAAATCAAAGTCTATCTACAACTTATATGCTTTGTTTCCAGACCTTCCTACAAGTCATACAAGTCCATTCAAGTCTATTCATATGGATTACATTTGCTATTTGCTTTCAAAGCAAGAATCAAAACGAATGTTTCAACATCAATTCAAACAAATATATACACAATCAACACAAGCATATATACCCAATATTTTCCATTCAATGGTGAGTTAACTCATCTTTAACCAAACAAACAAGCAAGATCCAAGCACCTAAGTCCAACCCCTACCTTGCAACCACCTTTCCTTTCTTCGTTCTCCTTGCTTTTGCCTTACTTTAGCCCAAAACACCACAAATAACTCACGGCCTTCCTTGATGGGTGGATATTGGTTTCACTTCCTCCAAAACAAACTAGCTAGGAGTCGTTGTAATGTTGTGCCAAGGCTCCACTCCAAATTTGAGTTGATTTAGATGAGTTTTGCAATTATTTTCTTTAGAACTTTTGAGAAAAACAAGACATGAAAAGAGAACTTGTTTTTGCTTTGTGAATAGCAGATTTTAAGATATTTTAAAAGTGGTTTGAAGTTTAAATATTTTTTTAATAATTTCCTTTCAGTTTCCATGTCCTTTCAAGATGAGATTTAACAGCAAAGAAATTCATAGAGCATCAAGGAAGAAACAAACCAGAAATTCAGACCAAGTAGCAACGCCTGCTGATACCACCTCCGATGGAGGAACCAAAGGAGTACCGGTGTAAGATAAGTCAAAATGACGAGGAGTGAAAGATCTAGCATTCTTCGGTTTGTGTTTGAAAAGAGAAGACCAAGGCTGGGGGAGAAGGTAAAGAACAGGTGGGAGAGGGTCGGGAGGAAGCGGCGGGGGAGGAGAAAGGACAGGTTGACAGACATGGACATGGTTGGAAGAGACAAGAGGAACAGGAGAAGGAAGGACAAGAACAGTTGGAGTATGGGAAGGAAGGGAGGCAAAGGGAAGGGTCACCATGAAATTGTTTTGAAGAAGTTAACTTTGAAATGTAGAAGATAAGTTAAAAGTATTAAAAATGGATCCAACCTTTATTCGGGGTCAGATGTTTATTGTCACTGCTTGGAACCCAAGTTTTGGCTCAGCTCATTCTAAAATAAAATCTGTTCCCATATGGATTCATCTCTATCGAATTCCTTTGAGGGCTTGGACCCTCATTAGGATTATCTAGTTATGCTTCCATCTTGGCAAACTTATTTGCTTTGATGAGAACATTGAGAAGAAGAAAAGATTTGAATACGCAAAATGCTTGGTTGAAATCTCCCCTGATAAAGAACTCCCTGACTTTCTAAGTGTAGGTGATGATAAATTAGCCACTGTTTTGATTGAATATTCTTGGAGACCACTTATTTGTACTCATTGCTACATATTTGGACATTCAACCAAAAACTGTGAACATTTTGTTTTTCAAGACGATGACATGGCTAATAGGAAAGCATAGTTGAGAATAATGGTAATAAATTGAAGAAAGATAAAGTGGGAGAGACAGTGGAAACCATTGCTAATGATCATGAGGAAGGGATTATAGAGAAAGAGGATAATGAATATGATAGGGGATTTCAAATGGTTAAAAACAGAAGAAATGTGGGGAATAAAAAGAATCATGGTAAACAGAAAAAATGGAGGAAGGTTGATAGTTCATCATCTACAGTGCATGTGCTGCCAAAAGAAAATGATTTGATCACCCCTGTAGTTGAAGTTGATGTTGATTCTCTGAATGATGATTTTGTTGTGCATAAGAATGGATTTGAAATATTGAATGAATTGGAAGAAGGTGAAATAATTAGTGATGATGTTGCAAAAGTGGTGGAACAAATGAATGAAGTCAATTTTATGAAAGTTTCTGATGGTAAGAATAATAATGCTCATGCACAAAATTCGCATCTCTCAGTTTCAGGTGCAGTTGCACATGCGCCTAGCTCTGGTTCAATTGTGTTTGAGAAGGAAAATTATGAAGCACTGAACCACAAAGGAAATACTTCTGTTGTTCAAGATGTTCAATCTAAAGCAATTATAAAACACTCCCATCCTCAATCTCTTTTACCTTCTGATCCTCATAATGCCAATTATGATCCCCCTCTCAATCATAATCCTCTAACACATCTCCTCTCTACATCTATTTCTAACCATGATGCCAATATCCCTTCCCAACCATCCTTACTTGATCACACTATTGTCAATACTAACATTGTTCCCCCTCAACCATCAAAATCTGGCCACCTTATACATGCACCATCTCATGTACATGTACATGCATACTCTCATGTACATGTACATGCACAGTCTAATGTTAATCCCTTTTCAGATCCTTCCTCTTCCACATTTCAATCTTCCATCCAATTGAGTAACCATCATCCTCCTCCTCCTCCCCCTCCTCCCCCTCCTCCTCCTTCCTCCACCCCCTATTTAAACTTATCCCCACCTCCTCACATTCTTTTGAATAAATCAATCCCTTCACCTGCCACCTCTTCTAAAGGTAAAAGAGGAAGACCAAAAAAATTACCCTCTTTATCAGCTGACCTTGATAAGGTTTTCCTTCTGTCCTGATCAAACTTGCCCCTTGCAACCCTCTGGAAGCCTCCCTCCTCCTACTAGTCTTAATACCAGATCAAAATCCACTAACATTTAATGATACACAACATTGGGTATTGGAATATTAGGGGTGCTCGCTCTATTGAAAAACAACTTGAACTTAAACACCTCATCAAAACTTTCTCCTTACAAATGTTTGTGATTGCTGAAACTAAACTAAATCATGATCTTACTAACAAAATCTGCTCTTTCATTAGCCCTTCATGGTCCAGTATCCACAACCTTGCACAAGCCCCTTATGGTAGACTGCTTATGTTATGGAATCCTTCTCACTTCTCTATATCCCCTATTCTCATCCATAAACAATTCATTCAATAAGTGATAACATATCTTGAAACCTCCACCTCTTTTAATTTCACTGCTATCTATGTAGAAAACTCTAAGATTCATAGGCAAGTGTTACTTGATTACATCCCTTCTCTCTCCACTTCATCAATTACTTGGGTATGCCTGGGTGATTGGAATTGCATGCAATATGCTAATGACAAGCATAGGGGTATACCATTATCTATCCACTCCAAAAAACCATTAAATAATGCTATTCAAGATGATGGTCTCCTTCCTATTAATGGCACTGGTTGTTTTTATACCTGGAGTAATTGCAGTCACATAAATAACCCAACCTTATGCAGACTTGATAGAGCTTATCACAATGTTCAATCTATTCTCAGTTGGCCTTCCCTCTCTGCCTTTTTCCCTTCCCCTTCCCTTTCAGACCACTCCCCAATTATTCTCAATTTTGGTAGGGTTGCCATTAAAAGTCCCTCCTCCTTTTCCTTTTTTAACAACTGGACTGATCACCCTGATTTCTTAAGTTTGGTTAATGATAAGTGGAGAACTAATGTGTTTGGCAATCCAATGTATGTTTTACAGGTCAGGCTAAAAACTATAAAGCAAGAATTGAAGTCATGGGAAAAGAATATATTTGGTGATGGTAACAAAATGTCCTCTGACATAAGATCTCAACTTCATGTTGTTCAATCTTCTATGCAGTCTCTCCCTATTGACCCATCTCTAGTAGAGCAGGAAAAAGCACTAAAAATATCTCTACATTCTGCTCTTGTAGAGGAGCTAGGATGGCAAGACAAAAATCCAAAGATTGCCGGTTCTCTCAAGGTGACAATAATACTTCTTTCTTCCACAAATCCCTTAAAATTAAGCAGTACAACTCAAATATATCATCCATCCTTAGCATTGATAATACTCCTTGTAACTCCCCTGACTCCATTAACAATGCTTTCCTTTCATACTACCATGGCTTGCTTGCAAACAAATCCATTCCCTCTCCTTCTTTTGACTCAATCCACTAATATTGTTTCCTTAAAATCTCATCATCTGCAAAGCTTGCCTTAATTGCTGAAGTCACTCCATTAGAAATTTAACAAGCCATATTTTCCATGAATTCATCCTCTTCCCCTGGCCCTGATGGATTCACTGCTCATTTTTATAAAAACTTGTTGACATATAATAGGTTCTGATGTTGTTAAGGCTGTAAGAAATTTTTTTCAAGAATAATAAGATGCTTGGTGGAATTAATGCTACAAGACTTGCCATGATTCCCAAGTGTGTTTCCCGCACTTCTGTCACCCAATTTCATCCAATTGCATATTGTAATGTCATTTACAAATGCATATCTAAAATCATGGCAAGTAGAATGAAAAATTTCCTTGCTACTGTGATTTCTCCTAACCAATCTGCATTTCATCCAAATAGAAATATTATAGACAACATTCTCCTATCCCAAGAGCTTATGAGAGGGTATTCTAGATCCAATTTATCTCCTAGATGCTTACTCAAAATTGATATGCAGAAGGCCTTTGACACTGTGCAATGGAAATTTATACTAAACATTATATATGTTATGGACTTTCCCCTCCCCTTCTTAGCTTGTATTTACACTGCAATCTCATTTGTAACTTACTCCCTTTCCACTAATGGCTATAGTATTGGCTACTTTAAGGGAACTTAAGGCATCAGATAAGGAAACCCCATCTCCCCATATTTATTTATCTCTGTTATGGAATCGCTTAATTATATGGTGTGTAAGGCAGTGGCAGACAAGCTACTAGATATTCACCCTATGTGCAAAAATCCTCAAATTACTACCCTTATTTTTGCTGATGACTTAATCTGGTTCACTAAACCTAACATACAATCAATTACCAATGCCATGAATACCCTAGAGAAATTCCATTCAATCATTGGCTTAGCAATCAATAGAGCTAAATCAAAAATTCTCACTGTTGGCATCCCTCAATCCCTCATCAATGATATACATCTCATTTCATCTTTGCAACCTCTTCCCCTTAATGATTTATACTTGGGTGATCCCCTCCTTTCATCTAGAATCTCTTCATCTCAATGTTTACCACTTTATTATAAGATTATTGCTAAATTATCATGTTGGCCTACTGAAAAAATTTCTACTGTTGGTAGAGTCAGAATTATTAAATCAGTTACTTCTCCTATGTGTCTATATTATGCTAGAATATATATTCTTCCTGGTAAATTCATTGGTATGATTAAATCTGCCATTAACCATTTCCTTTGGCATGGTAATCCCCACTCTTCCAAACTAGTGCCAATAGCCTTTAAAAAAGTCATGCTACCTCTTGAGGCTCGTGGATTGGGAATAATGAATATGAAGATATGGAATAGGGCTGCCTGCTCCTCTCTGATACATAAACTCCTCTCTCATACTTATAACTTATGGGCTAACTGGACTAAAGTAATCTTCTGAAATCCAATAATTTTTGGGCTGTCCCCATGCCTACCGATTGCAGCTGGACAAGGAGATTTCTTCTGAAACTGAGAAATGATCTCCTTCCTATGTTCAAATACTCCACCCTATATCCTTCTTTGATCTCATTTTGGCATGATCCCTGGTTTGCTAAGGGGATAACCTTCTATAACTTCATAGATTCTAATCTGAGATCTATCACCGGCATCCCTGAAGGTGCTAAGGTGGATGCTTTTATGTCTGACGGTCAGATTTTACTCCCTTATTCTAGCTCTTCATTAATCAGATCTCTTTGGGATTCTGTTGAATATTGTTCCTTTGATAATCCCAAATTCCAATACACATGGGATAATGGTAAGCATTCCATTAACCATGTCTACCAACTCCTAAACATCCATAGTTCTTATGGCCTGTTTCCTTGGCATTCAAGAATTTGGTCATCCAATGGCAAGCCTAAAGAGAATATGATGCTCTAGAAAGTCATTACCAATGCAATTCATACGCAAGATAACTTGGTTTACAAAGGACTGTTGCAAAGCTCTACATGTCTCCTCTGTAACAAAGCCCCTGAAAACACCCTACATCTTTTCTTTGCTTGTGAGTTTTCTCATTTCATTTGGAAGAACACCATGTCCAGGTTCGGGCTACATTCTCATCTGCTAGACTCTAAGGTAGAATGGCATAACATATTTAAGGCCACTCGATGGAGAACTGTCAAAGGGAAGTCGCTTTTAAAGATCCTGAAGAAATTCATGAGTTTAATATGGGGACAATGTAACGCGAGATTGTTTGGTGGTTTTATGAAAGATAAGGTAATGGTATTTATTGCCCTAATTAAGAAAATTGTGTGATTGTTGTAAAGCATGTCTAATACTATGGTATTAGATAGGGTTTTTGTACTATCCCTATTTTGCTATTTGTAATGTTTATTTTCCCTTGTAATTTGTTTTTTGCAATAAAATGGTAGGGGACCATTTAACCCCACTAGCTTTGCAAAAAAATAATAATTATTATTTATGAATTATTGATGTAAAGGGTTATATATATAACATACTTTTTTATAATTTTTGTTAAATTCTAAATTAGTTATTTTTAGGTAATATTTTATATAGATATTTAAATCACATTTATAAGTATTTTAAAAATATTTTTACATATATGAGTTTGGAGAAAAGTAAGTTAGGTATTTTATAAAAGGATAAGTATGTTTTGGGTTATAACATTAAGTTATAATGAATGGTTTTGAGAAGTTATTTACAAGTATATTATCTTGTTAAATAAGTATACTTTGGTCCTTAAAAATAATGTTTTAAAGATAATGAAAAGTATAAAAGTGTTTTGGGTTTATAATAAACAATGTTTAAGCAACATGTGTTTTTAACCCTTTTAAATACTCTTTTGAATGTAATTAGATCTTTGAAAGGAATATTTTAAAGTAAATGATAAGTATGGAATATTTTGGAAAAAGGATTGAAAAAGTAATGGTTTAACTTATAAGAGAGAAGAGGTTTATAGTAACAATGTTTTAGTAATAATTTTTTTAACATCTTTGGTTATATTTTAAGGTGGAAATCTTGTTAAGTGATTTGTGAATATTCTTATAACTTTGAGATAAGTATATGAATATATTTTGAAGTATTAAAGAGCAAAAATGAATAGTTAAGTGATATTATGTATGCATATATCTTTTATAGAGGTATTTTAAATATGTATATAAGTATTTACAAAGAAATATTATTTGAAAGTATGGGGATTAGAGGTTGCTTGTGTGACTTAATCGTGTTTGCATGTTTATTCGTTTATGGAAATTATTTACTCCTATACTTGGCATTAGAAGCCAACAAAGTAGATGTTCTATCTGTGAGAGTTAAGAATGAGGTGTCAATGTAGGGCTTGGATGCAACCAATGCCTTAACCTACCTAGCTTCACTCTTAACCAAGGGATAGTGTAAGTTGAGAAGGTCAGAAATGGTGATAAGTATACGAGACTTGACTTCCATATGCGATCGTTTTATTTCTATTGGACATGACCAAAATTAACTTAAGAAGTATATAAAAGCTTCATGGCTTCATATGGTTTGAGATCCATTGGGGATGACTCATTAGTATGAAACATCTCTTTCTTTAAGAAAGTATATATACGAGATCCCCTATAGACGATTCCTTTATATCATTTCCTTACTTCTAAATGAACTGGAATAGAGTTAACCAGAAATTCACCAATTTAGTTTTGAAGATTCCAAGATCAGGTAAGTACACTAATTTTTTTTACCGAAACCCACTTCAAAACTGATATACGAGTTCTATGTTTTGGAAGGCGTTGGGGAGTGGAATGTATATAGAGTTGAACTGTCTATCCTAAGGTTAAGTCCAAGGGAGAGGTCGGTGTTAACATTTCGGACAAATGTTATAGAGTTGAACTATCTATTCTAAGGTTAAGTCCAAGGTAGAGGTTAGCATTACCATTTATCGGACAACTTGTGATCGAATACATGGAGAGATTCGTGATCTGTTTGAGTGATGAAGACTCGTGTGAGAGATACTAAACATGACTTCTGCATTGGAAATGATATAAAATAGAGTAGGGGCATAGCTAGTGGTTTGGCTAACCTAAGGTTATATCGACTCCATATATAGAAATGCTTATAGATGCTGCTACTAGGAGTTGATGATATTTGGTATCACATGTTCGGGCATGGACTAGTTATGTTTTCCATTGAGATATATTTTATCTAGAGATATACGATGCTCGATAGGTAGTTTCTAAATCTTGTAAGGAGGGCGACCTCGATATATTGAGGATACCTCCATGGAAACCCATATGCGAACGTACTTTAGCAGTTTTAGTTGTACTTCTAATATTGTTGTGTTGCCAGATGTAGATAGTACAACTATTTTCAGATTTATATTCTACACCCTAGACATTATCTATTATATCACCATATGTGCTTATTTGATAGTTTGTTTCTTTTTAGGGGAAACCCATTCTGGTGATTTGGTTGGTCTCAAAAGATACTATTTAATTGGGCCCTATATTTCTTGAGTTTCTCATACCAGACTTATGTCTGGCTCATGGTTTTTTCTTCCCTTAATTCCTCCGGTGCTCTTTCGAGTAGTCCGAGAAAGGCAGGTTTTCATTGATATTTTCTGGAGCTTCAAAAGACAAGCTAGATGCTTCCATTCGCTTATAGTTGTATTTCATTTTCGTTGCACTACTAGTAGGTGTATATAGCAACTATGAGGACATGCTGTTATAACTATCTAAGCTAATGATAGTACTTAGGTTAGTAGCTCCAAAATTACATAGTATCTTGGGGTAACCTTATGTACTATTTTGATATTATATATTATCGTCCTGTTGTGAGATTCAGATGTTTTGTTCTTCCTTTCTTTTTCGTTTTCATTTTTATTTATCCTAGCAATCTGTTTTTCCAACACTTGAGTGTTCGGCACGTGAATACCGTGGATGTATTAGTATCAACATTTGAGGTTGAAAAGACGGTTCGTTACACCAACCATATGAATCTACTCTGTTCGATGTCCTCTACCTCTTAGTATCATCCGTTCATCCTACAATTAACGTTTCATCATTAATACCAAAATCCTTGATTCGACGGCTATGGATAAAACATTAATTTCTAGTCAGCGAGAGCATCTGATGGAAAAATGAATCTCAGATGCTTCTTCGCCTCGTCGAGAGCTTCGAATTCATGTATAATTCGATAGGGTTTGGACACCCTGAATTTTCAATCACTTTTTAGTCAATTTGCTAATCACCATTAGATATGAATTAGGGTAATTTCGTAATTTGGCAAAAAAGAAGATGGAGGTAACGGCTAAGGTTTCATAGCCTCATTTATAGAGTCATTAGGATGGGTTATGGGTTGCATATCTAGTTTGGTTTAAACAACTACATATGCTATTTAAATGCTATATCACCTTTATTTCGCAAAGCATAACTCCTAATCCATCAAAAATATAACCGATGAGCTCAAAAAGACCTTCGCAATAGTTGTAAATAGGATACCTAACTCACCTTTTAATTAAAAATCCATTTTTACTTAATTCAGTATTAAGAACGTCAAATTTCTGGGTCGTTAAAAGTTTGTGTCGAACCATCAATGGTATTAGAGCCTAAATGTTCTATTTATCTAATTAGCAATTTTGGGGTCAAATAATCGTGCTTGCAAATCTGATGGGTGTCTAAAAAAGTATTGTTTAGGCTTAAGGTTGAATAATCAGGTATTCACTCTTCCTTGTCTACCGGCCCAACCCAATGAGCTGAGTAAGTCCCAAAGGTTGGCCCACTAAGTAATGCCTAAATTGTTTGGGCCTTGGGCTAATTTTTAAACTAAAATTTGAAAATTTAAACGATATTTTTAAATGTTGAGTTCAAAATTTAAAAGAATATTTTATAAACGTTATAAAATAAGTCTAAAATTGTTCAAATTTTTTTGACAAATTAATTTAATATCTTTAAGATTTTATAGGTATATAATTAATTTGATTAATTACATAAATAACTGAAATTTAGTTAACTGAAATATACATATATATTGTGATATTTATCTATGTAACCATTAACATTATGGTAGAAAATTTATCTTAAATTTTTGAGGTAAATTAAATAAACTTTTTTAATTTTATTAAATTATTTAAATAAAATGTTTAATTAAATAAATGTTGATAAATAATTATTTAAATGTTAATTGATTAAATTATATATGCTGATATATATGTAAGTAAAGCCATAAAGGTTATAGTTCAATAACTCAAAATGTTTTGGTTTTCTCAAGATTGTATTGAGAAATTTAACCAAATAAATTCATGAATTTTTATGAATATTTGATTAATATAATTAATTAGTTAATTAAATAGTACAAACATATTTGATATATATGTATATGTATATGTATATGTATATGTGTGTGTCTATATATAAACATACATATATATACATACATATATATATATATGAAATCATAATGGTTATTGCTATCCATATTGACCAAGCAGCTTTCAAACGAATCTGGGCGTCGGGAAGAAGACGAAATGGTTCAAGTACTTAAGGCAAGCTTAGAATGGAATTAGATAGGGCTTTAAGGAGTATGGAGTCTAAGTACATTTGGAAAAAGAGGTCGGTACCGACATGGAATCCTGTCTATACCGAGTTCTTTTTAGGAGCTATGATAAGTCTGGAGCTTTGGTCAAGGAGTAGTTGGATAAAGTGGTCATCCTATGGCCCATAACTGAAGAAGTCGTTAAGCAACTCCAAAAGTAATGCAGAAATGGACAAGTGCTATGTGTGCCAGAACATCTCGGTACTGAGTTGAATTCAAAGGTAAAAGTGATCATGGCTTGAAGACATGAAGGAATAAAGGATGAAGAAGTGCTTTGTACTAAGAAATTCATGTCGACACCAACAAGATTCATTTCTGTATCGATATGATTTATAAACAGTGGGGACTACGTCTTCCCTCCTACTTTCTCGAAACTGGAGTTTTACCTGGTTTTCAGCCATCTGCCAACTGTAGTGATAAATTCCTCTATAAATAACAAACCTGGAGCCACCTTTACATATCTTTTTTTGGGCCATTCTCTCTTCATCTCTTATCGCGACTTAGGTTTTATCGCCCAAGGGCTGTTCAAATCTATTCTAGTCAGAAAACTTCTTATATTTGTGATAAACCCAGTCTAAATAAGATTAAAGTTGACGTAGGCCATAGAGTTTTCCAAACCATTATTAAAATCTATGTGTTCTCACTGTTTCCTTGCTATTTTCTACTAGATTTACTCATTTTCATATATTTTAGGGTGTTATGCCACTTTTTGGCCCATTATTTTTGGTGCTTTCACTAAAAACAGAGCTTCTCAAGCGTAGATATAGTTGTCTTTTATGGATTAGATCATCCAAAAGAAGGATCTAAAAGGTTTTTACAGTAGATTTATAGGATTTTCATACTTAGAGTAATGGAACAAAGGAAAACTGGAAGTTTGGAGCCGTAGCTAATGGGGAAGATGAAGCTTTTCACCACATTGGGGAGACTACCCAATCGAAGCCGCTTTGCCAGGACCATCTGCCCCTTGGGAGATGGTGTTGAGAGTGGAATTTGATAGGATGATGGTTTAGTTAAACCAGAGGATGATGGACATCCAGAAAGCACTTATAGACAAGATGGATGTAAGCATTGCCTTATTGACCCAACAATCCTAAAGATAGAAGAAAGGATGTAGAGATGCATCACCGTCTGGTTCTAAAGGAGAAAGTTCCTCTTCATTTGATCAGAACAAGAGAGATGGGAAGCAAAAGATAAAGGAGAAGACTGCTGGAGCGGTATGGAAGAACGCTAGAGGAAGAAGCTAGGAAGCAGGTGGAGGAACTCATATCGGTGTTAACCAAATCAGGTCGGTACTTACATGAATTTGAGGAGTTCTAAAGGGCCACAAGCTGATGCCATTAATCTATCAGATTCCGATGATGATCTACAGGACACTAAAAATGACATTGCATAGAATGTTGAAGCTCAGGATGTTGGTTTTCAAACAATAACCGCTAAGCCAACTAGGCATCAAGGAGGAACCAGAGAAGTGGCTCTTTCAGAGATAGGAGAGCCTAGATGTCATCAAGCGAATCGAGACCATTTGTGGAGTTAAACATTCGGTGCTGCTCCTGATAGTCGTTTTTTCAAACACTAAGCCAATGAGGAGCATATTGCTGATATGATAAAGTAGTTGATGGAGGAAAACTGATGGAGAAAGAGCAAAGATTGGGGTTTTGTGCCTAACGAACTCCATTTATAGAGAATATCTTATGAGAGGAATACTCCTAGAAGTTTACTATACCTTTGATACTGTCGTAGAATGGAATGACTAATTTTATGTAGCATCTATTCAAGTATGAGTGGCTCATGGATGGTTCCAACACGATGGATGCGGTTCGGTTTAGGTGTTTCCTGATCTTCTTAAATGGAGTTACATCGATGTGGTTCACTAAGCTTGCGTTGAAGTCCATTTTGACTTTTGATGAATTGGCATAGAAGTTTATAGAGCAGTTCAGTGTCCATGCTGCTTTATCTAAGGATGTGATAACCTTGTCGGGCATTTTCCAAGGACCAAAAACGTCGTTGAAAGGATTCTTAATATGTTTAATATGGCGATCACGGAGGTGAATAATCCAAAGGAGTATATGGTGTTGATGGCTTTAGTCCGAGGGATACATTTAGATACAGATTTTGGAAAATGACCAAGGATGAAACAGTCGACTACTATCGAGGAGTTCCATCGAAAGGCTAACTAGTTCTTGCGTTAAGAAGAGGCGAGTCTGGTTGCCGAATCGGCTGGCGGTGGAAAACCGAGAGAAGTTATTCAAAGTAATATGGCTATTAAACAGACTGGTGAGAGTGCTGATAACGTAGTTGTGGATGTTGGGGATTCTAATAATCAGATAAAGAGGAATCAGGGTATTGGGATCTGGAGGAATGATGCCAAAAAACATCCAAGGAACATGAGGCCATAGGAATATATGCCTTTAAACGACATGCTCAAAAATATCTACCCCACAATGCAAGGGGTTGAGAAATATAGAAAGCCGCCTCAGAGGCAGGCAACCAATGCTAAGTAACACTTCAAAAAGTACTAGGATTCCATGAGACCCATGGACACAAAACGATTGAGAATTGTCACTTAAAGGATATCATTGAGGAGTTAGTCCATAAAAAGAAATTGCAGCAATATGTTAGAGAGCCACAGGATGATGTACATAATGTTAGACCCCAAGGGTCGAATGCCTAAGGGAACTAGCCTGGACCCAGTGGAGAGGGGCCTAGGTGGCCTGATGGAAGAATTGTTATTAACACGATAATTGGAGGACCTCATCTAGCGGGGAAAAGCTGGAATAAGATGGAGCAATATGCGAATTCTATAAAGCATGTATTGTAGGAGAGCTACTTTACCATTGAGGGTGGGGCTCTAGTTAAGCAGCAAAGATTCATGACCGACGATATAGTCTTCTGTAATAGGGATACTGATGGGATTGAAGCGCCAACCATTGACCCCATGGTGATAACGGCCGTTGCAGGCCCAACTACCATGCACTAAGTCTTAGTGGATTATTGACGCTCGGTAAATATTCTGTTCAAAAGGACATTTGATCAGATGAAAATCAGTTCCAAAGACATCAAGCTTTGTAAATCCAAGGTTTAAGAATTTACTGGAGAGGCAAAATGTAACACCCCATTTTTAGTAACATTATTTAGGATACATAATTAGCTAAATTAAATTAAATAATGTAGGTTGATTAATGGATTGAGATTTGTGATTAATAAGGGTACCCGTGCCATGTTAATGAGTAAATCAAAATGAGATAACATGAAACAAAATAGAAAAAGGAAATAGATAAAGGCAAAGTTGGAATAAGAATATTCTTATACCCTAAACCCTAAATTTTTCTGCTTTCAAAGGAAAAGGTACTTCAATGGTTTCGAAAGGTTTATGTAAATGGTTTTGAAAGGAAGGTTTTGGCCTTTCGGCCTAGATGAAAGAAAGGGTTTATTTGGTTACGACAGGGATACTTTCAATGGATTTAGAAGGGGTACTTTCAAAAGTTTAAATGTTTTCATCAACCAAGAT
This sequence comes from Allium fistulosum, assembly GCA_030737815.1. Classification (NCBI taxonomy): domain Eukaryota; kingdom Viridiplantae; phylum Streptophyta; class Magnoliopsida; order Asparagales; family Amaryllidaceae; genus Allium; species Allium fistulosum. The sequence continues at coordinate 267,398,453 of CM060903.1, forward strand.
TTGAGTAAAGTATATATAACATGGCAAAGTGATATTGAGTAAAGCATAGAGTATATATTTTCCTTGTTTAAGCTTGGTTTAAAGGTCTTAAATCAATCTTAGATGAAAAAGGTTTTCAAGGAAAATTTAAGGGAAGGTTACCTTAAGTGATATGACTCAGATATTAGAATACCAGATGGGACAAGTATAGGGTTGCACCTTATACATTAGCTATTAGTCCCAGCTAATTTAGTCCAAAATTCCAATGTGTAGGGCTTTGTCACAGGTAAGACTAAAATTATGATTACACATAGAAAGGAATATATATTTGTATATAGATAGGTTATTGGTGAGCCCGCAAAACCATTAGATCAGGTGACCCTGGGATATGTTAAGTTAAGGATAGACCGTCCAGAAGAGGAGTATTTAACAGATGATCAGGGACAGACCGTCCAGAAGAGGAGTGTCTAACAGATGTTAAATTATTTTGATTATATTTTCTGGTAGGCCCGAGTCAGCCAAAGGTTAATAGTTAGCCAAAAAACTATTGTGTTCGGACAGATAGTTCATTTATTACCTGATATGTATGTTTACATAATAATTCTTCATAGTTATAACCAGTTTTGGTTGCAGGATAAAGGTTTGCAAAAGATATGTTTTAAAAGGATATTAGTGAGGGCAAACCCGTTCCGCTAAGTGGTGTGGTCTCGCTTAATATCAAATAACCGAGATGTATAGTATTATTCACACCAGGCTTTATGTATGACTCGAAGTTAAAGTTTTTCCCCTTAAACTCTCGGGTGCTCAAAAATTGATTTGAGTAGGCTGAGGGTTGAGGGTTTTAGGTTTTAGTATGTTGACGAATAAAGCTTCCGAAGACGAGCAGGTGGCTGACGGATAGCTATTTAGAAGTCGTTGTTTTGTTTTATTCTGCTGTGTTGTATTTAAGACACTAATGTCTATATAGTACTCTGGTCAACCAAGGGGGCATCGTCATTTGTCGCTCTTGGCGTATTTATGTAATAATTATATTTTATCTGAACTTGGGAAATGATTTTGGGATTATGTTATTTGAATGTGAAACATATGTTTTGAAATGTAATCGATAAAATGTTGATTTTTTGGAAATTTGTGATTTTCTTTCATACTCAAGTGCTTCTGATATTATGGATACCATTAACATAGCCGTATTTAGTCGCTGGAAGTTAATACTATGGATGAGTGTAGCATCTGTACTGCTTAGCTTTAGGCCTCTAGATAGGGGATGTTACAACTTGGTATCAAAGCATAGGTTTATGAAAAACTTTAAACTAAAATGATTTTTGAAAACATAATCCTAAGGAATTAGAGTAAGATCAGGGTATCGGATAACGCTATAGTAACGTACTTGTATTTGCTATATATAAGTATACCCTATATCTTCCTATCTCTCTTAGGTTATTGTTCTGTATCTCACAAGGCTTGAATACAGATATGGACGCTAGAAGTGGAAGAGTGAATCTTGGAGGAAGCACCAACACAAATGGAAATGCCAGGCCGAATACCAGGAGAAACCAAGGTCGGGCACAAGCAGGGAATGTTGGTGCTGGAGTCCCACAAGTGGATATGGGAGATATGTATCAGTTTTTCATGAATATGATGTAGACGGGTGTTGCTACTGGAATGGTTGGAGGAAATGCTGGAGTAGGAGTTCAAGAAGCTCTGGTGGTCAACCGTTATGCTATTTTGAGCAGAGATTATGCTAGGCTTGGATGGAAGCCCTTTATTGGAACTGAGAATGCTATAGAAGTGGTGAACTATTTGTTTCATTGTGAGAGGATCTTTACAGACACGGGGCTCAATGATGAGTAGAAGAGGAGGGTTGCTTCGAGACAGCTTCAGGGAGCAGCTTTATTTTGGTAGAATAGTGTGATGGATGGAGTAAATGAATAGGAGATGACATGGGCTGAGTTTAGGAGAAGATTTCAGGAGAGGTTCATGTCTGTGATGGCGCAGTCTACTTTGCTCAGGAAGTTTGCTGCATTGGAATAAAGGGAGATGTTTATTTTGGAGTATGCTAGAAGTTTGAGGAGTTGACTAGGTATGTGTATGCTACTGTGGATACTGTGTTGAAGAGGAATGAGAAGTTCATAAGGGTGTTGAAGCCTGAGTTGGCGAGGGCTACATAACCTCATATTAGAGACCATTGTGATGTGGTTGTAGAGATGACTTTGATACATGAGAAAATGCTTGATTTGTTGGAGAATAGTAAGGCAAAGGAAGTCCAAGTGGGGCAGAGTCAGAAAAGAAAATTCTTTCATAAGAAGGGTACTCGGAAAGGTGGAGCCACGAAGAAAGGAAAGTCTGAAGTGGTTGTTATAAGTGTGACAAGAAGGGGCACTTTGCTAATGAATGCCACACAGGAAAGGCAAAGGAAGTGATCGGGAAGAAGAAAATCAAGTGCTTCAATTGTGATCAGATTGGCCACTACAAGAACCAATTCAAGGAACCAGCAAAAGAAGGGAGAGGAAAAGTATATGCATTGGAACCAGCTGCCCGAGGCCAACGGCATAGCGGAAAGGGAAATCAGTATTGGGTGGTACGCTTCAGATCCATGATATGTCTGTTAGCATTTTGTTTGATACCGGTGCATCGCATTCTTTTATATCTCGATGTTTGGTAGATAAGCTTAACCTAGAACCCACATATATAGTTACTTCCTTAAGAGTTGCAAATCCGATAGGAGGGTAGGCGACACTTGGGATGAAGTGTGACCACTTAGAGTTTGACTTGCTAGATTACACCTCTGTTTGCAATTTGCATATATTTGACTTTGTAAGTTTCAGAATTATATTAGGCATGGATTGCTTAAGTAAGTATGATGCTAGGATATTTTTCCACGATAGGAAAATATCACTTAGACACCTTGATTGTAGTGATCGGATTGTATATACCGTAGATAGCCCTAGCTGTGAGGTGAATTCTTTGTTGGGGGTTATGGAGTTAGAAGACGATTTGAATCGAGTTTTCGTGATTAGAGAATTCGCAGATGTCTTCGAGCCGATAGTAGGATTGCCACCGAAACGAGCCATTGAGTTTCGAATAGATTTGGTGCCTAGAGCAGAACCAGCTAGTAAGCCGCCAAGTAGGATGACACCTATAGAGATGAGAGAGCTGAAGGTGCAGTTGGTGGATTTGGAAGGGAAGAATTTTATCAAACCTAATAGTTCACCTTGGGGAGCAGCCGCACTGTTTGCTAAGAAGTCGGACAGATCGTTGAGGTTATGTATCGATTATCGTAAGTTGAATGAGAAGACGATAAAGAATCGATATCCGTTGCCTAGAATTGACGGTTTGTTCGATTAGTTGAGTGGAGCCAAGATATTTTCTCAGTTGGATTTGGCTACAAGTTTCCATCAGCTTAGAGTAGCAGAAGATAGTATACCTGTGAGAGCATTTAGGACCAGATATGGATCGTACGAATGGTTAGTTATGCCGTCCGGACTAACTAATGCACCAGCATTCTTTGTAGACTTGATGAACCGATTTTTCAGAGAGCACTCAGGTAGATTCGTGTTGGTGTTCATAGATGATATTTTGATATACTTTAAGGATGAGAAAGAGCATGAAGTTCATCTTACAGTGGTTCTTGAGACTTCGAGAGAACATCAGATGAAGGTGAAGTTTTCGAAGTGTCATTTCTGGAAGAAGGAGGTGAAGTTTCTTGGTCATGTAGTTTCAAAAAAAGGATTGGCAGTAGATCCAACTAAGATCGAAGCACTGAATAGTTGGAAGAGTCCCGAAACAATGGCTGAGATAAGAAGTTTTCTTGGATTGGCTAGATATTATCGGAGGTTGATAAAGGATTTTTCACAGATAGCAACGCCGATGACCAAGCTAACGCGAAAAGATGTGAAGTTTGTTTGGACCGATAAGTGTGAGGAAGCATTCCAGAGCTTGAAACACTTATTGACCCATGCACATGTATTAGTTGTTCCAGATGGGAATCAAGATTTGGTAGTTTATACAGATGCGTGTGGAACTGGATTAGGAGCAGTGCTAATGCAGAGAGGTAAAGTGATTGCCTATGCTTCTAGACAGCTTAGACCGCATGAGGTTAGATACCCAACTCAAGACTTGGAGTTAGCCGCAGTTATTTTTGCTTTGAAGGTGTGGAGACATTACCTTTTGGGAGAGAGGTTTGATCTTTATACGGATCATAAGTCGTTGAAGTAATTGTTCTCTCAAAGGGAGATGAACATGAGATAGCAGAGATGGTTAGAGTTTATTGCTGCTTATGATTTTGGAATTGAGTACACACCAAGGAAAGGAAACAAGGTAGCAAATGCGCTTAGTACAAAGCATCAGAATGCAATGTTGGCTATGATAGCAGAATGGAAAGACTTGGAAGCATTGTCGACTTGCAGAGTGCAGTGGAGATCCGAGGCTGGGTCTAGTGGGGAATCTGTTTTGTTATCTTGTTTAGAAGTCCGACCGGTATTGATTGAGAAGATTTCTTCTAAACAGGAAGAGGATACAGTGTTAGCTGAAAGGATCATGAAGTTAAGGGAAGGAACGAAGAGCGATGACTTGAAGGATTTCAGTCTTGACCAAAGTGGGTGGTTGAGAAAGAAGGGTAGATTATGTGTTCTGGATGTGGGAGACACAAGGAAGGAAAATTTAGAGGAATGTCATCGTTCGGAGGTCACTATTCATCCAGGAGGAACGAAGATGTATCAGGATATGAAAAGAAGGTTCTTCTGGGAAGGAATGAAGAGGGATGTAGGCATATGGGTGAAATAGTGTTTGAACTGTCATCAGGTGAAAGTCGGGCATCAAAAGCCAAGTGGGTTGCTTCAGCCATTGGATATTCCGGTATGGAAGTGGGATTCTATTTCTATGGATTTCATAGATGGGTTGCCGAGGTCTAATAGAGGAAATGAAAGTATATGGGTCATAGTGGACAGATTGACCAAGAGTTCCCATTTCATTCCCATTAAGTCAAATAGGACGGCACCTGTATTGGCTAAGTTTTTTATAAAGAATGTGGTTAGACTGCACGGAATTCCTAGTAGTATTATTAGTGATGGAGATTCCTTATTCACTAGCGAGTTCTGGAAGAGTCTACAGGAGAGTTTAGGAACCATGCTCAATATGAGTACTTCTTACCATCCGCAGACAGATGGGCAAACAGAAAGAGTTAACAAGATCTTGGAAGACTTGTTAAGAGCTTGTGTATTAGACTTCGGGGGATCATGGGAAGACCATCTACACCTAGTCGAGTTTTCGTATAACAATAGTTATCATACTAGTATAGGGATGGCATCGTTTGAAGCATATGGAAGACCATGCAAATCTCCCGCATGTTGGTTAGAGACCGGAGATAGGTTAGTCCTTGGTCCCAATTTGTAAGAGAAGATGTAGAGAAGATTGAGCTGATAAGGGCTAGAATAAAGGAAGCTCAGTCTAGGCAGAAGAGCTATGCAGATAGAAGACGGAAAGATTTAGAGTTCACGGTTGGAGATCGTGTTTTCATCAAAGTATCGCCGATGAAAGGTGTTATCAGGTTCGGGAAGACAGGGAAGTTAGCACCGAGATTCGTAGGACCGTTTTCTATTTTAGAGAAGATTGGGAAACTCGCATACAGAATAGAGTTACCGAGTAGTTTGGCAGGAGTCTGCGATGTTTTCCATGTATCTCATCTGAGGAAGTGTGTTATGGCTCCAAAAACTACTATAGCACCGACTGTGTTAGATGACTTAGTAGTAGAACCAGATTTTACTATAGTTAGAAAGCTGATTCGTATAGTCGCAAGAGATGAGAAGAGGTTAAGGAAAAAGACAGTCGGATTAGTGAAAGTCTAGTGAAGCGATGATGAGAGAGACTGTACTTGGGAGAATGAGAGCAGGACTAAAGACGCTTATCCTGATTTGTTTGATAGTATGTTTTACCTTTATGTTTGATTGTTGTGTACCTTATCGTAATTTCAAGGACGAAATTCTTTAAGGAGGGGAGATTGTAACACCCCATATTTTTAGTAACATTATTTAGGATATTTAATTAGCTAAATTAAATTAAATAATGTAGGTTGATTAATGGATTGAGATTTGTGATTAATAGGGGTAGTCGTGCCATGTTAATCAGTAAATCAAAACGAGATAACATGAAACAAAATAGACAAAGGAAATAGATAAAGGCAAAGTTGGAATAAGAATATTCTTATACCCTAAACCCTTGGGAACTCATTCATACATTCATTTCATTATCAAAATTTTAAGTCTAAGGCCGTCCACCATTAATGAAGAGGAAGAAGATAAAGCAAGGATTCAAGAGGAAGAACCAAATCACTTAATCAAGATCAAATCTCACATCCTAAATCACAAAGCTAAAGTGAATAATGACTACATCTCTTATTTCTTAAATGTTTTCGATTTTAAGGGAATCCTCATTTATCTTGCATAGTTTAGCTATGATTTGAAGGACACAATGTTTATATATGTATGTTGATGATTTATGCTTATTCATATAGATTTTATGATATGTTTTGATGTGAAAACCCTATTTAATGACATCCAAATACCTTGTGATTTTAGATATAGTGCAGAGATGATATGTTAGAGATGGGTTTCAATTTTCATAATTTTCTAAATTAATGTGGATTTTATATTAATTATTTAGTGAAGAAAATGATTTATTGGGTTATAAATAATTTTCGGTTAAATTGTAAATAATTTGGGTCGGAAATTTATATATGCTAGAAAACATATTAAAAATTATTTTCTAGAATTTTTGTAGAATTTTCCTAAGTGTTTTGATGAATATATAAAATTATTTAAGGTATGGGACTTAAATGTTTTATATATTTATAAAAAGAGAAGGGGTATTTTGTAAATAAATTAAAGTGTTTATTTCTGAAATTTTGGTAGTGCTTTTAGAAAAGAAAATTTGCAACCAATAAGATTTAGACAAACAAGGCAGGTTAGTTAAAAATATTACTTCAAAAGGTTAAAAATCAGTTTTACATGTAAAATGTATATTTCTCCACTTTCGGCACCCTGCTTCCGACTTAGATGGCTTTCGACTTAGTTCCTCCACCTTTATTACTATCGAAACCAATGTGCATGGCATCAAAGACTTGGTGCGTAGCGAGTTGGAAAGAAGGCGGAAGGTATGAGGTCGAATCCAGGGGTTCCGAAGGGATCGAAGCGCTGCTTTGTTTTAAATAAAAATGCATCTGCTTTGCTTTTGACATTATAGCTTTCGACTTGGTTTACTTTCGACTAAGTCAATGTTTTTAAAAGAATGGTTTTAAATAAGTTGCGCTTTTGTTATTAAGTATATGCTTTCGACTAGGTCGAAGCCCTTTTGCTGCCGCTTCTCCAATGCTTTCGAAAGGATTGTTTCGACACTATCACTTCTTTACTTAGGTTTTGGCTTTCGAAAGAGTTGCTTTCGACCCTGTTGTTTGTGACCCTTATAAATTTTTAAAGATTAACCCAAAGGTTTCGAAAGAGATGGTTTTGAATGGTTTCGAAAGTTGTTTCCACATGTTTTAAAAATTGAACCCAAATGCTTTCGAAAGGTTTAAGGTTTTAATGCTTTCGAAAGGTTTTTTAGAAAGGTTTAAAAGGAGTGGTTTTCCAACTGTTTCAAGAGGTCTTGAATGAATAGTTTCGAAGGGGTGGTTCCCCAATGGTTTTGAAAGATTTAAAGGAAAGGTTTTTCCGATGATTTTGAAAAGTTATTTTTAAAGGTTTTAAAGTTAGGATGTCTAAGGTTTTTAGCTTTCGAAGGAAAAGGTATTTCAATGGTTTCGAAAGTTTATGTAAATGGTTTCGAAAAGAAGGTTTTGGCCTTTCGGCTTAGATGAAAGAAAGGGTTTATTTGGTTATGAAAGGGACACATTCAATGGGTTCGAAAGGGGTACTTTCAAAGGTTTAAATGTTTTGCATCAACCAAGATTTGAGTAAAGTATATATATAACATGGCAACGTGATGTTGAGTAAAGCATAGAGTATATATTTTCCTTATTTAAGTTTGGTTTAAAGGTCTTAAATCAATTTGAGATGAAAAAGGTTTTCAAGGAAAATTTAAGGGAAGGTTACCCTAAGTGAAATGACTCAGATATTGGAATACCAGAAGGGGCTAGTAAAGGGTCGCGCTCTATACATTAGCTATTAGCCCCAGCTAATTTAGTCCAAAATTCCAGTGTGTAGGGATTTGTCACAGGTAAGACTAAAATTATGATTACACACAGAAAGGAATATATATTTGTATACAGTTAGGTTATTGGTGAGCCCGCAAAACAATTAGGATCAGGTAATCCTGGGAGATGATAAGTTAGGGACAGACCATCCAGAAGAGGAGTATTTAACAAATAGACAGGGACAGACCATCCGGAAGAGGAGTGTCTAACAGGTGTTAGATTATTTTGATTATATTGTCTGGTAGGCCCGAGTCAGCCAAAGGTTAATAGTCAGCTAAAGAAAACTATAGTGTTCGGACAGATAGTTCACTTATTACCTGAAATGTATGTTTACATAATAATGCTTCATAGTTTTAACCAGTTTTGGATGCAGGATAAAGTTTTGCAAAAGATATGTTTTAAAAAGATATTAGTAAGGGAAAACCCATTCTGCTAAGCGTCGTGGTCTCGTTTAATATCAAATAACCGAGATGTATAATATTATTCACACCAGGCTTTATGTCTGACTCAAAGTTTATGTTTTTCCCCTTAAACTCTCGGGTGCTCAAAAATTGATTTGAGTAAGCTGAGGGTTGAGGTTTTTCAGGTTTTAGTAGGTTGATGAATAAAGCTTTCGGAGACGAGCAGGTGGCTGAAGGATAGATATTTAGAAGTCATTGTTTTGTTTTGTTTTATTCCGATGTGTTGTATTTAAGACAGTTATATCTATATAGTACTCTGGTCAACCAAGGGGGCATCATCATATATCGCTCTTGACGTATTTATGTAATAATTATATTTTATCTGAACCTGGGAAACGATTATGGGATTATGTAATTTGAATGTGGAACATGAAATGTAATCAGTAAAATGTTGTTTTTTTGGAAATCTGTGATTTTGTTTCATATTCAAGTGCTTCTGATATTATGGATACCATTAACATAGCCGTATTTAGTCGCCAGAAGTTAATACTATAGATGACTGCAGCATCTGTAGCTCTTAGCTTTGGGCCTCTAGATAAAGGATGTTACACAAAAGAGCCTATCAAACTATTATTTTATCCGTGGAGTAGGGAGATGGAGATTCCAAGATCGTTCAGGTTAAGAAGTTGTAACCGTTAATGAATTTTTGGCATATAATACCTTTTTGGGCTGACCAGCCCTAGAAAGTTTTGGAGTAGCACTGGCTTCTTGGTGCTTGATGTTGAATTCCCCATAGAGAATGAGGCCTGAGATATTCAAGGTGACAAGAACACTGATTGAGAATGTTACGTTGCTGAGCTCAGATAGGAAAAGCGATCGGAGAAATGAAAGGGTGCAAAAAAGCTCTCTACATTAAGACAGCAGATGCATAACAACCATTGCCCAAACCTTGGCTCGGAAGGCATAGCAAATTCCTTAAGTATATCGATCTTAAGAAGTGGTTAGAAGAAGTGCAGGCAACACCAACTACGCTGACGGTTAAAATCTTGATCGATATGGATGATCCTACTCGGGTCCTTAAGATTGGATCTCAGCTTAGGCCTAATTGAGAAAGGAATCGGTTGATTTTCTCCAAGTAAACCTAGATGTGTTTGCTTGGATGCATTTTGATATGTACTGGATATCACCATAGATAGTTGCCACGCACTGAATGTGAACCCGGAATACCTTTCTATAAAACAAAAAATACACAATAGGTCCGGAGCAATCCACTGCATTGAAGAAGGAAGTGGATAAGCTAAAAGCAATTGGCTTCACCTATGATGCACTGTACCCTAAATGGATATCGAACTCTGTGTTGGTCAAAAAGCAGAATTGGAAGGGTCGGATCAATTCGAAGTGACCAGAGCACTGGTCGAGAATGTTATGCTGCGGTGCTCCGAGAGGCAAAGTGACGGGAGAAAGGGAAAGATGTAGAGAAAGCTCTTTGCATCAAAAACATGGATGCATTGTAACCAATGCCTAAGCCCTAGTTTAGGACCATAGCAAGTTCTTTAAGCCCGTGGACCCTAGGAAGTAGTCAGAGGAAGTGCGGGCAACACCAACTGAGTTGACAATCAACGTTTCGATCGATATGGATGATCCAACTCGGGTCCTTAAGGTAAGTTCTCAACTTAGCGCCAAGTTTAAAAAGAAATTTATTAGTTTTGTCCAAGCAAACCTAGATGTGTTTGTTTTTACGCATTCGGATATGTGCATGATATTGTTGGAGATAGCATGCCACGCATTGAATGTGGACCCAAAATATTCCCCTATAAAATAGAAAAGACATAATTTGGATCCGGAGAGATCAGCTGCATTGAAGGAGTGTTAACCGGATTTTCGACCAAGCAAAATTCAACCAGAAGTAGAAGGTCAAAGGAAGACGAAAGGACTCAAAAACTTGGAAATATATTTAGAAGGATAAGTGAAAGGAGCTCAAGAAAGTCCATCGATTTTGGAGTGAAGTAAACCACTCGATACCAAGAAGTTTATTCACCTAATTTGCTAAACGAACTCCATATACTTCATACTCTACTCTAACCTCTCGTGGTAAAGTACTTTTCTCAAAGTTTGGCCAAGCAGTTCTCAGGATTGATGAGAAGAAAGCAATGAAAGCAGGATGGTTCAAGTATTATTGGGAGAATTGTTAGAATCAACTCAAAATCCATCGAAAAGAGCTTGAAACACATCAAATAAGAGATAGAAGAATGAAACAAGTGAAAAAGTTGGATTTGCACAAGGTAAAATCACTCCGTACCGAGAGTTTTTATGGCTCTTGGGCCCCACATGTTCACTTGTACGACATTGGGCTTACTTATGGACTTCATTGCAAGTGGGCTTCTGAACCTGTACATTTGTTTCTCTATAAATATCAACTCAACCACAACTAAAGAAGGACCTTGGCTGATCGGGAACTCTGCTTTTTCATCATCTCTTATCTCCCTCATTCATAAGTCACGTAGGAAGCTATTATTAGCAGTCCTAAAGCAATGGAACCTATCCAACCCTTGTACTAGTGACTTCTAATTCTCTTTAAACTCTCTTTTAAATCAACAATCAATAAAGGTATAAAGTAGATGTAGTCCAGAGAGTGTCGAACCACCATAAAAATCTTGTGTCTTGTTGTTCTATATTTGTTATTTTACTATTATCTCCTAGATCTAAGTCTCTTAGGTTTCTTACAATGTTTCTTTGGGTGTTGATCCAATTTTGGTGCTTTCACTGAGAAAACTAAATTCAGGCTTAGATCTAGCTCAATACTTTGGATTAGAAAGATCCAGAAGTTAGATCCAAAAGTCTTGCCTGAAGAATTCGAAAGTTTGCTATTTGAAGACAATGTCGCCTAGGAGGTCTAATAGATCATCTAGAGCGGTAGCCAGATGTGACGAAGAGAATCCCCACTAAGCTGAAGTTAGTAACTAATAGACGATACTAGGATCATTTGCTTAACAAGAAGTGGTTACCAGAGGAGAACTTGATAAAATGATACAGGAGCATAGCTAAAAGATAACGGATAACTTGAAGGCCCTGTTAGATAAGATGGATGCTTTACAAATCTTGCAACCGCTGAGAACTAGAAGAACTAGAAGAGAAACTTCACCTGCGATAGAACCAGAGAATTCTTCCATTTTCAGCCAAAATAGAAGAAATGGATAGCAAAAACAAAAGGTAGTAATTGCTGGAGTTGTTGAAGGACTTGTAGGAGGAGGCAGAAGCACTCCCCTCACAAGACAACCAACTGGTACTGAGAGGAATCTAGGAGGGGTCATGCATAAGAAATTGATCCAATGGTGGTCTCTAATGAGGAAGTGGATCTACATCTTGATGATGATGGTTTTGAGTTGGATGTAAATGTTAATGGATTCAGAGAACTGTAGCAGAACCAACCGTAGGCCAACGGAATATAGCAGGAGTGGTTCTCCCATAGACTAGAGAACCTAGACACCAGTCGACAAGCCGAGACTGTTTATAGAGCCAAACACTTGGTGCAGCTCCTGGTGGTCTCCTTATGGAATACCATGCCAACAATGAATACATAGCCGATATGGTTAAACGATTGATGGAGGAAAGTAGAGGTAGGAAGAATGAGGATTGGGGTTCCGCATCAAGTAGGACTATGTTCATCCAGAATATTCTGGGAGAAGAGTACCCTAAAAAGTTCACGATGCCAATGATGCCATCATACAATGGAACCACTGACCCCAGATAGCACTTACTCAAATACGAATGGCATATGGATGGAGCTAGAGTTACGTATGATGTTCGTTGTAGATGTTTCACTAGCTTCTTAGAAGGAGTCGCTTCTTTATGGTTCACTAGGCTCGCACCGAGATCCATTTTAACTTTTGATGAATTAGCCAAGAAGTTTTTAGAGCATTTTAGACTCCATATTGCCCAACCAAAGGGCATGATATCCTTATTTGACTTATCTTAAGGACCCAAGGAGTCATTGAAGGGTTTCTTGAACTGATTCAACATCGCCATTATGGAAGTTAGCAATCTAATAGAATATCTTGTATTCATGGCACTGGTCCGAGGCATTCGTCCGGACATGGATTTTGGTAGGTGGCTGAATATGAAACAACCAACTACTATGGAAGAATTTCATTGAAAGACAAACCAATTCCTACGGTTAGGGGAAGCAAGCCTGGTCAAAGGAAAGGTTAGTGACAGACAATCGAAGGAGGTAATTCAAAGCAATGTGGTGGTTAAACAGGATGGAGAAACACTCTAGTGGGGTTACAGGTAATGCTGGAAACTCAGTTAACCAGAAGAAATGAAATCAAGGCCCCAGCGGTAGGCATAACGACATCAGGAAGTGCCCCAGAAATATGCAACCGGAAGATTATACACCTCTGAATGACACAATGGAAAATATTTATCTTGCTGCTCAAGGAACCAAGCAATACAAGAAACCGCCCAGTAGGGAGGTGATAGAGAAAGAGAAAATGTTATCAAAGCTAAAACCAAATCAGATTTTTATCTCTAAATTATTTAATAGTATAGTAATACATATAAATATAAAGAAATTGTTCATTTTTACATTTCAAATTATATCAAAATGTTATCAAATATATACGATTATGTTCACAAATCCTCTAATACTATAAAATAGAGTGATGTTGCCTCGCCATATATTATAGTAATTACCGATATCAATTAGCTACTGCACTAACCACATAATCAATACTGCTTTGCCAGTGATCTCAACTGTCCAACAATATCGAATGGCTGCAATTATCGTTAAAAATACATACTAACATATAGAATATCCATTGCAAATATAAATTTCAAATATTACTCTTATCAAAATAATTATCTCTTTATAAATTATTATTTTAAATATTCCACTCCACTTCAAATATTATAATTTTACTCAAAATATTTACGTTTATTAAATTTTTGTTCAAATGTCTCGTTCTAGTGTTTTAAGAAACTCTATCAAGTACGTATGCATCCGCATCGATAGAAATCCTTAACACACTCAACGGACAAGTTAATGCAATTTTATTTCAAAAATTTATATAAGTATTGCTTTCACAAATAATTTAATATATTAATTTCAGTGAAACTTTAATTGTTAACCCGCCTTTTGGCAAGGCAGTACAAAGGAGGATTTAACCCAACAAACTTCACAATTATCGAGGCCGATCAGTGTAGGGCGACGGTTGTAGGACCTGAAAGTAAAGTACAAATGGTTATACGAAGCCAGACTTGGATGGAGTTGGTAGATAAACGATGCGGGGCGCTTGAAATATGGATGTTAGCTTGGACAAGCAAGGGATCGACATGCTCAATCTAGAGGGATCGGCATACTTTCAATAGGCTAGCAAATGGAGGGATCGACATGCTCAATCTGAAGAGGTCGATGTACTCAAACAGCTTAGCAGGATGGAGGGATCGGCATTCTAGGTGGATCGGCATGCTTCAACTCACAGGAAGGGGTCAGTATACTTTCCAGGCTACATCAAGAAGGGATCGGCATGTGTTGTTTGGTTGAATGGGCATGGATATGCTCGATTAAGAGGGTTCGACATACCTCATTCTAAAGAAGGGGGTCAACATAGTTGAATGGTAAGGGATCAACATGGGTGCTATGGAATAAGAGGGATCAGCGCGGTCTTAGAAAGCAAGAGGGATCGGCATAGTTACGTAAGGCAAGAGGGATCGGCAGAACCTTATGAAGGAAGATGGATCAGCTGAGATGGAAGGCATAGGCATAGTCTTGTAGAACCAAAGGGATCGCCAATGGGCCGTGGAAGAGCATGGATCAGTATACTCTATTAAAAAGGGATCGGTAGAGGGTGACTTGCAAACGGGATTATTATATGGATCAAAAGCACGAGCTCTATGCATCCAATCAACATGATATTTGAAATACTAATATGCCTAAACATGAAGAAGCCGGCATAGGTATCGTTGCCCCAAAATCAACCAATGGAGGAATCAGTAACGACCCTCTTCGTTGGGATTTGGGCCTAGCAACCCCTATGGTGGGCCCATATGGATAAGGAGGTCCTGTAGTCGAAGTTTCAAAGAGATGGGTGGTCATCTTCCCCTATAAATACAGCAGGCATGGCTTTAGAAAAAGGATCTGAATTCTGCTTCTCTTCATCTTCTACCTAGGTCATACTCTGCCATTTTTATTCTTGAATTTCACAGATTTGTAACTTTAATCAACAGTATAAACTAATAAAAGGAAAATCTTTGGAGTGGATGTAGGCTGGAGTTAGCCGGACAACTATAAATCTGTGTCTCTATTTACTTGCTTTCTGATTGTTTTAATTTTGTTTTTCATTTATTTCTCTTCATATTTCCGTGACTGGATTGGATATTGGTGTTTTCACATAATTGGATGTTGGTGGTTAATTTTGACGCCAACATTTTGGTGCTTTCACTGAGAGGACTTGCATAAAATAGGTTTTGAAGCTTGGATATAGAAAGCAATGGCTAGGCAATCAACAAGGAGAGTGCTACCAGAAAGGAGTCACCATGGAGGGAGTTAGGAGGCTTCCTCAGGTTCTGGAGCTAATCAAGCATCTATCTACATCACCAGGGATGAAATGGAAGCAATGATGGATGCTATGCAGGAGAGGATGCTAAAAAGGAAGGAGGAGATGATGCAGAATCTACTCCAACAAATCGAACAGGCTGGAGCCATGGGAGCTGTTGGAATGTAAAATCAAAATCAGAACTGGGAGCATGGAAATGGGGCTAGTAGACAGAGGAATGGAATAGAGTCCCCTGCCATCCTAGAAGGATCGTCATCGATCCTCAAAGGCAAGGGGGCATGCCTTCGGGTTTGGTTGATCGCGATGTTGGAGGACCTGCGATCGACCCCTTGGAGCTTGGTGCGAATCGGAATGTGGATGCTCGTCCGGAGGAGTACATTTCGGAATTCCCTCGTAGACTCGGGGGCAGCTTGGGCATGATGATAGGAGACTACCATTGGAAGACAATGATAGGTTTGCGGAGATGATAAGGCGAACTATGCATGGAGGATTAGTGAATAGAGATTTGGAGGATGTAAATAGAAGTTCGTTCGCTACAAATATCAGGCGAGTTGGGAATCCACCGGAGTTCAAACTACCAATGCTTCAGACATATGATG
The DNA here is from genome assembly GCA_030737815.1 of Allium fistulosum. Taxonomy (NCBI): domain Eukaryota; kingdom Viridiplantae; phylum Streptophyta; class Magnoliopsida; order Asparagales; family Amaryllidaceae; genus Allium; species Allium fistulosum. The sequence goes on from CM060903.1 coordinate 267,414,171, forward strand.
GGAAAACGAATCCCGTTGTTCATTTGATGAGGTACATGAGATACATGGAAGTACTTGGGGCATCGGAGGAAGTCATGGCACGGTGCTTCCCCTTGTACTTAACGGATATAGTTGCACTATGGTTCAGACAGTTGGAAAGCGGCTCTATTAGCACGTTGATGGAATTGATCAAAAGTTTTATCAAGCAATTTAGGTTTCACATCTCGAGACCTAAAATTGTGATGAGTTTGGCAACACTAAAATAGAGGACCGGAGAGTCCTTGAGGAGTTTTCTAACATGGTTTAATGCCGCGACGACATCGGTGGATCATCCAGATCCATCTATGGTTTTGATGGCAGCTGTATCTAGAAGTGATGATGGCATGGAGTTCAAGGATTCACTAGTGTGGGATCCACCTGTGGATCTCAGGGAGTTTTATCATGAAGCAAAAAGGTTCCTACGGCAGAAAGATGCACGAGCAAACAAACCAGAGGTGAATGCTGTGCAGAGTAGAGGATCATCAGGAGATGTAAACAAGAATGATAAAGGCAAACGGAAAATGAATGATGGCATTAATGTATCAAAGAGGCAATGGAGAGAACCAAAATTCTCTTCTTACACGGATTTGACCGAATATTTGGAAAAGATTTATTTGGATACTCGAGGACGTCTTTAGTATCGAAGGCCGGCAAGGAGGGAACTCTCCGAACATGAGCGGGCATCAGGAAAGCATTACCTATTCCATAAGCCGGACGGGCACAATACAAATGACTATAGGCATTTGAAGGATATCATTGAGGAACACATGTGGAATGGTAGTTACAACAATACATAAAGACTCGGGCTGTGGCGGTGGAACAAGAGCAGGCACCGTCCACCTCAAACGAAAATGGCACTGGATCAAGGCATCATCGTCAACTTATCATCAATTAATCGGGATGACAAGGAATAAGTTATAAACTCCGCAGTAATACGGCTAAGTCGCTTACACATGTACGGGATCGAAGACGGTCCCTAGGCATGCTCTAAGATGATGATAAACCGTTGTGCTCGGGTTTGTGGAATTTTTTTATTTCTTCTTATTTGCTTCGAACTTTGGTTTATTGGTTGTATGGAATTTTATTTTATGGACTTAGGGATGCTTAAGTCTGGATTAATGTAATAAATAACATAGGTCGCGGTTGTGGCTCCGACCGGAGAGACGGGGCAATAACCGCAAGGTGCGAGTCCCTTCGCCGTAGAGCGATAAAATGGATTTGCTCACGGATTAAGTCCTCGACTAGGGATCGAGGCCGGAGAAGGATACCCCACGGATTAAGTCCTCGATTGGGAACCGAGGCTGGAGAAGGATTTCCCACGGATAAAGCCCTCGACCAGAGAGTCGAGGTCGGAGAATAAAACCCAACAGGTCATCGAGTATGGATCATGCTTGGCAAGGATCCGAAGACATCAAGATCGTCGGGTATGGACTATGTCTGGCAAGGGGTAGGCCGCTTCGTCGGAGAGTGACAGGATCGGCCTACTCAGATCGTCGAGTATGGATTGTGATCGGCAAGGATCCGGTGAGATCAAGGATTTGGATTAGGCTAACGACCCGGAGAGGTCTATGGATTTGGATATGGACCCGGAGCGGTCCCAGATTTAGACAAAACGACCCGGAGAGGTCTATGGATTTTGATATGGACCCGAAGCGGTCACAGATTTGGATATAACGATCCAGAGAGACAGTGGATTTGGTTGATGAATTTGGAATGGATACAGGATTGGATATCGACTAAGAATAGTCATGGATTTGGCCAATGATCCGGAGAGATCAAGGAATTAGATTAGCAATGGATTGGATTCTGGATTGGATAATATGGCAATCGACGGATTATGGACTTCAGATTTTGGATTTATGGCAATTCAAAACATGCCTTCCTATCGCAAAGCATGTTTGGGGGGGGGAAAGTGTTAACCCGCCTTTTGGTAAGGCAGTACACAGGTAGATTTAACCCAACAGACTACACAATTATCAAGGCCGATGAGTGCAATGTGACGGTTGTAGGACCCAAAGGTAAAGTACAAATGGTTATACGAAGCCAGATTTGGATAGAGTTGGTAGATAAACGATGCGGGGCGCTTGAAATATGGATGTTAGCTTGGACAAGCAAGGGATCGGCATGCTCAATCTAGAGGGTCAGCATACTTTCAATAGCCTAGCAAATGGAGGGATCGGCATGCTCAATCTGAAGGGGTCGGTGTACTCCAATAGCTTAGCAAGATGGAGGGATCGGCATTCTAGGTGGATCGACATGCTTCAACTCACAGGATGGGGTCGGTATACTTTCCAGGCTACATAAGGAAGGGATCGGCATGTGTTGTTTGGTTGGATTGGCATGGATATGCTCGATTAAGAGGGTTCGGCATGCCTCATTCTACAGAAAGGGGGTCGGCGTAGTTGAATGGTAAGGGATCGGCATGGGTGCTGTGGAATAGGAGGGATTGGCACGGTCTTAGAAAGCAAGAGGGATCGACACAGTTACGTAAGGCTGAGATGGAAAGCATAGGCATAGTCTTGTAGAACCAATGGGTTTGGCAATGGACTATGGAAGAGCATGGATCAGTACACTCTATTAAAAAGGGATCGGTAGAGGGTGACTTGCAAACGGGATTCTTATATTGACCAAGCACGAGCTCCATGCATCCAATCAACATGATATTTGAAATACCAATATGTCTAAACATGAAGAAGCCGGCATAGGTATCGCTTTGTAACGATACGATCTTTCAACGCTTGAAAGTCGACATTAATACGTCCACTGTATCAAATGTCACGCAATCGAATGCCAGAAAACCGAATCATTAGGGTTAAAAAGAAGAGGTAGAAGAAGACAGAAGAAAAAGAAACAGAACAATATCAGAATCTCACATTCGCAGCGGAACAATATATAATAGATGAATGAATAATCTTTATAACAAAGAACTATATCAGTTTATACAATACATCATCAGAGTTTACAACAACAATACACATCATTGGACAATTATATAAACTTGTCCACATAACATAATACACAGCGAAATAATACTAGTATAAGTGATACGTCTCGCCATCCAGCTCGCCTCCAGATCTCCACAGCAACTTCTGAATTCCAAAATGACCTGATAACCTGACTCTAGGCTGCCCATGTGGAAAATTTTGGGCACCCAGAGTTTAGAAAGGGAACAATAAACTCCAAGTCAGTCGTGGGACTGGTGTGAGATCTTAAAAATAGTTATTTTCAAAAAGAAAATAAAAGAAATTCGCAATGCTTTTGGAAAATGAAACTACCATAAGATCTCCCACCACACACACAATGCAATCGCAGACTTGGAGGAGATTTCTTCTTATGATAGTCAAATATGCTTAATATGAGAAAACTCTTTTCATATTATTACTAGTGCATAGTGTGAAAGCATTTTGAAAATATAATATTAATCTTAGCCAGCATAGGTACCATTATATTATGCCTGCTATAGCTGCCACCTGAGGTGACAGGTTATACAAATTGCAATCGTAAAGGGCTCGTATTGTTTCTGTGGATTTCCAACAAATGGTCAGGCTAAGGAACTTCCTATGCCACATGGAAACGCCTCTGGCGGGATGTCCCAAGAACTAACTAGCTCTCTGCCAACACAAGGCTGGGTTACCTCTTATTAGGTAACTACTACACGAGTATGCCATCCCCCGGTCGTTTGCGACCTTTATCTGAGAGCCCTCGATCACAAAGCAACAATCACACAGTAAATAAGATTGATTCCACCACACAGGTAAAGCATCTAGGCTCCATACCATGATACCACCTTTTTCCAGAAGGAAAATGACATACCCTAAAGGGTGCGACCCTCATAACCTTACCGCATTTTCCTGTTTCGACCATTTCCGGGGTGTGAGGTCCGATGAGGTCTCGTCCACAAAGCTACGCTTTACACGAAAGCCATGATTTGATCAACAAATGATCAGCAATACACAACAACACTTAGCATGCCACACTACCAAATTGGGAGTATATCATCGATAACCTTCAACTACATAACCTCTGAGCTCGTACGTCTCAGAGAAGGGTGCTAAGCTAAGAGAATAAATTCTCCGCCACCAAACAGAAATGTATTTGAAAGAAATCTGCTTTATATCTCAAAGTGTGGCGTCAGACATACATCCATACATGTCTGTTCCGGGTTCGAACAGAACCGAAGCATTTCCAAAGAAGCCCTTGCAAATCCGGATTTCAATTGCAATCCACAACATCGTATCATTATTCGGAATGGGTTATATGACACAAAGTCCTCTCCCGGCTAAACCAAATAATGAGCGCTAGTTTTAAAAACAAATTCAAATGCCATTCCAAAGGCAAATATTGATAGTCGGTTATTTAACTATCAAACAACATTCACAACCATCAACAGATTTAAATAATTTTCCCAAATTATTTAATTTCAAAATATCTTCACAAGATATATATTTTTCCACACTTCAACATTTTGAAAACCACTTTCAAATCAATTTTCACTCACGGAATAAAATTCCTGATATTATTTATTTCCCTTTTTCTTTATAAATTCCCACTGTGAATTTAAATTTCCAAATATTCACTTATATACGATTTTTAAAATATTCACTTTCAAACACCAAATCAAACTCCAAATTGATTTCTAAATTCTTTTCAAGCACCAAATCAATTACAAATTGATTTCTAAGTTTATTTCCAAATACCGAATCATTTGCAAATCCATTTCTAAATTTAATTCCAATTACCAAATCATTTTCATTCAAAACGCCAATCAAATTTCATATTGATTTTCCAAAGATTTATTTTCAAATACCAAATCAATTATCAAATTTATTTCTAAATATTTTTTTCCTTTTAAATAAATTCTTTTATTCTTTCCAAATTATTCAACTTTTGAACAATATTATTCAAAACCCATTTATTAATATCTTTTCCCATATTTTGTAAATAATTCGATAAGATTTCAAAAAAACAACCTTATGCTTTTAAATTCCTTCTTTTAAATTCACCCAATTCTTTCAAAAGGAATTTACTTAAAATTTCCAACCTTAACTTCAAAAATCCAATTTTATTTATTTCTGGTATCCAACGATACCAAAAATACATTCGGCTAAATTATAACCTTCAACAAATTCAATCATCAATAAAATCATTCACAGATTATCAATAATTCATCACACAACATATGACACAAATTCATACAATATATGAAACAAATTCATATAATTGAGGAATCCAGTTGGATCCCTCCAACCTGTTTCCCTGCATCCACAGATGTTAGCACAACAATTAAATACCCATTCCACTTCGAGGTGGAATATTGCGGTATATGGGATTTATAAAATATCATCCGCTATTATGCGGCGCATAGGGTCTCATCCACTATATAATGCGGGAAATCAACTCCAAATATATATATATAGATATCCTACTATATCTAATATCATCAATAGATAAATTATCCAATTCATCCAAACACATCCAGAATTTAAATTCAACTATTTGAATTTAATCGAAAAATTCGATTGAGTGAGAAGATCTCACCTTTGATTTTAATTTGCAGTCCATTCCAACTCATTTTCATCTCGCCTTGATTTCATGATTTTTGACCTTGTATAAACATTATGGGTTTTATTAATATGTGAAATAATCAAATTTCCATTACCACTTAATAATTTGATTAACCAATTATTTTATTCAAACAATTTTCCCAATTAATAAATAATATCTCTTTTCTTTTGAAACCCACATATATATATATTAGATTAAATAGAACAGAGTTGTTTGTAAAACTCATTATAATATGTATGTATTTTGTTTCTATAATAAATATTCAAATATATATAAGTTTTAAATAAAATAACTGGAAATATCTTACTGTAACTATTAATCTATCAGTTTCTTCTTTCTTTTTTTTCTTTTAATATATATATACATACAAATTCGAATAAAAGAAGCAGCATACCCAAAAATTGAATACAACAGTCGCCAACCTCCTAGTACGACGTCGAGCTCGAGTTCACCGTGAACGAGAACCCCACCATAACAGCCATCGCCACCAATAACTCACGCACATCCCAAACCCTATGTCGCCATCTTGGCCGAATACTCCAACACAAAGCTTCGAAACCCCTAATATCGATCGCCTACCACTACCCAGATCTACATTGGTGGCCTCTCCACCCATTTCGAGCATCCACCACGTGACACCGCGTCTCCACCTCGCTCGCGAATCGACTTACGAGTATATGAAGTCGATTCGAATAGATTTGAATTCGACAATGCTCGCGCTTAAATTTTTCACTCTCTTTTTTTCTTTTTTTTTCTCTGCTTCGTTCGAATGAACTGGAGAAGAGGGAATAGGTATTCGATTTATTTTATTTTTTTCGAATTTGTGGCGAATGAAGGGGGAACGAAGTTAGTTTCAATGTATTACAGAGGATAAGAGAAATGAGATTCTCGTTTTGACTGGGAGGAAAGAGAATGATTTTGTAAAGGAATCGTGTATTCGAGAAGGCAAAGGAAGCGTATTGGAAAAAATCTAGCTACAGTAACTATGACGTGAAGGCAAAAAGCATTGACGTGAAATAAATTCAACTGGTTAAACAATGTATTAATTTATTTAAATTTAAATTCGAATCGACTCGGAAACGAAGCCAAAAGTCCCGACCTCCTATCGAAGCGTGCCGCTAGGCGTTTATAATGTTATACGCCTATTCCGAACGCAATGGAAAAGGTTTCGAGTCCAAATTCGATCGTATGGAGAAGATAGCTTTTTGAACCCAGTTATTATATTAAATTTCGATATATTTTCAGCGCGTTTACTTATCGTATGGCCAAACGATCACTCCAAACATTACGAAAATTGAAATCCGATAATAATACAATATTACGGATACAACGGAACTGGTTTCGTCGAATTCCGAGACTACGTCTCGGAAGGCTATTTTTAAATTCAATTTAAACGATAAAATTCAAAACTGAACAAAACACTGTTAAATTCAATTTCAAAATTTCTATCACCTTCAGTATTATCAATATGAATTTTCTAAGCCTTTAAACTATTTTTAACAGGCTTAAAACTGAAGATTCAATAATTTACCCAACTTTCAATAATTAAATTCAATAATTAAATTGCCAAATTCATTCTGATATTTGAATTTCCAATTAAAGTAACTTCCAGATATTTAAAATCAATTAAATATCCTGATTTCAAATGTCAAAAATTCAGGGTCGTTACATATCGCTGCCCCAAAATCAACCAATGGAGGGATCAGTAACGACCCCTCTCCATTGGGATTTGGGCCTAGTGACCCCTATGGTGGGTCCATATGGATAAGAAGGTCCTATAGCCGAAGTTTCAGAGAGATGGGTGGTCGTTTTCCCCTATAAATACAGCAGGCATGGCTTTAGAAAAGGGATCTGGATTATGCTTCTCTTCATCTTCTACATAGGTCATACTCTGCCATTTTTATTCTTGAATTTCACGGATTTGTAACTTTAATCAGTAGTATAAACTAATAAAAGGAAAATCTTTGGAGTGGACGTAGGCTGGAGTTAGCCGAACCACTATAAATATATGTCTCTATTTACTTGCTTTCTGATTGTTTTAATTTTTTTCTTCATTTATTTCTCTTCATATTTCTGTGACTGGATTGGTTATTGGTGTTTTCACATAATTGGGTGTTAGTGGTTAATTTTGATGCCAACATTAATGATTTATTTTCAAATCTTCATTTAATACTATACTTATATATGTATTATAAATCTTTACTTTCATCAAATACCCAATAACTTTAATACATTTCCAAATCACATTTAATCATAACCATACACACACACACACACACATATATGCTGCAAAATTAACCCTTTTCAAGAAGCATTTCATATGCCAAACAAAAACTATTCATATATATATAATAAGTATAAACCAAATTACTGAGTTCATTCACAGCTTTGATAAATAAACAAAAATTTCAAAATTAAATTCAACACCAACCATTTCATATAGCCAAACAAACCTAAGAGACTAAAATAAATGCATTTAGTGGAAACAAATAAATAAATTTTCCTCTGCGCACTCTGATCAAAATCATCCAAAACGCAACAACATAATGATACAATACTAAATTGCTCAAAATCATAAATACAAATATTGCTGATTGGACTAACTCCATTCATCCTTGCTACTCTAACCATTTATACTTCATACTTGAAGAAAGAGAAATTAACTATATGTTCAAGTACATATATTTGTAAAATCATAAATATGTCCCTTGATGATTACCCTAGTAATCATCCTTTATATAGACACACACACAAACACACATGTTATCCCTTATTACAGGGAACTACCAAACACATCCAAAGGTCAAAGACTCTAAGTCTCATCTAAAGCCTTGACTCGTGTCTTTGATATACGATGTATTGTTCTAAACCAACTCTGATACCAAAATGAAACACCTCATCTTTATACCCATACTATTCATGGGTATTACAAAGTAATACTATTAGATAATATGGAGGATGAGGTTATATGGGGGACACGCGTGAATATTCCTATAGACTAACACTGGTATGTATTAAAATATCAAATAGTTAACTCATCCATACGTACACAGTATCCGTATAAAGTAATAAATACGTCTTCCTCTAGGATAGATGTAACACCCCACAATTTTAATGCAAATAAATTAAAAAGAATTCAATAAATAAGCAGTAATGTAGAAAACAGAATTTCAAAAACATCATATTTTGGCTATGAAACATGCATCATTGTGTTCATGGCGATTTTCTGATCAATTTTCATACATAAAATTTTCAGATTGGAGTTCAAACAAAAAAGTTATTAACATTTGAAATTTTAGAATCGGAAATAATTATATATGTAAATATGGTAATAAAATCTAATTAGCACTGATTAGTAATGTTAATAGGAATTAAGATATTAACGTTAAATTAAATCTAAGAGGATATATGTATGTGGAAACAAATTATTGCAATCAGCATTAAATGTGAAGGAAGTAAACGATTGAATAAACAAATGAAAATAAATTAACAAAAATCGTACGCTGTTAAATATACGCACAAGTCAAATCACACGTCGACCCGCAAAGCACCAAGGATAACCTATAGCAGTTGACCTATGGCTATGGTCGGCCAATCCGTGTCATGAAAAATTTGTAGAATAGACATGCAATTGAACGACGTTGATTTATCCAATTATTTTTCTTCTAGGAAAAGTAATTGATGTGCGTCTCTGATAAAAATAAAGATTGCATAGGATAAATCTAATGCTCCATGTCAACTCCTATTAACCCGCCTTTTAGCAAGGCAGTATACCGGCGGATTCAATCCAACAAACTTCATGATCATCAATGCAAAAAGCCCGGAGAGATGGTTACCAGCACTGGTGATTGATTATATTTGGAACTATGGATGATAGTTGAATGGATTTGGATGGACAACACTCAAAAATGGTTTAGTATGGAACTAGCACTAGCCTTAGGAGAGGGATTGAATCGGATCAGAATATTCACTCTGAAAAAAGGGATCAGAATAGAGGGATCAGACTAGAGGGATCAAATTGAATAGGGTGCACATAACACAACTCGATGATGATCGCTCCATAACTCAACAACCACAACGCGGTTTTGAGTGAAACTTTGGGAACAAGAAGAGGGGACCCTAGGGAGTCCACCTAGGGATTGCACCCTAAGAAGAGAAGTTTAGAGGGATCTGCCATCATCCCTCTAAAGGGATCGACCCTCATCCCTACTTAGGGATCAGTTTAATTGGATCTACAGCAATGATCGGTCAATAACTCGAAATCTGCAGATGCCATCAACATGAAACATAGATTACAAGCATATTACAACATGATGAACACCCCATAGTGATCGTAGCCCCTAAATCCTCTAAAATAGGGATTAACCCCGATCCCTATAATGGGCTCCGGTGGGCTCCAAACATTCTAGGTTGGCTTGTCTTTGCTTTAGGGTTCCAGATCCGGGTTTTGAGCGAGATATTTTCACATCTTCTCCTATAAACATAGCTGACATGTCATCAGCAAATAGGGCTTGTTTCTGCTTCATTCAATCTTCTACCTAGGCTATATTCTGCCATTTTTATCCTGGGATTTCATGGATTTGTAACTGTAACAGCAGCATAAATGAATAATAGGAAAATCTTTGGAGTGGAAGTAAGTCGGAGTTAGCCGAACCACTATAAATCTGTGTCTTTCTTTACTTACTTTCTATTTTATTTTTATTCTTCAATTTATATTCTCTATATTATATTATCTTAGTTCTGTGATTGGATATTGGTGCTTTCACATAAAATTGGATGTTGGTAGTCATTTTTGATGCCATCATTTTGGTGCTTTCAGTGAGAAAGCTAGGCCCCATGGATTTGGAGTTCAGATTTGAAATCAACTAGATAGCTTAGATTTGGTGCAATGGTTAGATAATCAACAAGGAGAGAGCTACCGGAAAGGAGCCACCATGGACGGAGTCAGGAGGCTTCCTCGGGAGTAGAAGCTAATCAAGCACACCAGGGATGAAATGGAAACAATGATGGATGCTATGCAGGAAAGGATGCTGAAAAGATAGGAGGAGATGAAACAGAATTTACTCCAACAGATTGGATAATCTAGAAAGCAGAGCCAAGGGAATAAAGTAACATGAGCTAATGGAAAATTAGATCTAGGAGTTGAAGCAGCAGGAATCGCTGGAAATTAGGACCGGGAATATGGAGCTGAAGCTATTAGACTAAGGAGTGGAATAGAGCAGTTGGGTGCAGTCCCCGGCCATCTTAGAGGGATCGGTGCCAATTCCCAAAGGCTTAGGGGCATGCCCCCAGGTCTGGACGATCGCGATGCTGGAGGACCTGCGGTCAATCTTATGGAGTTTGGTGCGAATTGAAATTTGGATTCTCGTCCGGAGGAGTATGTTCCAGAATCCCCTCGTGGACTTAGGGGGCAGTTTGGAAATGAAGAGAGGAGACTACCGCTAGATGACAATTCTAGGTTTGCAAAGATGATCAGGCGATCTATGCGTGGAGGATTAGTGAACAGGGATCTAGAGGATGTAAATAGAAGTCCATTCACTTTTAATATCAGGAATGTTAGGAATCCACCGGAGTTTAAACTACCAACGCTAGAAGTATATGATGGAAAGTCGGACCCAACTATGCATATGACGAGATATATACCGCATATGGAAGCACTAGGGGCATCTTAGGAAGTCATGGCATGATGCTTTCCCCTATATCTAACAGATATAGTGCACTGTGGTTTAGGCAATTGGAGAGTGGTTCTATTGGCACTTAGATGGAATTGTTTGAAAGATTTATGAGGCGGCTCAGGGTTCACATTTCGAGACCCAAAAATGTGATAAGTCTGGCAATATTGAAATAGAAGTTCAGAGAGTCTCTAAGGAGTTTTCTAACCTGATTTAATGCCACGGCGACATTGATGGATCAGCCAGATCCATCCATGGTTTTGATGGCAGCTATATCAGGAATTGCCGATGGCACGGGTTTCAAGGATTCATTGGCGCGAGATCCACCTATGGATCTAACGGGGAGTTTTGTCATGAAACAAAGAGGTTCCTACAGCAGGAAGATGCATGAGCCGACAAAGCGAAAGTGAATGTTGTGCAAAGTGAAGGATCATTAGGAGATGCAAATACGAATGATAAAGGTAAACGAAAACTGGATGATGGATATGATGGGACGAAAAGGCAACGGAAAGAGCGGGAGCCGAAGTTCTCCTCCTACTCGGATTTGATAGAAAGCCTAGAATGGATTTATCTGGACACTAAAAGGCAATTCCCCTATCGTAAACCGACAAGGAGGGATCCCACGGAGCGGGAGTGTATGTTTCGAAAGTACTGCCCGTTCCATGAATTGAACGGGCACACCATGGATGAGTGCATGCATTTGAAGGATATGATTGTGGGGCATTTCAGGAACGACGGACTGCCGCAATAAGTAAGAAATCGGACAGCGACGGTGGAACGGGAGCAGCCACATTGAATTAAAAAAAGAATGGCCCTGAATTGGGTCATGGATCGTCATCAACTGATTATGATGGTAAGGGTCGAGTTCAGGACTTGGATTCCGACCATAATAATAATAAATTCAATAATAAGACGGCCGAGTCACTTTCATATGTACGGGATCGAGGACGGCCCCTAGGCATACTCTGAGTTAATGATGAACCATCGTGCCCGAAGAGGCACCCTTTTACTTTTTTGGATTTATGGATATACGAACTCTTATTCATTAGGTTATTTATGATCCGCATTACTGTGATGAATCAAATAGGTCGCGATTATTGTCCTAATCAGAGTGATAGGTTGGTAATCGCAAGGTGCGAGTCCTTCACCGGAGAGTGACATAATGGACTCGCACATGGATTAAGTCCTCGACTGGAGAGTCGAGCCCGGAGAATAAAACTCAATAGGACATCAGGTATGGATTATTCCTGGAAAGGAGTAGGTTGCTTCACCGAAGAGCAATGGGATTAGCCTACTCAGGTCGTCAAGTATGGATTATGCTTGGGAAGGGTCCAGAGAGACCGTGATCCGCCTAGGACTTAGGCCAAGACATCACTTAATGTTCATGGACACTAAACTGGAGTACAGGAAATAAAGCCACTTCCCCGAAGAGTGACAAGATCGGCTTACTCGGACGTTGAGTATGGATTGTGCTTGGCAAGGACCTAGAGAGGTCATGGATTTGGATATCAGCTTCGAATAGCTATGGATTTGGACATTGACCCAGAGCGGTCATAGACTTGGATATGGGCCCGGAGTGTCCCGGATTTGACTAATGACCCAGAGAGGTCATGGATTTGGCTTCGGATCGATACAATTTGGATAAAATGATCCGAAGAGATCGCATATTCGAAATTGGATATCGACTCGGAATGGTCATGAATTTCACTAACGGAAACTTTTTAAGCTATTTCTATTGAAAGAAAAATGGTAGAGCAATATACCTCATGGGTTTCTAGGTAATGGAAACTTTTTACGCTATAAAAACCGTTTTGGGAATGGACAATAAGAAGCGGTACAATTTTGGCATAGGGTAAATAGTATGGAAAAGAAGATTTAGAAACCTAAAACAATGCTTAAGGCAATGAGCTACAATGGTTCAACTAAAAAGATAGTTAATTGAGACAAAAACAATAAAAATCAGTGCAGTTTAGGTAGAGGAAAGTTGAATAGTGATAGTATTGCAAAATATAAAAGCAATAATAGGAAATTTATATCAAATAATGTTAGTAATTAGGGATAACGTTAGGAAGTTATATTAAAAGTGTTAGTAATCTAATATAAAAAATAATTTTTTTGGATGGTTTCCATAGTAGGTGAAATAATGGCGCATGTCTTTTAGGAGTTCCCTTAACATGATATTAGAGACTCCGCTAAGGATTAGAAGTGGAGATAGTATGAGTGAAAAGAAAATATTGGAATGAGAATTGTTTTTGTCTACTCTAGTTTTTATTGTTTAAAATTTATAAAAAATGTTTTAGAAATGGTTTGGTGTAGCGAATAAGTTTTTGAAAAAATAATTAATAATTAGTTTGAACTATAAATCCTAATTTTTAAGAAGTAAAAGTTGAAACAGTCTTTAGAATAAAATTTTGATTTGAAGAAAAAGGAAAGAAACTTTTTGAAATATGATTTGCTATCAATTTCTTCCAGATTTTACGAATAAGCTAAATTCAAAAATCTTAAATTATAAATTTTCAAAGGTTAATGCACCAAGTATTTTTGAACTTAATAAAAGGTTTCTAGATTATACTTTTTAAAGACAAGTTTTTGGATTAAGTATTACGAAACTTTTGAAGTTTTTAATTCTTAAAAAAAAATAAGAACACCAAACCAAATTTTAATTATGGAGTAGATAGGAATGAGTGCCTAGGTAAGACAGGGTGAAAGGTAAGGCTATGAAGAAGATAGCAATGGTTACTCATGGAATAGTAATAAGGAACCCCCATGGAGTGTAAAGAATAATGGTAAGAACCCAGAAATATTTTGTTAGACATGTGTGCAAGTCATTGAAGAACCCGTAATGGAATGATAAATGCACTACTAGAAAAGGCAATTATTCCGACAGCATCAAGCGACGGCTTCTGACGACCAATTTCTGATGGCTTCCAACGGGCCGTTGGCAGCCGTCGAAAGCCGTCGAAAATTCGCGAATTACAGGGCTCAACCGAGCCTTCTTCTTCCTCATTTGCAGCATGAAATTTTTTAACCCAAAATCCCCAAATCTCTCCCCCAAGCTTCCAATCACCAATTTCGAGCTTTCGGATCCTCTCCGACTGCGTAATCAACGTCTATTGCTCTCTAACTCAAGCACAATCTCTTATTTTCGCCAAAAAAACTAATTTTTACCCTAAATCTAGATTTGCATAAGTTGTTAAATTAGGGCTAATTAGTGATTGCAATTGTTTCCAATAGCGTAATAATGGTTTATAGCATCCTATATATACCTATTTCATATGTTATCGTGAAATTGTAAAAAGTATGTATAATTTGTGATTGTGTGTGTATATGTAAACCATTGTATATGCGTTGTTTCTACCATTGTATTGTGTTAATTGGAATAAGACATGAGTCGTATAACATCTTGACTTGTGCAACAATAATGATTGCATGAGTCTAAAAGAAATTTGACTGTATTGGAAAATGACAACAATACTAAAGCAGCCTTATTCGATGAAATACGCGGAACAAATGTGCTAAATTAATATTTTTTGAAATGTATAAAATTAGTAAATTTTTTTTTTTATAAAATACTTTTTTTACATCCCTTAGAGAGTTTTTGGCCCCGTCCGACCGTCATTGTACATGATCGTTATATAAATAGTCGTTTTTGTCATAAAACGACCATTTATATTCATCTGGTACAATGCTTGTTGGATTTGTCCCTGTATTGGACAAGTTATAAACATAGTAAACAATTACATTTCGCACATTATTTCGTTTCAAACAGTTCACAAAATTTCGCCGTCACTTTTTTTTGTTTCCTACGTACACACATTTGTGTACAATGCAGGAAACAAAAGGGAAGTGCTGTCGAAATTTTGTTGAATCGTTTAAAATGAAATAATGTATGAAATGTAAGTGTTTACTGTGTTTGTAATGGAAAGTAGGATGATTGACCAGAAAAAAAAGATAACTATAAACCAACAGTTATATATTGTATTCTTAAGTGGGGTAAAATTGATGCGTATAAGTTTTTGTATCGATACATTGAAAAATAAAATTTAATGGAACATATGACCAATATTTATTTTTGAATTTGTGACATATTTTTTCAAAAATGAAAAATGATCGATTATTTTGTTGACCGGAGGAGATGGATGTATCAAAGAAGGGGATTGAGAGGCTGAATAAAAGAAGATTTTTATAATGGTATAAACATATTTGTTGAATTTGCTTTAAGTAAAAACAGAAACGATGTAGAAATTCATTGTCCGTGTAGTAGGTGTAGACATTTGAAGTATTTGTTACCCGATATTGTGAAAGTCCATTTGTGCAAAATGGTTTCGTGTCGGAGTATTATATTTGAGATCGTCATGGAGAAGTTGTAGCAAATACTTCTGTAGAGTCTAAATTAGACATTGCTGGTAATGAAATTGTTACGACGAACCGTATAGAAAATATGATTGAAGATGCAGCACGATCAATGTTCCCTACGGTTGAAGTTATAGACAATGATGAAAATGTTGAAGAACCAAATATTGAAGCGAAAAAAATTTATGATTTACTAGATGTTGCTAAGAAACCTCTTTGGAATGGTTGTAAAAGCGGCACCCAGCTATCAGTAATCGCAGAATACATTGCGATGAAGTCAAAATACAACATCACCGAAGCCGGATTTACAGCCATTGCACAAGCTGCAAAAAGACATATGCCGCCCGATTATTTAATGTGCGAAAATCACTATGAAGTTAAAAAACTTATGTCGACTTTTAGTTTACCTTATCAGAAAATAGATACATGTTTTAGTGGCTGCATGTTGTTTTGGAAAGAAGACATAAATCTTAGGAATTGTAAAATATGTAATCAGGAAAGATACAAACCAAGAAAAAAGAAGGGAAAGGAAGTTTCGTACAAGCGTATGCATTACTTACCCATCACTCCTAGGCTTCAAAGATTATATGCATCTTCTGTAACTGCATCTTATATGAGATGGCATAGTGTGAGAACGAAGGAAGAGGGTACATTGACACATCCAGCCGATGGAGAAGCATGGAAGCATTTCGGCAAAACTTTTCCCAATTTTGCAGCGGAGAGTCGTAATGTTAGACTTGGATTATGTACGGATATTTTTTCACCATTTTCTCAATTTGGTGCTAAATATTCATCTTGGCCCATTATCATCACACCTTATAATTTACCTCCGTGGATGTGTATGAAAACGCAATATATGTTTCTTACTGTTGTCGTTCCTGACCCCGACGATCCGACACAAGGAATCGATGTTTATTTACAACCGTTGATTGAGGATTTAAAAACACTATGGAATGAAGGAGTAGAAACATACGACGTTTCAAAGAAAAAAATTTCGTATGTTTGCTTCTTTTTTGTGGACTATAAGTGATTTTCCTGCCTATGTAATGCTTTCAGGATGGAGTACATCCGGTCGTCTAGCATATCCATATTGCATGGAAGAAACACGGGCGTTTTCTTTACCGAATGGTAAGAAAATTTCATGGTTTGACTGCCATCGATGTTTTCTCCATGTCAATCATCCCTTCAGAGGAGACAAGAAAAACTTTTTAGCTAATAGAACCAGACAACCACCAACGATATGGTCAAGCGAAGACATATACGAACTTGTAAGGGACTATCCAAAGATATATGAAACTAGAGTGCAAACATAAATTGAAAACAAATCGACTATTCATGATTGGTGCAAATAGAGTATATTTTAGGAGTTTCCTTATTGGAAACAACTTCTGCTTCGTCATAATATTGATGTGATGCACAACAAGAAAAATGTCTTTGATAATGTTTTTAACACAATTTTGAATGTCAAGGGGAAGACTAAGGACGATTTGAAATCAAGATGCGATGTACAATAATTATGCAAACGTCCTGAGCTTCATATGAAAGCAAATGACAGTAAAAATCCCAAAGCATGTTACGAATTAGATAATAATCAAGTTAAAATTGTGTTAAAATGGGTTGAAGGGTTAAGATTTCCTAATGAGATTTCATCAAATCTTCGTAGATGTGTTGACTTTAAAAATGGTAGATTGAGTGGAATGAAAAGCCACGACTGTCACAAACCAGGACAAAGTCACTCTAGGCATAACAAAGTTTCATATTCAAGCATAGAAAATATAAAGAAAACGTTAAAAAGATCAAATACTACTTCACCCAAGATTCCACCTGAAAATCCATGCGGCAATCATGTTGGCCGTTAAAGTATACCGCACCCCTAATATCTGTCTTCCATTTCAATTTCTGGGGTGGGGTTTTGGGTGATAGTTTTTTGGGTTACAGTAGTGTTCTATCTTGATATTTGAATAAAGAATGATACAGTCATGAATATGATAATCAGAGCGAGTCCCTTCTCTGATGATCAATTTTGTTAGTTCACCTACCTCACGATGATAAACAAAATTTAGTGACGTCTAATGCACATCAATTGGATGTACACGACACAAATATATATCTCAAAGCTGGCTTGTTTTTTATTTGTTTAACTAATTAACCCAGGTAGATAATTCTAGTCATCAATGCACCTGGTTGATAGTGGATATTAACTGAACCTTGGCTATAAAAATAATTGCTTTAATTCTAGTCATCAATGCACCTGGTTGATAGTGAATATTAACTAATTAACCCAGGTAGATAATTCTGTATACCTCCTTTTTTCCTCAACATATCCTTAATTGCTTTAATTTAGTGATTCCACTCAAATATGCATAGCTATATTTATAAAATTTGTTGCATATTAAAAAATGATCTATGCAACTTACTTGAATAATTGCTGTATTTTTTTTCTTCATTGCAGTTAAGTATTTTTTTCCTCAAGGCTTGTTAGAACGGGATACTGAACAAATTAAGAAGGGGTAAAGGATGATTTAAATTGATTGGAATATGAAGTGTTCAAAATAGATAAATGTTCATACTGATAAAAAAATCCAATTTCCCCTCAAAATATACATCTATGCCTCTAAAAAATAGTTCTAGAAAAGAAAATTTACCATCTTTGAAAAGAAAAACAATAGTAGAATTAGAAAATACCACAGTGCGTTGTTGTCTTCATTGACCTCCGGTCTTCCGTCGTCTCGTCGAGGTCTTCACATCTCGTCGTCGTCAAATCCGATTGATGAAGTAGTAAAATAGGGCGGCAGCGATGGTGTTTGCCACTGCAACCTAAAGGAGGATGAATAGGTCGATTTGTTTTTGGTGGCAGCGATGGCGTTGATTTTTTTGGCACTGCAACCTAAAGGAGGATGAATGGGTCGATTTGTTTTTGGTGGCAGCGATGGCGTTGATTTTGGTGGGGGCAATTTTTTTTCCTGAATGAAATAGGAGAAGGAAATAGCCAAAACGTGGGAGAAATAGGTATACGCGGCTAAATGGAGGGAAATAAAAATTTAGCGGTAGTGGTATTTTGGACAGCGATTTCACAAGCTGTTCTATATTAATTCAAGTTTTATATCGCAAATAGACAATATATTGTTCAAAATGCTGTAATTATATGTTGTCCAAAAACAATTTTCTTGTACTGTTCAAAGGACTATTGTCCTTAAAAGTTTGGAAGGTAGTAACGGAGCTTAGTCTGTTTTACAAAGAGCTTTGTTCTACTACTTTAAAAGTGCAACGCTTACGTAAACTTGAAGTAGATATTCCTATATTGCTCTACAAATTGGAGAAAATATTTCCGCTAGGTTTATTTAATGTAATGAAACATTTACCTGTTTATCTCCCATCTGAAGCACGACTTCGAGGTCCTATGCAATATGGATGGATGGATGTATCCATTTGAGAGGTATGTAATATGTTACCTATTAATTTAATTACATTCGGAAGTTAAAGTTAATGTAAATTAATTTTGCATAGATACTTGAATCATCTGAAGAAAATAGTGGGGCAAAAAGCACGAATTGAAGGTTCGGTATGTAAATCTTGCATCGAAGAAGAAGCTTCGTTCTTTTTCTCTCACTATTTCAGTGACTGTGAACATATTATTTGAAAGTGTTCCTCGTAATGACGAAGACGACGAACAAGGGTCCTCTCAAACAATGTTATCTATTTTTAGACAACATGGTCGATCTTCTAAGAAATGTGTAGAAGTATGGCTAGACGATAGAGATCTTTATGTAGCACACATTTATATTCTTCTAAATTGTGCTGAGGTTGCACCATTTGTTAGGTAATCTGAAATAATAATTTATGATTTATTCATTTCCATAATGCATGCGCGTGTAGAATTTAATGCAATATTTTATTCATATATGCAGTATTTATGAAAGTGAACATCCGCACGGAGATCTCAGTAAAGAATTTTCTGATTGGTTTTCAAAGTACGTTTATAAACTGAAAAATCGTGTGGTTGATGAAGGCTTGAAACATCTTGCATTGGGACCAAAAAGAAATGTCAAGACATATCCAATATAATTTGTCAATGGATATAAATTTAACACCAAAGAATACGGTGCAGAAAAATTAACTAATAATACAGGTGTATTTGTTAAAGATAGCGATGATCCAAAAAATCACATAAATGATTTTTATGGCGTTTTAACACAAATTTTGCAACTGACATATTTCTCACGACCCGCGGAGGAGGTGTTTCTATTTAGATTCAATTGGTTTAGCAATGTTGCAAGTTCTGGAATTAATGTGCACAAGGATTATAATCTTATTGAAATAAAGCACACATCGGATTATCACAAGTACGATCCTTTTGTACTAGCCAAATAAGCATTTCAAGTTTATTACGCTCCTTATCCGTCTCTAAAAGAGATAAAGTAGATTGGTCGGTAGTTTTTAAACCAAAAGCCAGATTTACATTTTATGGGAAGAATATTCTAGACGAACAAGCTAACCAGGCAGATCTTGAGCAAAGCAACGAAATAATAATTACAGACAATCGTACTGATTTTGGACCTCTGAACGATGAATCAAACGTTTTGGTAGAAGCGTTCGAGAGTATGGAAGAAAATAACGTAGAATATGAGACCGAATCAGAATCATAAGACGATGATGATTGATGTAAATGATGAGCTTTATTTTGGTAGTTATGTAATTATGCAATTGATGTAATTAATGAGATTATGCAGTTGATATAATTATGCAATTGATGTAACTATGTTGAATTCTTGGTGTATTACGAAATTGATGTAATTGATGAGATTTATTTTGCTAGTTATGTAATTTATATCATTTATGAAACCGAATCCGTTTATCGTTATTTACATCTTTTATGTTATTACCATTTCTGTCATTTATTTAGCAATTTACGTTAAAAATGAAATGTATTCTGCTTATCGTCGGAATATGAGACCCAGTCTGAATCAGGTATATTTTTCCCTTTATGTACTTTATATCATTTATGTCATTTAACTATAAAATATATTTCATTATCATGTTATTGTTCTCTTTTAAAATGATGTGTCTGTGATAGGTATCATGTCATCCAGAAGGAGGAGTTCTTCCCACTCTTCAAGAGGCAATGGCAGTGGTCCATCGCAACCGCCACAGCGACCTGTCCTGACTCTAGTACCTAGAGCTGAGGGGTAAGTATTAAACTTTTTTCAACATCTTAAATATTTTGTGTACAATATACTAATTTGTATCATATTTAACACAGGGGGTTTGAGCTACAGCCATCAACTGTAGTTCTATCGATTTCGAGGGAGGCGTATAAGAGTAGGATGTCGGCTTGTTGGTCGAAGTGGGATAACATCCCTCCCCGCATTCTCGAGTGTATTTGGCAGGATTTCATTGTAAGTATAATATTCTGTTTTCCATTCTTAATTTGTTTTTATCGCTTATTTATTGTTCACCTTTTATTGTTTAATTTTTGGTTACTTGTTTATCATGAAACACAAGCCGCCATGGACATACAGTCAAATGACCTGCAGCTGGTACAACATTACTGGATGTAGAAGATGAGGAAGAACTACAAGGATTCCATGTCGACGGTGAAGCATAAAGGGCAGAAGCCAAACTGGATGGGGACGAGTGTATGGGAAGGGTGGCTGAAACATTGGGATAGTGACGAGGCGAAGGTAAGTATACTAAACTTTTATTAATTATTGGATTGATACATAAATATCAAAAAATATTTGGTAAGTAAATAATGTATTAAATTTAAATGTACAGGCAAAGTCGGAAAGAAACTCTGCAAATAGGAACAAAAATCCCGTCACTCATCGAGGAGGGTCGAAGTCGTTCCAGCAGTATCGCCGGGAGTTGGTAAATTTATTAAATGCGAATTGTGAATAGTTATTGTGCTATATAATTTTGAATATACAATAACAATACATAATAATCAATTTCAGGTAGCTGAGGCGCAGGGTCTTGTGTCGTATATGGATGTGTTTACCCGTACGCATGCCGTCGAGCATGTAAATCCGGACGGGATAGTTTCATATACATGGCACGATGATAAATCGAAGAAGAGCCATGTAAGCATATTTTAGTTTATGTACTATTAGTAATTGTTTTAATTGTTAAATTATAATGAATTAAGATATCATGATATTAATTTTAACTGCATTTTTATTTGTTCATGCAGGCAAGGTTTATGGAACAACGCCAGAAACTCCTGGAGGATACCGGTCGAGAGCAGCTCACGATGGATGAGGAGGACATTATTTTTGAGTCAGTCATGGATCCACCGTCACAGAACAGGCGCTAGGCTTTGGCAATCAAGTGGTAATGAATAATATATTAAGATATAACAATTTATTAATCTTTTAGTTCTAAAGAACTTCACATCGCTTTAATTTCAGTAATAAGTTTATAGATATAACAATTAACACATTATGTTAACTTTATAGACTAAATTAAATAAGTGTTGCAGGCTAGCAGACAGAGGCGAGCTAGCCAAGTGACCAGAGCTGATATCGATCTAGCAGAGATTGAAGAGTTGAGAGCTAGGGTAGCGCAACTGGAAGATCAAAACCATCGCCAGACCATCGAGATGACACAGCTGCTGGATCAGTGTATTGCTGAGTACATGCAGCAATATGGTGGCCGCTTTCCATCTTCTGCTGGTTCGGCAGGTTCTAGAGCTGATTGACCGGAGTGATAGGTATGTTTTTTTGTTTTGTGTCATTGTTTTGTAAGTTTGGATGATACATTGAATTGGTGGATTTGGATTACAGTGTATATTGTTTGATGATACACTTGGGGGTAGTGATTCTGACATTTGGGAGTTGATTATGAGGAGTTGGTGAATCATTGATGTATATATTGTACAATTAGATATATGTAAATTATGGTAGTGAAGTTTGGTTTGATTTTACATGAATTGGGTTGGATTTTATATGAATTGGGTTTGATTTATGTCTTTATGATATTTGATTATCTTTCTATGGTTTGATTTCATGTTGAATATCTGAGCTGGATATATTAAGTTGGGTGAAAGATATTGTATTTATGAATTGTGGATGGAAGGCTAAATCACAGCTGAAATGCAGAAATTTTTTTGCGGTTTTTCTTACGGCTTCCGACGGCCTGTAGGTCAAAATTTACCGACATGTTTAGACGGCTATAGGCGGAGAAATTCCGACGGCTCCCAACGGCTTCCGCCATAAAGCGTAACCGTCCACGCGGCTTCCAACGGCCGTCAGACTGTCATCGAAAGCCGTCGGAAACACAGTCAATGGACGCTGTTGGGAGCCGTCGGAAAATCTGTTCACCGATGAGTTAATTTGTGGCGGCATTTTCCGACGGCTCCTGACAGCTTCCGACGGTCGGGAGCCATCGGAAAATGCTCTATTTCTTGTAGTGATGGTATTAAAGTATGCTACTACGAGTTCTAGTATATGCTCTTATGAAGGGTGAAAGATAAAGGAAATAAATACCAAGATTTGAGAATACCATCAAAGAATTTGGATTAAAAGAAGATGGTAACGGAGGATTATGAGGTGGTGAACACACATGGAGGATTTTGGCAAACTCAAGTTAAAAATGTGAGGATTGCGAAAGGACGGCACGATAGAAAGGTCAATTCAAGTCAGAAGTGAAAGAGCCACAACATCATTAGCGTTAGTTGATGCTGATGGGTAGCTTCCAGTAGTTGTTGTAACATCCTGAATTTTATTATTTTGATTTTGAATATTTTAGTAATTTTAAATATTTAATAATTGGTTTTTAAAATATAAATAACTTATATTCAAATTTAGTGATTGTTTAGATATTTGAATTGTGAATCAAATATCAATTAAACGAACTTAATAGCCTTGTTTAACTCCTTTTAATTAATAAATAATAATGGTGAATCCATTTTGTTAATTTATATAAAATAATAAATAGTTCAGGTAAATAACAATAAAATCAATTTGTTAATAAAACGACTTGATTTTTATTATAGTATTTTAATTGAATTTATAGAATTTTTCCATATTTTGTAATTTGAAAAATATTTAAATTATCGTTTAACGTATTTTTTTCCAAACAATGGTATTTTTGTGATATTATAAAATAAGATAGCCAGCGTATTTTATTATTGTTTTATGATCGTTTCGCATTTTTATGCATGATCGTATTATTGTTTTGTCTTTCGCAGCCCATACGCGAATAAAATTTTGTGCAGCGACGTGCCAGAAATATTTGTATAAACAAAATCAAACCCTTAGAAAATTCAACCTACTTTACTTCCTTTTCCTCTTTCATTTTTTTTCTATCACTTCTTGTAAGCTAAGAAAATTAAATCAACATCTTTAAACTCAATATCAAATAATCCACTCAACAAAAAAATTGAAAACAAGGATTTTTGAACTTGTATTGAGGAGATCTATGAATCTATATATGTTTTATTGCGTGCAATGTGGTTTTGTAGAGCTCAACGGTTTTGCCTAGACCTAGGGTTTTGATTTTTGGTTGATTGAGGGAGAAGTAGGGGATGTCATTGGTTTCTATGGACTTTCGTTTGAAGGAGTGTCGATGGTGATTAGATAAGGAGGTGTGATCACCCTTTGCAAGTCGCGATGTTGACAGTCATGCATTCTAGAGTTTCAAGTCAAAAGTCAGGCGCATCGATCGAGCTTCAAATGGGTGGCATGGTTGCGAAGCTCGTTGGAAAAGAGGTTCGTCGGAGTTAGTTTGGAGTGATTTCGTGGAGGAACGAAGAAGTGAGGGGAGGATGAAGGCATAGCCTTGGTGTGTTTACATGTCTGGGTGCAAAAATTTGTTTTGGAGGGAAGTTTATTTGGAAAGGATTTGAAAATATTAGGCTAATTAGTTTAGTAATTAAATAATCAATGAATATTTTAATCCTGAATCTTATAAATTCCATAACTATTGCATACAAGGTCAGATTTGGGTGCAGTCTTTTGCGTTGGACTCATATCAACATTATTTATGCATTGTAACTGATTTTGTTGGATTTGGAGATAGCAGGAATTTGAGCTAAATTTAAGACCAAAGCGGAATGTGAAAGCATCAACTGAAATTTTAGTGAGTTTACTCGCCTCTAAATAAATTATATGATATATTTGTTGCTATGGATTATTGTTGAATGCTTGGATGATAGTTTATATTGTCGTTTGATTGTTTGTTTGGATTTAAATTCCCCTTGAAAAGCAGATGCATAAATAACCATTGTGTGCAGGAGACAAACAAAAGGAAGTCAGAGTGCACGTAGCGAATAGGTCGCTACGAAACATTTCAAAAGTTCACACACCTGTGTGATTTACAGAGGGCTTTTGTAGAGAGAGCCTAAGGGGTTTCTCGTCCGTATTTATGTACTTATATTCTGATGCTGCTTATATAGTTGTTTGGTTGAAATATTGGTGACATATTGTTTGATTTGTGTAAGTGTCGTTATAGCGATTATCGCTATACCATCACTTATGAAATATCATCTTCTTAAACCCTTATTGTGTTTTGAGCATGAACATGTATTTTTACAAATTAAATGTTTGGTAATCTTATTGCACTTTGAAAATTGTTTAAACTATATTTTCAAGTATTTTGAGAATTTTGAAAATAAAGGATTAGTGTTGATTAAAATTTATAAAAGGAGTTATAAACTTAAATTAATTATCTTTCAGGATACTTAACACTGTCTTAAATTTATAAAGAGATTATAAATTTACTTAATTATCTTTTGAGATAATTAATGTTGTTTTAAATTTATAAAAGGTTATAAATTGGATTTAATTATCTTTCGGGATAATTAATGTTGTTTTAAATTTATAAAGGTTATTTACCTTAAATATTTTGTAAATTCTTTTCAAATAGGTTTGTGAGGATTGTATAAGTTTTTGAAAAGAATTTGAGGATTTAAATATGTTTTTAATTATTGTTTAATTATAATGAAGTTAATTAATAAATTTATTAACGATGTTTAAAGTAAATTAACCGATTTAATAAAAGTGCTTAAAGTTAATTAATAAATTTAATAAATGATGTTTGAAGTTAATTAATTGGTTTAAATAAAGGTGTTTAAAATTAATTATCTGATTTAATAAAGGAATTTAAAAGATAATTGACTGATTTATTAAACGAGTTATAAAGTTGATTTATTCACTCACGGGATAATTAATATGGTCTTTAATTTATAAGAGTATTTTAATTAATTTATTATCTTTCGGGATAATAAATGTTGTTCGAAATGTATAAATGATAGTTTATAAATGAGAAAATCCTATAAAGGAATTGTTTTGAAAAAATAAAGCTAAGTGTAAATTGTTTTGGTTTTATAGTAAACAATGTTTTAATGACATTTGTTTTGACCCAATTTTTTGTACGCTTAAAAATATAATTTTCTCTTTAAAAGGAATATTTTAAAGAATGTTTTTAAAGTGTCCTACAAATATTTATGATGTGAAAACCAAGCACAAGTTCGATTTTATAGTTTAAAAGGTTTGGTTACGGAAAGGATAAGAAATTTAGTTCCGTAAACAGTATCGCTTATATGTGAAGGATATAGTCATACTCTTAGCACTAAACATCGAATACGGAAACTCGTTTCTATCTCGAAGGTAAAAATTGTTATCGTGGCAATGCCTAAGGTAACAATACCTTAACTTGCACCGGCTTCATTTTTAACCGAGGGATAACACAGGTTTGAAATCGACGAGTAGTGATAAGGGTATGAGATTTAATTTCCATATATGATCATTTTAAATATTCCTGATAGTTGATTTACTGACTATTGATTTACCTTTCCTCTTTATGTGTTGTCAATTTGAGACGATTTGTTGCTCATTTGAGCGTTGATATCTTTCGTCGAAAATGACTAAAACTAAAGCCCGAGTGGGGGACAAGCTGTATGGCATTGCTCCCAATATGGTATTTTCACATCAACTTTAGATTGGTTTCGGTGGTATGTGCGTAGAGATTTGAAATACTCGGATACTCGGTAAGGTTGGCGGAGTCCAGCTTGGGGTTCCCAAGTGAGTTCCAGAGTATATGACTCTCTCAAACATATTTCTAAAGGTATACTTTCGGTGAGAGGGTGCACCCTCCTAGTCATTGTTGGAAAATTCCTTTCATTCACTACAAGGTACACGGTGATTTCCGACTGCTCCCAACCGTCGGGAGCCGTCGGAATACAGAACACGGATTTCATCCATTTCCGATGGAATCGACGATGACGTTTCGACGGCTTTTTCGACGGCAGTTTCGACGTTTTTTTCCGACGGTATAGACGTCCACGTGGCTTGAAAACTTGCCAGAAAACCGTCAGAAGCTGTCGAAATATTCGACCGGTAAACCGTCGGGAGTCGTCGGAAGTCTGAGTAAAAAATAAATTTCAGCAGCCAAACAGCACATCAATATCAATATATATATATATATATAAGATATAAGCTAAAATCAATATCAATTCAATAATAATATAAAACTCAAACATTACCATCTCAAACTTAAACATTTCCAATCAATACAAAACAAACCGTCCATCATCAGTCTCACACACCCAACTGCAATATATACATCCAACATCAATGTACAATATATACATTCAACATCCAACATCAAACCCCACAAATCAACATCAAACACCACATGTCCACAAGTCAACCTCACCATCTATCATGGTATATATATATAGAAGTTTCAAAAACAAAAACTGCAAAACGTACCTCATGACTTGTCATCGGCTCCAGAACAACCAGATGAAGGGAATGCTCCATGACGCTCCACATACTCGGCCAAACGCTGGTTCAGTTGCTCCATTTGCGCTGCTTGGAGGCGGTCCTGCTCTTGCAGCTGTGAAATATGTTGTCGAAGCTCATTAATCTCGGCATTGTCCTAAGCCTTTTGATAAGCCTTTTGTGAGGCCCGAGCCTACAAAACAAGTCGAGATATGTTTAAGTTATTACGCAACTTTTATAAAAATTAAGCAATTTTTACAACTTAGTTAATTTTTATATATTACCGATTGATTGTCGTAGCCATAGCGCATATTTCTCTGTGTCAGGTCTATAACAGAGTCGAAGATAGCGTCCTCCTCATCAGTGGTCAATTGCTCCCGTCCTGAACGCTCAAGCATCCACGCACGTGCTTGCATAAATCTTTGCTGCAAGGCAAAATTAAATACAATTAAATATTACATGACATTATTATAATATTTTATAACTAATTAATTAAAATGATCATTATTAATAACTTATAACTTAAAATATACTTACATGTGGGGCGTATGCTTTAACATCCTCATGCCAGGCATATGTCACTGATCCCTCGTCATCGGTCTGCCTGACGGTATGGGTATGTGCAAATACGTCCATATACGAGACAGGAGCCTCACGCGCTCTTTCCTACAATAATTGATGTATATTATTGTTGTTCATACAAATTTATACAAAAAATATAATAACTGTTTGTAATTGCAATTAATCAATTTAACAGGTCCTCGCGATGATGCTGAAATGATTTCAAGCCACCATGGTGTGTGAGTAGATTTTTCTGCCTGTTCGCCGAGTTCCTGTCTGACTTCACTTGCAAATTAAAATTTAAGATTATATTTTATAGGTATAAATTATGTATTCTTTATTGAACAAATTAAGGTGATATCTGATAGACTTACCCGGAATTCTTCACTATTCCACCATGTGACCCAAGCATCCCATACGTTGGCGCCCATCCAGCTTGGCTTCTTCTCAGATTTTCTGATGGCAGACATCGTATCCTGGTAATTCTTTGCAACTTTAGAGTTCCAGTAGCACTGGCAAAGAGAAAGGTCCACCTCTTGTAGGTCTACCGCCCCTGTATATATGTTGAAAAAATATAAGTTATACATTTATACTTAGTAGTCAGCAAATTGTAAAGTGATTATATATAATGATATATAATTTTACACTTACCAGGAAGTCCTTCCAGAATGCTCTCCCATACATGCTCTGAGATCTTACTCCATTTCGGCCAGCACGTAGTCATATGGCTCATGTATGCCTGCTTAGAAATGCTGAGAACTATATTTGAAGGATCAAGCTCAAAAGCCCTGCATTAAATATGATACAAACAAATCATGACTAATATATCATACGAAATATTTATAATGCTGAAGTAAATTTAATACTTACGAGCCATTTGCCTTCGGCAGCAATCTAACCACCGTACACAGCGCCTCCTACGACGGGCCGCTGCCATCACCTCCGTTGCAAATGGTCCCTCTCTGAGACGAAGAGGGGGAACCAGATTGCGAAGAACTCCAATGTATGAAGAAAGACATCTATAATACATGTCATATATATATTATTTTATTATGGCAGAACATATCGTTCAATTATGAGTAAACGTACCAAGATTTAATATCAATAATCGCATATAACATACAAAAAAATATAACATCAATACTCCCATAAAATATCTTTTTTCAACATGTATACTATTAAATCAGTCCTCGTCGTTTTTTGATTTGAACATGTATCTATTTTTTGATACGGCAAACCAAAAACAGACATAAGTTTTTTCACTTCATAATGATTTTCGCACATTAAATTATCGGGTGGCATATGCCGTTTTGCAGCTTGTACTATAGCTGTAAACCCGGCTTCTATGAAGTTGTATTTTGATTTCATCGCAATGTATTCTGCAGTTACTGATAGTTGAGTACCGCTTATAAAACCATCCCAAAGGGGTTTCTTAGAAGCATCTCCAATAAATCATATAAAAAATTTGCTCCAAGACTTGGTTCTTCTTCGACATTAACATCGTTACCATCAACCTCAATAGTAGGGAACATTGAACGTGATGCACCTTCAACCATATCTTCTATGAGATTCGTCAGAACAATTTTAGTATCCACCTTCTTCTCCGAATGTATGGGATTAGGTGCTATAAGTTCTCCATGATGATCCCATACCAAATAATTCGGCATGGAACCATATTAGCGCAAATGAAGTATTACCATATCTGGTATCAAATACTTCAATAATTTGCACCTACTACTTGGACAATGAATTTCTTCGTCGTTTCCATTATTACTTAAAGCGAATTCAATAAAGACGTGTACACCATTTTGAAAATATTCATTTATTTAGCCTCCAATTTCTCTTCTTTGTTGGTACATCTAGCTCCGATCGATAAAATAATTGACCATTTTTCCTACTTTAAAACATAAAAACGTATTAATCATTTATGTATTGACATTTTATTTTTTAATTAAATCATACATTTAAATTTTCGCAAATATATAATATTATTCTATTTAATTTTACTTTCAAACGGATTTACACAAATTATATGAATATAATCTATAATTTTTAGGTTATTGTTTTACACTTTGATGGTTGGTCATCCTACTTCCCATTACAAACACAGTAGTAATTATATTTTGTAAATCATTTTATTTTAAACGATTCAACAAAATTTCGGCAGCACTTCCCCTTTGTTTCATGTATCGTACACATGCATGTATATAAGGAACAAAAAGAAAGTGTTGTCAAAACTTTATGAACCGTTTAAAATGAAATGATTTGCAATTACTTTATTGTGTTTGTAAGTTATCCAATATAGGGACAAATCCGACAAATATTGTATCGGATGAATATAAATGTCCATTCTGTGATAAAAATGGATATTCATATAATAATCATATACAATACCTGTCAGACGAGGCCAAGAACTATCTAAGGGATTTATAAAAAATAAAGCGTATTATACAACAATTTTTACAATAATTTATTTACATTCTAGGAAACACATGCACTAAATCATCGTTTTCATCATCTTAAAAATGCATACACTAAATCCTAAGCATCGACTCTACTTAATCCAAACTAGCCCTAATGCATGTATGCACTAATTAATCAACACATATACACCAATTAATGCATATATACACTAAAAAAAAATTTCTCAACATTTAAACGATAAACAATTATAATAACAACCTAATTAGCATTCAATAGGGTATAACAAACAATCAATATAGTATTATAAACAACTATAATAACAAATTAACCCTAATTTACCAAATCAAAATAAAATAGGGTTTATAAATTAAACCTTCTTGCAGAGAAATAGCTAATATAGAGAGTTGAAAATTGAATATGGAGACTTACTGATGGCGTGGAGGCTTACTGACGGCGTGGAGGAGGTGTTGGAGGAGGTTTGGGGAGGAAGATAACGAAGAAAACTGTCAGCCTGGGGCTAAGTTATTCGTGACTTTGCGACGGCTTCCGACAGCCGTCGACGGCTGTATTTGCGACGGCTTCCAATGGCTGTCATCGGCTAGTTTATTTTATTTTCATTTATGTCACAACAATTGCTTGCCTTCGGCAGCCGTCGCAAAAATATCAACGAGCTGTCGACGACCGTCGGAAATGGGTGTCACAATAAATAGTGTTTCTAGTAGTGCTTGTTGTTGATTCAAATCTTTGAATTGTTTCCTTAATTGCATCGAGAAGTGACTGGAGCTCTTCTTGATGTTTAATTATTTGTGTCCATTCTTTAAGTTTGGATTTTGATCTTGTTTATGCCCATTCTTTCAAGTTTGGGTTTTGTTTTAATTTGTTTCCATTTATTCATGTGTGGAAGTTGTCATTATGAGGTAAAACCGGTTCTGTGTTTAGCGGTGTGGTCTCGTAGAATTATTATGTGTTCATCTTATCACTTGAGTTTTCTCATACTGGTTTTCCAAACTGATTCGGGTGTTATTTTATTATAATGCTCGAGTCAGACCGAGTATTTTTCCAAGTAGTCGTTGGTGGGACATGGAGTTCATAAAGTAGAGCTGGATGTCTACCTACTGTAGTATTTTTAGTTCCACTATATTATTATATTTACCCATCAACAATTGTAAGGTTAGGAAGTTATAACTGTCCAGGTCGATGAGGTTTGTTTTTAACTTTGATATACTATGTATTTTAGAGTGATAGCTTTTACTGTCTTTGTTATATTTTATGTTATCGTTTTACTGTGAGATTCTGTTACTCCTATTCTTTTCCTTTTTTTACTTTTTACTCTAACAATCTTCCTTTTCGGCACTTGGATGCTCGACATTGTAATACCATGGATGTATTAGGTGCCAACTTTCGAGGGACGAAAAGGCAAGATGTTACAACTGGCATCAAAGCTGAAGGTTAAGCGAGAACATTGGCTTTGGTATGGTATGGCTCATTAGAGATAGGGTAAGTAACACCCTTGAATGAATTTGAGAGTATAACAAATACGAGAGCATATTTGTTATTGCTATAAAAACATATTGTGTTAATTGGTCTATTGAGTTGTGTATGAATTGTGGTCGCGACTTGGGACGTCACGGTATCGATAGGGATTTCTAAACACTTGAACAAGGCAACCGGACACGATATTGATTTTTGAAAATTTGGTAAATGAAAATTTTACCTAAGAATATATTTTATATCTATAATGGAATAATTTTCAAATTGATATAGTTAATTATGTTATGTTCGTTTATTTGAAAATGATAATATTTATTTATTATCATTATTGTTTGATTTGTCATGCATGAATAGTTTAGGAGCATTGACTATTGTTTGATAATTGTGAGTGCATTAAAACGAACCCCTTGTGAATTAAGTTTCAAATTTGAGTATAAGATGTTCGGTTAAAACTTTAAATTAAAAGTCATCTTTTAATATTGTTAAGTTAAAAGTAAAGTTTTAGTCAAAGTTGTTTAATATAATCTAAATGGGAAGATAACATATTTCGAGGATAAATAATTGTGAAAAGTTTATTATAATACGGGGAAGTTATTATAATATAAGATGATGTTAAAGGTACATTTTATAGGAGTATGGTATATAAAATGATTTATATAACTTATAAATGTTGTTTTTTAAGTAAAAAGGGTTTTAGAGAATTTAAATCCCAGTATTGCTTAGAATAACGTCAAAACGATTTTGAGAAAGGAACGGTAGTATTACTTGGAAATAATTGTAAGTTAAAATATTTCAAAGAGAATTTTTGATAAAGATATATTATCTTTGGATAATTGGGGGAAAACATCTCGATTAGTTTTGTGGTAATCTGAATAATCTTCTAACCGACGATCGGATGTTTGTTTAGGCAATCATTGTAGTGCACTTAGTAAATTATTCTCTTTATCATTGTGCTATCAAAATGAGTTCCAATCTGAACGAACCCAAAGCGATTGTTAGTAAATAAATTGTTAAAATTATTATATATATAGAAACATATGTAGTATGATTTTCCAAAGGATTTTGAAAATGAAAAGGTATTTTTATATATAATCTGATAAATGAAATTTTTTAACTCTTGAGTAGAAAAGAGATAATTTAACTCAATTTTTAAATGGGTTAAATTGGATAGGAAGGTTTAATAAGCAGTGTTTTATTAAAATCATAGTTTTGTTAATCATCTAAGTTGTGTAAACTATTTGGTGATATTGGACTAACCTATAGACATTCTTCCTTAGAACACTCTAGGGTAAAGGGGTCGAAGCATTGACTAAGTTTTAAAGACCGTATTTTGTTTGGGTCTCTATTAGAATTTTGAAAAATAAAATAAATTTGACATTTTGTATATACTCTTTGACAGGGACGCGGAAGATGATCTTAAGGCTATTTAACACTAGAGGGGGGGTGAATAGTGTTTTAAGAATTTCTTTAAAACTTCTTTGATTTAAATTGATTTAACTAACTTAATGCAAATACACAATCACAGATCAAATCACAGAATCACAAACAGATGCAAATATAAATAAAAAGCAAGTAAAGGAAAGAACACACCAGGAATTTTATACTGGTTCGGTGTTACCCTACATCCAGTCCCACACAACTCGTACGGCTTTCTATTCAATAATAATCTAGATTACAATCCCTCGATTCCAAGGCAACGAGGTACACCCTCCAGATTCTCAGGTCTCTGGGTAGAACCACTTGATTCACAGGACACAAGTTCACCCGATCGATTTCCAAGGACACGATCACACCTTTATAACCCTACACAAGTTTCTTTGAGTACAAATGTATCTATAACTCTGATAAGCACTGAGATTCTTTGAAGAGAGTGGCAGAGAATCAAACTAGAGATATTCTGGTTTGATTCACTTAAGATTTCGGCAGAATATGGATAGGATGATTAGAAAATAAGATAAGAGAATAAAGAGGAGAGAAAATAAAGAAAGTAGTTACTAGAAAACGTTCATAACAGTCTCTATTTATAGAGAATGAATGGATGTGTCCATTCGAAGAGGTTTAAGCGAATAGACACTTCTTTTGAAAACAACCTTTGCTATAACGGGAAGCATGTCGACATGACGAGTAAATAGGATGTCGACATGGTCTAGTAAAAAGTGATGATTTGCTTTACTTTGAAAATGATGATTTAAAACATATGCAACTTTATTCAAATGGACTCTATGTATTTGTAGAAGGTATTTAGAAGTAGAAATACTTATGAATGTATATATGTATATATACTAAAATATATTTAAAATCAAAGTAAATAAACTAAAGTAAATATAATATTAAAATAGATTTTGAGGCTAAAATATCAAGGACAATTTTGAAATCAAAATATAACAAAATGATAAATATGATTTTGAGGCTAAAACATTTTTGGAAATGTGAACGAAGGTTTTTCTTTTGAAAAGGAATATTTGAAAATCATTTTATAAAACAAGAGATAATTTTGAAAATCATTTTGAATCAAAATTAGTGGATAACAAAATAGGGCTACTATCCGTTCCACTAGATATTTCGTGAGTTCCATCTCACTAGGGTTCCATCCCTTTAACAAGAATGAAGTGGATTCAATTCCACGAGTAAATTGGATAAAAAAGAATGATAGTGCTTTCAAGGAGTTTTAACAAATATCTAACCTAACTATATTATTTGTCTTGAACTCTTGAATATCTTGAATCTCATGAGTCTTCAATCTTGAACTCTTGATCTTTGTCTTCATCAATTTTGTCTTCTTTACTGTACAGTCTTCTTTTGTTGATACCTACATATAGATTTCCTGCACATATATATTTTATAACACTTCTATAGTTGTTGTCATCAAAACCACTATCCTATGGACTAACACTCTTAGGATGTAGAAGAATATTATACAAGTAAATAAAAGTGGATTAAGTTTTGAATTTGATGGTTTATAAAGACGAGTTTTTATAAAAAGTTTGAATACTTAAGTGAAATTTATGAAGTAATTCATAAATAATTTTAGCAATTGAATGAAATACTATAAGTGAAAGTGGAAATGATTCAGAAAGAGATTGGTGTAGTTAAGAAACCAATCGACTTAAGTACGTAAGATACACGTAGGTGGTTCTGAATCATCTATTGGTTGACAGATTTAGACTGATTGCTGCTTTGTTGTGGAACTTGATGTGAACACTCAGAATCTTCTCTTTGTTCATGACCTAGTTCAAAATTGAGCATAGTGTGTTGTGGACATGTTCCTTAGCTGTTTTGGTTGTTGCTTGCTCCACCAAGTCAGGTATTGGTGGTATGGAGAATCTTGAATTATATATTTTTTGAGAAGTTTTAATTTCTGCTTTACTAAATGAAAATATTTGTTCATTGAATACTACATGTCTTGATATGAATACTTTTCCATTACTATCTAGACACTTATACCCTTTTTGTTGGCCCCATAGCCCAGAAAAGTGCATGGAGATGATCTAATATTTAACTTGTGAGTATCATATGGCCTTAGACAAGGAAAGCATAGACATCCAAATACTTTCAAATCATGATAGTATGGTTTAATATTAAAAAGAACTTCCATAGAGATTTTAAATTGCAATACTATTGTTGGTAACATATTTATTAGATATACACTAGTAGTAAATGCATTAGGCCAAAAAATTTGTGGTAGTGATGCCTAAGTAAGAGTGTTAAACCAGACTCAACAATGTGTCTATGTTTCCTTTCCATTAGTCCATTTTTCTTAGAAGTATAAGGACATGTTGTTCTATAAACAATTCCCTTTTTTTGAAAATATTCTTTAAGTGGATGGAACTCAGTTCCACCATCTATTCGCATAATTTTCACCTCACGATCAGTTTGTTTTTCTGCTAGAGTAATAAACTTAATCACTGCATTGTAAGTTTCAAATTTTGATTTCAAGAAATAAATCCAAACATGTCTAGAAAATGCATCTATAAATGAAATGTAATATTTGAAACCATAATTGATACTAATTGGTGCACGCCCTCATAAATCAGTGGCAACTAATTCTAATGGTTTGCTATATGTAGTAATTGAATCTGAAAAAGCAAGTTTATGACTCTTACCCATTTGACAATACATACAAACATAAGGTATAGACATGGTTTTAAATGAAATATTATTTCTATTCAACGCTTGTTTTACAACACTTGCATTTGGATGTCCTAACCTATAATAACACATATCAAAGGTCTTACAGTCACTTGCTTGAGTGATTTCAGAACTGTTACACTATTTATCTCTAAATCTTGATTTCTTGTATTATCAACATTGAATTTGTATAGGCCTCTATGTTCCTTACCCTCCAAGAGAACTTCATTAGTCAGAATATCTTTGACTAAGCAATATTTAGGGTAGAATTTGAAATATACATTATTATCCTTTACAAATTGTGAAACACTCCATGAATTTTTTCTAATTAGAGGAACTCTTAAAAGATTATTAAGATAAAGTTTTCTTGCACCTTTGATATATGCATTTCCTACATGAGTAATATTAATAGGCTTACCATTTCCCAAATGAATGCAGTGCTTACGTTTGTACTCCTGATTGCCAAGATCCAAATTGCTTAGATTATTTGTCACATGATTAGTGGCCCCTGAGTTTGGAAACCAACTTTCATCTTGAATGTCTTCAATCTTGATAATGTTTTCTTTCTGAGCTTTAGAATCTTGCTGAATATTGATCATATTTGCACTTGGTTAGATTTTCTGATTACTGTTTCCTTGTTGTGATGGAATGTAATTTGCATCAAATCTAAAATAACACTTGTTTGCATCATGACCATATTTTTCACAAATTTGACACCTTAGTATATTGTTGTTGTTATTGTACCACATTCCACCTCTGCCTCTGGATCTGTTTGATTGTGCACCCCTTTGATTCTTGTTACTGTAATTCCTTTCTTGATTCTTTGATACATAATTAGCAGAAAATTCTTGTATCACTGGTTTCTTTTGCTCTATTATTCCTTCATGAGCAAGAAGAATAGAGTGCAAATATTCAATGGATGGTGGCGTTTCTTTAGAGGATATCACTGCCACAACGGCTTCATATTCATCAACCAAACCACTTAATATTGAAAACAGTTTCTTAGTGTCAGAAACTTTGTGGCCTGCTGCAGCCAAGTGATCACAAAGTATCTTGACCTTTGTTACATACTTTATCATGTTCATGGCATCTTTTCTTAGATTCTGCAGTTGCCTTTTATAGTGCATCACCCTTGCTGTAGATTCTGAGTTGAATACTTGTTCTATGGAATGCCAAATTTCATGAGATGACATGCATCCTATTAGTTGTAGTAATAAACTTGCACTGATTGATGATAATAGACAAGAACTAATGAGACTATCTTGTCTTTGATGATTTGTATAGTCTTTATTAACTACCAGTTTGCCTTCACTATCTGCAGTGTATCTTGGCGGTGTAACCAATGTTCGAAAAACATATTATTCTATGTCATATTCTCTCACAGCAGTTTCTATCTGGAATTTCCAAAGCAAGTAATTTGATTCATCAAGTTGTATTGTGATTAACTGGGTTTGTGGTTTGACTAAGGCTTCAAGCAATTCTTGAGTGGCTATTTGTTAAGAAGGATTGATTCTTGAATTGTGGAAGGTGGAGGTGGGTGAAGTATGCTCAATTTCACCCTCTGCCATTTTAGAATCTTGAATGCAGTGGTCGATATATAATGGAATTCAGGTAATGGTAAGATTCAGGCTAAAGATAAGATGATGAACTTTGTTCTGAGATCAAGAAATGTGCAGCCGGAGAAATTGGATGATGATTTTTGCTCTGACGGTGATCTATAAGCGCAGCCAGTGAAAAATACAAGAAAAAAAGTTCTTGATACTATGAAAGAGAGGGAAAATTGGTATTCAAGCTGAATCAAATGAAGAGAAGATTATTCTTTGATGATGGCCAACAAGGCGCAGCCAATTTCGAGTGATGATCTTGACTCTGACGAAGTTCCAACAAGACGCTCACTGTCGTGAGGCAGTTTTGGTTGATGGCTATGATACCATGTTAACAAATTTGAAAGAATAGAACTGTACTGATTTTATTGTCTCTGATCTATCTGATACATAGCTTGTACAAGAGTATTTATAGTGTAACAATATTTGTATTTGTATTGGGCTGAGACATTCATAAGCCCATTTACCCGCATGTGCTTGTATTGATAATATGAAAGATAACTATCGTATGCCATATCGTTACACTTCATTATCTCATTCAATAAAGGTGAGAGTGGGGTAAGAAACCAGTTAAAAATAGAGGCAATGAGTGCATTAACTTAAGGGTTTGTAGAAGCTGAAATTTGATAACATCAATTGTTTATTTTGAATTTTCTTGTGAAGGGGACATGCTGGAAATTCTTGATGGAGATCAAATTTTCATTAGGGGAAAAATGTTCATCGTCTCTTAATGGAAGCCTTCAGTTGGCAATATTAACTTACAATTCAAAAAATTCCAATTTAGGTCCATTTTTTATAAAATACCCCTTATTGTTGGGACACTTTTGAGTATAAACTAGCTTGCTTGCCATATAGGCAAACTTATATGCTTTAATGAAATCACAAAAAATTACCAAGATTTTAGTATGCCAAATGCTTGATTTAGGTCAACTTTTGAAAGAGAGTTACTTAATTTCATCAAATGTGGTGAAGGAGACAACATTTCATATATGGAGATTTCATTGGCTAGAAACCAAAGATTTGTATTAAATGCAAATGCTTTAAACTAACAATATAAAATTAACTAGTTTAACTACAAAATCATATTCTGAATTTAACAATATAATGATAGCAACAGTAGAACTAAGTTAATGTACTTGTAGAATATATTGTTAAATTATAGAATATATTGTTAAATTAGTTAAATTGGTTTTAATTTTATAGCTTATAGAATTTATTGTAAATTTAGTTAAATTAGTTAGTTTTATTATGATATCATTCTATTATTAAATTAGTTAATTTTTAGATATATTTTTTATATAAATTCAGATTATTGTTATTATATTATATCATTATATTTTTATAAACTTAGTTAATATTAGTATCTCATTGTATTAATTTTTACAGATGAACATAATTTACATGCATGCCCGCTCACGTAACGCTTGAAATTAATTAAAAGCAGATAGATCAAAATTGATAATAACTCTATTGATATTCATACATGAGATCCAAATTGAAGGAGTCCATCATAAAAAAATATACTTGGTTTTACTATCTTCAATGTTCTCTAACATTCAACGAAAATAGAATGATATATGGTTACCTTTTGAAATTTAGTGGAAGCACCCCTCAAACAATTGCAACCTGCTATACAAAATTAACTGGGACAATGGTGTTTGTCTATGCAAATGGACTTTATATAAACATATAATTGTTGATATTGAAATTAAATTAAAAATGAAACAAATATTTTTTTCAAATTATATAATTAAATGACCAGTTAGTTGTAAAATTTTATCTTTACATGGACCCAGCCAGTTTTATTCCTACTTCCAGCAATCCCCAAAACAGTTCTGTTTCTACCTCTTGCAACCCTAGACTAACTCATGACTATCAAAATGACAATCAAACGACCAACAAACGCAATTGTAGATAAGCTGACACCGTAATCCCCAAACTTAATAGAAACGACCAAGAGTAGGTCAAATATCCATGCGCATGATCATTTAACTTATATTACATACATTCAAACATACTCAACTGTCTCACAATGAAAATCAAGTACAAAGAAGTTTATTGTTCATAATTGCCCAAGGAATTTCAAAATGCTGAAGAACAGAGTCACAATTCACAATCGGTGAAAAGACAAAATTAGACTCTGCTTAGCTCGTCAACATAACTACA
This sequence comes from Allium fistulosum, assembly GCA_030737815.1. Lineage (NCBI taxonomy): Eukaryota > Viridiplantae > Streptophyta > Magnoliopsida > Asparagales > Amaryllidaceae > Allium > Allium fistulosum. The sequence goes on from CM060903.1 coordinate 267,453,876, forward strand.
TTCGATTCAACCAACTAGATATGCTGTCCTGAGAACCAAATTGTATATCCTGCATCAACCAAAAAGGGATTTACGCATATAAACACCGTGAAAATTAAATAGTGAAACAAATTTCTTGATAAATCGTATTTACCGCAAGATTAAAATCAGGAGGTGTGCCCAGGGGTATGTTATTCAAATCATCAAAGGGGTTGGAGGAGTTGAGGTCGTCTGTATTCAGCAGCTCATTGTTGCAAAAAGATGCATCATTTGTGTGTGCAGAGTTATCAAATACTTCATGGCAGAACAGAAGTTCATCCAATGGTATTGGGTTGAATTCATCGACTGCTTGTGATTCTCCTGCAAGCAAGAGGAAATTCCCTTCATCGTTTTTGTTAACTACTGATTGTGGAATCACCTCTTCCTGGGGAAAAAGAAGACATTCGTTTGCAAATTTCAGTAATGAATGTACAACAAATTATACATAACATGACATATTTATGTACTTGTTATGAAACGACGCTGCTATTTTATTGACTGTTAACATTCTCATGAAATTTGTCCACGACTTGTAAACCAAAAATAGTTGTTTCCTGAATTTCTATTTCTAAACTATTTCCGCAAAATTCCTTGAGAAATTTAAAACACTAGAAACTTAGAAAAGTTGCATGTAAGTAGTTTTGACTACTTATAAGAACTTGCTAAACATGTTATGAATCAAAACTGGACTTTTCTTTTCACCAACTTCTAAACCAAATTACATTATGGTGTAGTGCAACCAAGGATGTTAATAGCATTACAAATTTTCTGAAGGATATTTGATACTGGAAGTAATATGTGTGCATGATAAAGTTATAGGAGAAGTAACTTATAAATTATATGATAAGTTAACCGGATGAATTTAGAAGTTATAGACTAGATACCTTGTACTCAGCTTCAGACATGGGTGACTGTTTTGCTTTACGGGGCTGCAGAGGTGTAACCATTTTTGGAGTTCTTGGACCACATGCAACATTGATAGGCTCCTCGCGAGAAAGTTCAGCATCAACTTTATCGTTCTGCTTGCTATTTTGCTGGAAAAATATTTTAGCAACGACCATTTCTCCATTCTTTTCTTCTACCTCTGTGCCTAAATGATACTGATGCATTACCCAGTTAGCTTTATCAGCTCTACTCTTCCGTTTACTTCCCTTTTTCAAACTCTGATGCAGAACCATAATCTTTTTCCATCCTATCTGGTTTCTGTTCTTGTCTATAACAGGTTTAGTTTTCCCAGTCTTATGCCACCTCGCTTTTTCTTCAGAAGCACTACTGCATTCTTTATTACCAATTTTACGACGTTTTCGTTGTCCTGTTGCATATGCATTGGATATTCTGTAGAAGAAGTGAACGCTGCTTCCATCATTTTTCACACCTGATGCATCAATTTTTGACCAGTTCATGAGAATAAACTAACACAACATTCATCTACACACTCTCGTCAAAGCATGTACAGAGCAATGCAGTCATAAAATGAAGAAATATATGTTATGACGTATCGATCAAATGCTTACCAGGTAGGTCTTCAGGGTGTGCATAGCATATTCCCTGCTCCTCTGTAAGAGTTGGTATAAATTCATCAATGAGAATGTGAGATTTTGAATTAGGCAAACCTACTTTCCCTGCTAAATGTTCAAGAATTTGGATGTCTGTTGGATCAAACTTAACACCTGCAGGAAAACCTGGCCATTCTAAAGAAACCTGAAATGACAATTTGCAATTGAACAAGAAATGGGATCAGTTATGATTTGCTGCCATTAATGTAGTAGTTTTAAAGAAATTCATTTGATAACTTACATCACTATTATCAATAATATGACTGCAGTTAGGGCATTCACGATGTGCTTCGGTTCCAAGCTCTTTGATTTGGCACTTTGAAAAACTAGAAGCATCTCTTACTTTTCTTGCAATTCTCCTTCCATCGATAAGCCAACAAGCCCTATACAATAACATTGGAAGTGTTATTGTAAATAAGAAGTCAAAATTCTAGCAAGTAGACCAATTGAGGAGAATTCTTATAAGATACTGGTTCGGGCATGGCATATAACTAAAGTACAAATTAAATTACAGCTTGATCATAAGTTAATGGTAAAAAATCAAATGGAAATTGTGAACTGCAAATTAACAACTGATGACAACATAGGACAATTGCCTACAAATCGTTTAAGATTCTTATGGAATGAATGCAGAAAATTTTAATGGGTAATATAGGCAGGCCATTACAGATTGATGATGTAAATATTTATCAAAATATATGTACTATATCAAATACCTCCAAAATATAACCTAATATACTATGTGGAAATTAGGGACACGTTCCTATTTTCAAAACTTATTTGTTTTACATTCTTCTCTTTTAGAAACTATTTTCTACATCTCTTTTTTGAATTTCTTCCTTTTTTACTTCTCTTGTTTCTAAATTTAAAAACGGTCATCCGACGTGTATTACGGGCGGTTGTGAGTTATGGACATATATCTTAATAGCGGTTGGTAAAATTACCTAAGTACCTCCGTGAATTTCACTTTAAAAAAAAGCAGGGATGTAATTTATAAAAGAAAATTGAAAGGGACCTAATGCTAATTTTTTATAATCATAAGGATGTATGTCAAAATACAAAATAAACCTAATAAAAGATAAGCTAATGTTAAATTTGAGTTAGGACTTATTCAAACCAGTCAATATATATTGTTCTCTGGTAAATTTGAATGATACTGAAATAAACCTAACAGAGGCACTGTAAGCAAACCTCTACTAAAAATATTGATTTGAAGTTTAAACCACGGTAAATAGGAAGGAATGAAAGAGATATATTTGAATCCATAACTGTTAATTCCAGTACCTAAGGATGCATATCTAGGCTTGTTTGATCCTTATAATTATTAACACTAAAAACACTACAGCATAGCTCACACTGATAAGCTTAATTTCTCACGTTCTTTGTCTTATTAATTTTTTGCAGGTGTGATTTGTGCAGTTAAAGCACTTAACAATTATATAGCAGTGGAGATGTAAAAGGCTACAACAGAGATAAAATAAGGATATGACGAAAAATAGAGAATGTCCGGGATGGATATATTATCACTCTCAATCCATTGGTGTTAATAAAAACATTGTTTACTCCAATACTACAAATACCAAGAATGCATTGATTCATGCATTTCATGTTTAGAAACTAGATGATGTTCTAACTTATACTGAATGTATAAGTCTTGAACTTATGCCTATAACCAAACTTTATTGATTTTGTTTAAAACAGAAATGGTCAAATCAGTATGGTTTATATCTGATTTATATCAAAATTGCTAAAGCCGACACTAAAAAGTTGTAATCTGGCGGACTTAATGGTAGATTGCAGGGTTTTAAACGGATCCACTATTTAAATAGTGCTAAACTGTCAAAGCGTGGATGTCAAGGAACGTTAAGCGCTTTAGCATAGATTTAGCGGCACTTTAGCGGAGCTTTAAGAGCATAGGGGGTGACTCAATCAAACCATCCAATTACACATCAGGATCATCAAAAATAAACCCAAATAACTAGGATTTCCGGCACGATTCACCGAGTGTAGTAAGTAATAGTGATGAATTATTAAACTATCCTAACATAGGAACCAATCACACAAGTACTGAAAATATGCATTTTTGAGAGTAAACAACATGTCATAAGACTCATAACAATATAGCTGCATTACCTTTTATAGTTTACTTTTTGTGCATAATAATTATCTCAAACACAAACAGCATAGTAAATCACATCAAGGATATTGTATTCAATTATTTGTCTATACATATCTTGCAATTTGGGTTGGTGATTAAAGAAATGGCTTTGATACTTTTAATTAATCAATACTTGAACAAATTGCAAAATATTAGATTCAACTTCCAGCTCCATACCACAGTTTTCAGTTCTTTTTCTTGTAAGCCAATAGCTATTCTTTGATATAAATTTATTCCGTTCTGTGATTTACAGCTTATCCTTTTGTAATTGACTCTGATACTTTATCAAGAACAAATGCTAGTTAGATGATACCTCACTTGCATTTTCCCCAAAAAGTGACGAGCCGCATATATTTTTGACAATGATCAAAAATTACATTCACCTTTTGACATTGTTATCAGAATCCAAACTTTTCTTATTGATTAGTAGATATTGGCTTATTGCACGCATATCACTACTTGTTCACCGATTGACTAATTTACTCTACTCCAAATAATAAAACCTACATTGTATCCAATCACTCCTAATTCCTAAAAGTTGCAACAACAGGAACAAAAATCCACTCTTACAAAAAGAACGATCAAGAAACTATCGATATGAAAAAACAATCAACTTTTCTTGAGCAAACACTTGATCAAACTTCAACGCCCCAATTCCTAAATCAGTTCAATCTCAAGGGATGAAATTTCAGAAAGTAGCGTACCTTGCCATTCTACGGATAGATTAACGATCAACCCTTTGGACATTAAGGGGGAAAAAATCAGCGGAAGAAGGTTGAGAGCAAGAAGAGGGGAAAAGAATTAAGCTGGGAAATGAAGTGTGTGGGAAAAGACTTTGGGATATATTGAGGTTGACAATGGGCCCACGGAAAGTAGACTGGGCTAAGTAATGTCTTAATTAATGTGTTTTTGGCGGGAAAGAGTGCCGTTGGGGAAGCGAGTCCGGGTTGACATGCTGACGTGGACGGCGAGATTGAGCTATGATTGGATGCGATTGATTTTTGTTCGTCGCTCGCTGCATTTGGAATTTGGGTTCCTTGCGTCCCAAGCTGCGTTGGGATTTACTGTATTTCCTAAAAGGAGCCCAAAATTTTGGAAGTTTTTTTCGCGTTTTTGCTTTCTGTTTTACTGTTGAGTCCTATGATTGCCTAAGTCAAGTGTCATCAAATTTGGAATAAATCATTTGTATACATCATTTTTGTTTTAGAAACAGTCTAACCCTATGTAACAGAAAAATAATTAATTATTCAAAGATACTGAAATATTACTTTTCACACCACACCACTCTAGGTTTCTAATAACATTTGGTTCTTTAATATGATTCATTTACCGAGTGATTTCTTAACCGTTTGAGTATGGACACGTTTATTAGTGAATATATAAGGTTGTAAGATGTGCTAGCTATCACGTTTATGCTACAAGCATTGAAAATCAAAACTTAATTATCAAACCCAATGGATGCTCTAACATTCTACATCACAATGGAAAATTTCATGGTTCGACGTTATACAACATCCGCAACATGTAGTTTGATTGTAATGATTCATTTAATCATTTTCTTATCATTGGAAATCATAATGCATTTTGACTTTGTATAGCAAATTCTCCATGGAATTTCAAGATTTAGCACAACGAATAATTACTTAAAAATCAACGAAGAGTATTCTCAACAATTTGGTTATCACAAAGAATCAGCAATAGAAAATGAGAAAACCAGATACAACATGATTACGCAAAACTAACATACGTCCATGGACGCAACAATTATCTCTTTTACTCTAATCAACTTATCATAGCACTGAATATACTAAATGGAAAAATCTCGCCTATGAGCTTAATACAAGAGCCAATGCTTAAACGATGATTATATACTATAATATGATCTTCACAAGCCATTGGATAACACGAAAATCAAATTAGAACGTCTAAAACAACCCTTAAAAGACCCCAAAATCGAATTTTATGTCACCACCGCTTGACCAATAGGAATTCTGCCATCGATGGTTAAATTTTGAGCTTCCTAATCCATTCACACTAGTCGACCCATTAGTGTTAAGTGATTGGTTAGTTGAGCTTTCCCAGCTCCATTTCAACAACGCACCATGTTATGTTGACAATAACATTCAGACCGTAACTCCAATTGACCTTCGGTTTTTATGGCTAAGCTCTCAGTCTCCTCTTCGTTGGCTGTAATTATGTCGCATATTTTCAACTTACTTATCTTCCAATAGAATGTGGTGAGAGGATTGATGGTTTTTTTTTAGTGTATTTCGATTTGGTACATGTTATATCGATATTTTTCTTAGATGATGGTATTTTGGATAGTTATGCTACGAGAATTTTCGATATCTTAGTTTTCGTTAGGGATGATAGTGGGGTAAGCTTACGGTCTAACTCTGAAAGACCGGCTCATATTTTGACTCATTAGGACTGCTTTATTAGATCATCGAGAGTGGGGAGACTCATAACCCGCTTTTGATAGCATCGGGCCTAGGTCTAGGTTAGGACTTGGCTAACCTTACTCTACCAGTCCCGTATTCTTGAGTTCTTAGAATATCACTTAATTATAGAAATGATAATTTACCGAACTTTTTGAACAAATTTTATTAACATATGTATAAAGTTTTATCTAATAAGTTGTATTGTTTTGATAGTATTAAGCCGCATTGTTGCTAATAGTATCACAAAACAAGCATATGTATCTGAATTGTACTTAAAAACTCAACTTTTATCATTTTTTCTTTGTCGTTATGTAGTCATGGTTATTTATATTTAACATATTACCTAATGGCCATATTCTTGCACATAAAAGAAATATATCCTAATTAGTATAAAATTTTGAAGAGAATATACAAAGCTGTGTAGGGTCATGGGGCATGTCCGGCCTAGTCATGACCCGTACGGATCTTGGACCGAGGCAAAAATCCAAACGCACATCTGATCTACGGAGTAGGATTGTGATGAGGTTTAACGAACAATGGATGGGTCTATAATATAAAAAACCAACACATTGTCGTGCCTAATTTTTGTTTGTTTTGGTTATCGGACTGTTGATTGGTACCTCTTTATATTTTGATATATATTTATATTTTTTCCATGATCTCACTTATGACTTGTGTGAAACCATAAAATATATAACAAAATGCTTCAAAAAGTCTATAAAAATAATCTATTTTCATTTCAAAAGGATTTGTAACAACATCCACAGACGATAGGATTTGAAGTTTATAAATTTAAGAAGAGGAAGAAAAAACTTACAAAATTTAAAAACAAAGAACACAAGAATAATAAAATCATAACAAACTCGTAAATCCATTTTCCTTATAATCCTTCGTTAGTTTGTAGATTGAATAAATATTTAGCACTTAATATCTATCTCAAAATTTATTACCTTTTTTGCATGTGTATAAGAGTTCATTAGCAATGTTTTCATAATACAACCTTTGGTTCATCTCTAATTTATTGGTGGCTCCCGCTATATATGGGCTTGCATTAGTCATTGATTTTTCTTATTATATATTAATGATGTGGTGCATAACAGATTTTTATCACATACTTATTAGAGAATAGTAAATTATGTAATTTGATGTGATATCAATTTATAAGATGATTGATGATAAAACAATTTATGATATATTTTTGTAAAGATGTAACTTTTTTAATGTTTTGGTTCTAGGATTCATTTTCTAATCCATTTACAGAAGAAAATGATTAATTCCTTACTTATCTGTAAAATGAATCTACACTAGCAATTTCGAATGCTTTTTCTACTTTTTGTAGTAGTACGTTAAACGGTCAAAATTATAAGAGCCGATGATGAAATTATTCATTAAATTTTGTTTCATGTTAATTGAATTAAGATTTGTCTGAATTTTATTTATGCATATATTGTATTACACCTCCATCTAGGTTCATGAATCTTATTTAAATAATATCGGTTTAAACTACAACGAATGCCTGATAATTTTTAATGAAGAAATTGACAACTCACTCTTTAGTCAAATCCAAAGATAAGACAAATTTTTTTTATTACGATTATATTCGTCGATTTAAAATATAAAAAGATTAATTAATGCATAATGAACAAACAAAGAAAATCTTCATGGGTGGAAAAAGGATAATATAAAGAAAAAAAATTGCGAGTGCTTTTGATTAGGAAGAAATAATCTTTTTTCGTTTATTATTTAATTTATGACATGGAGCTTATCTTCAATTTAGTTTGCCTTTTTTCTTTAGGTTTATAGTGTAACTTAGTAAAACCAAATGAAATACATGAACGTGATAGCACAAAACATGTGTGTAATTCAACAGTACTTCCTCTTTTTCTTAATGGTAGAACCTTGACGGTTGAAATACATTAACTTCTTTAATTACTTTTCACACAAAATTTTGCAAATCCACCTACATTTTCCCTTTTCTTTGTATTTTTTTGCCAACTACAACTTCATGTTGATAAAAATAGTTTCATTATTCCCTGTTAAAAAACCTATAAGGATTTACCCTCATGTACCACTAATGACATAAACAGTAACTTTATTTTACTGATGGTTAAATTTTTTAAATCAAACAGTGTACTTCCATCTGTGCAATTAAACTTAGAGTACCCAAAATTTGTCACGAACAACCCTAGCACCATCGCTTCTACACCTTCTAATAAATTTAGGTTTATGCCAACTCCATCTCATACTCCTTCCTATAACTCAAGTGTTTTAACTTCCTTCACAGTTCCTCCACTTAAAATTCCAATTGCAAAGCCTTTTAAGCCCTTCAAACCGTCTATTTTCTTATTTTAATCAAATGTCTTTTTCAAGTCTATTTTCATTAGACGTCTTCTTGAGATATTAGTCCTAAAAATCCTTTAAATAGTTCACGAGTTAACATTATAACATCTTGTACATTTCTACCAAAAATAAATCTACTTTGGTTAGTAGAAATTAGAGCAGGAAGAATAGATCTCATTCTATTGGAAATGATTTTGATATACATTTGTAAATCACATTACAACATGCTATATATCTAAAATCACTTACACAAATTGGATTATCCTTCTTAGGTATAAGACAAAGACTACTATCAAATCTTACCCAAAAAATCAGTGTTACAACTTCAAAATGGTCCTTTTCCAACAACTTTTCCATCAAAATCAAACTTTTAACCCTAGAAACCAACCAACTTACAACACCAAGAAATAGGGACATGGAAACCTTTACCGTATTATTTAACACCGAAAGATGGTATATTATTTGACACCAATAAGTAATATATTATTTGATATCAAAAGTTAATATAATATCTAAAACTAAGATTTGATATTGTATTTAGTAGCAATACTTGACAGTGTGATTAACATTTGGGTATTGGTTCAAAACTTTCGGTAGTTATTATGAGTTACTTAAAACCAAGTTCATTATTATTCTATGCATAGTTGTGGAAATTCTTTATCCCTAATTGAGTATTGTTCAAAACATTCTAACGTATGCTTTATGGTGTAGAATTTTCTTCTTATCAAGCATTAAGAGGGCATAGTAGTTCATATGGAAAAGATTAAATAAAGGTATAAAAAGGTTGAATGTTATTATCAGAGAATAAAATAGGAGAGTCTCTTTCAAGAAGCTAACAAGCCTTTTTTTATATTTCAAAGAGTTTAACAACCAAATGTGAAGAGTTACATAATGAAATTTCAAGGAGAAAAATTACACCATTAGTGGTTTGAAGAACAAGGAGATACAATTTTTTGGAATGTTACAGTTCCATGAAGGGAAAACATATTGTAATTTAACAAGGAAATTGATAAGAAAGATATGATGTTCATGAATATAATGGCAATTCAATAAGTATATAAATCACTTAAGAGAATAGTAAGGCAAGTGTTTCATAGTTGATTCGCGCAGTGGCTCATTAACTCCTAACAATTCTGATCAAAATTTCTCAAATCTGAATGGGAATTCACAAGGCAATCAAAATACTAGCGATTTTACCCTAGTTATTTCAAGGCATTCACGGAGGAGTCCTGAGTCGGTAATAAAGCTGGTGTGCTCCTGATCGAGGATGTGCATTGGAATCTAATTGTATCCAGAGTTTGCGTTCATGAACGAGAGCAATTCATGTCCAGGTTTCTAGTCTACTAGCTAATATATCATTGAGAGCGGAAAACTGTCCTTTGGGCATGCCTTTTCAGGTCAGAATAGTCGATGCATGTCCTTCACTTTCTGTTTGATTTTTTCATCAAGACCAGATTTGATACCCACTTCGGGTATAAGGCGTCCGAGATGAAGCCGTTATCTTTCAGCTTCTCCACTTCTTCTTTGAGTGCAGCGGATCTCTTCGGACTTAGTGTGACAACCCACACTTTAATGAGTGTAAATTTCAACAAGAATCGAAACCCAAGTCCATCAAAGCACAAATCGTTGGATTTGATACCTACAAATAAGCATGAGCATTATCGAAGATTGGTAAAAATCTAAACTCATAGAAGAAACAATAATATGATACAAACTATGGCTACTATCTTGGAATTAATGGTATTCCTTGGATATCAGATTGCCACATCAACATCGCGCATGAGAGATAAGAAGACTTCTTTAATAACTAATCACGTCCTGCTTTAGTGGCATGTTCCTCTAAATCTATCTTGTGGGTTGTAATGAGGAGGGGTTAAAACAACGTTCAGGTGACTGGAAAATTTATACAGTATCCATAACGTAAATTTATACTGATTGGTTTCCATTTAATTGTTATGTCTATTATTCTAAGGTTAACCAAATTAACCTAATACCGCACACGTGATATTCTTACCTAGCATGATTCATCTACCTACCCTTCCCATGGTATAAAATACCGACGTAAGTCTATCAACCACTTAATACTTTCAAATATGAAGCAGGCTCCTGGCATCGTCATTGTTGGTCTATTGGTCCTAGCTATAGAGACCTTTGACCACTATTTATGGCCTTAATAATACATAATAACTATACTACTAATGCATCTATCGTCATTAAAGTCTTAGCCATGTGAGAAACGGTACCCAAGCCACTTAATACCTATTAATAAGGACTAGGCAGATCCCTGACCATTTAATACCTATATTCTAGGCAGGCCTTTATCATTTAATAACTAACCCCAAAGGCAGACTCCTCACTACTGCTATTTAGTTGACATTGTTTGCAATCTCACTGGAACACTTAATGCTTTTTTATAGGAAAGAGGCGGACCCTAAATTAGTCATTTAATACTTCAAACCTGAAGCGGACCCTTCTCGAGATATCGACTACCGCTCCTAAATGTTAATTCGGACCATGATATATTTTAATTAGGAAAGGGATGGGTCCTTAAATAATTAATTAACACCTCTAATCCCTAAGTAGATCCTATTATTCCAGTAATCGTTTCCCACGGGTCCTATGATTGGTGATGCTCTACATCAGTAATAAGTGTACACAACTGCTGGTAGCCTCTCAGTGAAGGGTAGACTTTCATTGTGTCATTTTACTGACCTCGCATCCCAATCTTCTAAGCCCAATTATTCTACGAGTCCTGTGGTTAAAGATGTCTCACATCAGTAGGAAGTGTATACAACTGTTGGTAGTCTCAAAGTGAAGGGCAGACTTCTGTTGTGTAACTTTACTGACCTCGTATCCCAACCTACTAAGTCCAATTAATTATTCTAGGCTTTACTAACTTAAGCCATATTATCCTAGACTTTGTTATTACTAAGCCTTATCGTCCTAAATTGGATATTGGACTTAGCTTACTTTCTCCTTTTACTTATTTAAGGCTATATAAGTTACCTTAAATATTCAACTTTCGATAAATCTCCTTTTTAATCTATTTCTCCATAAATGTCAAATTGTCCATGATAAAAGATTATCATCCTAAGGACATTTCATAAGACATTTATATATATTTACTAATTTCCAATTAGTAACATTTTCTAACTATTCTGTAGTTATCAACTAACTTCCTTATTTATCAGTCCCATTAATCCATTTACCCTATTAATAATTTGTAACTCCCAATTTCATTTCACATTTGTTACACATTAATTAGAGTTGCAACCTTTTCAAACTTTCCTCCTATTTCCTATTTTCAAATCAACATTATTACTATGTAATATCCTACGTGAGCATTATGCATAAATCATCATACTTATTAGCGCGTACAAATACGTATAAATACTTACTTCTACCAAATATTTCTAGTCACGAATCTTTAACTAGAATATGTTTTTTCCATATTTAATCTGCTAAAATTACATTTTTTTAGGAAGATTCTCCGTTGTGATTTCCATAAATTAGTTTAAAATAAAAGATCAAGAATAAAAGAAAGATTTGCCTTGTTTGAAATTACAAGGAATGGTTATTTTCTTTTTTTATATTGGAATAGACAGTGTAAACTACGGAGAATAAATCTATATTTTGCAACATCTCTTATTCTTCATTTCAATATATTCCTAATTAAATCAAACACTGCATTTTCTATGTAATTTGAAAATACAAACAAATTTATAAAAATCAAACAAACGTTCTTTCCACAAATTAAACTATGGAAAATTCCAGTTCAACATAATTAGGGCAATAATCAAAATCATACTAATAATCTGCAACCCAATTTCAGATCAGAAATAAATTTCATATCTAATCAATATTCATATCTATAACTTTTAGGACTGATTTCCAGATTAGGGTGTGACAATAATTCCAATCAGATCTCCTAAGAATATGTAAGCGATGTTTATTACATTCAAATTTTAACCTACAACTCGCATATGTTTATTCATTTAGGCATAAAAATCAAACGTATGCCAACGGAATACATTCAAAAACATAAACAACATATAAATTTTCCATTCACCTTCTAAAAGCGTTCCAAATCTCCAGAGCTTAAGTAAAACATTTGATTCAACTTCATTTCCTTCTTATTCCAATAAATATGTATAAAAAACATATATACATATATTAGAATTATAGATCTGAAAAGAGACTTGGGGTTGAAGGGAAATATAAACACACACACACACACACACACACATATATATTTATATAATCTCATCACGCGTAGTGTTGATTCACTTCTCCTCTCCTCTTCTTTTATTTTCTATTCTTCTCTAATTTGTGTATATACAAATATAAATATTTTATTTTATAATTTAGAAAATAGTAGAGAAGAGAAAACGTAGAGCTTCGATGCTGCTTTCAGAAAAATATGAGAAGAGAAGAGAGGGTTAAGCCTGAATTTATAGGCACTCGAATCAACCACGGCGATTAGATTTAATTATATAAAATACGGGGCGTTTGGCCAAGGAAAACTCTAGCCACCACTGCTAGGACCGGTCGACCGTTCCCTCTATAGGGGTTCACTATTCCATGTCGATTTGCCTAATAAAGGCAGTCGACTGGTAGGTCTCAGTATTTAATATATAAACATTATTTTTTTAAATTAATTATTTCTGTTCTGAATTCGTTTATTATCCGTAACTTCTTCATTTGGATTCCAATCGCAAAACTCCAAATATGAAAGTTACTCAGAATTTTATTATGAACGAAATGGTGCATGATCTGTGGTCAAATTCCATCGTTTGCACAAATTCCATTTTTGGAGCCTAATCAACTAACTAATTAAAAAACTAACGTCAAAATTACGGGGTGTTACATTCTTCCCTCCTTAAAAAATTTCACCCATGAAATTATACTAATGACCACGTCATAGTTCTAGCTCGCTGTTAACCTAGACTACATAACCAATTAGTGTACAACCAATTTTGCAACCAACGTGCACAAGTGCATAGTGTATATCAACATAGGAAACATGTATGCGGAATACTTCTAAATTGAGCCCTCCTATGTGAATGCTTTTCTTTTTGAAAATATGGTGTAAACAACCTCTATATATACTGGCAGTTCTACATGTATGAAAATTTTGAAAAATATTTTCATCGAAAATCTGCATACCACTACGAATAAAAGGTGCAACCAATTTGCATCCAATTCCTACCGACCAAAAATCTAACGCATCGAAATCCCTCTTTCTAAACGTCACTCCTATGCCGAAAAAGGGTATTTAGATGGAGAATTATGCATCCTTACCACTCTATAAGCTACCCATTTCTCATTGTGCAATGGAAATTTCCTATTGTCCCTGATTTACTTCAAATTTTCCACACACAAAACGCATATGAATGCTTGTTTCTAACCTCTAAAACGGAATTGAGTCAAAAACCAAACTTGCACGCGTCATCGACAAGGAATGAAAATAGAAATTCCAAGACTAAAACAGCTTTTCCATTGTAATCGCTTATGTTTTATCGTATCATTAATCTTAATGCACTGCTAAATTCGTATTTCTAATCTATTTTCCTTCCCCATGCTTAGCATGTGGCCTCCAAAATAAAAAAATTCATAAAACTCTCTTCACTTTTCAAATTTTTACGTCGCTTGAAAATTAAATCTCTAAAATATTTGGACGCAAAATTTTCCCTTGAATAAAATTTATACAAAAATTCTACAAAAATTATTTGAACGTCAAAAATAATTTTAAAAAAAATCAAAATTCTCTTTTTTTTCAAGCGAAACTTCCTAAATCAAGAGAAACTTTTCAAAATATTTTCCTTCTAAAAAATTTTGATAATTCAAGCCATATTTTTAGCGTTAGTCGGTAGTTAATTATGCGCTAAACGCATAAGTTCAATTCTAATATTCTACTACTAACCTTAACCCATTAAACTTGACATTTTATTTAAAAATGTCGGCATGTTATCCAAAAAATTTAGCTTTTAAGGAATAGGAACAATGACCCGTGATTCCAAAACAATTTAGCATGTCCTTCGCTTGGTAATATTTCTAACTATTTAAAACTTCCAGCCTCATATTGCATTTTACTATTAGTTAAGTGTCCTTATGAGATTTTCATATTTATACTGTTTCTTCCAAACATACATATAAGAGCAGTTCACATATTTGAAATTAACAACACATTAAAATAGAAATACATCTCATGATATGTGCGCATCTTTAAAAAAGGAGACAACTAACAATTACAACCCAATAACCAAAAACGGAAAGAACAAATACTGGAAGAAAAAGATACAACAATACACTATATGACCTAAAACACTAACTACAGACTATGGGACAGTCCTGATCCTTAACGGGAACTCGAGCAATTATCGTGGCCTCGAAAAGGGCGAAGCATAGTGGTTGAGCATCCAATCTTATGACTCTGACGATGTAGCTTGATCCCTTTTCTCGTTGGTCAGCGCGGACCCCTGGAGCTCAGTTTGTACCTGCCAAATGATGACTAGCTCGGGACTTTGTATCCCTTGGTGCCCTGTCCCTGCTTGCCTCCTGTTGCGGCTGCTGCTCTACTTCTCTTATTTGATTTCTATTCTTTGTGTTGATTCGCTTCTCTTCTCCTCTTATTTGGTTTCTATTCTTCTCCAATTTGTATATATAAAAATATAAATATTATATTTTATAATTTAAAAAATAGCAGAGGAGAATATGGCAGAACTTCGCTGTCGTTTTCAGAAAAATATGTGAAGAGAATAGAGGGTTTGGTCTGAATTTATAGGCATTTGAATCGACCACAGCCATTAGATTTAATTATATAAAGTCCGAGCTGTTTGGCCAAGGCAAAACCTTGCCATCACTGCTAGGACCGGTTGACCGGTCCCTCTGTAAGGGTCGACCGCTCCTTGTCGACATGCCTAATAAAAAGGGTCGACTGGTGGGTCCCGGTAATTAATATGTAAATGTTATTTTTTCTAAATTAATTATTTTCGTTCTGAATTCGTTTATCGTCCATAACTTCTTCATTTAAACTCCGATCGCAAAACTCCAAACATGAAAGTTGCTGAAAATTTCACCACGAATGCAATGGTACAAGTTTCATAGTTAAATTCCATCGTTTGCACAAATTTCATTTTTGAGGCCTAAATAACTAACTAATTAATTGAATAACTAACGCCAAAATTATGGGGTGTTACACCTAGGTCGCGGCGTTCTTGTTTCACAAGAAGGCATTTCAGATTTGTATTTAACGCATGGCTCGCTATCTCCGACAATATTCCACACATGTCTGAGTGAGTCCAGGCGAACACGTCTAGGTTCGCTTGGAGAAAACAAACTCACTCTCTCATCACCCAACTATGATCCGATCTTCAGGACCCATGTAGAATCATCCTAGTGAATCGGGATGTTGATCGTCAACTCGGCTGGAGTTTCCCTTCCATCCAGTGGATCTTTTCACGGATCCATATCCTTATGGAACCGACAGTGCTTCCCAAGCCATGGCTCAGGCAGTGATTATTATGCATCCAAAGCATTAATGCAGAGGGTCCCATCTACACCTTTTCCTTTCTCTCTTCCCCTCGCTTCCTTTAGCTCGGCGACATAACATTCGCGACCCAGCTCTTGATCTCCTTGTATTGTTCACACGCCATTCTATGTGGGAAACTTCATCGTCAAGCACCAAGGAGTAATAGCCGTTTGGAATTCAGCATGCGCTGATCGACCTAAAAATTCATTGTAAGCAGAGTAAATATCCAACACCACAAAAGGCACGACCCGCACTCGCTTGTGGTCGCTCTCGCCAAGCACCACCGATAGTTCCACATGTCCGACTGACTCAGTAGCCATCCCATTAAATCTCCGGATCCAAGATTTGCACGGTTTCAAGTCCTTGCCCTCCAGAAGCATCGGGTCATAGGCTTTCTTAAATAAAATGTTGAACGAACTCCTACAGTCAACTAGCACTTTCCGTACAATAGCAGGGCCCATCATATTTGTAATCACAAGTGGGTCCATTGTCGGGGTTCCACCCTATCAACTCTCTATTTCGAAAAACAATATGATCCATCATGTTCTAAATTGTTTTTTCGAGGCAACATCCTCCATAGCAAAACAACTCTCGTCTACTTCATGTTTTAAAGCACCAACATATTTATCCATCTCGTTCTAGCTCCTATCGATTGGATGTGGTTCACCGATGATTGTATTGGTCACTAAATGTTTTTCAAGCCGCCTAGGCTCATCAACACTAGGTCTGACTTGCCCTTATTAGGATGACGACCTAAGGGGGTTAGAATTTCCTTGCCTGCCATCTTGTTGGGACTTTCACAAATTGTTCCAGCTTCTTTTATGAATCAACTCCAATTATATCGTGTAGATGTCTGCATTCATTGGTGTTGTGGTCGTGTGTTTCATGAAATCGACAAAACTTTCCAAACGCATTCTCTTTCTCAGTCGACTCTCTCGGAGCTGGCTAATTATACTGCTCAGTTCCTTGAGTAGCCAGGTAGATATTCTCCATTGAGTTATTCAACTCAGTATAACTGTCATACTTAGGAATCCTGGAACGATTCCTATTATCTGGCTTTTGCTTCCTGGCCTCATTATCACTCCATTTTTTTACCATCATTCCTATTGCCAACATTTACATCCACATTTCTAGTATCATCCCTTCAGGAATGAGTGTGCGACTCTTACAAGCGTAAGGACCGATTAGCCTTTCTATAAAAAATATCCTTCATCGACTGGGGTTCCATTTCCAACCACCTTCCAAAATTAGTCTCGATATGAATCCCCCTAATCAATGGCATCAATACTATGCCATCTTTAGCATTCATAACTTTCATCATAGCTTATGGAACCTATTCAAGAAATTCTTCAATAACTGTCCTATGCCCTCAAAGAGGTTTGATAAAGACATCGCTCTTTTAGATGTAAAGTGTGTATACGAAATTGCTCTAGAAACCTTCGTGTTAATTCAGCAAAAGATTATATGGATCTCGGTTGGAGTTGGATGAACCACATCATCACTACTCCCTCCAAAAAGATTGGAAAGCAACGACATCTCATGGCATCAGATGCCCTAGTAGAGTCCATATGTCATTCGTATTTCATCAAGTGCTACCTCGGGTCCGTTTTTCCACTTTACAACGGCATTGTTGGCACTGCAAACCTCCGCAGATACTTCTCAGGCAGAATGTTTTTAGTGGACGGATTTTGACTAGGAGATATACCCTACTCATCATTACACATGAATTGATTTTCGCTCATAAGTTTCTTGACCATCTCAGCCAAGTACTGTTATACAGGTTCGTTTGAACGGTGGTAACTGGGATCTGTTTCGAGTATTCGGCCCGGCAAACACTCTCGGATAAAACCTTGACACATGGATTCTCCAAACTTTGGGTGATTCATTCGTCCAGTAGCCTCCTTATTTGATTTTTGTGTGATGGATCTTTAGTAGTCATTCGATATTCCATATTTTGATTATCTATAGCGTAGTTAGAGGTCAAGTTAATGCCACTATCCAAAGGGTGAGCTCCGGATCCAACATTTTTTGGATCAATACCAATCCGTCCTGTAGGATCGGCACCGATCCACAAACCCTTGCCATGAGTTTGTTTCAGTTCCTGATTTGAAGTTACAACTGTGTTTTGCATCTTTTTCTGGTTTTTATTCCTCTGTCTCTGCTCGAATGAGAAGGAACTATTAGATTATGAACCAGAAGGTTTTAAGTCCCTCATGCATCATCTACGGCATTTGTGTTAGCTCATTCAGCAGTCTCAAGCTCTCCTGCGTCTGCTAGTTCATCCCATTGTGACTATCATGGAATCTATCCTCTATTTTCTTCATTATACGATTCATCTCTATTCTGGTCACGACATTAATAGGATTTTGGATCTCAACTTGTTCTGGTCATGCAACTTAATCCACGCACTGAATATCATGATTCTCAAAGTCATTAGCCGCTCTAGAGTTTCTTGGGTCTATTGCGAGTAGCTTCTTGTAGATTGTTGAAAATCTAAATAATAGAATGGTAAGATTGGATCTATCTCTTGGATCTAAGATATCCAATAGTGGATGATGGATCCAAGTCGCTTGAGAATATCGTTCTCGGTGAAAACACCAAAATGTTTGAACCAAAAAAGTCACAAACACCCAAGAGAATGAGTGGAGAATAAATAGTGAATAAAAGCAAATTAAAATAGGCAAGAAAAGAACACACAATGTTTTACAATGGTTCGGCTAATCTTGGCCTACGTCCACTTAGTGATTTTATTGATTATATCACTAACTTGAAATTACAAGTTCGTAGGGATTGGCATAAATCCATGGATGATTACAAAAGATTAGAGTAAGAGAGCCAAAATGATTCCCAAAAATGAACTCCTGCCGTCCTATTTATAGCTATAGGTTGTCTAAATCTCACCTTATAATCTCCACCTCGTTCTCCACGCCTACCGATTCTCCAGAAAATTTGATGGACATCTCATCAATAATCGTGGATCGGTACCGATCCATATGATATTTATATGGATCACTCTGGATACTTTGTCCTGGCTCGATTCCTGGTTTGCTTTGTGATTCCAAACTTATTTGTATCATCATTATCTTGCTTTTGAGTCCATGGATCGGTGGAAGAATAGAGTTGTTGATTTCAAGTTCTCGAGGACATCGATAGAGGATTGCATGGAATCGATGCAATAAAACTTAGAATATGCTCCTGGCATCATCACTTGTGAATAGTAGGAGTTAGGACTAGATTTGACCAAATCACGTGGATCGATACCAGTTTGTGGGTTGGATCGGTAACGATCAAACTCTTTCGTCTTTTGAGTGGTTTGGTCTCCGCATCATGGCTTTGTTTGTACTTGGTTTCTAGACTCTCTGGCTATCTCAATGGGCTTCCTACCTTAATAGCTTTCAAGTTTGACTCGTCTAGTCTATCCAAATACTGGCTGGTCAAAAGGCTGGGTAACAATTCTAAACCTACCTAAATCCATAAACTCGGCCTACTCAAATGAGTACTCATGAGTTTATAGTGAAAACATTAATAAAAACATGGGTCGGACATAAATTCTAATGTGAATAATACTATTCCCAAGAACAAACATATATTGAGTCCAACCTGCACTTCACATATTAGGTTTTCCCCTCACTATTCAGACATCATGAGAAAAATACTTTAAACTACTGACGCGATTATTTCTTATTTATGTCTTCAACTAAATGCTTCATTAAGCAAATTTCCTTCACTTCTGCGCATCTTGCGCAGACCCTACCCTCTTCTTGGTTTATATATCTTTTATATCTAAATATAGAATATTGCACTCCTTACGCAGACCCCACCTGGTTTCCCTTATGGGTTCTTCTTTAATCTAGTATTACTTAACCACTTACTCCTGCAATAACCCTTCATAGGTCTCATTTATTCTTTAAAGCATTCTTTAAATTGTTCGATACTATGCCCCTGCACCGTACTCATTTTACCTCCCTTTAGGATTTGTCTCTTGCCATTACAGTGTGGAATTACCCCCACCTAGGGCCATCAATGGACACCCGAAAACTCCAAAATCCATTTGCACCATATCTGAAAAGCGGATAAATATTCGGTGTCCAGAAGAGCGGATGCGGATGTGGATACGAAGATATCCGCATCCAAAATTATCCATCTAAAAGATTAAAGTTTAAATTATGTGAATTTTAGTACAATGAAAGATATTTATTTATTATTTTGTTAAGTTAGAAGTTTATATTATACGCACTAAATGCTTATAAACTACTCAAAACTATTTATTTTGATCATATTTGTTTATTTTTAACACTTTAATAATCAATTGGATTAAAATAAGTTTATGTTAGACTAGAATTTTCCATTTATGCTTCTTGATTTATTGATCATTAGCAGATAGGATAATTATTCGATATCCGTCCATATCCACAGATGCTGATATCGATATCCGAAAATGATTTCGAATGGGGATGCAAATATGGCACTATCTGCATCCAAAGTATCCGTTGACAGGCCTAACCTCACAGTAGTTTACTTCTAGATTACTACTTGGAATTAACCCACCATAATATTCTTTTAAATTTATTCGTCGATTCGAACTACCTAGATCCCGCCCCTGTAGTACTTAACAATTTAATTAGTTAATCTTTGAACTACAAAGAGACATCCATACGTAGTTCTTCTATATTTATCTACTAAGTTTCCTTACGGCTTGTCATTAACCCACCACGGTAATTTATTTACTAATTTTCCAAACTGCTTGGAACCAACCCAACACAGTAGACTGCAAAGAAACCCACATGCAGCCACATACTGTAAAGAAACCACATGCAGCCTCTAAGCATATGCTTAATTTGGAACTACTTGGCCTTCCCTACCACAATTCCTAGAAGTTGAATGCCTCTCCTTCCCTTTCTTAGATGTGCATTCGAGTGAACATCCCCATCCGGCATCAATAGCCCTTCCAACTCTGTCTTTTCATTTTAACACAGGATCTCTTCCCCATTCTGACCTAGCCTCTCCCCATGTCCCATTAAATTTTCTTTTATAAGTATTATACATTTCTCTCATTTAGCTCAGTCCCATTAACCTGCGCAGTACGCTTTCTGATTTACTTATTAAGTGTTCTTCTCTAAGTTTTAGCGCAATATGATTCCTTCATATTTTCGTGCAATGCTATTACTTATAAATTTAGAGCCGCCACCCCAATTCCGTTTACCCGACAACCCTAACATCCCTGACATCGCCTTTACACGTGTTGTTACACCATTGAATCTTATTTCACTTTCTATTATTTGTAGTGTTATTTTCAGCAAATAATTTGGATATTGTCTCCATTTTTCCTAACCCCTATTAATATATGTTTCCTTGGATTTCATTCCCTAGTGTTCGCCGTAGTACCAAAAATCCCCAACGTAGTACTTAGCGGTTTAACCCTTTTATTTTCTCATAGAAAATTAAGATAAAATTCTGTAAAATTCTTGAACCTCTATTCTTCCATGGTTTACTTGTATTTTTCCTTTTTAAGAATATTTCGGTTGCTATTTTCAAGTTAAACAACTTCAAAGATTCATATATAAAATTATATAAGCTTAGGAAATTCCTCAAAATGAAAACCTGCTTCAAAAATCGCGATTTAAACATTATGTAAAATTTCCATTAAGTTTTGAAATGTCCAAAGTAGGGAAAACACATGTAAACATCTCATGTTCACTCATCCTTTCCCAAAACATTCATTAAACTTTTAGATCTTCATATGAAAACCCGTATGAACCGCATCATACATAAAAACATATAGATCTAAACCGAACCCATACATATAAGAAAATCAGTTTAGAAGGGTTAAGTATTACTCACCTATATCTTTAAGATATATGTTGTAGTCTTCTTTAGTTTCTTCAAGCTTGCGTTTTCTTATCATCCTCTTATTTTCCTTCTTATGTTTCACCATTAAAGAGTTTCTCTAGCTTTTTATTTTAGTTTGAGTGGAATGAAATGAATGGATATAAATTAGTATTGTATGTTGTCCCACAATAAGTTGGGCCTGGACCCTCATACTCGCTTTTATAATTCGTTCATCTCTACCTTTCTTATTCAGCCTGCCATATTCCTTTAATTACTTTATTTATTTAATTATAAAATTTAGGGTTATTACAGTCTCTACTCCTTAAAGGAATTTCACCCTAAAATTCAGTTAAGGTCAACAAGAGACCGGTCCTCTCCTTTATGCTTACCGTAAGCATTCCTATGAATTCCTAAGCCATGCATACATAAAAAATGTACTAGTACTTCCTATTAATACAGCAAACAACTATAGTATCATGTGTGTGCGTATAAATGGTCTACGTCAGCACAACTCAATACATAGCATATTCAATAATCTATGATAAAATAATCTAGATAGGTCCTTCTAACCTTATTCTTTGTTTCCCATGTGTAGTCCTCCCGATCCGCACTCTATTGAAAGCTAACTAGCTTCACTACCTTGTTCTAAAGCCACTTCTTGTCTCGATCAACTATTCGAACTGATCCGTGCACATAAGTCATATCTGGTTTAATTACCAGGTCTTCTACTACCTTTTAATCCACTACTATGCCCAGACCTCTAATGCATTTCCATGAACATGGTACATGAAAAATGTTATGAATCCCTACAAAAAAAACTAGGCAGATCTACCTTAAGCCACCTTCCTAATTGTAACAACCATGAATTTTACCCCTTTAATATAGGCTATTTAATTATATTTTAAATAATGAATAAATGGATTTTTTTAACAAATAAACCTATTTAAATTAGTTATTAATGATGATAAAATATTTTCCAATTTTTTTTACCCATATAGATAGTTCTTAGAAAATTAGAAAATGTGACTGAGGAACGTTTTCCGAAATTTCGACCTTTCGATAGCGGAAAGTTGTCGAAAGCGTTGTGCACGTTTGTGCGCCATGTACACACATTTAAATGATATAATTAGTGATAATAAATCTCATTAAAAATATATTAACTTATACATATATATATTTAATCATGAAATGACAAGTTATGGTTAAAATATAAGCATATATATATATATATATTATTAGCACCAAAATTGGTCACTAACCTCGTTGAGAAAGATTGTGTAGAGATGTAAGTGATGAAGTTAAATTAAACAAGGAAGAATATGCTAATTTAAATGCAGAAAGTAAGAACACCAGATTTACAGTGGTTCAGCGTAATTGCCTACGTCCACTTTGAATTTTGATCTTTATTTCTTTCACAAGTAGTTGAATACAGATACAATCCATATATTGATGACTTGAATACAAGTTTGAATTAAAAAGAGGAGAGTATAAAAAATGGTAGAGTCTCCCCAGTGTTCTCCAAAAAAGATCCATTTCATTGTGCCCCTGCCCTTCTATTTATAGAGGAAGATGGGTTGGACTTTCTTCATGGGCTTAGGAGCAAGGTGCCTCTGCCCATAGTGGGTGAATCTGCGCACCAGGCCAGGCAGGCCGAATGCTCTTGCTTTATTGTGGGCCTGACAACTTGCTACCATCTCCAGTCTCTCTTTGATCAGAATCTTGTCTAGTGCTAATGATAATTTCTTCAACCGTCGTTTTGTAACCGGGCCAAGATGCCGGTTAACACTTGCCCCCCAAAGTGTGTCGTGTGAAGCAACACAACACGCTTTGAATCAGCGAGTATTCCTTGTCTTCAGAAAGAAATCCACCATGTTTCTTGAATAGTCATTATCCTCCAATTTATCCTCCCAAGGTGTTGTATCCTTCTTTGGTCATCGTGATGCTCGGTCGATTCCCAATATTATAAATCCAGGGTTGTAGTTCATTAGTGGCCATCCGTGTCTGATTCTGCAGAGCTAATAAGCTTCAGCTATATGATCTAGTCTTCTCTTAATAACCCTTAGTGAGAATTCAATTTCTGTTGATTTCAAGAAGTCGAACTTTTTCGGATGTACACATGCACGTTCGGGTACATGTTCTTGCCATTGGCTCTCGGATGCGTTTTATATGCTCATAAGTCGTCTCCAACTCCATCCAGTTTAATTGTAATTCAATCGCGATTCCTTGTTTGTATTTTCTGTGAAATAAGGGTTGCAATCAGCCACTTGAGGAGTTTTCCAAACCTCTCTTCAGTATAGACTCTATGATTTTGTTCACAGCTTCAACCTGTCCATTTGCAGTTATAATGGATCATGGAAGGTCATAAGGACAGATGACGTTACGGATAAAGAAGTTGATTATTTTCTTCATCTTGGTCGTGGTTAAGAGTTCTTCATCTGCCCATTTGGTGACGTAATCAACTGCTATGATGGTGTATTTCGCACCACCTTTAGGATCGACAAGAAGATGATTTCAGTGCCCCCAAGTGGCAAATGGCTATGAACTAGCCATTTGAATAATTTCCATCGGCGGGGTTCCCGGATTTTTTGCAAACATCTTGCACTCGTCACATTGTCTAGCATGATCAACCGCTTCTGGGTTTATAGTTGGCCAGTAATACCTGTAGCAGAGTATCTTCTTTATCATGGTTTTCCCCCTGATGTTATTACCGCATTCTTCTTCATAGAATTTGCTCAAGATATCATCATGGGCGATATGCCGAAGCATGGGGATGGATAGACTCCTTTTGACACATGACTTATTCTTAGATGATTTGGCGTGAAGCTTTGAGGAGGATCTGTCGTTTTCCATTCCTCCATTCAGTAAGAATTCCTCATTGTAGATAGTCTTTGATAGGAGTCAACCATGACACCTTTTCATTTTGTTCGCTGAGTACGTGTGTAATGATGTAATATGTGAAGTCGTTTAGCAGCTCTTGGACTTGGCCGAGATAAGGAGCAAGACAATGCCCCCTAGCAAGATCAACTTCCTTAAATTTGTACACTACCAATCAAGAATCACAAAAGATATGTACAGTTTTCACTTCAAATCCTCTAGCAAGTTTGAGGCTGGCAGTCAAGGCTTCATACTAAGCATCGTTGTTTGTTACAGGTAAATCGAGTTTTAGGATGTAGCAGATTGATCGTTCCTCAGGAGTCATTATCATGACTCCTATGCCATAACACTGATCATTGGATGCTCCATCCGCGAACATTTTCCATCTCATGGTTGGTTCTCTGCTACTCTTCGAGTAGTCATCCGAGGTAGTGAATTTGGGTGTGAGGTCTGCTAATTTCCGTCCTTGGATAGCCCTTCGTGGGAAATAAGTGATATCGAATTAGCTTAGTTCGATATTCTATTTAAGTAGTCTTTTAGACGTCTCAGGTCATTGTATGCCCTGTCGCAACGGCTGGTAGGCATAGACGTTGATGGGGTGAGCCTAAAAGTAAGAGTGGAGATTTCATGATGAAATCAATAGGATTGTGCTAGCTTTTGTAGCTTCGGGTTGATATCCAATGCATGGCTCGCGATAGTTAATGAAATCACATATGCATGTCAGAATGGGTCCAAGGGAACATATCATCATTTATTCAGAAAAATCCAACTAATTCTTTTATCATCACTGCACTGAGCTGTGATCCGATATTCAGCACCCGGAAAGGGTCGCCATGGCTGGCGGTAATGTCGACCGTCAGCTTAGCAGGTGCCATCCCAGATTCTTTGAGTAAAGATGTAACTATTTTGCATAACATTCAATGTGAAATATGGTTGAGACGGTCAATGTTGATGGTTATTCTGGTCGAATCCTAGAGTCTTGTCATGAGTTGTTAAGTCAAATAATGAAGGGCTTTGAATGCTCTAATTAATTATCTCCAAATGGCCAAAGATCAGGCTTAAAAGCATGTTGAAGGAAATGTCGAGTAGGGGCCAGCCTCGAGTTGCGTGCAACTGCATACCTGGATCTTGCTATGAGTTTGAATTTGCTTGTATATTCGAGTAACGCATTTTCTATTCAATGCATTCATGATCCTTCACTCGCCCTTCGAGTTGGAGTGACAGTCAGTTGCCCACAAGCTTTGGCATCGATTTAATGATTCTATCTCTAGGCATCCTTTCGGTCGTTGCCTTGAGTAGCTGTAAGCACTATATATAAGTTTTAATACTGAGCTATCGTAGCCAGTTTTTGAATGACCATGCATCTTCTCCCAGTCTCGGGTTAATAAATGTACTGCATGGACGGTTGAGTCTCGTCCTAGCTACGTTTATGCTTTCACCTAAACTCCAAAGACATAAAGGTGATTGGTGAATAGTCGGTTCAGATTCATCTTGCTTCTCGCTCGTGCCCCCAGGTCTGGGGCATATACCGATAAGTAGGAAGGCCAGCCACACCCACTTTAGCTTTACTCTCTTTCCCGTTGAATCGTGGGATCATGTCAGTCGATAGGAGACTAGGTCTCGCCTATCTTGGATTTTATCATGGTTTTTCATTCCAAGAGGAATACTTCGATGCCACGTAAGTTTTAGGGCGTAATTTGGACAGTGGACGGTCATCCACGTCCACTTTGGTTCATGCTCTGTAATCAGATCTCGGGGTAAAGTTGGCTACAAATGCAGTCGGGTTATGCTCATCCAGTTTCATACTCCTCCTGACGAATTGAACGAGGGTGCTGGAGAATTTTTTGACCAAGTATTCGTGGTTTACCCTCCTTTCCATACTCTGGGGGTCATAGTTTTTCAAAAAAACAAACATCCGAGTCACATTCGTATGTGCTTGGTGCGGATCAGCATTGACCCTTGGTCTGAGGTATGATATAGTAGGTTGCTCGTAGCTTTGGATGCCATTTCGATTGGTTCTGTATTGAGGCCTCCCTGCAGTCGCTGCCTCAAGTTATAAAGAACGCCATGCTAGGGCTATAGTAAGCTGTCGTATTCGGCTTTTTAGTATTTTGTACCCCTGCCCCCAGCATTGATTTAGCCAGGTCACTAGTTGGATGGTCGAACTCCATCCTCAGCAGGTTAATAATCCTCCTATCGATTCCAGGCCGAAGTTTACGGAATAGAAAATGGTCGGGATCCACTCGTCTATTTATCGATGTTTATACACCGTTTGCATTCTGGTGACTTAGTGTTATTCTCCCTCTGGTTGACTCGCACCCAATTTGTGTTCATGCTCCGGTCCACGCTCCGGGGACTTAGAGATTTGTCGAACCGTTTATGCTTTAGTCCACAGTTCGAGACGTAGAGATTTTCGTCAACTCGTTTATACTCTAGTTCGCACTTTGGGAACTTAGAGTAATCTGGTCCGCTTTTGGGATTTAGGGATTTTTCTGAAGTTGTCTATAATCTAGTCCATGCTCTGGGGACTGAGAGTACTGTAGTCCGCACTCTGGGGACGTAGAGGTTTTTGAGTCATTTATACTCTAGTCCGCACTCAGGGACTTAGAGTACTTTAGTCCACATTATGTCTCCCGTTCCAGAGGGTGAGACCCCCCGGATGGCTGAGAGTTTGCCTAAACCTGGTAGATAATCCTTCTCTTTAAGATTCTCTTTAAGATTTCGAAAGTCGTTATTCTTTATGCAGGACTATTGCATTCTAATGCTTGTTTTCCACGATTTTGTGCAGGCCGTTCTGACCCCAAGCCCACTCCGAGGAGCGATGTCGCCAAGGAAGTGGGGGAGAAAACAAGTGAAGCCACTCACGCAGAGGAGGCTCCTGGTCCATACGCTCAGGTGATCGGAGCGCTTGATGAAGACAAGTCTGAAACCTCCTCTCCTACCGACGGGGGTTATGAAGTAGAAATTACAAGCGCCTCTGAGCACACATCCGAATTGAGCATGGAGGAACGGCTCGAGATAGAGAAGGAGGAGACAGTCAAGGTAATAGTAGAGCCCCGAGTTGTGGACTTGGACGATCCTTTGAACAAGCCGTTGAAGGTCATCCTTCCTGGCGGGTCCAAGCCCATGGAAGGCCCCCGTACTCCTTCAGTTGCTACCCCTCTATCAAAGAAGAGTACCAAGGGTAAATGCTCTGGAGAGGAGCCGTTTGGAAAGAAGTTGAAGAAGCACAAGAAGTGACTACTATCCTCGTTCAACGAGAGTTAGTTTAAGTCATGTAATTATTTTCATCTATTTCCTTAGTCCTTATAAATAAAATGTCGACTCCGAACTTTGGAGGGGTTGTAATAGAAACTCATTTCTGAATAAGGTTTAGTTCCTTTTTCTGTCTTACAAAAGACTCTTATTGTTCAGTTTTCTTTGTGATTGTGACTTTAATCCAAGCAGTTGTGAGTAACATAGACTTCTCAGTCCATCTTCATATAACTCGTAAACTCTTCGGGAGTCGTTGAACTTCCATTCTGTGCTTCGAGCAATTAGAATACTTTCTAGCCCGTATGTCAGGGATTTGACAAATTCAAGTCATTTGTGTCATAGTTCATATTCAGGGAACTTGGAGATCCGATTCGCTTATATTCGAGTCTGCACTCTGGGGAGTTAGAGTACTCTAGTCCGCACTCTGGGGACTTGGAGGTTTAAGTCATTTATACTCTAGTCCGCGCTCTGGGGACTTAGAGTACTCTAGTCCGCACTCTGGGGACTTGGAGGCTTAAGTCGTTTATACTCTAGTCCGCGCTCTGGGGACTTAGAGTACTCCAGTCCGCACTCTGGGGACTTGGAGGTTTTAGTCGTTTATACTCTAGTCCGCGCTCTAGGGACTTAGAGTACTCCAGTCCGCACTCTGGGGACTGAGAGGTTTAAGTTGTTTATACTCTAGTCCGCGCTCTGGGGACTTAGAGTACTCCAGTCCGCACTCTGGGGACTTGGAGGTTTAAGTCGTTTATACTCTAGTCCGCGCTCTGGGGACTTAGAGTACTCCAGTCCGCACTTGGAGGTTTAAGTCATTTATACTCTAGTCCGTGCTTTGGGGACTTAGAGTACTCCAGTCCGCGCTCTGGGGACTTGGAGGTTTAAGTCGTTTATACTCTAGTCCGCGCTCTGGGGACTTAGAGTACTCCAGTTCGCGCTCTGGGGACTTGGAGGTTTAAGTCGTTTATACTCTAGTCCACGCTCTAGGGACTTAGAGTACTCCAGTCTGCGCTCTGGGGACTTGGAGGTTTAAGTCGTTTATACTCTAGTCCACGCTCTGGGGACTTAGAGTACTCCAGTCCGCGCTCTGGGGACTTGGAGGTTTAAGTCGTTTATACTCTAGTCCACGCTCTGGGGACTTAGAGTACTCCAGTCCGCGCTCTGGGGATTTGGAGGTTTAAGTCGTTTATACTCTAGTCCACGCTCTGGGGACTTAGAGTACTCCAGTCCCCGCTCTAGGGACATGGAGGTTTAAGTTGTTTATACTCTAGTCCGCGCTCTGGGGACTTAGAGTACTCCAGTCCGCACTCTGGGGACTTGGAGGTTTTAGTCATTTATACTCTAGTCCGCGCTCTGGGGACTTAGAGTACTCCAGTCCGCACTCTGGGGACATGGAGGTTTTAGTCATTTATACTCTAGTTCGTGCTCTGGGGACTTAGAGTATTCCAGTCCGCACTCTGGGGACATGGAGGTTTAAGTCGTTTATACTCTAGTCCGCGCTCTGGGGACTTAGAGTACTCCAGTCCGCACTCTGGGGACTTGGAGGTTTTAGTTGAGAGCAGTCGTATTTCCACTCTTTAATTTGTATTCATCTACTGTATCGAGGCTAATGTCGTCGAATGAACAATCGAACCACGTTTGCTCACGGAATGGGATTCTGCCCCCCAGGTTGAGGGACGGAATTTGAAAAATGGACGATCGATTCTCATCCGCTTGGTGATTATAGCTCTTCCAATCAAGTCAAGGAAGGAGGTATATGGCAGATGGTTGAATCACATCCATGTTGGGTTAGATAGCCAAATCTCTTACAATTTGCTCCGTATCTCCTTCTAGAAAATAAGGATAATAGATTATTGAGTAGACAAAGTAAGTTGCATATGTTCCAAGGTGTAGTCGTGTCCATATATTGACAGCAATGGTTAGCGAGTACGCAGTCTACCATAGCTACTTCAAGTTGGGCTTTCGAACAACCTTTCGTGTTCAGGGTAGGATTTGATCGGTAGATGATCAAATCACATCCACTTTAGATGGATCCCGGCGTCACTGAGCTTCATGAGGAGTATTTTGTCGAACTTTGTTCTATGACTCGATTGGAGTGGATGATCGGGCCATATTCATTCCAAGCAGTTTAGGTCTCCAAGTCAAATGTGGAGGTTGATGGATGGATGGTCGGTTGTTCGAATCGATCATAAGTTGAGCATACGAACTCGGATCGTCTTGAAACTTGGAACATTGGCTTCCCTGGCTTTGATTGTTATGTCTTGTTAATCGTGGCTCGATCCAGACTCGGACAAAATCCATCGATATCCATAGTGAGCCTTTGTGTAACCGATCTCCAAGACGAACTGTCACTGGTTTCTAATCAAGTTCTTGGTGTCACGGCCTTGCCAAAAGGCGGGATAACATTTGCCTCCCAAAGGACGTCTTGTGTAAACATGACGTGCTTTGAAAAACCACAGTCTTTCATGCTGAATATTTCCGTTCAGTTGATTGCTTGACAGTCGTCTTTTAATCATTTCGTTGCAATCTTCTTTTAGACAAATGTTCAACTAGCGTGCTTTGCTTTGGTTCTGCCCCTAGTTTTGGGGATGAGTATGGAGTTGATGTATGTTTATACTCCGTCTCGCACTCTGGGAGTACGGAGTTGAGTAGATGTTTATACTCCGTCTCGCACTCTGGAAATACGGAGTTGATTAATGTTTATACTCCGTCTCGCACTTTGGGAGTACAGAGTTAAGCGAATGTTTATACTCCGTCTCGCACTCTGGGAGTACGGAGTTGATTAATGTTTATACTCCGTCTCGCACTCTGGGAGTACGGAGTTAAGTAGATGTTTATACTCCGTCTCGCACTCTGGGAGTACGGAGTTGATTAATGTTTATACTCCGTCTCGCACTCTGGGAGTACGGAGTTGATCAATGTTTATAATCCGTCTCGCACTCTGGGAGTACAGAGTTAAGTAGATGTTTATACTCCGTCTCGCACTCTGGGAGTACGGAGTTGTGCGAAGGATCGTCGTGTATCAACCCATTTTTAACCTTGATGTGATGGCTTGCCCCCGAGCTCGAGTTTCACTTAGCGAGTGGCTGGCCGTATCGCAGCCGCTCTCTACTTGAATAAATTCCACTTGCAGGATGGAATTCAGCTCTCTGTGCATCGTGATGTTGTACATTGTATTTAATCCATAGCCCCAAATCAAAGGCATATGGTTGATGATGAGAAATATAATTATTCTCGTCCAGATGTAACTCCACACGTCCGATCATGGTCTGCGTAGATTGGTTGGCAACCAAATCTGAGTACCTGGACACCTGCATCGTTTTGAAAGTAGTTTAGTTCAAGCTAGTCGTAGTTCATAGAACAATTGAAATAGAGATGGAAATGGAAATAATTCAAAGAAGATTATGGTAAGTCTCATTGATATGTGAAGCAGCATCGTGTGCTCGCTATTCGACTCCGCCCCTGGCTCCTTTCAAAGGGATGTTGGCCGTCAACCGTCCAATTGATAATCATAGCCCTTTATTAATAGGCATCGGATATTCGCTGCCCGCCATTCTGCAGGACTTGTACATACTATTGAAGCTTTCCTTTCCAGGTCATCTTTTCGATCATACCTCGGAGATGTTTGTAATCGCCCGTGTTAGGATCAGTGAGCAATTGGGAATATACAACATTCCCCTGATTTTCTTTAGACTTTGGTGTACTCTCTCGAGGTTGGTTTCCAGTACCACTCCGAGTCGTGAGTCTTCAAGTAGAGGTTGTCAATTGAACCTTTCAAAGAGCATATGAGCTAAATTCTGAAGTCTTGTTTCGGCTACTGGGATCTACATCCTTAGCCAACGGGCCTTCATTGTTATTTTTCTTAGTCTGCTCCACTCCTCCTCACTTTAGTTCTGATTCATTTTGTAAAAGAAACGATCCATAGTCGTAGGAGGCTCTTTAGCCAACTAGCTGTCAAAATATATCTGGAGGTCGACTTTCCTCAAACGCGATCAGTATGATATCCTTGTTAGTATTTGGAATAAATTGCTTAGAGCATTGGTTTGCTTGGAGTCATCTTGACGTTTGCTAGAGTCACATCATCTATGTTCTCCAACATTTGGGAGTACCGTTTCAATAGCGGTTGCTTGTCCGTTCCCTTGATGTCGTTCATAAGCTGCCGCTAGATCCCCTATGCCCTGGTCGATCATGGGATGTCAGGAAAGTGGATAGAATGTTCCTTTATTAAGTTGAGTTTTGAATTCACTATCCGGAGGCACTGCGCTGCGGCTAGGGTTCGGGGGGGTTTCCCCCCGAAAATTTTTTTTTAGCCTCATTTTCGAAAATTTGGGTCGTACCCGAAAAAGTTTTTTTTTAAAATAGGGGTCGTATAAGAGACCGGTGTAACTTAAGTTTCGATCGGCATTGAGGGCCGTTCGGCATGACAAAGTTGCTCGGCATACAAGACTATTCGGCATCCACACTGTTCGGCATCCCACACTGTTCGGCATTCCTCACTGTTCGGCATTCACACTGTTCGGCATTCCACACTGTTCGGCATCCACACGTGTTCGACATTCACACTGTTCGGCATCCACACTGTTCGGCATCCCACATTGTTCGACATCCACACTGTTCGGCATTCATTCTTGTTCGGCACAACCGAGTCGTTCGGCATACAATACCGTTCGGCATTACAGAGGTGTTCGACATTCATTCTTGTTCGGCACAACCGAGTCGTTCGGCATACAATACCGTTCGGCATTACAGAGGTGTTCGGCATAGAGGTATGGATCGGCCTGGAAGAGCGTTCGGCCTAGAGGTATGGTCGGCCTGGAAGAGCGTTCGGCCTAGAGGTATGATCGGCCTGGAAGGGCGTTCGGCATAAGCCTTTTCTGGGGCGTTCGGCATATGCCTTTTCTGTAGCGTTCGGCATAACCCATTTCTAGAGCGTTCGGCATACCGCTTTTCTGGAGCGTTCGGCATACCCCTTTTCTGGAGCGTTCGACATACGCCTTTCTGGAGCGTTCGGCATACGCCTTTTCTGGGGCGTTCGGCATACGCCTTTTCTGGGGCGTTCGGCATATGCCTTTTCTGGGGCGTTCGGCATACGCCTTTTCTGGGGCGTTCGGCATACGCCTTTTCTGGAGCGATCGGTCGAATTGCCTTCAGAGGAGGGTCGGCCTTCATTCAACTTTAGTGCAAACTTCAACGTCCAATCCCCAGATCTTGCGTACATCAGTGAATCCAATCTACGGCTATCAGCTTCCTTTAGATTTCTTTCAAATCTGAGTAGAATAGGAACTTTTCTAGTAAACAACTGGATTTATCTCGCGAATTTAGAAATCCACTAGTAGATGATGAGATCCAATCAAGCTGAGAATTCAATTCTCAGTGAAAGCACCAAAGTGTTAGCACCAAAATTGGTCACTAACCTCGTTGAGAAAGATTGTGTAGAGATGTAAGTGATGAAGTTAAATTAAACAAGGAAGAATATGCTAATTTAAATGCAGAAAGTAAGAACACCGGATTTATAGTGGTTCAGCGTAATTGCCTACGTCCACTTTGAGTTTTGATCTTTATTTCTTTCACAAGTAGTTGAATACAGATACAATCCATATATTGATGACTTGAATACAAGTTTGAATTAAAAAGAGGAGAGTATAAAAAATGGCAGAGTCTCCCCAGTGTTCTCCAAAAAAGATCCATTTCATTGTGCCCCTGCCCTTCTATTTATAGAGGAAGATGGGTTGGACTTTCTTCATGGGCTTAGGAGCAAGGTGCCTCTGCCCATAGTGGGTGAATCTGCGCACCAGGCCAGGCAGGCCGAATGCTCTTGCTCTATTGTGGGCCTAACAACTTGCTACCATCTCCAGTCTCTCCTTGATCAGAATCTTGTCTAGTGCTAATGATAATTTCTTCAACCGTCGTTTTGTAACCGGGCCAAGATGCCGGTTAACATATATATACTTTTATACATATACATACATACCTCCTTACCTAAAGTACACACACATGGCTTTAGTTGCATGGTTTAAGGAGGTAAAGTGGGTCAACATGTGCTATGAAGGTGGAGGGGTATGATGTAGCATGCATACATATATATTATTTAATAAAAAGGGTAGTTTAGTCTTTTACCCATTTTCTTAGCCTATAAATACCCCACCATCTTCACCAAAATTCATTTACATTCCATTCTCCATATTCTTCATTTCATTTCTTCTTGCTATTACCCATTCTAATGGTTTCTTAGGAAAAATATTTCAAGAAGAAACTAGTTCAAAATATATAAAACCACTTCTATCCACTTATAAGCTTCATATACACAAAAAAACACCCCGTCACCTCATTTCTTTGTTGGTCGAGCCCACCAAACCTCCTAGGCCAAGCCACATTGATCCACTTTAGCACCCAAAGTCCAAAATTTCCAAAGCTAGGAGGTTAGTTTAGGTCGTGTTCAAATTCCGGTGAAGTTCAACCTTGTTTTAACACGTTTTTGTGAGTAAAGTTAACACTTTTTAAGCAATTAGTTAACTTTATTAAAGTTAACAAATTTATGAAGTATATTGGTGTATGAATGTTATATATAATGTGTGCTTGATTATGTGATGATTTGGTGATTATTGTATACGCTGAAGTTTGAGTAGGCAAGAAAGTCTATATCTTGTATTTTGGGAAAAAGTTAGTTAGTGATTGTAGAGAAATATTATTACTTATGTTAGTGTTATGATGTATGTTATGGTATGGTGTTTGAAATGAGTTATTTGTTGCATATGAGTTCGTGATGTGAGGTTAGTGATTAGCTAACCAAAAACGACGTAGAAATCCACTTTTATCGAAGATCTGAATTTGTTTTCAATGTGAAATGTTTTCAAATTTTAAACTTTAGTTTTGCTTCCAAAAGTTCATTTTTATGTTTTAAAGGAAATAAGAGTTCAAAGTTGAAGTTTTTATAACTTAGAAATTAAATTTCAAAAAGTTAGGATTACAAGTCCGTATAGCGATAGTCGCTATACGCGCAGTTCGTTAAAAACGAACTAATTTACAAAATGTTAGTGTTTACCTTTAGAAACTTTATAGCAAATGTTTCTCTAACTTAATTAAGTTAATTGAAGGTAATTAGTAAGTTTTTAATTAATTAATTAATTAATTAAGGTAATTATCACTAATCAATAGCTAATAGAAGTTGTTTATACTTAACTGTCAATCAATTAAGTTAATCATGTTTAGTAAAGTAATTAAAGTTAATTATTAATTAAGTACTTAATTAAGGATTAATTTATTTAATATTAAATTATTCATTATTAATTAATTATTAATTAAAAAGGGTTTAATATTAATTAATTTCTGATTAAGGATAACCAAGTTTTGATTAGGGTTTAATTAAGTTTAATTACTATTTAAGGAAGTTTTAAATTTGATTACTTAACTAATTAATAAATATTGGGAGTTTTAATTATCAAATAATTTCAAATATCGATTTATTCTCTTTTCAAAAGTGCTTTCTATTTTCAAATATTTTAATCAAGAGATTTCTATGTCATTTACCCTTAAGTAACCTTGAACAAATATCAAAACCCAAGTAATGTGGCGACACATGTATGGGAAGTAAGTCATCTCATAGCTAGCACTAAAAGCCGATGAGTAGGCTGACCGTCTACCGTGAGATCTAGAGTTTTTCTCTGGGCGAGGGGTAGAATAGGGTCGAAATGTCAGAAACGTGATAGATACGGGAGACTTAATTTCCATGAATGTTTCACATTTAATTAAGTGTATGGTTATCCATTTGTTAACCTTGTATAATCACCTTTAAATAGCGAATTGTCCGCTATTGATCACTTGACCTGTTTTGACTCAGGAAGTATGGCTGTAAGTTCAAATTCCCCAGTGGGGACTCGCATACATTTGCATACTTCTAAGAGAATAAGAATTGAGTTAGCCAGAATTGTCGCTTAGATTGGAGATGTCGGTTTCGGGTAATATGATTATTCCGAACCACTCCAAACTAATAACCTTCATGTTGGATCATTATGAAATATGTTATGGAGCTATACTATTCTTCCTAAGGGTGATTCTAATATGGAAGATAGTAATTTGTGATTGTTTGTTCGATCCCGGAACAACTCGTACGGATGAATGCTAGTATTACATTGGTTGCCTGGAGGGCAATATTAGCATTCCAAGATGGCTTGCTAGGAGGAAATGGCAAGAGTGTGGCCTCTTCGAGCCTCAAACTTGGGAAATGAATAAAGCAGGGACATGCGGCAGGGCTAAGTGGGTCGCACCCAAGTAGGGTATGATCATCCCAGATCTAGAGTGATATCCATATATGCTTCGGGATCCCATTGTATAATTGTTGATCGCAACCAAGAGGTGATCATATTCGGTTCTACTCGAGAAGGGGGTAGTGCCAGTCCTGGGTAGCAGAGGTGCAATGTGATGTAGTCTCCCGTACATTTTATCTGGAGGTGTACGAATTCGGCTGGTAGACCCTTACCCTTTCATAGTTGGAATCCATTATCTGCTACGAGCCTTCCGTTTTTGGTTGTAGAGCCTAGTATGCTGGAATTTAATTTAGTGTAACAATTTCGGCTACGATTCTATAATTTACTTTAAATCTATACATTATGATAATATCAGATGATTTTAATATAAAATGTTTTGGTTATCGTAAGGTAAAAACTTGTTCGTGTTTATGTGCGGCGTGGTCTTACGAAATACTTTTATTTAAAGTTTTTATAAAGTTAAACTTTATGCTTTACTCACCCCAGACCCATGTCTGACCCAAAGTTTATTTTTTTCCCTAAACTCTCGGGCACTCAAATTTTTGTTGAGTAGCTTAGTAGTTAGGTTTAGAGAAGCATTTTGGAGCAGGATGGAGCAGGATTCCTCCCAGCATCTATTAGTTATACTTATATTTCCGCTGTGTTGTGTATATTATGTAATATTAATACGCAATCTGATCTAGCTTTCTTGAGACTTGGATTTGGAGTAGTACCTATTGTAACTTGATGTAATATTTATGAGTAACTTCATGTACTATTTGGCGGTGTTGTGTATGACTCTCATGTTGTAATGAAATCTGTGTTTTATTTCTCTTGACTATTATTTCTTTACACTGCAACCTGTCTTTCAGACACTTGAATGATCGACACAAGAATACCGAGGTTGTATTAATTGTCGTCTTTAGGTGTAAGAAAGGAAGATCGTCACACTAATCCTACCCATTATTGGAAATGGTCCTATATATTTAGGTGTTAACTTCCCAGCTTTCCCGAAACGCATCACGCCTCTTATCGAAGAAACCTTCACGAACACCTGATTGCCTACTGCGAACTACAGTTCATTTCTCCTTATGTCGACAGAATGTGAGGAATGCGGAATACGGATCTTAAGGCTAGAATGAACATTAGAAGGGGGTGAATAGTGTTTATAAGAAATTACTAAATCTTTTTGAGTTACTGTTGATTTGTACACAAATGTATAAATATTCAAACACAGATATAATCGCAGAATCAAACACAGATGCAGAAATAAAGTAAATGCAGTAAAGGAAAGAACACACCGGATTTTATACTGGTTCGGAGTTACCCTACATCCAGTCCCGCACAACTAAGTACGGATTTCCTTTCAAAAGCAATTCAACAATTACAACCTTCGGTTTCAAGGCTACGAGATACACCCTCCAGAATCACAATCCTCTAGGTAGAGATACTTGATTTCCGGGGCAACAAGTTCACCCAATTGATTTCCAAGGCTACAATCACACCTTTTATCGCTTGATTGATTTCCAAGGCTACAATCACACCTTTTCTCACTAGATAGATTACAAAGAAGCCTATAACTCTGAATAGCACTTGGATCTTGTTGAGATAGTGATAGAGAATCAAACCAGAGATAATCTAGTTAGATTCAATGTTGATTTCGGCAGAGTGATGATAGGATTTTGAATAAGAAAATGTGGAAGAAGAAGAGAAGTGAAAAGCAGAAAATATGATATAAAATTCATTGAAACCAACCCCTATTTATAGAAGAACAACAGTCATGTCCATTCGTGAAAGGTTATGGCGAATAGACACTTCTTTTGAAATTCAAATTTTTGGTCCTAACTGACACTATGTCGACATGGGGTACTAGGGCATGTCGACATCCCAAAGCAAATTTTGATGTTTTGTTTTTCTTTGAAAATAACCTTTATCTTATATTAAAACTATTTTAAACTTTATAAATATACTTGACTATAGATAAAATACATAGATAAATATAGAGAATAATATATATAAAATTTTACTACAATTTTATATTTAAATCTAAGTATAGAGATAGTTTAAAACAAACGAAGTTTAAAACAAGAGTTTATTTAAAACAAAAACAATGAATATTTTCAGGCTAAAACATCCTTTTGAAAATCATTTGAAAAGATAATTTTAAGGCTAAAACATTTTGAAAAGCAATTTTGAAAATCATTCTGAAGTAGTTTTGAAAATCATTTTGAAATAGTTTTGCAAGCTTCTTCCTGTAGAATATCTCATCATATCAGGACTCGAGAACTTGTACACAACCAGGATGTTCGTGGGTTTGTAAGCCACTTGTCGTAGGTTTGTAAGCTACTTGTCGTGGGTTTGTAAGCCACTAAAAAGGTAGAAATGGGTTCCATCCCAAAAGAAAAATGGAGTGAAGATTTCAGTGCTATTATGAAGTTTTAACATAATTCTAGACTCAATACTTATCTTGAAATCTTGAACTCTTGATATTCTTGATTCTCATGAGTCTTCAATCGTGATATCTTGAATCTCTATACTGTACAGTCTTCATTCTTGGTACCTGCATGGTTAAATCCTGCATATACATATATATATCTAAACTATAATGTTAGTATTTATGTTTTATAATCTTATTCTAAGGTTGTTGTCATCAAAACCATCAACTCATGGACTAACAATCTTCTCTTTTTTGATGATGACAACCTTTGTTTATAAAATATTACTTCTATCCTAATAACTCCCCCTAAATCTAATAACTCCCCCTTAATCTATGCCTAACTCTCCTATTTTATATTTCTCCCCCTTTGTCATCAACAAAAACAAACTAACTCCAAACTATATAACTCCCCCTCATTCTTGTACTGAAGTACCTGCATTAATAAACTATATAATAAAGTATATTAAGAAATAACTATAGTTATAGACATGATATTCGATTATAAATATATCAATGTATATTTATACAATCATCAAACCACACCAAGTATAAATCAAATCAATCAAAACAACCAATTTCAATCAAAGCAATCAATTCAAACAAAGTAATAAGGCAAACAAATTAAACGTTACGAGGAACTTCCACCCATCCTTCTTCTCCGAAAATAAGGTCTACTTTGATGGCATCCCAATTTTCATTGTCATTTGTGAGAGAGACAGGAGGATGCGCTTCGTTATCATCCTTGTGCAGGGAAGAAATCATCCATCGAATTGCCTCGAAATGCCTTTCTTGTTCCTTGATCATCTGCATTTGACTCAATTCTAAGTGTCGCTGGTTACGAAGAATGAACGAGAGAATGTTCTTGAATGAATTAAGAGTTTCTTCAAGATTCTCGGATAAGTTATGAATTGGATTAGCCATTTTTGAAATTGTGAGAAGAATGAGAGATAAAATAGATAAGAAATAATATTCAGTAATGAATTCTGGAAGAAATGGGTATTTATAGGTGTAGGAATTCGTTTGAAATGAATAGACATAGGGTAGTTATTCAAATTTCAAATTTGAAATGAAATGTCATTTCTGACTAGTACATGTCGACATGGTCAAAGGGGGGATGTCGACATGGTCCAGTGAATTTTGATGACCTTTTTGATTTTGTGAATAATTGTGTATATATATATATATTTATATAATATACTAACATTTATTCATGAGATAAGATAAGCTAGATAACAGAAAAGGAAATCTATTTCATTGCATAATAGGATAATACAATGATTAACCATAAAGAACTACATAAACACTCAAATTAAAACAAACTTAAACTAATTCGACATGATATGAAAATATAGAACTAGTTAGAGGATGATGAAGATGAAGATAATCCAAGTTTCTTGCTGACTTTGGAGAAAAACTTGTTCATCTTGGATGATATTTTGTCCAACTTCTTACTAACGGATCTTTTAAGAACCCGTTGATTCTCAACAATAATCTTTTAGTTTTTGAGAAGGGTTTTGTTGGTAGGATTGGAGGGATATTCAATACTTTCTAGGGATGTTTTTCCTTCTTCTTCTTCTTCTTCTTCTTCTTCTTCTTCTATTTCCATTTCATCCCTTTCTTCTTCTTCCTCTTCCTCCTCTTCCA
This sequence comes from Allium fistulosum, assembly GCA_030737815.1. Lineage (NCBI taxonomy): Eukaryota > Viridiplantae > Streptophyta > Magnoliopsida > Asparagales > Amaryllidaceae > Allium > Allium fistulosum. The sequence continues at coordinate 267,494,196 of CM060903.1, forward strand.
TTTCTTCATGAGCCAAACGCTCTTCCTTTTTGGCAAGAGTCTCATAAGGTTGAAAAACATATGGGATTTTCATGAGAGAAATGTTTGAGATATTAAAAACTTTTCTTGAAATAAATTCTTCTCCTTTGAAATTTACTCCAAAATAGTTGAAAATTCGAGTAAGGTAAATTCCATGGTATAAAGTGTTTTCTCCCATTTCAAATTTTTTAGGACGAAGTTCATCCAAAATAACTTGCGCCCAATTGATATCATAATTTCTGAAAATAGCAAAAAGTGCTTTGCACACTTTTGAAGTGGGATTGTTAAAATTTCCCGATCTTGGGGTCAAAGTATGTTGTAAAAGAAGATTTACAATTCTTGCTTTAGGACGAAAGTTTTGGTTTTTAAATTCAAAGTTTTCTTCTCCTTAAAAAATATAATGAAATGTCTCACGATCATGTTCATCAATTTGAAAACTAGAAAGATCCATTCCCGTGCATTTGCAATTGAGAATGGTACCCAAAAGATCACAATTCAAAATAATTTTAGTGCCTTTGACACTACTCCAAATTTCATTATCATTTCCTTCATAAAATTCTCGATTGAGATTTGTATAGAAAATTTTAACAAGATTTGGGTAACAAACATAATCATTTTGAGAAGAATCAACAAGACTAAGAATTTGATTGTTTGCAAAAAGAGTATCAATTTCATAAGAAGGAAAATCTTGAAAAATAGCAAACTTTCCGGGATGGACTTTTCATAATTAGCATAATTGATGTATGCTTTTATTGCCTCTGGATTATTGAGGAGTTGCTCTTTCAAGTTTCTGGAAAGTCTCATGGTGGAGGGGTTGCTTGAATAAGCCATTAAAGTAGAGAATAGAGAGCTTGGAGTTTTGAAGAGAGAGTTTGAATTTGAAAATGAAAGTGAAAAGTTGTGATAAAAGATAGTGACTAAATAGATTTTTGAAAGACATGTTCTCTGGTCAAAAGATGCCTTTTTAGAGTATTAAATGAAGTGAAAAGATGGAGGGAAATTCAACCATTTGAATTCAAATTTTGAATTTCAAATTCTGGTACCTATGTCGACATTAGGGTAGGGACCATGTCGACATATGCCTATGAATTTCTATGATTTATTTTTCCTAAGTATTCTAATATATATATTATTTTAATGCCTATATATATATCTGGAATATTATTAGAATTATAGTATATTCTAGAAAATATTATTATCTTATTAAAATATATATTAAATAATAATAATAAAATTATAATAATAAAAAATAAATTTAAAAATCAATCAATACACCAATTCAAAATCAATCAATCAAGCAATCAATCATCTAATTCTAAGCATGCAATTTCAATCAATTGTATTCTAAATGTGTACCTTTTTTTGAGTCCGTTTCCTTGAATTTGTTGAAGTCGTGAACTGCTGTGAAACACAAATTTGAGTTATCTGTCTTCTGATCATCATCGCTTGAGGATGAGTCTGAGTCATCTAGAGTAGCAGTAAATGCACGCTTCCGTTTCTTTACTGAATCATTGTTTATAGGAGGATTCTGCCTTTCTGGATACAGACAGTCTCTTTTGATATGGCCTGGTTCATCACAGTTGAAACATTTGACATTGTTTGGCACTGCATTCTGATTTCTAGAATTCTTATAGTTGTTTCTCTTGAGATTATTCATCTTTCTGTATTTTAGGAATTTCTGGAAATTCCTGGTCATAAATGCTATCTCTTCATCATTATCACTGTTTGAGTCTGATCCGTCGGTTAATGCATTGAATGCCATTGATTTCTTTTCAGATGCTTTGCTTTCTCTTCTCCCGATCATTTGGACTTCAAACGACATTAGATTTCCAATCAATTCTTCTATCTTTAAGGTACTGATGTCATTTGCCTCTTCAATTGCAAGTGTCTTTTGATCCCATTCTGGAGTGAGAGAATTTAAAATTTTTCTGACTTGATCTTCTTTCGAAAATTCCTTTCCCAAGGATATTAAAGAATGCACAATATCTTGAAATCGACTATACATATCTAAAATAGACTCATTAGTATTCATTTTAAATAACTGAAACTGATTTGTGAGCATGGAAATTTTGGTCTGTTTAACTTTGCTTGTTCCTTCGTGAGTCACTTGCAAAGTTTTCCAGATTTCATATGCAGACTTACAAACTGACACTCTATTAAATTCATTCCTATCAAGTGAACAAAACAGAATATTCATTGCTTTAGAATTATTTTGTGCAACAGACTTTTGCTCAGTAGTCCACTGTGCAAAATTAGTTGTGGGTTCAGAATATTCAGTTTGTGTGATATTCCAAGTATCTAATCCTACAGATTGTAAATATATTTTCATCCTACATGCCCAATATACATAGTTACTGCCATTAAATAGTGGTGGTCTGGCAGTAGACTGACCTTCTACAAATGAACTAGTGTTAGAAACAGTACCAGTGTTGGTAGCCATTTAGAAACTTTTCAAAATTCAGATTATGAAACTTTTGAAAACCTTGCTCTGATACCAAATGTGAGGAATGTGGAATACGGATCTTAAGGCTAGAATGAACACTAGAGGGGGGGGTGAATAGTGTTTATAAGAAATTACTAAATCTTTTTGAGTTACTGTTGATTTGTACACAAATGTATAAATATTCAAACACAGATATAATCACAGAATCAAACACAGATGCAGAAAAAAAGTAAATGCAATAAAGGAAAGAACGCACCGGATTTTATACTGGTTCGGAGTTACCCTACATCCAGTCCCGCACAACTAAGTACGGATTTCCTTTCAAAAGCAATTCAACAATTACAACCCTCGGTTTCAAGGCTACGAGGTACACCCTCCAGAATCACAATCCTCTGGGTAGAGATACTTGATTCCGGGGCAACAAGTTCACCTAATTGATTTCCAAGGCTACAATCACACCTTTTCTCGCTTGATTGATTTCCATGGCTACAATCACACATTTTCTCGCTAGATAGATTACAAAGAAGCCTATAACTCTGAATAGCACTTGGATCTTGTTGAGATAGTGATAGAGAATCAAACCAGAGATAATCTAGTTAGATTCAATGTTGATTTCGGCAGAGTGATGATAGGATTTTGAATAAGAAAATATGGAAGAAGAAGAGAAGTGAAAACCAGAAAATCTGATATAAAATTCGTTGAAACCAACCCCTATTTATAGAAGAACAACAGTCATGTCCATTCGTGAAAGGTTATGGCAAATAGACACTTCTTTTGAAATTCAAATTTTTGGTCCTAACTGACACTATGTCGACATGGGGTACTAGGGCATGTTGACATCCCAAAGCAAATTTTGATGTTTTGTTTTTCTTTGAAAATAACCTTTATCTTATATTAAAACTATTTTAAACTTTATAAATATACTTGACTATAGATAAAATACATAGATAAATATAGAGAATAATATATATAAAATTTTACTATAATTTTATCTTTAAATCTAAGTATAGAGATAGTTTAAAACAAACGAAGTTTAAAACAAGAGTTTATTAAAAACAAAAACAAAGAATATTTTCATGCTAAAACATCTTTTTGAAAATCATTTGAAAAGATAATTTTTAAGGCTAAAACATTTTGAAAAGCAATTTTGAAAATCATTCTGAAGTAGTTTTGAAAATCATTTTGAAATAGTTTTGCAAGCTTCTTCCTGTAGAATATCTCATCATATCAGGACTCGAGAACTTGTACACAACCAGGATGTTCGTGGGTTTGTAAGCCACTTGTCGTAGGTTTGTAAGCTACTTGTCGTGGGTTTGTAAGCCACTAAAAAGGTAGAAATGGGTTCCATCCCAAAAGAAAATGGAGTGAAGATTTCAGTGCTATTATGAAGTTTTAACATAATTCTAGACTCAATACTTATCTTGAAATCTTGAACTCTTGATAATCTTGATATTCTTGATTCTCATGAGTCTTCAATCTTGATATCTTGAATCTCTATACTGTACAGTCTTCATTCTTGGTACCTACATGGTTAAATCCTGCATATACATATATATCTAAACTATAATGTTAGTATTTATATTTTATAATCTTATTCTAAGGTTGTTGTCATCAAAACCATCAACTCATGGACTAACACTTAACTATTTTTCCTATACTGCATTTCCCTCATCCTTGCTCGGATTAGCTCTACCTTCTCAGTTGCATCCTTCCCCACATCTGGTCTTAAAACAACTCTGTCGCCTACTTCCAACCAACATGTAGGTGACTTGCACTGTCTTCCAAATAAAGCCTCAAACGACGACATCCTAATACCTCTCTGTGAGTTATTATTATATAAGAATACTACTAGATGTGGATAATCTTCCCAAGATCTACCAAAGTCTAAAATACATGCTCTCAGCAAATCTTCAAGGACATTTTTGACTCTCTCAGTCTACCTATCTATCTGTGGATGGTACGTAGTACTCATGTGCAATTCTGTGCCTAATACCTTATGTAGACTTCTCTAATTCACTAATAAACAATAAGTCCCGGTCACTAATAATAGTGCTTAGCACCTCGTGCAGTCTCACTATCATCTTCACGTATATTTCTGCTAACTTCAGTGCAGTTCTCTTAGCCTTCGCTGTAATGAAATGGGCACACTTAGTCTACCAACTATGACCATATGGCTTTATTTCATGTCCTCGTCCTTGGCAATCCATCTATGAAGTCCATATATACCGAATCCTATTTCCATACTGGGACCTCTAAAGGCTGCCGGAGCCCACTCGGCTTTTGATATTTCGCCTTCACTTGCCAGCATCTAAGGCATCTTCTCACATATTGTCCCATGTATTTCTTCATTCCTACCCATAAGAAACTCCTATTCATATCTCAGTTCATCTTTGTACCTTTAGGATGTATGGTAAATTTTGAAGGATGACATTTGTCCAATACTTCCTTCCGCAGTTCTCCAATACGCGGAACATACGACCAGTCATTCTTTCATAGTACCCCTTTCTTGTCCACACTGAACCCCTTCAGTTCTACTACCTCGACTCCTGGATCCAAACTCCTTGATGTGTTTGTGCGGAACTTATCATTCTTCTGCAGTTCAGCTATACTTTCTACCAGCGCGCGCTTGACTTTTAAGCATGCTAATATCTTGTTTACACTGCTTGATCCTGCACTAAACCAATATTGCACATTACATGCAGACATTGTTTCTAACGCAGTTCATTATTCTAACATTGCCAGAACACAACTTTGTTGTCTTTGGCTTAAGGCATCAGCTACTTTGTTTCCTTTTCCTGGGTTATACTCTATCCCAAAATAACACGATGCTAGGAACTCTAACCATCTCTGCTACCTCGTATTCAGCTCTTTCTGAGAGAATAAATATTTCAAGGACTCATGGTCAGTATACAACTCTAACCTCTCCCCCAAGAGATAATGTCGCCAAATCTTCAATGCGAAGACTACTGCGTCCAACTCCAAATCATGCGTTGGATACCTAACTTTGTAGGGTCATATTGCCAAGATGCATAAGCAATTACTTTGCCCTTCTACCTCAATAGTGCACCTAACCCAAGTCCTGATGCATCAGTATACAGAGTCATACCATCATTCTCTTTAGTATTACTAACACGGGTGCATTTGTCAATTTATGCTTTAATTCCCGGAATGCCTTCTCACATTCCTGCGTCCAAACAAACTGCTCTCCCTTCCTAGTCTGTCGAATCATAAGCGCAGCTATATGAGAGAAATCCTTAATGAATCTCTTATAATAAACCGCCAATCCCAGAAAACTTCGCACCTTAGTCACAGTCTCATGCTTCTTTTACCCTATTACTGCCTCCATCTTTTCTGAATCTACCGCTAATCCTTCTTCTGAAATTACATGGCATAGGAATTCACTTCCCTTCTCCAGAAATGACATTAGAAAATTTCGTCTTCAACTTATGTTGTCTCAACATCTCCAACATAAGCCTTAGGTAAACTGTGTGCTTCTCCTCATCCTTAGAGTACACTAAAATGTTATTTATAAACACCAACACATATCTGTCCAACTTATCTTAGAAAATCCTATCCATTAAGTCTACAAAAAATGCAGGCACATTGTTAGCCCAAATGGCATAGCCAATCATTCATAAAAACCATACTTAATTCTGAATGAAGTTAAAGGAATACTTTCCTCCGTAGTTCTCAGTTGATGGAAGCCTGTAACCAAGTCTAACTGTGAAAACACCATAGCTACAGTCAACTAATCAAAAAGGTCGTCTGTTCTTGGCAAAGGATATCTATTCTTCACCATTCTACCATTCAGCTTTTGACACTCTATACATAGTCTCAATGACCCATTGGACATCTTCACAAACACTACTGCTGCTCCCCATGGTGAGCTGCCTGGTCTTATGAAGCTCTTCACTTCTAACTCTACCAATTGCTTCCTCGGTTTCACCATCTCCCTCAGAGGCATTCTACTAGGACGCCGACTAAATGGTTCAGTCCATGGTAGTAAGTCGATGCAGAACTCTACTGCTCTCGGGGGTGGCAACCTCAAAACCGGTTCAAACACCTCCCTGTATTCCTTCACTACTTTTACTACTCCCAGCTTCTGTTCCTTTGAAGCTCACGCAAGCAAAGTGCTCCTATGCAGTTCTCAACATTCTTTCAATACCACAAACACCCTATCTTTATGGTCAGGATGACTTGGGGTAATTATTCTTTCAGTGCAGTGCACCCTTTCACTATACCACTCCAACCCATCCATCCTTAAAATAACTCCAAATCCTATGAAGTCAAACACATATGGATCACAAGAAAAATTATGCGTAGCTAAGCTAACTCAATATCTTGGTCATTGCATCTCAATTCGAGAGTGGCATACCCTCCTATCGGATTAGCTACATGTATGTAAGTGACTAAATAGGTAACCCTTAACCCAAGTTATCAACCGAGTCTTTATCTATAAATAAATGTGCAGATTTAGTATCAAACAGTGCTCTAACTAAAATAACAGAAATCAAATTCATACCTTCTAGAACTTTTCTTTGCCTTTCTCTTATGTAGACGGTTCCTTCCTTGGTCCCTCTAAAGCATACACTTGTGCTTTAAGCTCTGGATAGTCCTTCTTTAGATGTCCTATCTTATCACACTCACTCTTATAACATTATTAGGCATAGAGCACTTCGAAGCATAGTATCCCTTCTACTCAGAATTGTAGCAGACCACTCCTGCAGTGGCAACTTCAGCATTAGCAATTGCATCCTTCCCCTTTGGCACTCCTTTCTTACCTTTAGTGTATAGGGTGAACTTCATCTTCTATTTTACCTTGGGCCTCGTCGCCACCTTTCTCTTCATTTGATACATGCTCTTATATCTACTAGCCATGTCTACTATAAACTAATAAGGAAATGCTAGATGAACCACCACCTTATGATCAAGCCCTTGCTTCAAGCCTTTAATAAACTTCTCATTTTTCATTATAGGAGTGTTAATGATCTCCCTTCCATACTTAGCCAATGCTTTGAACTTCTGGATGTACCCCTTCTCTGTAAGGTCACCCTACCTCAAGTCAATGAACTCCCTCATTAACACACTTTGCCGAGACTCTGATATGAGCTGAGCCTCAAACCTCTCCTTGAACTGCTCCCAAGTGATTCTCTCCTCTGGGGTTTCTGCAATCGCAGTCTCCTACCAATCCAATGCATCTTCTTGTAACTGCCTTAATGTCGGTCTTCTTTTCTGTGCATCATTCAGTCCTAAATCATCAAATATACGCTCATAGCTTCTCAACCAATTCAACATTTATATTGCAGGCTCCTTGCCTGTAAACACCTTCCCTCTCAAATTCCTGTAATCTTTACTCATCCTTGGGAAATCTTCCCTCAGCACCTCATCTCTCAGCAGTACTAAATCCGGTACAGCTTCCCGCATCATCAGGGATATGAACTGTCTAAATAAGATGTTCAGATTCATACCTACTCATTAGTTGGCGGTGTAGTTTCCTCCTCTACTACCCTTGGAATTATTTCCTCCATACCTCCATCAGTTTGTGTTTCTTCGGCCTCTCTTCTTGAACTTGCCCCTTCTATTGTGATTCATCTGCTTCTCAAATCTACATTGCTTTTCTATTAAGCAAGTCTTCATCAGAATGAAAAGATAGGAAGTGAAATCATGATAGAAGAATGGATACATCGACCTATATATATATATATATAACAATATACATGTACAATACACACACACACTTATATATTAGTGAAACCCTCCCTAGTGTGTTTATTTCTATTTTAATAACTCCTTTTATTTTTATTAGCGATGTTTTATATAGGTGTCCCTAACCTCGCTCCGATACCAACTGTAACCTCCACCACTTGAAACCTAAAGATGAATGCAGATGATGCTACATACACAAGTAGAATTATCTTTCGACAACTAAAGTGAGTTTGGTATGATATGATTCCACAGATCAAGTAAACAGAGCAAACTAATATGATTTCATTCCATAGAAATATATTTCTTTTAATATTCATTACAATTACTTCGGTCAATATTTCCAAAATAACATGCCCACATAGGGGTCAAATATAATATCAAATAACATAATAAAGAGTAGGGTCCATATATGAAGATGCGGCCACACTCCTTCATACAGCGGAAATAAAATCTTTATTAGCTAGAGAGCCTCGTGCTCCATATTCAGTCCTCCTGCCTAAATCCATAAACTCAGCCCACTCAAATGAGTAGCTGTGAGTATATAGAGAAAACAATAATAAAAACATAGGTCAGACATAAATTCTGGTGTAAATAATATTATCCCCAAAAACAAACATGTAGTGAGTCCAACCTGTACTTCACAGATTAGGTTTTCCCCTCACTATTCAGACATTATGAGTAAAACACTTTAAAGTACTGATGCAATTATTTCTTATTTACGTCTTTAACTAAATGCTTCCTTAAGAAGATTTCCTTCACTTCTGTGCATCCTGCGTAGACCCTACCCTCTTTCTGGTTTAGATAGCTTTTATATCTAAATGTAGAAATACTGCATTCCTTACACAGATCCCACCTAGTTTCCCTTATGAGTTCTTCTTCAACCTAGTTCCTGCAATAACCCTTCGTAGGTCTCATTTATTTTTAAAGCATTCTTTAAATTATTCAATACTACGCCTCTGCGTGGTACTCACTTTACCTCCCTTTATGGTTTGTCTCTAGCCATTATTGCTTGGAATTAGCCCCATAGTAGTTTACTTCTAAATTTATTCGTTATTACCGCTTGGAATCATCCCACTGTAGTATTCTTCAAAATTTATTCATCTATTCGATCTGCCTGGACCTCGCCCCGTAGTACTTAATGATTTAATTATTAAGATTTGAATTATAAAGAAACAACCACCTACAGTCCTTTTATATTTATTTACTAAGTTTCTCTACGGCTAAGTGTCACCCCACCGTAGTAATTTATTTACTTATTTTCCAAACTGCTTGGAACCAACCCACTGTAGTAGACCGCAAAGAAACCCACACGCAGCCTTAGAATGTAAAGAAACCTATATGCAACATCTAAGCATTTTCTTAATTTAGAACTATTTGTCCTTCCTCACCACAGTTCTTGGAAGTTGAATGCCTCTCCTCCCCTTTCCTGGATATGCATTCGAGTAGGCATCCCATCCGGTGTTAATAGCCTTTCCAACTTTGTCTTTTCATTTTAATGCAGAATATCTTCCCCATTTTGACCTGGCCTCTACCTGTCTTCCATTAACTTATCTTTGATAATTATTATACATTTCTTCTCCTTAGCGTAGTCCCCTTGACCGATGCAGTATGCTTTACGCTTTACTTATTAAGTATTCTTCTCTATGTTTTAGTGCAGTATGATTCCTTCATATTTAGCGCAATATTCTTACTTATAAATTTAGAGCACTGGCTCCAATTCCATACTGAAAACCCTAATATTGCCCTTACATGTGTCGTTATCCCATTGGATCTTATTCACTTTCTGTTATTTGTGGTGTTATTTTCAACGAATACTTTGGATCTTGTCTCCCTTTTTCCTAACTGTTGTTAATAAATTTTTCCTTGGATTTTATTCCCCTTCATTCCTCGTAGTACCCAAAAATCCTCAGCATAGTACTTAGCTATTCAACCCTATAGAAAATTTAGATAAAATTCTCTAAAATTCTTAAAACTCTATTCTTCCATGGTGTACATATATTTTTCATTTTTAAGGATATTTCACTTGTTATTTTCAAGTAACTTCAAAAATTCTTGTATAAAATTATACAATCTTAGGAAATTCCTCAAACTGAAAACCCACTTCAAAAATCATGATTTAAACATTATGTAAAATTTCAATTAAGTTTCAATATCACAAAGTAAGGAAAACACATGTAAACATCCCATGTCCACTCAACCCTTTCCAAAACATTCATTAAACTTTTAGATCATCAAATAAAAACCCTATGAACCCCATCATACATAAAACATATAGTTTGAACCGAACCCATCATATAAGGAAATTAGTTTAGAAGAATTAAGTATGACTTGTAGGGAATGCGAATTACGGATCTTAAGGTAGAATTAACACTAGAAGGAGGGTGAATAGTGTTTAATTGATTTTATGGAATTTTTGAGATCTTTTGAAATTAAACACAGACACATGCAATTCACAAACACATATAAAATCACAGAATCAGACACAGATGCAAATAGTAAATAAAAAGCGGTAAAAGGGAATAACACAGTGGAATTTTATACTGGTTCAGAGTTACCCTACATCCAGTCCCACACAATTTCTTATGCGGATTTCTTTTCAAATATAATGTCGATATTACAACCACGACTATAAGGCTACGAGATACACCCTCCTGTCTTCGAGTCCAGGGCAAACTCTTTTGATTTAACCAGGCTACAAGATCACCCAATTTATTTAGGGGATACAATCACACACAATTGATTTACTGGCTTCAATCACACCGTTTCCAATCACACTTTGATAAAGAGAGACTCGATACACTTCGATCTTTCAATCTTTGATTACAGATGATCCTATAAATCTGAATAGCACTGAGGTCTTTGAGAGTGGCAGAGAATCAAACTAGAGATGATCGAGTTTGATTCACTTAGGATTTCGGCAAAGTTTTGTTAAAGCGTTTGAAATATAAGAGAATCGTTTTATGGAGAAGAAGGAGTGAAGAAATGAAGAAAAACTTATGTAAAAATTCATTCAAAACATCACGTATTTATAGAAGAACAACAGTCGTGTCCATTCACGAAAGGCTATGACAAATAGACACTTTTTTTGAAAATTTTAAATTTGAAATAAACGGCCACCATGTCGACATGGGGGGATGGGGTATGTCGACATGCCCATGTATATTTTGAAAATTGATTTTTCTTTAAAAATGATTCTATTCTAAAACTTGTCAAAACAATTTCTGAAGTTTATAAACCATTTTGAATATAGTTTAAACTTACAAAAGAGATCTAAAAATTAATCTTAAAAATATATAATCTATAATATAAAAGTAATATTAAAAACTAAGTATATAATATATTTTAAGATTTTAAAACTTATAATATTAAGACCAGGAGATAGTTTAAAAACAAGAGATAATTTTGAAATCAAAATATAAAAGATGATAAAAATAGTTTAAGGCTAAAATATTTAATCTGAGAGAAATAACATTTAAAAAGTTTTTTGAAAAATAAATCATTTTGAAAATTTCGTGGATTCCATTCCACTAGAGAAGGTTGTGGGTTCCATCCCACTAAAGAGGTCGTGGGTTCCATCCTACTATTAAAGCGAGAAGGTGGATTCCATTCCACCATTAAAATCCGAATGAAGATTTTAGTGCTATTATGAAGTTTTAACATAAATCTAGACTCTAATACTTATCTTGATATCTTGAACTCTTGATACTCATGAGTCTTCAGTCTTGATTTCTTCAATCTTGAATTCGTCAGTCTTGAATCTCTATACTGTACAGTCTTCATTCTTCAATGCCTGCATATATATCCTGCATATGCATATATATCTAGACAAGAATATTAGTATTTATATTTTATAACAAGTTCTAAGGTTGTTGTCATCAAAACCATCATCTCCAGAACTAACAATCTCCCTCCATTTTGATGATGACAACCTTTGTTTATAAAATCTACTCCACTATCCTCTGAGTCTACTCTAACCCCCCCTTATTCCAACAATTCCTCCTTAATCTACTAACTCCCCCTTAATCTAAGCCTATGTAACCTATTTTATAATTCTCCCCCTTTGTTATCAACAAAAACTGATCCTAAACTATATAACTCCCCTTTAAACTAATACTATGGAACTAAATACTGATGATGAAGTATTATAAGAGAAACGTAAATATAATTTTATTATATACGTTGTTATATTACACATATAAACACAAATATATACAAATACACACAATATATAAAAACATTATTATAAAAACAATCTAATGAGAGTCTTTGATAATTGGTAACTTATGAATCAAACAATTTGGGTAATTGAGACAAAAGTTTCCACATTGTTCGACTAAATTACCATCTTTATCAATACATACTTCTCCAACGCAAATAACTTTATCGTCTTCGTCCATTTGCACTACTTCTTCTTCTTCTTCGTCGTCTTCCTCTAATGGATTATGAATATGAATGTTAGAGGTGTCATCTTCGATCACGATCGGGTCCGCATGATTATCCATTAGAAATTTTTAAGGATTTTTAAGGATTTTTCCTTGTTTCTCTTGTTCCTTAGCCATCTTTATTTGCATGACTTGTAATTTAGTCATCATTTGCACAGATTCCTTCAAAGTTTCCTCTATCTTCATGACTCGGGCCAGTATAGTTCATTGAAATGGACCGGTAATAGGAGAAGGGAAAGAAAAGGTCGCATATTGGTTTGATTTGGAAGAGGAGGCCATTATTTTATGTTTTTTGAAGTTTATTACAGAGAGAAATGAAGTGGAAGACAGAAGAATTCAAATTACAGAGAATATATAACTACCAAACTAATTTTAAAGGGAAAATCAAAATTCCAATTTTTACCGTTATATGTCGACATGGGGGGTAGGGGGTGTCGACATCCTTAAGGAAATTTTGACAATTTTATTTTTCTTTATTTATTTAAGTATATATGTTACTATATCTATATTCTATATCTCAGTTATAGAGCAAATACCTAGTTCTCTTCTAAATTTAGTAAAGGTTGAATCATTCAAAGGTTTGGTCAGAATATTAGCTATTTGATTCTCAGCGTTGATAAATTCAAGAGAAATAATCTCTTTACTTATATTATCTCTGAGAAAATGATGTCTGGTATCAATATGTTTAGTTCTTTCATGGTGAGTAGGATTTTTGAATAAATTTATTGCGCTTGTATTATCATAATAAATTGGTGATTTACAAATATTTAATCCAAAGTCTTTTAGGTTCTATTGCATATAGATAACTTGAGAACAAGCCAAAGCAGCAGAGATATATTCTGCTTCAGTTGTTGATAGAGAGATACTATTTTGCTTTTTACTAAACCAGGAAACCAGAGAATGTCCTAGAAAGTGACTAGTTCCACTTGTACTTTTTCGGTCTGATTTACAACCAGCATAGTCAGCATCACAATATGAAATTAAATCAAATGAATCATTTTTAGGGTAAAATAGGCCATAGTCTAAAGTGTGTTTAACATATCTTAAGATATGTTTAACAGATTTTAAATGGGTCTCTTTGGATTGAGATTGGTATCTTGCACAGAGACAGACACTATGCATGATATCAAGTCGACTCGCAGTTATATAAAGTGGCGATCTAATCATTCCCCTGTATAGTTTTTTATCAACATCTTTTGACATGTCTTCTTTTTTTAAGGCTACTTTGGTTGCCATGGGAGTGGGGTTTCCACTCGTAGTATTCATACTAAATTTACTATTAAGATCCCTATCATACTTTTCTTGACTAATGAAAATACCACTATTTAATTATTTTATTTGCAATCCTAAAAAGAAAGTATGTTCACCCATATGACTCATCACAAACTCTTTTGTCATTATTTCAGAAAACTCTTTATTCATTTCATTGTTTGTTGATCCAAAAATTATATCATCTACATATATCTGTACTAATTAAATATCATTTTTGTTTCTTTTAATAAAAAGAGTATTATCTACTTTACCAATTTCAAATTTTGATTGTAATAGATAAGATCTTAGTCTGTCATACCAGGCTCTAGGAGCTTGTTTTAGACCATATAAAGATTTCTTCAATTTGTAAACATGATTTGAAAACTTTTCATCTTTAAAAAGTAGGGGTTGTTCAACATAAACATCTTCTTTAACAAAACCATTTAAAAAGGCACTTTTGACATCCATTTGAAATAATTTGAAATTGTTGTGGTTTGCGAAAGCAAGTAGAATTCTAATGGCTTCTAATCTTGCTACGGGTGCAAAGGTTTCATCATAGTTTATTCCTTCTTCTTGACAATAACCTTGCGCGACTAACCGAGCTTTATTTCTAACAACCTCACCTTGTTCATTCATTTTATTTTTATAAACCCATTTAGTTCCTATTATAGTTTTGTCCTCAGGTCTAGGAACAAGTTCCCATACATCATTTCTGGTGAATTAATTCAGTTCTTCTTGCATGGCAAGAATCCATGAATCATCAGATGATGCTTCCTTTGGATTTTTAGGTTCAATAGTTGATATAAAAGCTATACTCATTTTGTTTAATTGATTTCAAGTTCTAACAACAGATTCAATATTTCCTAGTATATTATTTACAGGATGATCTTTTAAAAGCCTGATTCTTTTATTAGGATGAACAATTTCACAATTTGTTTCATTTGATTCATTATTTAAAGTAACAAAATCATCTTCATCGTTTATTTGACAAAAATCTATGAAATTTTCATCAAAAGATACATGCATTGTTTCTTGAATGGTGTTAGTTTTTAAATTGAAAACTCTGTATGTTTTACTTCTATTAGAATATCTAATAAAGGTTCTTTTGTCGAATTTAGGATCAAATTTACCCAAATTGTCTTTTGTATTTAGAATAAAACATTTGCTTCCAAAAACTTTAAAATAAGATACCTTTGGTTTCTTATTGAAAAGAAGTTCATATGGTGTTTTATTGCTTAGTGGTCTAATTAAAATCCTATTCAAAATGTAACAAGCTGTAGCGACTGCTTCAGTCTAAAAATTTCTTGGTAATTTACTATCTGAAAACATGGTTCTTACACACTCTTGAATCGTCCTATTTTTACGCTCTACCACTCGGTTTTGTTGTGGAGTTCTTGGA
Organism: Allium fistulosum; assembly: GCA_030737815.1. NCBI lineage: Eukaryota > Viridiplantae > Streptophyta > Magnoliopsida > Asparagales > Amaryllidaceae > Allium > Allium fistulosum. The sequence continues at coordinate 267,509,455 of CM060903.1, forward strand.
AAGGAAAAATTATGAGTTATTCTTTTTTTATTACAGAAATTCTCAAAATTTTCATTTTCAAATTCTCCACCGTGATTATTACGAATAGTTTTGATGTTTAAAGAAAGTTGATTTTGAATTCTTTTTGCAAAATTTTTAAATAAATCAAAAGCATCACTTTAAGTTTCATAAAAATTGTCCATGTAAATATAGAATAATCATCTACAATTACAAAAACATATTTATTGTGATTTATTAACTGAATTTGAGATGGACCAAACAGATCTAAATGAAGTAACTCAAGAGGTTTTGAAGTTGAAATCATATCTTTCAATTTAAATGAACTCTTCCTAAGTTTTCCTAATTAACAAACATCACATGTACTATCTACTTTAAAATCCATTTTAGGGAGACCTCTTGCTAAATCAAGTTTTGAAAGTCTAGATAAAAGTTTGAAATTCAAATTCCCAAATTTTAATGCCAAATCCAAGGGTCACTTGTATTAGCCAAAAGACATAGTTTATCATTTGAGATTTTCATACTAAGGATATAAATGTTTTTCTTCCTAATTCCTTCAAAGATACTATTTGATTTATTATCTTCGATGCGACACTTATCTCTTTCAAATTTAATTTTGTAGCCCTTATCACAAAGTTGACTTATATTAAGTAAATTGTGTTTTAGATTCCTAACTAACAAAACATCAAAAATAGTAGGAGTTTTAGAGTTACTGACATTGCCGATGCCAATCACATATCATTTTGAGTTGTCTCTAAAGTTGACTAGTCCTCCATCTTCATAAATTATGTCATTCAATATCTTTGAATTTCCAATCATATGTCTCGAACATCCACTATCAAGTATCCATTTGTTTTTCTTGATTTGCACCATTTGTCCATTGAGTGTAGATTCATCAAAAGCCATATAACACATATGTTCTTGCACAACACACCAATTCGGTAGATAACTTGATTTTCTATAATAACAATATGCAGACTTATGAGACAATGATGATTTGGACTGTTTTGAACTAGTGTTAACAGAATTTCCAAAAATTACCATTTTAAAGTTTTTCAAAATCAGATTATGATAAATTTAAAAACCAATGCTCTGATACCAAATGTAGGGAATGCGGATTACGGATCTTAAGGCAGAATTAACACTAGAGGGGGGTGAATAGTGTTTAATGGATTTTATGGAATTTTTGAAATCTTTTGAAATTAAACACAGACAGATGCAATTCACAAACACAGATAAAATCACAGAATCAGACACAGATGCAAATAGTAAATAAAAAGCGGTAAAAGGAAAGAACACATCGGAATTTTATACTTGTTCGGAGTTACCTTACATCCAGTCCCACACAATTTCTTATGCAGATTTCTTTTCAAATATAATGTCGATATTACAACCTCGATTTCAAGGCTACGAGATACAACCTCCTGTCTTCGAGTCCAGGGCAAACTCTCTTGATTTAACTAGGCTACAAGATCACCTAATTGATTTACGGGCTACAATCACACCCAATTGATTTACAGGCCACAATCACACCATTTCCAATCACACATTGATAAAGAGAGACTCGATACACTTCAATCTTTTGATCTTTGATTACAGACGATCCTATAAATCTTAATAGCACTGAGATCTTTGAGAGAGAGTGGCAGAGAATCAAACTAGAGATGATCGAGTTTGATTCACTTAGGATTTCGGCAAAGTTTTGTTAAAGCATTTGAAATATAAGAGAATCTTTTTATGGAGAAGGAGTGAAGAAATGAAGAAAAAATTATGTAAAAAATCGTTCAAAACATCAGGTATTTATTGAAGAACAACAGCCGTGTCCATTCACGAAAGGTTATGACGAATAGACACTTCTTTTGAAAATTTGAAATTTGAAATAAACAGCAACCATGTCGACATGGGGGGATGGGGTATGTCGACATGCCCATGTATATTTTGAAAATTGGTTTTTCTTTAAAAATTATTCTATTCTAAAACTTGTCAAAACAATTTCTGAAGTTTATAAACCATTTTGAATATAGTTTAAACTTACAAAAGAGATCTAAAAATTAATCTTAAAAATATATAATCTATAATATAAAAGTAATATTAAAAACTAAGTATATAATATATTTTAAGATTTTAAAACTTATAATATTAAGACCAGGAGATAGTTTAAAAACAAGAGATAATTTTGAAATCAAAATATAAATGATGATAAAAATAGTTTAAGGCTAAAATATTTAAACCGAGAGAAATGACTTTTAAAATGTTTTTTGAAAAATAAATTATTTTGAAAATTTCATGGATTCCATTCCACTAGAGAAGGTCGTGGGCTCCATCCCACTAAAGAGTTCGTGGGTTCCATCCCACTATTAAAGCGAGAAGGTGGATTCCATTCCATAATTAAAATCCAAATAAAGATTTTAGTGCTATTATGAAGTTTTAACATAAATCTGGACTCTAATACTTATCTTGATATCTTTAACTCTTGAACTCTTGATAAGCGAGAAGGTGGATTCCATTCCACAATTAAAATCGGCATATAAAGATTTTAGTGCTATTATGAAGTTTTAACATAAATCTAGACTCTAATACTTACCTTGATATCTTGAACCCTTGATACTCATGAGTCTTCAGTCTTAATTTCTTTAATCTTGAATTCGTCAGTCTTGAATCTCTATATTGTACAGTCTTCATTCTTTAGTACCTGCATATATATCCTGCATAAACATACATATCTAAACAAGAATATTAGTATTTATATTTTATAACAAGTCCAAAGGTTGTTGTCATCAAAACCATCATCTCCAGAACTAACATGACTCACCTAGATCTTTAAGATATATAGCTTTAGCCTTCTTTAGTTTCTTCTAGCTTGCATTTTCTTATCCTCCTCTTCTTTGCCTTCTTATGCTTTCACCATTAAAGAGTTTCTCTGGCCTTTTATTTTAGTTTGATTAGAATGAAATGAATAGAATGAGTATTGTATATTGTCCGACAATAAGTTGGGCCCGAGCCCTCATACTCTCTTCTATTAATTCGTTCATCTCTACCTTTCTTATTTAGCCTGCCTTATTCCTTTAATTAACTTACTTAATTATAAAATTTAGGTTTATTATAAGACCACAATTTTGTCATGAGAAAAATAAGTATAAATTAGGTTATGTTTGGAGTTGATAAGTTTTTGGAGTGCATAGTGATTTCTTGAGAAAGAAATGATTTGGGCTAAGTTCCATTAGCTTTCCTATAAGTTGGCTAATCCCTTCATTACTTTTATCTCATTCTCATTTCATGTTACTTTTCCTCCTTCTCTAATTATTCCTTAATCCCCTAAGCCCCGAATCACTAATCTAAGCTTAGCTAAAATTCCTAAATTCATGAAAAAAATCAGTAATTCCTATTATCTAATTCTTCACATAACCCATGAAGGAATTAGCTTGAATCAGAATTTGAAGTTTTGTCTATGATTTCAAGAGATCTCGAGAATGGCTTTGCTGATTAGAGCTTGATTTGGTGAAGAAGAAGGTGCGTGGGATGATTCTTCGAATTAAATTACTTATTAAACTTCGTATTTGTTAATTGATGATTATGGAATTATATGGAATGATTTAGTTAACGCTATATGATGATTTAGACACATGTTTATATTATAAACATGATCATATTAACTCATTATTTGTTTAAGACTATAACTACTAATTTTGATATAGGTAATAAGTTAAGAAATGGGTTTTGGGTCAATTAAATGATTGTGGTTGATGTGATGGATTAAAGGCTAATTGGACGACATGATTATGTGCATGTGGTTAATTAGTGATAATTAAACTATCTAAATTGGTTTTAGAAAATGTTAGTAAGCTAATTAAGTGAGTTTTAAACTCTGCACTTATTATTAAAGTGATTAGAGGGTTAGTAAAGCTTTATTAGTACTTATAAATATAATTGAAGTAAAGGAATAATTTTATAAGTAAAAGAGGTATTTTATAAAATGATGTGATTTTTTTATAAAATAGTGTAAATGAAGCTTAATTAGCATTTATAAACGATTATATGATTTTACGAGTGAAGTTTATATTTTATAAAATAGAAATGGGAATAAAATAGTAATATGATGTGTACTTAATTTTAATGAGGTAATTACGTATTTAAAGGCTTAAAAATAATTAATAAGCTAATAATCTATTTTATAAAATAGCTGTAAGGTTTTTTAAAATAGTATGAAATAATATAAGACTTCTATTGAAAAGATTTAGTATATAAAAGCCAGATTTGATTAGGAAATAAATGAGTCACTTGTTTAAATATGTATGTATATGGATAAGTATACGTATATGTGTATTTGAAAATATATAAAAATCAAAACAATTTGTGTATTGTAGTTAAAATTGTCATGTATGTTTGTTCATTTATATATACTTATGCAATTGTTTGAATATATTTATATATCGATGTGTACAAGTGCGTTGTGGGCATTTTACGTAACCATAGCGACTATCGTGTGCGCTAAGTTGCGTGAGAGCACATCGGGCCGAGTGATCGCTCTGGTGGAGTCTGTAACGCGATTTGTGTTGTGAAGTGTACTTATGTACGCATGTGTAAATGTGCATAAATTATTGTGCTAGCACGTATAGGCATCACATGAGGCTAGATGGTTGTTTGAGTTTGTTTTGGCATGATTAGAGGAAGTCGAGTCGCTATAGTCGCCCGTCGAACTCTGTACGTGCAAATAGTGGATTTTGTGTCGAAATCGGATTTTGAACGCATAAGGAACCACTTTAAAAACATTAACCAATGAACTTCGGAGGGGGTCCGATGGGGTGACGTAGACTAGGGAAGCAAGTCGGCTCATCGGGCGAAGCAATGAAGGAAACGATGTGCTAAACAGAGCAGATGGTGGGGCTTCGTAGATCGCTGCCCAGGATTTGTTACTTTGGTTAAGTCCCCCTGGCCCATCGGTAGGATCTGACTGGTCCACCAATGGGGACTTGTCCTAGGCAATAAAGCCTGGGCATAGATAGTTTTTAAGGGATTTCTTCCCCATTTCAGACGTGGTTCATCGTGAGGCTTTGGCATAACTTTGGGAAGGCTTCAGGCTACTCGAGAAAGTGGGATGAAAAGCGAAGCATAAGATCTGGATGTGGATGCAAGGCGATGCATAAGTGATCGGTAATGATCAATAAGGCATTCGAGTAAGCGATCAAGGCGAGGGATGCAAGACACAGACTATTTGTACATAGGAATAGAGATAGAGATCGAGGGCCAATTAGATATGAGATCAAGGCAGTGATCGGTCTTATGGTCACGCACGATGAGCCTATACAATTGAAGGAGCATGTGAAGGAAAGAATTCAATTTTAGGCTTTAGTAGATTTATGAGCATGTGATGGTAATGATCTGTATGAGATCGGGCAGACGTGTAGACAAATGATAAGCAAAAATTCCATAGTTTAAAGCACTATTGTGCTTGAGTGATCCATTGGAGTCAAAACAAGTACATGACAAGGGAATCATGGAGTAGGCGAGTAGATTCAGGTCATAATGCAGTTCCAGTGCTACATATTCATTTGGACGTTGTTTTATGGTTTCGGACTAAGCCTTTAGGAGGGTCTGGAGCAGCGCTTAAGGGGCACTCGTACTTTGTACCGGTAGCATAGACATATACGCTAAAGAGCACTAAAGTGGTAGGGGTTTTCATTGTTACCAGGAGAGCAGTCTAAGTTTGTATGGGGGCACTTGCATAGACAAGAGGTTGTATAAGGATGATCGGTTCTGTTCACACACTCTCAAGGGTAAGGATGTATATATAAATCAAAGATCACATATGGTGTAGTTGCTCCATTTATATTTCATTTAGTACCGGACGCCGGTAGATATTCTCTATTTGGTACATCGTTATGTTATTCTTGTGCTATACTAGTTGATTCATATTATCATTGTGTGTAGCATAGTGTGAACTTATATTATGATACATTTATTACCCTTACACATGTATACTATTATGTGACAGTCAAATTATATTAGTTGTGTTGATTCATTGATGACAAGAGAAGAGCTGGTTATGCTATGATTTCCTATCACTTTGAGACAGGTTTACTTTACTTTTTTTGGATGGTCCGGATTAATCCTAAGCCATGCTCATGGATAGGACCGGTTGTGTCTCAGTAGTTTCCTGTTTATTTGTATATAGTTTTAATATAAAGTATTTTGAGAAGTTCCTCTCACATTAGACTTTAAGTCTGAACCGTATTTTGTCTTTGTCTATTTGTGTCATGACTACTCTCGGGTACTCGATTGAGTAGTTCAGGAGTTAGGTGCTTTTAGGGATATGCTATCAGGATGTGCAACTGCAGCATTTTGGAGGCGTGGCATTGATATTTTGAATGTATACTTGAAATTTTAGCAGTATATGACAGACCTCTTATTTGTATATGAGACCAGTTGTATTAGATATTTATTTAGCACTTCATATTATTGGGGGTTGATATATTCCGACTTTCTATATTGATATCTATTTATCAGTTGCTTCCACTTGTGCAGTCTCTTATATGTTGTCATCTTGTTCTGTTCATGTATATTCAGTATATTATATGTTATCATTCTGTTATGAGATCCTCGATTCTTGGTTTAGTGTTTCGTTTAAATTTTATCCCAACAATCTGTCTTTTGTGGTATTCGTAAGTCGATCGTTGATGTAAGACGGTGTTTTTTCGGTATTACAGTTGTTACATTTGGTATAATTGGGTAGGCTCAACACTCGGACTAAGAAGACCAGTTTGACTTACGCAACCTGGTAGAAGGAGATACATAGAGAGAGAGTACTTGTATTTTTCCTACTATATAATACTGCATATACAACTTATCTTTTGAACTGTGATTATTTCTATCGCTAGTTGCTGAGGCATCTTTTTTCAAGCTATCAGTATGAGCAGACGAGATACATAAGCGACTGCGGATAGGAAGTCTAAGGAGCCTGATTGGCTCGGTGGCTAATTGGTTACCACATGGGATGTTCCACCGTCGGTGGACATTTCCAGCTGCTGCGGTAGGTATTGAAGGTGGTGTAGTCCTTAAGGCACTAGTGTCTCTTGCTTTCCAGCATCTTGGGATGAGAGACTTTAGCTAGGTGGGGCATAGCAGTAGAGGAGGCTGATGAGAAGGCCTGTGACTTAGTATGAACTCAAGTGTCGTTTTGGTTCTTAGTTTAATTCTACGATCAAGAAAGGCTGTAACGACCCGCTTTTTCGGCCATCGAAAGTCGACATCGAATACATCCACGGTATTCAAATGTCGAACATTCAATATCGGAATGTAAGATTATTAGGGTAGAATAAAAAAAAGAGTAGAGAATAGGAAAATCAGAATCTCAAAGCGGAATCGACAACGTATAATATTTCAAAGACAATAAAAACAGTTACTCCAAAATACAGAGTATATCAGGGATAAAAACAAACCTTATCAGCTAGATAGTTATAAAATCATGACCTTATAATTGCTTATAGCTATATATATAATACAGTGGAAAAATAAATTACTACGATAGGTGAACATCTAGCTCTACTCCATGAGCTTCATGTCCTACCAACGGCAACCTAGAAAAATACTCGGTCTGACCCAAGCATTATAAAAAAATAACACCCGGATCAGTTTGGAAAACCAGCATGAGAAAACTCAAGTAATAAGGCTACAATTTAATAATTCATGTGGGACCATACCGTTAAACGCATAATGGTTTTTCGCCTACAAGAACAATATCCATATCTTTACTACAAATAATGAGAATTCCTTGAATAGGAATTCAACCGTGTCTTTTTGAAATACCAGAAATACCCCTCATTATAATAATGTTAATTTCTAAGTACAACTGTTAGTCACCATGGAGAACTATAGTGCGCGTTCACAAGATGAAGTATCCGAGTGTACCATATTGATCGTAATTTAGGTGGGAGTTCATTGGTCGAAGTTTTGTCAGATTCCAAGTTAGTATGAAGAAGTTATTACAGTCTGAACAAAAAAAATAGAGGCTTCTGCACTAGGCGGTGTTCAAATATTGGGATGTGATAGCCTGTTATTTTCTAAGTACAACTGTCATTCCCATGGAGAACTACAGTGTACATTCACAAGATGAGTATCTGAGTGTTTCATATTGTCCATAATTTAGGTGGGAGTTAATCGGTTGAAGTCTCGCCGGATTCCGAGTTAGTATGAAGAAAATATTGCAGTCTGAACAAAAAAAATAGCGGCTTCTACACTAGGCGGAGTTCAAATATGGGGATGTGGTATCCTGTTATTTTCTAAGTACAACTGTCAGTGCCCAGGGAGAACTACAGTGTGTGTTCACAAGATGAAGTATCCGAGTGTTCCATATTGTCCGTAATTTAGGTGGGAGTTAATTGGTCGAAGTCTCACCGGATTCTGAATTAGTATGAAGAAGTTATTGCAGTTTGAACAAAAAAAATAGCGGCTTCTGCACTAGGCGGAGTTCAAATATGGGGATGTGGTAGCCTGTTATTTTCTAAGTACAACTGTCAGTCCCCATGGAGAACTACAGTGCGCGTTCAAAAGATGAAGTATCTGAGTGGTCCATATTGTCCGTAATTTAGGTGGCAGTTAATCTGTCGAGGTCTCACCGGATTTCGAGTTAGTATGAAGAAAATGTAGCAGCCTGAACAAAAACAAATAGCGGCTTCTGCACTAGGCGGAGTTCTAATACGGGGATGTGGTAGTCTTTTATTTTCTAAGGACAACTGTCAGTCCCCATGGAGAACTAAAGTGTGCGTTCATAGGATGAAGTATCCGAGTGTACCATATTGTCCGTAATTTAGGTGGGAGTTAATCGGTCGAAGTTTTGTCAGATTCCAAGTTAGTATGAAGAAGTTATTACAGTCCGAACAAAAAAAATAGCGGCTTCTACACTAGGCGGTGTTCAAAAATTGGGATATGATAGCCTGTTATTTTCTAAGTACAACTATCAGTCCCCATGGAGAACTACAGTGTACGTTCACAAGATGAAGTATCCGAGTATTTCATATTGTCCGTAATTTAGGTGGGAGTTAATCGATCGAAGTCTCGTCGGATTCCGAGTTAGTATGAAGAAAATATTGCAGTCTGAACCAAAAAAATAGCGGTTTCTGCACTAGGCGGAGTTCAAATATGAGGATGTGGTATCGTGTTATTTTGTACGTACAACTGTCAGTGCCCATGGAGAACTACAGTGTGCGTTCACAAGATAAAGTATCCGAGTGTTCTATATTGTATGTAATTTAGGTGGGAGTTAATTGGTCGAAGTCTCACCGGATTCTGAATTATTATGAAGAAGTTTTTGCAGTTTGAACAAAAAAATAGCGGCTTCTGCACTAGGCAGAGTTCAAATATGGGTATGTGGTAGCCTGTTATTTTCTAAGTAACCCTGTCAGTCCCCATGGAGAACTACAGTGTGCGTTCAAAAGATGAAGTATCCGAGTGTTCCATATTGTCCGTAATTTAGGTGGGAGTTAATCTGTCGAAGTCTCACCGGATTCCGAGTAAGTATGATGAAAATATAGTAGTCTGAACAAAAAAATAGCGGCTTCCGCACTAGGTGGAGTTCTAATACGGGGATGTGGTAGTCTTTTATTTTCTAAGGACAACTGTCAGTCCCCATGGAGAACTAAAGTGTGCGTTCATAGGATGAAGTATCCGAGTGTACCATATTGTCCGTAATTTAGGTGGGAGTTAATCAGTCGAAGTTTTGTCAGATTCCAAGTTAGTATGAAGAAGTTATTACAGTCTGAACAAAAAAAATAGCGGCTTCTGCACTAGGCGGTGTTCAAAAATTGGGATATGATAGCCTGTTATTTTCTAAGTACAACTGTCAGTCCCCATGGAGAACTACAGTGTACGTTCACAAGATGAAGTATCAGAGTATTTCATATTGTCCGTAATTTAGGTGGGAGTTAATCGGTCGAAGTCTCGTCGGATTCCGAGTTAGTATGAAGAAAATATTGCAGTCTGAACCAAAAAAATAGCGGTTTCTGCACTAGGCGGAGTTCAAATATGAGGATGTGGTATCCTGTTATTTTGTAAGTACAACTGTCAGTGCCCATGGAGAACTACAGTGTGCGTTCACAAGATAAAGTATCCGAGTGTTCCATATTGTATGTAATTTAGGTGGGAGTTAATTGATCGAAGTCTCACCGGATTCTGAATTATTATGAAGAAGTTTTTGCAGTTTGAACAAAAAAATAGCGGCTTCTGCACTAGGCGGAGTTCAAATATGAGTATGTGGTAGCCTGTTATTTTCTAAGTAACCCTGTCAGTCCCCATGGAGAACTACAGTGTGCATTCAAAAGATGAAGTATCCGAGTGTTCCTTATTGTCCGTAATTTAGGTGGGAGTTAATCTGTCGAAGTCTAACCGGATTTCGAGTTAGTATGATGGAAATATAGTAGTCTGAACAAAAAAATAGCGGCTTCTGCACTAGCCGGAGTTCAAATACGGGGATGTGGTTGCCTGTTATTTTTTAAGGACAACTGTCAGTTCCCATGGAGAACTACAGTGTGCGTTCATAGAATGAAGTATCCGAGTGTACCATATTGTCCGTAATTTAGGTGGGAGTTCATCGGTCGAAGTTTTGTCAGATTCAAAGTTAGTATGAAGAAGTTATTACAGTATGAACAAAAAAATAGCTGCTTCTACACTAGGCGGTGTTCAAATATTGGGATGTGATAGCCTGTTATTTTCTAAGTACAACTGTCAGTCCACATGGAGAACTACAGTGTACGTTCACAAGATGAAGTATTTGAGTGTTTCATATTGTCCATATTTTAGGTGGTAGTTAATCGGTCGAAGTCTCACCGGATTCCGAGTTAGTATGAAGAAAATATTGCAGTCTGAACAAAAAAATAAAGGATTCTGCACTAGGCGGAGTTCAAATATGGGGATGTGGTATCCTGTTATTTTCTAAGTACAACTGTCAGTGCTCATGGAGAACTATAATGTGCGTTCACAAGATGAAGTATCCGAGTGTTCCATATTGTCCGTAATTTAGGTGGGAGTTAATTGGTCGAAGTCTCACCGCATTCTGAATTAGTATGAAGAAGTTATTGCAGTTTGAACAAAAAAAATAGCGGCTTCTGTACTAGGCGGAGTTCAAATATGGGGATGTGGTAGCCTGTTATTTTCTAAGTACAACTGTCAGTCCCCATGGAGAACTACAGTTTGCGTTCAAAAGATGAAGTATCCGAGTGTTCCATATTGTCCGTAATTTATTTGGGAGTTAATTTGTCGAAGTCTCAATGGATTACGAGTTAGTATGAAGAAAAAATAGCAATCTGAGCAAAAAAAATAGCGGCTTATGCACTAGGCGGAGTTCAAATACGGGGATGTGGTAGCCTGTTATTTTCTAAGGACAACTGTCAGTCCCCATGGAGAACTACAATGTGCGTTCATAGGATGAAGTGTCCGAGTGTACCATATTGTCCGTAATTTAGGTGGGAGTTCATTGGTCGAAGTTTTGTTAGATTCCAAGTTAGTATGAAGAAGTTATTACAGTCTGAACAAAAAAATAGCGGTTTCTACACTAGGCAGTGTTCAAATATTGGGATGTGATAGCCTGTTATTTTCTAAGTACAACTGTCAGTCCACATGGAGAACTACAATGTACGTTCACAAGATGAAGTATCTGAGTGTTTCATATTGTCCATAATTTAGGTGGGAGTTAATCGGTCAAAGTCTCGCCAGATTACGAGTTAGTATGAAGAAAATATAGCAGTCTGAACAAAAAAATAGCGGCTTCTGCACTAGGCGGAGTTCAAATATGGGGATGTGGTATCCTGTTATATTCTAAGTACAACTGTCAGTGCCCATGGAGAACTACAGTGTGTGTTCACAAGATGAAGTATCCGAGTGTTCCATATTGTCCGTAATTTAGGTGGGAGTTAATTGGTCGAAGTCTCACCGGATTCTGAATTAGTATGAAGAAGTTATTGTAGTTTGAACAAAGCAAATATCGGCTTCTACACTAGGCGGAGTTCAAATATGGGGATGTGGTAGCCTGTTATTTTCTAAGTACAACTGTCAGTCCCCATGGAGAACTACAGTGTGCGTTCAAAAGATGAAGTATCCGAGTGGTCCATATTGTCCGTAATTTTGGTGGCAGTTAATCTGTCGAAGTCTCACCGGATTCTGAGTTAGTATGAAGAAAATATATTCAAATATCATTAATTAAAATGATTAATTATATTCAAATATCATTAATCAAAATGATTAATGAATTATAAAAATCTATTTTGTGAAAATACAAGCTCAAGTTCAACACACAAGGGTTTAGGGAGATGATATTCAATATGTGATGATATAGCGAAAAATCGCTATCACGGCACATAAACAATTCAAATAGACCATCATAATTATTTTAACTAAACATAAATATAAGCAATAAAAGAATATAAATGAGATGCAGATAACAACAAATAAATAAACAATGGCGAGAAACCCATTTGAGTCTCTCTATAATGGTACCCTGTAAATCATACATATGTATGTTTATTTTTCGAAGTGTTCCGTAGCAAACAGTTAGCGGCCTGTTCACTACGATAACACTCTGACTTCTTCTTTTTATCCCTTACAACAAAATGGTTATTTATATCATCTGCTACTAGGCGGGAACAAACAATAATATATATAGTTATATGAATTTCCAAAACGAGAATCCAATCCAAACAATCAGCAAACAACAATATAATCTAACATCCAAGCAAGCAACAAATAATTTTTATCTACTATATAATGTACTGGTTAACCAAAAAGGCTGAGTTTAACCCACCGAAATTTCAGTTTTTGCCAAAGCATTCCGGTTTGAACTAAAATCGTATGGGCATTCGATTTTAGCATAAAATTCAACAAGTTCCAAACTCTACCAATCCAATTCCAAAATGAAGATATCATCATTACGAATCCAACGTGATTGACCGCGTTCGATTTGGCCCTTGTATGAACATGTTATGATTTTTATAAGATTTCGAAAATTAAAATAAAATTAAGTTTATTAATTACATCCTAATCCCTAATTACCATTGCTAATACCTTTACAACCCCAATCCTTCTTCCTGAACAAACCAGGTCGCAAACATGCAACTCCCCACTTCGATCGACTGTACGTCACCATCGTCGCCATCCACCGCACGCCGCCGCACTTCAACCAAAGGAAGCCCTCACCGTCCTCTACTCCTCACCAACAGTGCCGCCCTCCAGATCGCCTGCTCCACCTCGAACGAACCCAAAACTCAAAATCAAACTGCCCACATTTAAACACGAATTTCGACCCTACCATGACGAATAAGCTCGATCCAACCGTCCAAACTCTTCATCTCCCTAGCCTAACGATTTACTAGTTGGAACTTCTGCCTAAAACGACCTCTGGTGGTCGACGATGATGAGAGCTATTGGATGGAAGGAAATAAAAGTGGCGTCTAGGTTAAATTATTAGGGTTGTGGGTAAAAGAATGAAGGGTATGGGTCCTTATATAGGATTTCTAACTGGTCTATTCAGCCTGAAAATTGATGAACTCCAATCGAGACGTGCTTACTGACGTTCCTAGCTAATTACCTCTATTACGAAGTCAATGGAATTATTTTCAAGAGCTAATTCTATCGTATTCAGAAGTTATCTTTTTGAATCAAATTATAATATTTTTAATTTTCTAAAATTAATCGCTATGCGTTTCGAGATCGTTTGATCACATAATGCATCCGATCGTCACGAAACTCATCGGCGTACAACAAATTATTATTTTGGATCTAATGGCAATAGTTTCATCAAAATCTGAGACAATGCCCTGGAATGCTAATTTCATAAATTAAAATATTGTTTTGTATTCTCGATCCAATTATCGATATTTATTCAATATGTTTATTATTGCAAATAAATTTACAAATTGAATTCACCAATATTATTAATTAATTAAAGGAGTTAAAAAGATTATTAAACCTACTTAATTAAAATTTAATTCATAATTCTAATGTTTAAACAATCACTATATTAGAATTCAAGTTATTGAATTCCAAAATATAATTATTTTAATATTTAAAATTAATTAAATATTAAAAATTCAATGAAAATTTATTTGGGTTGTTACCAAGGCATTTTGCTTAAGCATTCCATCCATTTTGTGTAAGGAAGTCTGTCGGTGAAGGAGTATGTTGACTAATTCAATCTTTTGATTCGGGGATTGAGATGGTCGTTACTCCATTGGTGTGGGCAAAGGAGCTTTCCTTGGGTCTTAAAACATCGGTTGCGGATCATTTCTTAGTCTTATCGTATTAGGTCCCGTTGGAGGTGGTGAAAGTGGAAAACAAATTGAAGCGTAAAGACCAAGATACAGGAGAGATCAAGCTTATCCAAAGGAGAGCTGATATGGTATGCCACTCCGGCCGCATATAAAGGCATTTCGTTACGGAATGTCATTCAGCTTAACCTAAGCATAGGCGCTTCAATTTTGGTTAGCTTGGTCACTTGATGAAGGATTGTTCTACACTTTTGAAAGGTGAGTGAGTGATGATGTCTTATGCCTTAAAGGAATTTCTAGGTCCTAGTAGGCTTACTGCTTCGGAAAAGGAGAGAAATTCATGTACAGGGTGTGCTTTAATTATAAGTTATTTGCTTATGTTCTTTCTTATATTTAGGTTGTATATTCATCCATCTCTAGTTACTTGGTAGATAGAATAAAGTTGACACCTTTCATATTAGGTAAATTCTTTCGTTAAACCTTGTATGAGTAACCTTAGTTGTTGAGCTAAGGGGTAGTGACCGAGAGCGCTATCATCCGAACTTGATGCACGAACTTTCAAGTTGAGTGGTATCGGTCAATGGACTATGACTTGGATTTGCATCCAAGTAAGGTTCGATGGATGCCCGATAATGAGAAAATACCGAGCGAATGACTTATGGCGTTTGCCTAGAGTTGTTCATTTTAGAATTAGTTTTCCTTATGTTAGTAAACCTTAGGTGGTAGGGCTAGACCCATGTGCTAAAAAGGTATTTTCTAGGGATCCGTCACTTTGCATACCAGTTCATAATCACTTGTTCAATTGCAGGGGTTCTAGATGATTTGCACCAATTAGGAAAGGGTTTTCACTCAATTCTTAAAGGCAAGCACTTGAGTCGAATTCTTGAGACAATTGAGAGATTATCAAAGTTTGACTCTAATCGTGATGAAATTTCAATATTCGGGCCAAGGAACCGGATTGGAGTTCGCATGAGTGGAGTCAAGTGGCCGACCCTAGTTTAATAAAGAAATTTAGCGAGAGAAAATTAAATCGATTATCGTATATTATTTTGGATGATCTTTATTCATTGTAAAATTATTTATAGTTTAATACAATATAGTTAGGATAGCTTACGATGGTTTGGGGAAGGACTTTTTGACTAGCTTTATGAAGTTTCGGATAATCTTCAAGTTGGTAATATGATACTTGCCCAGGTGAGCGTCTTGGTACACTTAGTATATTATCCTTACTAACATTGTGCGGCTGAGGTCGGTTTGAACCCGAGCAAGCCAAAACATTTATAGATTGTCATTTAATAATGATTTAATTTGTAAAGTTTTCTTCATTTAGAGAATGAGTTCTGTTCAGAAGGAAAGGTAAGTTAAGACTTAGATTGCTAGGTTTATTCGAGAGTTTTGAAGATCCGCGATCCAACATATCATATAAGTTTTCCTTTTCGTAGGAGGAGGTGTAATAGTCTTTCGTAAATTGTATTTATGAAAGGAGTTGCACCACTTGGACATTTTGTTCTCCTTGAATGTTGAACAAAATCATTGGAGTTTATAGTTTGTCATGCACGTTTTGACTATTGATTGGTTTACATGTCGGTATAGACTCTTTCTAAATTTTTCATTGTTTTGTATGCTCGTTGTTACTTGTTGATTGGTTATTACTATTTGTCTATTTGTTGCTTGCTATTTGTGTTGCTTGTTGCTGTTTGATGTGTTTGTTGTGGTTTGTTGTTGGTTGATTTTGATTTTTATCGATTCCATTGATTGTTTACATGTTTGATATTTTATATGCTATTTATTGTTTCTTGTCGTTGTTTTTTATTGTTTGATCGTTACATGCTGCTTATTATTGCTCATCGACTGGTGTTTGTTGTTGCTTGTTATTGCTTGATGGTTACCTGTATTCTAATTTTAATTTATTGTCAAAGCATGTTCAGAGTGGGATAGTGATGGTAATCTAAAACAGACTGCATATCATCCATGTCCACTATGGGGTCAAGATGAGATCTATGTGGGTCTACTGCGTTTTGATGTGACTAAGAGTCTGTGGTATATTTTGATACTGACTCACTTGAGCTTACTCGTCAATTGATTATCATGTATGATTATAATAGTATCGGTTATTACATTAAGGTTATACAATCTGTGTTGCTATTGTGTTGGTACATAAACCTCTTGGTATAGTATAAATAGGTATTTGAGAGTTGATGTAGGACCACTTAAAATGCTTATTTGTTTAGATTTGCATTTAAATGGTAAGAATCTTTCTTAAAAAGAGGTATGTATTTTATGGAAAATGTGGGATAATGTTGGTTATTGCACATTTTCTAGTTATGTGATATATTCTTTTTTGGGAGTTTCCATAACGTTGATAGTTTAAGGAAAACCACTATTCAAATTTTCTGAAATTGAGATTCGAGAAATTTGGTCAGTCCTATTACTTTCTCATACTCATAGGAATTTCGAAGATGAAATTCTTTTAAGGAAGGGAGAATGTAACACCCCTACCATAGAAATAACAATTCCGACGAAATCTTATTATTTAATGGAACACCCATTATATTCGATTTTTCAATGATGGATGAATTGGAACTTGAGACACCTACCATAGAAATAGCAATTTCGTCGCGATAAAAATATGTATAAACTTGACTATGTTTGAAGTCGATAAGTTTTTGGAGTGAATAGTGATTTCTTGAGAAAGAAATGGATTTGGGCTAATGCCCATTAGCCTGCTTATAAGTTGGCCAATCCCTTCGTTACTTTCATTTCATTCTCATTTCACATTACTTTTCCTCCTTCTCTCCTAATCCTTCTTTAATTATTACTTGATCCCTTAAGCCTAACAAATCCATGTTTAAATAAAATTCCTAAATTTACGAAAAAAATCACCATAATTCCTCTTATCCAATTCCTCACATAACTCATGAAGGAATTAGCTTGAATTGGAGTTTGGAATTCACCATTTTTGAAACAATTAGTAAGCTAATATATGGGTTTTAGGTTAATTAAATGACTGTATGTGATGTTGTAATGGATTAGAGGCTAATTGGATGACATGATTATGTGCTGTCATTAGTAGTGATAATTAAACTATTTAAATTGATTTCAGAAAATGTTAGTAAGCTAATTAAGTGAGCTTTGAACTCTACACTTATTATTAAAATGATTAGAGGATTAACGAAACTTAATTAGTACTTATAAATATTATTTAGGTAAAGAAATAATTTTATAAGTAAAAGATATATTTTATAAAATGATGTGATATTATATAAAATAGTGCAAATGAAGTTTAATTAGCATTTATAAAATGGTTATATGATTTTGTAAGTGAAGTATAGATTTTATGAAATGGAAATGAGATTTTATAAAATAGTAATAGGATGTATAATTAATTTTAATACGGTAATTAAGTATTTAAAGGCTTAAAAATGATTAAATAAGCTAATAATCTATTTTTTAAAATAGATGTAAGAGTTTATAAAATAGTATGAAATCATATTAGAATTTTATTGAAAAGGTTTAGTAGATAAAAGTAAGATTTGATTAAGTAATAAATAAATTGCTTGTTTAAATATGTGTGTATGTATATGTTTGTGGGTAAGTATATGTATACATGTATTTGAATATATATAATAATCAAAATGATTTGTGTATTGTAGTTAGAATTTGTAACGATCCAGAATTTTATCGCTTTGATTTATGAATGTTTAATTAATTTTAATATTCATATAATGGTTTTAATAATTAAAATAGCTCTCTTTTAAATTATAATTAATGATAGAAAATTCCATTTTGAATTTGGTTTACAAAAATAATTAGTTAAAAGGAAATTAGAAAATGTGACCAGGAAGCTTTTTGAAAATTTTCAAATTTTCACCATTTATAAGTTGTTTAAAAGGTTGTAAAACACCTTTATATATTTAAATACACACTTATAAAATTAACGTGTATTTCATTAAGTGTGTTAAAGATGTAAAAATATGTGTGTACTTAAGTAAGAAAGTGATGTGATAATATTCAAGTTCAAAATTAAAATAAATATAAGTTATGTAATGTCACATTCAAATGCAATATCATAGTACAAAAGAGGGTATTATCTAGTGGACAAAAGGGAGGTGACCTTTGGTTAGGCGTGTAGATCAAGTAGGAAGCGGTGTGTGATAATGTGACAAATTCTTAATGGAGGGTAGTGTACTAAAGGGTGTTTTAGTAATTTGTTAATCTAAATTTATATAAAAATAAAGTCCATCTCTCTCTCTTCTTCCATTTCGTCTTCTCAAAAGTTTATCTTCTTCTTTTAAGCTCTAAACCATCTTTAATGGCTTCCAAAATATTTTCAAAGTTTTAAAATCATTTCTTTTCTTCCTTTTATTTCCTAAAAACACTTAAAAATCACTTCCTTTTCTTCTTACACCTTCCTCATTTAAAATCAAGCCTACATCCACCTCCACCGCCCTTGGTCGTGCCCTATTTACACTAAGCCGAGCCCATAGCATCATGGCCAAACCCAAGGCACCATGGTCGACCCCACTTTGCTTTGTTTAGGTCTAAAAATCAAATCTTGCTAAAGGGTTTTCAAAGATCAAGGTTCTTTTGAACTATTGGTTGATTTGATGAATTATCTGTGTGGTTTGGATATATGTATGTAGACTTGTATGTGATATTAAGTTAGACATGAAAAGAAAGTCTAAAGTGATGTGAATGTTGTAAAGTTTAGATCTTTGCTTATGTTGTGGTTGTGATACATTTATGTATGTTACATACATGAATATGTCGTGATATGCTAAGAAAGTTAGCACCTTTACTAGTTTAAGCGACATGGATCATTTATGTAAAAAATAGGATTAGTGGTTTTAAAATCAAAAGAGTTTTCAAGTTTCAAACTTTGGTTTATTCTTACAAAAATTTTACTTTATGTTTGAAAAAGTTAGTAAGCTTCCATGATGAAAGTTTTAGAAAGGAAAGCCAGAGACAAGTTTTTATTTATGGTCCATATAGCGATAGTCGCTATGGATGCAGTTTCAATAAAAAGTCCACTTTTTGCAAATTAAGTTTTCATACTTAAAACACTTTGGAAATGTTTTATAAAACTTAATTAATAATGGTTAAGAAAAAAGTAAAGATTTATTAATTAATTATTGATTTATTATTAATTAATTAAATTTGGTGATTAATAATTAATTAAGTATTAAACAACATTTATTAGTTATAATTAAGTGGAGATTAATTACTAATTAATTATCTTTTAGAAGTGAGATTAATCTTAATTAATCTTTGATTAAGTAAGATTAATTTTTAATTAGTTATGAATTAAGTATCTGGTTTATTTTTAAATACTTATTAATTAAGTATATGGTTAATTATTAATTAATTACTAAGTAAGTGTTTTATTATCCCAATTGTAAATTAATTCAGGGTTTAATTTATAAACAAATTATTTATTAAAGGTTAATTATTTCTTAATTAATAATTAAGTTAAGTTAAAAATTAATTAAGATTTAGTTATGTTTTTAAAAAAGATTTAACTTCTAATTAATTATTTAAAAAGAGGTTTAAGTTCTTAATTACTTTGTTTTCCAAGGATCAATTTGTTTAAAGGTAACTTTCTTTTACAAAAAATATTTTGAGCATAGGGGATTCTATTGTCGATGCCATTAAGTAACCATACAAACATGATTAGGTTACACTAAACTTGACATCTGTTTAGCAGAATAAATTCCCGTTATGCTATAACTAAATTGTTTAATTATGTGGACATCTGTTAGCAGAATAAATCCGTGTTTTACTATATTAAACTTAATAGATTGCTTGGACTTCTATTTAGCGGGACAAATCACCATCCTGCTACTATGTTTTTTGGATATGTATCTGCCAGTTGGTTTATATTGACATGTTATTCCCTGATTTAGTTATGGAATTTATTTACATATATGTTGGTTTATGTAAATAACTGTTATGTGACTTGGAAGTCAAATTTAATTAAAATGGTAACTTGATTTAGTACCATTGTGGTCACTAAGCCTCCTTTCAAATTTGTAAAAGTATGTTTTTTTAAATTGACTTTAATTCTACACCAATTTAAGGTTAAGTGTTTTGAATGATTTTGTAAGATGTCCAATTATTTTAATAAAGGTATTTACAAATGATATTTTGTAATTAACATTTTAAAAAGGGTTTATTTAAAGGAGATTTACGAATGATATTTGTAGATGATATTTTTAAGAAAAGGGAATTATAAATGGAGATTTATAAAGGTGTTTTATAAATGATATTGGAGATTTATAAAAGAGTTTTATAAATGATTTTGGATTTTTATAAAAGAAGTTTTATAAATGATTTTGGGGATCTATAAAAGGAAATTCTATAAATGACTTTGGATAGTTATAAAAGGGTCTGTAAATGATTTTTGGATATTTATAAAAGAGTTTTATAAATAGATTTAGAATTTGAGAAAAGGGAATTTATAAATGGAAAATTAATTAGAAGGATTTATTAAAGAAATTTATAAAAGAATTGAAGATGAGATTTCCCTTAACTAACTTTCTTAATTATGGTGGTGTGGACATTGTTCCATCCTTTCACCAAAGGAATAGTGTTTGGGGTTGTTCTTATCTCTAACTTAAATAACGTTTGTTTCGTCCTTTTAGTATCCTTTTGAAATAAGAAACCTTTCATAAATGTTTTGTGAATATACTTATGTCAGTAAGATAAGTACATGAATGTTTTGGTAAATGTTTTCAAAAGAGATTTAATAAATAAAAAGTTGTTTTGAGGCTTAATGTTTGCTATGGGAAAATTAAATCTCTAAATTATTGGTTGATTGTGTATTTGATAGTTAAATAACAAACTATCAAATCTTGAACTAACTCAGGAAGTATGTTGTGTATATTTGAGTTCCCCGGTGATGACTTGAATACTTGTTTCATACTTCCAAAGAACCAGAATTGAGTTAACCGGAATTACCGCTTAGTTGGGAGACACCGATTTCGGATAAGTATGATTTATTCGAACTACTCCAAACTAATAACATTCGTGATGGATCGTTATGAGGAATGTTATGGAGCTATACTATTCTTCTTGAGGGTGATTCCAAAATGGAAGATAGTAAATGTTGAATGTTTGTTCAATCCCGTAACAACTTGTATGGATGAATGCTGCCATTGCATTTCTGCTTGGAGGGCAGTGTTGTCATTCCAAGATGGTTTGCTATGAGGAAAGAGGTAATCATAGCCTCTCAAAGCCTCACTTCTCGAGAATGGAAAAAATAGGGTAGGCAGAAGGCTATGTGGGTGCACCCATTAGGGTCTGACCATTCCAAGATCTAGTGTCGATATCTCTATGTATGCTTCAGGGCCCATTTCTTGTTCTTGATCATAGCCAAGGGGTGATCATATTCGGTACAATCCAATAAGAGGTAGGCCAGTCTTTTCATGCTGTGGTCGAAAGGTTTTCGACCTTATTGTACATTTTATCTAGTGGTGTATATATTTTCGAAAGGTGGTCCCTTATCTTGCCATTTGTTGGAAATCCATTCTCCAATAAGCACCTTCAGTTTTCAATTGTATACCTATTATTACTATCATGTACACACATCGTAACTACTTGATATATTCACTTAAACCCTTAGATATTATTATAATATCACTATATTTTATAATAAAAATGGTTTGATTATCGTAAGGTGAAAACAATTCCGTGTTTATGTGTGATGAGGTCTTACGAGATACCTTTGATTTAAAAGGATTTGTAAGTTATAATAAAATTCCTTGTGATTTGAGTTTCTCATGCTGGTTTTACCAGACTGACCCATGCATGTTTTCTTATAATGCTCGGGATAGACCGAGCATATTTTACAGATTAGCTTTGAATGCATTGAAGCTCAGGAGACGGGCTAAAGGCCAAGACATATCTATGTATTTCTTTATGTTTCGCTGCATGTTTTGTTGTTTTTATCTGAAATTGCAAGGACATGTGTTATAATTGTCAGGTAGATGGTAGGCAAGTACTTCGGTGGATGTGTGTATACAAAAGTTTCCTTTTTTAAAGATCATTGTTATATTATAGATTATTCGTTGCGATGTGAGATTCTGTGTTGTTTAATTTCTTCTTGTCTTCTTTCTTTTTCTTTCCCCTAACCATCTATCTTTTTGACACTTGGATGTTCGACGCATGAATGTCGTGGATGTATTGGAGTCGACTTCTGAGGATCGAAAAGGCCAATCATTACAGAATTATCATGTATGATTGTTTGTTTTTACATATGTATGCAATTATTTGAATATATTTATATATTGATGCATACAAATGTGTTACAGACATTTCACGTAGCCATAACGACTATCGTGTGTGCTAAGTTGCATTAGAGTACACTGGGCCGAGTAATCGCTCTAGTGAAGTCCAAATGTGATTTGTGTTTTGAACTGTGCTTGTTGTAAATGTGCAACAATGAATGTGCAAGCATGTCTAGGCATCATATGTGGCTAGGTGGCCAGTTGAGTATGTTTTGGCATGATTAGAGGAAGTCGGGTCGTTATAATCACCCATTGAACTCTACACATGCAAAGATGGGATTTCATGTCGAAATCAGATTTTGAATACATAATGAAACACTTCCAAAACATAAACCAATGAATTTTGGAGGGGGTCCTATGGGGTAAAGGTAGACTTGGTAAGGAAGGCGGCTCATTAGGCGAAGAAATGAAGGAAATGACATGCAAAAATGGTGGATAGTGGGGATCGATAGCTCACTACCCAGGCTTTATTGCCTAGGAGCAATCCCAACTGGTCCACCGGGGGGACCGACCATTCCACCAATAGGGACCTGTCCCAGGCAATAAAGCCTGGGAAGGGATAGGTTTGGGGGATTTCTTCCCCATTTCGGATGCGGTTCATCATGAGGCATTAGCAGGACGTCGGGAAGGTTTTGGGCTACTCGGGAAAGTGGGTTACAAAGTGAAGCACGAGATCTGGATATGGATGCAAGGCGATGTATAAGTGATCGATAATGGCAAGTAAGGCATTCGGGCAAGCGATCAAGATAGCGATCGAGGCAAGGGACGCAAGTCATGGACTATTCCTACATGGGAATAGTACGAGTTTGATATGGTGATCAAGGGCTAATCGGATACGAGATGGGATGGTGTTCGATCTCACAGTCACATACGATGGGCATATACGATTGAGAAAAGTACATGAAGTCGAGTTGGTTCCTGTACCGACCTGGAATTTTGAACATTTCGTATTTAAATATTTGAACTATTTAATATTTGAATCTTGGATTTAATGTGATAAAAGTGATTTTATAACCTTGTTAACCCCTTATAAATTAATGACTAGTGATGTTAAACTTGTTTTTGAAAAATGTTTACAAAATTAAATAGTTTGAAGAAATATCTATACTGTGCCCGAAAATCGTTTTATCGATAAAAAGCTTTTTTCTCGTTAAAAGTTGTTCGAACTTGTTCTACTTTCCTAATATATTAGTGTGTAATTAATTAGTAAATAAAAATATTTTCATGGTTTATGGCTAACTAAATCATTGATGATGTCATAGATGATGTCAAATGGAGATATTTTAAAGGAGGGGTATTTTGGAAAGCCCTAGGGCTAAGTAAAGAGAGAATGAGGTGGAAGGCAAGCGCATGGTGGAGGGATGAGCTTGCGACTACAAATAGGAGGCAAGAGGTAGTAATTGACCTCTTGAGAAAGTCTATATAAGGACGCTTAAGGCTTAGAAAAATGGTTTACTAATTCATTAAACATTGAAACAATTCTCATCATCTTCTTCTCTTTACATTAAAAATGCTATCAAATCTCAAAAGAGCTACACCAAACTCAAGCTATAGTCCTAACACAACATAGTAACTCAAAACTTAAAGAAAAGGAGTGTGCACACCCCCTCACTCTTGCTAGGCCGTGAGCAATATAGGCAGATCAAAGCCTTGGCCTTGAATATAAAGAGGTAAGATTGAACTTTGAAGCTTGCTTTGGTTGAGGTAGGAAGTGGTATTTGTTGGAACTTGGCCAGCCCACAGCAAAAGTAATAGATGAATTTAATTTTTTTACCCTTTTGGATCTTTATTGGGCGTATAAGCCTAATTTACTTAGAATATTTTTAAGTTTTATTTAAATAAAATCTTTTATTTTATTTAAATTCATAAATTAATATAGTTTTATTTAATTTATGTTAAGATATATATATATATATATACACGTGTATCGTATACATAAATATACATATATGTGTGCGCACGCGCGTGCATATGCATGTGTAACATATCAATCCATACACGGTATACCCGTGTATAGATATTGGGATTTACATCGCAACAGACACATTAGCTCATCCAATATGCAAGTATATATTGTCCAGATATATATATGTATGCATATATATACTGTTATTTATATAAGTATTATATATATATAAAGTTTTACTTGAATAATTTTATATAATTATATATATATATAGTTTATATATATAATCATATAAATAAAATATTAATAACACATACATATTATTGTAGTAGATTAACTTCAATATAAATAAATTATTTATAAATATTAAATTAATTTTTTTTCAACCTTGAGTAATACATATGTACATATATTTATATATAAATCTATTTTTTTATTTCAAATATATATATATATATATATATACGCACATGCAAATATGTGTATAGTGTGTGTGTATATATATAAATTAATAAAATACTTAAAAAAAATTAATATAAAAGTCTAGGACTTGTGCACTACAGCTTAGAAAATAATTTTTTTAATTTTAAAATACATTTATTTAAATGTCCATTTAAAAATTAGAAAATTATTAGTTAAAAATTAATTTCAAAACTTTATTTAAAAATTTACATTTCCAGAAAATCCTAAATTATATTTTATGCTTTGAAAATTTTCCACAAATTTTCTAGTTTAAATAATTTTAAAATGATTTTCTTTTTTTGGAGAAATTAGATAATCAATTTAAGAATAATTTTTTTTATTTTGTTTTTTTGCCAAGAGATTCTTTACCATTAATATTATTTTATAGAATATAAAATAATTTCATAATATATTTTAGTTAATAAAATTTATTTGTGTAACAATCGATTTAAATAATATTAAATATTAGTAAAACATTAATAAAAAATATTTTTCCTTGTCGAAAATTATCATAGATTTAATTCTTTACATATAAAATTATATGATATTTTTTATTAAATTTGATGTTGTGATTATTTATAAAATATATATATGTATGTATGTAAATAAATATTATATATTAATTTAATAGAATATAAAAATTTATATTTTTTATTTAGAGCTATACTTACTTGATATACATTCGATAAAAAAAATATTTTTTATTTTAAATATATATGTATGTATGTATGTTTGTATATACACATGCATATAACCAAACAACTTTGTGACAACATTAATTGCATATCAGAATCATCACATAACTAACAATATATATAATATACACACATATAATAAAACATTATAATTGAAATTTAGTAGCTATATTTTATATAGAAACATACCTTAATCCCAGTGCCTTGAAGTACACCTTGAAAAGATGATTTCTACCCTTTGAAATTGTTTCCGATTCAACAGATAGGTAGTCTTTGAACCACTGACCACTAACTATCGGATAGCAACTAAATTAACATGATTTGAACTTGATGAGATAGAAAGAGACTAGTAGGGATTTCGGCCAGCAAGCACAAAGGAGGAATCACAAAAGGTCTTAATCAAATCATAATTAAATTTTACAATAAATATTTCCTAAATATTAACTAATTTATCAAAATTATAAATTGATTAAATCGTTTGGTCAAAGGAAAATTCATCGTTTCGGTTGTGTGACTCGTTAGATGTAAATTCGGTCAACAATTAATATCAAACTATTCGAATATTAACGTCCATACATCACTTAATACGGTCGTGCGACATTTTGGCCAAATTTATCACTTACTTGGTTTCGGTAAAAATCCAATTTCACTTTAACAACCATTACCCTATTGTGACTTTTATTTACACTAATTCTCTTCGTCAAAACTATATCACTTTGGACTTATGGAATTTGGTAACGATCAAATTCCAATATCGTCCATATTTAACTCAATGATCCAAATACAAAGTCCTTGGTTCGATAATAACAATTATTATTAACTGAAATGCTTTGGTCAAAGACTTTGACTTTAAGTTGACCGTGATATTAATCCCAAATAACTGAAGAGATCAATCCTCTCTTGAATAGTGCTTCACTTCCAGTACTTCCACTCGAGCCAACTATAATCACTTAATGAACGCCGTGCCATAAGTTGACTATAATCAATACAAAGCTTTCGTATTGAAGATCGACAGTATTCTCAAGTCGAGAGAACTATGTAAATTAGTCACAACGATATTTTCTGTTTGACCTTAGTTATATTAACTAATAGAAAACAATCGAATGAGTCAATACATAGTTATCCAATAACTCTCAATACGTAGCCCCTTAGTGCCCCCACAGCCACGAGTAATACACTGCACAATATTTGGAGAGTGTTACGTACTCTTGTCTCAACGAATGTATCGATATCCAAGCTCGATACATTTTGACTAGGAATAGTTAAAATGGTATATTTATTTTCATTGTGATAAATTACTCACGGTTACAACACTTTGTAACTACTATCACTAAACATATCATTTATGGATTTTCTGTCAAATATATTTTTAACTAAATTAATTGATCAATATTACGCATTTATATCAACTATATAATAGAAAGAACACACCTTTTATTTTGAACAAGATTGGTTATCGGGTTAGATATATGTAACAAATTATATAATTGTCCCCAGGACATGCCTCTAATATAATAATCTCCAACTTGCACTTAGGGTCAATTTTAGAATCTTATTCCAACTTCTCCATGTGGGTTGTGGAATTATGGATCTTAAGGCTAACTAAACAGTAGAGTTGGGGAGTTAGTAGTGTTTTCTAACTTTTGTAAATCTTTCTAAATTTCTTTTAAGTTTAATATTGCATCACATATTTTCAACACATGATTATATCAACAATCAATCACAGATAAAAATAAAGCAATAAAGTAAAGCAGAGAGTTAGAGAGATGGCGGTAGGGATTTTATATTGGTTTGGATTTTTCTTGCATCTAGTCCTATACAATTGCTTGTACAGAGTTCTTTTCAAATGCCACTCTTTAAATAGGCAGAAGGCAAACCCAATTACAATTCGGATTCCGAGGCTCCAAGACATACCCTCTTGATTTTCCAAGTTCAAAGTATACCCACTTGATTTGGATGGGCTACAAGACACACCCTCTTGATTTTCTAGGATCAGGGTATGCCCACTTGATTTCTTGAACTTTGGATATAACGGGTCCTATAGCCTCTTGGACAACATTTTGATCTTTGATTTGAGAGAGAGATGATTTTAAAATATTAAGAAAGTTGTATTGAATCAATAAACAAAAGTATGAATCGATTCTATTTGATTTTGAAGAGAATTTGATATAATTTCAATGGAGTTTTCAAGAGAGTAAGTGGGGGGAAGAAAATAAGATAATAACTGCCAAAAAATTCATTTGAAACCTCCTATATATAGTGTATAAACAGATATGTCCGTTTGCAAAGATTTGTGATGAATAGACACTTTATTTCAAAATTTGAAAAACTGTTTTACAGCATGTACGTCGACATACCTCAGATACATATGTCGATATATGTATGTTTATTTTGAAAACTTTTTTCACTTTAAACATTTTGAAGATACTATATTTTGTAAAATATTTTGATACTTTGTAAAATAAATTAAACATAGTTTATAAAAAATTTAAACTTTGAAAAACTTTTATAAAATATTTTTAAAGATATTTTGAAAATAATTTTGGTTAAAAATATAAAAAATTAGAAAATAAGAAATAGAGATCAAAGATTGCTACCAGAGACTTTAACAAAATTCTACGACTCTATACATTATATTATAGTCTTGATATCTTGATATCTTAGTCTATATACTCATGAGCATTCATGTTCATTTCTTAAGTCTTTATATTGTGTAGTCTTCGATTCAATACTTGTGTAATATCCTACACCATATACTATATAACTTGGCAAACCATTAGTATCCATATTTTATATAAATGTATATTGTTGTTTATTAAGGTTGTTATCATCAAAATCAATAACTGAGGTATTAACGATCTCCCCCTTTATGATGATGACAACCATTTAATATCCTGTATATAAAATATGACATAACTCCCCCAAAATATATGCACATGTACATTTTATATTTTCTCCCCCTTTGTCATCAACAAAAATGGGTGAAAAAATAAAGACTCCCCCAAAAAGAAAAATACTTAGAAACTATATATTAAAATCAATAACTAAGTTAAAAGAATGATATCTAAGATTATGATAAATGATATATGAGGATATACTTAAAAACAAGCACAATTTTATACTAAGCATGATATATATGATGATTATATAATAAATAGGATAACACAACTTATTTTTATTAATTAAAATCAATCTTATATATCATTCACTTAATTGAACACACAAATCCAAATGTCAATCCTTAGTATAAACAATCCAAACCAAACAAATCCAATTCAAACCTACACACTAAACCAAATCAAATCAAATCCTAAGAAAGAGAGAGAGAGAGCGTGTGTGTGCACGTGCGTGAGCGTGTGTGTGTGTGTGTATAATTACATATCCAAACCAATTCAAACCTAATAACTAGACGTTTCGTGGAACTTCAACCCAACTATTGGACCCAAACATTGGACCCAAACATTGGATCTGCTTTAATGGTATCCCAATATTCATTATCCTTGTTAATATGCATTCTAGGTTATTGGATGGTTCACCTTTGATTATAAAAGAAATCATCCATCGAATGACTTGTTTTTTCTTGTTCCTTGATCATTTACATTTGACTTAACTCTAAATGCCTCTGATTTTTTAAGATACAAGAGAGAATATCCTTAAAAGATTGAAGTGTTTATTCTAGGTTTTCACATAATTTCTGATGTGGAGAAGATATATTTGTAAAATGATGTTTGAGAATGAAAAAGAGTATAGAATAAAATGATAAGTGAGTTTTCTAGAAGAAATAGGCTTACATAGGAGTGGAAAGTCATTTGTAAATTGAATAGGCGGTGGTTATTTAATTTTAAATTTTAATTTTTTTTGCCAACTGGCCATTATATGTTGACATATAGGGTTCAAGTATGTCGACATACATGTCATAAATCACAAAATTTATGTTTTAAACTTATACCATTATATTTTTATAAATTCCGGAGACTAATAAACAATATAGGACAGTAATAGATATATTTTATTACTTAGAATTGAAAGATACATGGATTTCAAAGATTAATAAAAGAAAATACGTAACACTTAAACTAAAAGCACACAATACTAAGGAATAAAAATCAAGATATCATAAGGAAATAACTAGGTAGGCGTATAAGGATGTAGATGAGGATGAAGCTTGCGAATGATCTTTCCAAAATATTTGTACACTTTTTTGAAAAGAGAGGTGAACTTTTTACTAAATGTACGCTTAATTTTCTTTTGGTTTTAAAAAACTTTTCTTGGTTTCTTAGGATCTCTTTGTTAGAGGGATGTGATGGTTTGTCAAAACTTTCCAAGGAAGTATTCACTTCCACCACCTCCTCCTCCTCCTCTTCTGCTACTTCTATTTCATCGCCTTTTTCTTCTTCTTTTTGGATCTCTTGTTCTTCTTCACACACCAAGCTTTGTTCCTTTTCGGGAAATGTCTCATATGCTTCGAAAAATAATGGAATATGCATAAGAGAGATGTTGGCCTTGTTGAAAACTTTTCGAGGGATATATTGTTCTCCTCTTAAATCAACACCAAATATATGATAATTCTAGTAAGATACACATCATGGTAGAGTGTGTTCTCATGTCTAGAAATGTTCTTTCGAACAAAGTCTTCTAAAATGATTTATGCTCAATAGATGTTGTAGTTTCCGTAATTGGAGAAAAGAGCTTTAGAAACTTTTTGAGTAAGATTATTGTAATTACCCATCATCGGAGTGACACTTTGTTGTAAAATGAGACTCATAAGTCTCAATTTTGGTCGAAAATTCTTGTGTTTAAAATCAAATTCTTTATCACTTTCGAAATTATCAGGTAAAACTTCATTATCTTGTTCATCAATTTGAAAAGTGAAGAGGTTAATTCCACTATATTTGCAATCTAGAATACTACCCAAAATTTCACAATTTAAAACAATTTGAGTACCATTAACACCACTCCAAATTTGTCCCTCTTCTCCTTGAAAAATTTTCCCATTTAAATTCGCATAATACATTTTGACCAAATTTGGATAACAAATAAAATCACTTTGAGAAGAGTCAATCAAACCAAACGTTTCATTTTCAAAACAAAGATCTTGTAAACCATAAGAAGAAAAATTTTCGAATTTAGAAAATCTCCCAGGAAAAACTTTTTTCGGAAGTAGCATACTCTATATAGGCTTCAATGACATCTTTCTCATTGAAGAGAAAGCTTTTTGTTTTCCTAATGAGCCTTAGGGTTTTAGGATTTTGACTTGAGGAAGCCAGTTTTGAGTTTTTGAGGAGATAAGAGAATGAAGAGATATTTGAAATAAAGCGAGTGAATGAATGGATAGAGATAGATTGAATTAATAGAGAGTGAAGAATCATGTTCTCTAGTTAGAAAGGTGCATTTTTAGAACATGAGAATAAGTGCAAAAGAGTGGAAAATTTAAAAATTGACTTTTGAATTGAAATTTCAATTTTCTAGCATGTATGTCGACATATGACTTGTGGGTATGTCGATATATAGCCCAAAGTTTTCAAAAAATAAAACTAAGCTAATATAATCCTATATATATACTTATATGTTTATATTCACCCAATATTATTATTAATCGATATGTTATTTCCAGAAACCATAATCAACCAAAAAAATGAAAATGAAAATTATTAGATAAAAGGTACCCTTTTTGCTACCTTATTGTTGATCAATTTTGATTGGTTAGTTATTGTTGTGAAATACATATTCACATTTTCAGTACTTGGTTGATTGTCGCTAGAGGAAGTGTCTGAATCATCCGCAGTTGCTGTATAAGCCCTTTTTCTTTTTTTGGATGAATTATAAACTGGTGAGATCTTTTATTTATTCGGATGTGGGCAGTCTCTTTGAAAATGACTGGGTCCATC
Source organism: Allium fistulosum (assembly GCA_030737815.1). Taxonomy (NCBI): domain Eukaryota; kingdom Viridiplantae; phylum Streptophyta; class Magnoliopsida; order Asparagales; family Amaryllidaceae; genus Allium; species Allium fistulosum. The sequence continues at coordinate 267,540,937 of CM060903.1, forward strand.
ACAGTTGAAGCATCTAGTAGCAGTTCAAGTTCCATGGTTCTTGTTTTCAGGTTTCCAAAAATTGTTCATTTTTCTATACTTCAGGAATTTTCTTAAATTTCCGATCATAAAGGAAATTTCCTTGTCATTGTCATCGTTTGAATCTTAATCGTCAGTTATTGCATCGAAAGCAATGAATTTTTTCTCTATTGCCTTGCTATCCCTTCTACCCTGCAATTTCTCTTTATATCACATTAAATTGCCTATTAATTCTTCAATTATTAGCCTCTTCTATTGCTAATGTCTTTTGATCCCACTTTGAAGAGAGTGAATTGAGGATTTTTCTAACTTGGTCCTCTTTAGAAAAGTTTTTACCTAATGCAACTAACTAATGCACTATATCATGAAATATACAGTACATATCAAAAATAGGCTCGCTTGGATTCGTTTTAAATAATTGAAATTGATTTGTTATCATGGAAATTTTGGTCTGTTTTACTTTACTAATGCTCTCATGTGTAACTTCCAATATTCTCCAAATTTCATATGCAAATTTACAAATAGAGACTCTATTAAATTCATTTTTATCTAGTAAACAAAATAGAATATTCATGGCTTTAGAATTGTTCTGTGCAAGTGTCTTTTGGTCAGCAGTCCATTGTGCAAAATTAGTTTCGGGTTCAGTGTACTAATTTTGTGTAACATTTTAAATATCTAAACCATTAGACTGTAAGTAAATTTTCATTCTACATGACTAGTAAGTGTAGTTACTGCCATTAAAAAGTGGGGGTTTAGCAATAGAGTCCTTCGACAAAAGTATTACCAGATGTAAAGACAATGTTGCTAGCCATTAAAAATTTTAGAAATCAAATTATGAGTTTTTGAAAATCTAGTGTTTTAATACCAAATATGGGTTGACAAATTATGTATAATGACCCGTATTTTTAACGCTTTAAAAATATTAAATTAAATAAAAATTTAATTAAAAATCCGATAGAAATAAAATTTTACGATTCATTAAATGGAAATCTCTTTGTATATAAGTTACAAATCCAAAACCAAATTCATAGACGACCAATTTCGATAAGACCGATAATGAAATACATATTAAAAACGTAATGTAATAATATGTAGTAGTTGTAACCAATAACAGAAACCAAAATAATAATTTTAACGTAAGAAACGTGCGTTTTGCGTTAAATGAAATTTTCGTTAAATAAAAATAAACAATAAAATTTTGCAACGAAAATTCGATATTTAAATTGCGTCTATTTAAACATAGGAAATTGTAAAGTTTCGTCAGAAAACATGAAAGTAAATTTCAGTCACGACATTTCGGTTTAAATCAGTTAAAATGTAACAAAAATAAAATGTTTTCGAAACCTAAATATTTTTATATAGAAAAATTCTAAACCATCTTCTGAGCAAGACGTCATTTTTCATTTTTCAAAATTCGGACTTCTTCAGCTCCATCGATCTTATTTTTCTGCGTTTTTGCTGCATTTTCCGCTAGTAGAAAATTCAAATTTTTATAATTAAATCAAACCACTGATATCCGTATACCGTTTTGATCGTCTCATCGCACTGATCTTTACGGTATATTTGTTTGTGTATTTCGGAGTCCGGAAGACAGAAAAAATCTACGGAACAATTTCGTATCGGTACCGTTTTAAAATCTTTTTGGTTTACTACCCTTCCACTCCTACCGTGTATATTAATAGCTGTAAACAATTATTATCTCAGTTTTGGCCATTCTATTCCCAATGCTTTGAAACCAGTTGTCATTCTATTCCTAATGCTTTGAAACCGTTGCCCTCCTCTCTGGTTATCAATTATGTTATCCAAGCTTGCTTCATCTTCTACCGTGTGCTCCTCTCTATGCCTTTCCCCAGAGGAAGAAAAAAAAAGAGAAACAACATCCTTCCTTTCGCCTCTCTCTCTCCCGAGCCTTCCTCCTCCTTAGCCTACGCCAAGCACAGCCGCTCGCCCGCCTTTCCCCGCTTAAAACCTGAACCGCCTTTAGCCACCTTTCTCTCCGCCGTGACCACCTTGCTCCGAGTTCCGACCGCCCCTCTCCATTTCTACCTGCTCTGAAAACCCAAATACATGAAACCATCAAGATGGCAACCGACTTCACTCCTCCTATATCCCGGTTCGACCAAACTACCACCTCACTCCACCGAGCCAAACCCCTGTCAACCGCCCCAAAGCACCGCACAGCCGAAGCCGTGCCTCCCCATGCGTAGCCAGTTCGTCGCAACTTCTTCTTTTTCTTTTCTCCTCTAGCTTCGCAGCCTACATGCATGGGTAAGTAAAACATATGGATTGAGCTATTACACTCTGTCTTACTATTATTTATAAACTATATTATACTGATTTCAACTTTATATTGCCTTTGTTTCTTACATTTTCAACTCTTTTATTTGTTCATCTTCTCTTAGGCACGTATCTATTCTGGTATTCATATTCCAAAATATGATTGTTAGCTTATTGTTTTCATTTATGCCTATTATACAGCCTATAAGGGTTTTCAGTAGCCACATAGTAAACAATGGCTGTGGTATATTTCATATAATAGAGTTGTATATAAAGTATATGCTATTCGCAAGTTAAATATAAAGCAAGTTATATACGAGTTTGGTTTATATGCAGTATATATAAAGTTTGCATATATGTGAAAAAAATATTTTCTATAAGTATAAAATTTAATTTGAGTTTGTTGCTCTGTTTGACAACATGGACTAATATCTATAAGTTTAACAGTTATATACTTACAGTGGTATAGGTTGTTTAATGATTTTCATATACAATTTCTAATTTCTGTGGTATAGGAAGTTTATATAAGTTGTACTTTATATATAATATAGTCACCGAACCAAAGTATTAAATGCCAGCCTAAATTTCTTATGTGTCTGAAAGCACGTTATCTATCTACAAATACCATACACGATGAAATAGCTTAAAAAAAATGTTGGCGTCTATAAAATATACTATCAATTTGTTAAATTTTGAAGAGTGGTTTATACATATTATACTGATAAATCGCTTTAGCTATGCTTGCGGCTGTATGTATTAAAGTGATATTAGCATATATGTATTGTTGTTAGCTGAAGAAAAGTAAAATTTATATACAAGGACTAATTTTGTACGAAGCTAAAATTTATAAAATTGATATGTATAGATATTTATTTTAATATAAGTTTAATTTAATTGTTAACTCTACATAGTTATATATATATTGGTGAAGTTTTAAAGTTGTGATTGTGGCTTACTTATAGATGTATATATACAGATTTTGAAGTTAGTTGTTTATTTATAATTATGGGTTGTATGTGGTTAGTCATTTATGGTTATATATAAGGTTCACTTATATCAACTATCTTCGTCGATCCAATTTTTAATTTGATTCCATCTCTTTCTTATCTACCAGATTTGTCGCCAACTCGTGTCTATCGTGCTTTGCTTGTGTCTCGCCATTGTCTGAAATGTATCGCAGCAGCCTTTTGCTTTCCTTCATATGTGTGATCGCATCCGGATCCATGTGGGCGTCGTGTTCTTTTCTACTCTCTAGCCTTGAAATGTGAGCAATCACTCACGATTAATATTCTTTTATTTATTAAATTTGATTTCAATTGAAACGACAATTGAAATATGCTGTTGTTAGCTATTTACATTGTTTTATATGCTATCACCTGTATCAGTTTACTTATGACATCTTACACCATTAACTGTTAATTATGAAATGATAATCTAGTTTGGCTGATAATTGATTGATTGTTCAATGTTTATATTAGACGTTAATTTGTTAATGTTAAGTGATTAATAGTATGCAGAATTGAAATTGATATAGGATAGTTAACAATTTAAAAACTGATTTATATGTTAAATTTGATTAGTTGAATATGACCCTTTTAATTATTAAATTAATTAACATGTAGAATAGTGATAATTACACTTTGAACCATCGACGTATATTTGATTTATTGTTGTAATATTGAAATTGAAATTGAACGATAAGTGGAAAACCGTAATGTAATAATCTTTAATCTACATGAAATGATAGTGTAGATTCTAGAAAATAATTATATTAATTTGCATAAATAACAAATGCAAATTAATACGATTATTTCGGGATTATCTAAATTGTTGAATTATTGTGAATGGATGCTATTGCTTGTTTATTTACTTTGACACCATCCCAGCTATCACACTACAAGTTCCCTTTGTATGCTTTGATTTTTAAATTGAAATGGAACGGGTTGAAATGATAGATACCCAAATAAACTTTGACTTTGGATAGAAAATTAAATTAAACCCGATTGGTCAATGTTTTGATTTAAAATAAAATAAAGTTTTATTTGACTAATAATATGGTTTTGAATAAAATTTGGAATTTAAATTCGAATGAATGGAAAATGTGGATATTTGTAATTGAGACAAATATTAACGTAGTAATTGACGAAGAACATTGTTTAAATTTAAATTTATTAATAATGAAGTTTTGGAATTGTTAAAAATTAAGTTTTGAAATTTGTAATAATTAAGTTTTGGAAATTATTAATAATTAAGTTGAAATTAGAAATAATTAAGTTTTGAAATTGTTAAAAATTAAGTAATAATTAAGATTTGAAATTATTTGATAATTGAATAAGATTGAATTATAAAATGGTTAAACTAAATTGAATATTTTATTTAAGTGAAATTGAATTTTGAACAGGTGTAACTAAGTAAATAATAAGTGAAATGGATTTCTTTAATAAGAAATAGAATGTGTTTTGTTAACAAATGAAAGACTTGTAATTTAAAGATTTGGATTCGACAAATTTAATTTAAATAAATTTGTAAAGTTGATACAACAAGTTGAACTTAAGAAAGTAATGTAATGGATTGGAAATTTAATTGAAATTGTTTTATGATAAATTAATTGAATGAATATCAAATGAAATCGATAATTGAGTTTAAATCGATTTGAACGTTAAATTAAGTTAAATGATTTTGGAATGAACTTATATACGAAATGCAATGAATATTTGAATTGTTTTAAATTTGAAACTTTGAAATTGAATTATAGAAATTTTAAAATGAAATTGGGAAGTTATGAGATGTAATTTTGGAAATTGATTTAAAAAGACTAACGAATTGTCGATTTACGAACTCTAATTGAAATTGAAATTGATTCGTTTTTGAAATATATTAACGACCAATCGGTGTTATAATTACGAAGTTTATTAAAGGAAACGGAATTGGTTAGGGACATACTCACTGTCTAAACCGAAAACCACTTTAATAACTATGCGCGGAGTGTGATCCAGAATGAAGTGGTTGGAATGATGTACGTTGATGATTGAAGAAAGAGAACGATAATGGATAGCCTTGACACTTGTGTCAAATTGGAAATGACTAAAACAGGAGCCGTGCCGGGCCAAATGGGGCTAGCTACCTCGAGCGAACACACTTCTTCGAAACTACTCATTACTTGTTGTCGATTGGTGCACCCTTGATTTTGGGAGTGTTGTTTCGCGGTGTTGCGATCGCTGCGGCGATGCGTTCTCACCAGTCCGGATCAGGCAAACAGTAGTTTCACTACCTTGGGTATTGCCTCATGTGCCTTGTCATACTTGGATCCCTATATACGCGACCACTACGATTTGTTTTGTGTTATACCTATGGAGTACTCCTTGATATCCCACTAGTTTACGGTGGAGTTTACAGTGCTATATAAACTATAACGCTTATATAAAACGTGTTAAGGGGGATAATGGTAACGCCTTAACACTATTTTGATATTTTATATTACTGATAGGCATTATCTACTTATCGTACACTACTACATAGTAGATAGTTTAACGGATCCTTAAAGGATGGTTATTCCAAACATCCTTTGAGTTACTTGTATTTCAATTGCTATTTCACTTGAGTTGGATTTATTGATATAAGAATGTTAATCCTGACTCGAGTGTTTTGTGTTTTGCTTTACGCTCGGGTCAGACTGAGTGTACCAGTATTCAAGACTCACCTTTGGAGTTGGAGCTTTGCATGAAGATCCAGCCATCTATTCTGCTTTCAGTATTCGATGATTCCAGTGATGTATTCTGATTTGTATCTGATGTATCGTGTTACTCTTCCGTTGTATCTGGTTTAACTCTGATGTAACTTATATATTTATATAGTAGCTTCATGAACTACTATCTCTTTTATTTCCGCTGCACCTATTACTCTGTGTCTGTGATCTGTGATTATTTATTTACTATATATGTTCAGTTTTGCCAAATATAAATTAACAACGCAGTATTTTGAATTATTCAAGTCCGACTTGTGCGGATGCGAATGGTCCAAAATATCGGGTCGTTACATTATGAGTCTTAAGGCTAATTAAACATTAGAGAGTGGATGAATAGAGTTTTCTAACTTTTGTAAATCTTTTTAAATTTCTTTTAAGTTTAATATTGAATCATAGAATTTCAACACAAGATTATATCAACAGTCAGTCATAAATGCAATCATAGATAAAAATAAAGCAATAAAGTAAAGTAGAGAGTAAGAAAGATGACACCAAGGATTTTACAATGGTTGGGATTTCTCCTACATCCAGTCCTGCACAATTGCTTATATATATTTCTTTTCAAATGCCAATCTTTAAACGGCCAGAAGGCAAACCCAATTACAATCTCAATTCCGAGGCTACGAGACACATCCTCTTGATTTTCCAGGCTCGGGGTACACCCACTTGATTTGGACGAACTACAAACACACCTACTCGAATTTTCGAGCTACCAAGCACACCCAATTGATTTGAACGGGCTACAATCGCACCTAAGCAAATACAAATAGAGTTTGATGGTTTTTCCAAAGAAGGTTTCTTAAACTGTAGATATAATGGATCCTATAGCCTCTTGGATGACACTTTGATCTTTGATTTGAGCGAGAGATGATTCTAAAACAGTAGGAAATTAGTATTGAAACAATACACAAAACTATGAATTGATTCTATTTGATTTTGAAGAGAATTTGATATAATTTCAATGGAGTTTTCAAGGGAGTAAGAGGAGGGAAGAAAATAAGATAATAACTGGTAAAAAAATCATTTGAAACCTCTTATATATAGTATATAAATAGATATGTCCATTTACGAAGAGTTGTGACAAATGTACACTTTATTTCAAAATTTGAAAAGTTATTTTGCTGCATGTATGTCAGCATGCTTCCTATACATATGTCGACATGTATGTTTATTTTGAAAACTTTTTTCATTTTAAACATTTTGAAGATACTATATTTTGTAAAATATTTTGATACTTTGTAAGATAAATTAAACATAGTTTATAAACTTTGAAAAACTTTTAGAAAATATTTTTAAAGATATTTTGAAAATATATTTTGTTTAAAATATAAAAGATAAGAAAATACGAAATAAAGATCAAAGATAGCTACCAAGGACTTTATCAAAATTTTATGACTCTATACACTATACTACAGTTTTGATATCTTCATATCTTGGTCTTTATACTCATGAGTCTTTATACTCATGAGTCTTTATGTCCATTTCTTGGGTCGTTATACCGTACCGTCTTCAATTCAATACATGTGTAATATCCTGCACTATATACTATATAACTTGGCAAACCATTAGTATCCATATTTTATGTAAGTGTACATTGTTGTTTATTACGATTGTTGTCAAAAAAATCAGTAACTGTGGTATTAACACTCCAATCAATTTACACAAAACCAATTGCGTCAGTCCATCCATGAATGGGTATGCTATTATATTTCTATTATCTACTTTGTTAATCAACTCTCTCCGACGCTGATAAACTATTTTTATCATATGGAACAATTCAAAGTATGTGTCTTGACTTCTATTGAGCTCTAAGTTCTATTATGAACTATACCATGATATTGTTATCGTATAATAATGTTATGAGATTCTCAATATTTCAAATCACCGTCAACTCAGTTATAAATTTTTTCATTTATATTTATATACAATGTTTTTATTGCAGCACTATTCAAGGCAATGTATTTAGCCTTTTTCATTGAATTAGCCATAGTCTTTCATTTAGAATATTTCCATCTTAAAGATTCTTAACTTGAATTTATTAATGTAATATTATATTCAATATCATTTAGGATTGAGTCCGAACACTCCTTCATAAGGAGTTCATTTTTTTCAGTAAATAATTTTCTAGTATGTCATAAATACATAAGAACGTCTCAAACAACTATTTATTGATATATATTTGGATTAGATATTTGCTTCGTGTATCAAATACATAAAAAAATCATGATATCATAGACATGTATGATAATTCCTATTGCCAATGCATAAGGAATCCATCTTACATGTTCCGTATTAAACATTTTAATAAGATATCTATGCTTACCGTTTGGGATATTTCCAATATCTTTTAAACTTACTATAAATGACATATTTACAAATTCAACATCGAGTATTAAAACAATCAAAATTGATTTTAACACAAGTACATTATTAACATTCAGCAGTATGTTGTATACTTATGGTATAGAAATATCTATGTACCTTTTAATGTTCTTTCTTATGAATGCATGCTTTCTCTGCATTTGGTTGACAATCAAACTATTTGAGATTCTTATCAAAACATTTGTTGAATTTTGATGCTTGTCGAACGATGCTTTTATATCTGTTCTTGGATCATATCCAAAATCTCACAAACTCAATATCGTTTCCACCGACTTCGAGATACTTTGGTTATTATATGTAAACAATTTACTCTAAATCATTATTTAGAATTTTCTATTTCAAAACCTACGTACCAAAACATAAAGTCATACTATGCGATAATTTTTAAGTAAAATCCAAACCAACTTGAGCACATCGAATGGTGAAACTGTTATGTTAATTTCAACAATTGAAACTCATGGTATTATTCTTGTCAACATGACCCACTGTACTCCAACTTCATTTGTCTTTCTCTTACAGACATATTTGTGGCCACTGAATCATATCCTTTCAGATACAACTATCAAAATAATATTTTCATAATGTACTTGGAATCTATTTTGGATTTGCGCATCGTACCATATTATAGAATCAATACTCTTACTGGTTTAATTAAACAACCGAGGATTATTTGTTCTTAACATTGACAAGAAACTCACAGTTTCTCTTCAGTGTACAAGAATACGTATTAGACACTCTAATGTGTTGCGTTAATCTAGTTTTGGTTAATTTCATTTCATCCCTTGTAACAAATTTTATCCTTGAATCATATCCAAATCCATTTTATACAAATAATTTCCTATAGAAATTCCTTCGCTATGAAGTTGTTATTTCATGAAACAACATTTGTTTCTCCATGCAATGGAATGAGGATTCATAAACATTTTATGAATTGCCTTATAAAACTGATTTTGCATTTGTTTATAATTTATTTATGATCACAACATAAATTAGTCATCTAATGACTGTCGTTCCCAATTTTTTTATACGATTCATACAAGATTCCTTACGTACAATTATTACGTGCAGTCTTTCGACTCGCACAACCTGCCAAATCCTTGGCCTGGGATGCATAGGAATTTCTTATAAACCGTTATCTCGTCTGGTTTTGTAAACTATTCTTTGGATGATATTAATTTTAATCTTATGTATTGCTCTCATGTACACACCTTAAAGAAACAATATAACTCTATTTCACTCATCATTAATCGTGCTTTGTCTGACAAAGTTTGATTACTCCTTATCAATACATTATTATGTATTATAAGAAGGAATGACCTTTGAGACTGAATCTTTATTCGTATTAGGTAGATACATAACTCTTTCCAACATACTCACCAATTCGATCAAATCCAATCATTTCTATCACATGTTGTATTATTTACTTCCGTTTTATGTTTTATAAGCTTATCATACACTTATACATGCATATCAAACATACATAACCATGTTAGCGATGACTCGTCGGTGAATATGACGAAGTACGTGAAACTGTTTGGTATTAATAGACTTATGATTGCATACATCTATATTTAACAATCCAAAGAGTTCATCAACTCTTATGACACTCCCACTAAATAGATGTATAACCTTTGATTGTTTGAGATAATTAACTAGTATAATATGATTCATAATCATATAATAATAATAAATTATTTCTCAAAAATACGGCTTAGTTTATAATCCAAGCATAATTGTAAATAATTTTAGATACTTTAGTATTTTCTAGTGCATCACTTTGCTGTGAAAGTATATACTACATTATGTTTCATTTCATAACGAATATTTATAATATCCACACAGAAATATAACCATGTATATTTTTCAGTCGACATAAAAAATAGTCATTGTTTAATAAATAATGTTCTGTATATTTTATGAAAACAATTTTGTAATTTAATGGAATCAATAAGTGTTATGTGGCATACTCCAACTATATCTGCCATTACTATAATAGCGTACTAAATTAGGAGGTCTAGCATAATAGAGTTAGGGGTATGCCCTAGGTGGCAATTGTGTAATTTGTTACATATATCTAACTCGTTGACCAATCTTGTTCGAAATAAAGGTGTTTTATTTCTATTATATACTTGATATAACGTGGTTATATTAATTAATTAATTAAATTAAAAATATATTTAACAGAAAATCCATAAATGATATATTTTGTGATAGTAGTTACAAAGTGTTGTAACCATGAGCAATTTATCATAATGAAACAAATATATCATTTTAAATGTTCCTAGTCAAGATGCATCGAGACTAGATATTGGTGTATCTGTTGAGACTAGAGTACGTAACGCTCTCCAAATATTGGACAGTGTATTATTCATGACTGCTGGGGCACCTAGAGATTACGTACTAATAGTTATTGGATAACTGTGGAATGATTCACTCGGTAGTTTTCTGTTTGTTAATATAACTAAGGTCAAACAGAAAATATCGACGTGACTAATTTACACAGTTCTTTCGAGTTAAGAATACTGTGAATCTTCAATATGAAAGTGCCACTTTGATTATAGTCAAATCATGGCATAGTGTCCACCGAGTGACTATAGTTGGATCAAGTGGAAGTATTAGAAGTGAAGCACTATTCAAGAGAGGATTCATCTCCTTAGTTATATGGGGTTAGTATCACGGTTAACTCAAGTCAACCTAAAGTCAAAGTCTCTGGCCAGAGTAGTTCGGTTGATACTAATTGTTATTATTGAAATAAAGACTTTATGTTTGGATTATAGAGGTAAATATGGATGATGATGGAATTTTGACCGTTACCAAATTGAGAAAATCCAAATTGATACAGTTTTAATGAAAAGAATTAGTGTAAATGTAACGACCTGGTATTTCGAACCATTCGCATCCGCACATGTCGGACTTGAATTGCTCAAAATGTTAGATTGTTAATTTATATTTGGCAAAACTCAGCATATACAATAAATAAAATCAATTACGGAATCACAGACACAGAGTGATATAACGATAAGTAGCGGAATAGATAAATAGTAGTTCATGAAGCTACTATATAAACGTAAGATTTTAAAGTAAAACATAACAGAATCTCAAATATAAATGAATCTCTAATACATAAGCAACTGACGAGTCTGAACATAAATGACTGGAATAAATTGAAATAACTGAAAGCTGGATAGACAAAGACAGATCTTCAAGCAAAGCTCCAAACTCCAAAGGCGAGTCTCAAAAGCTGTGACACTCAGTCTTACCCGAGCATAAAGCAAAACACAAAACACTCGAGTTAGGATTAACATTCTTATATTAGTAAATTTAATTCAAGTGAGATGTCAACTGAAATACAAGTAACTTAAAGGATGTTTGGGATACCCATCCTCTAAGGATCCGTGGAACTATCTACTATGTAGTACAATACGCTATTATAATATGTCTATAGTAAAGTAAACTATCAAAGTAGCGTTAAGGCGTTACCCATATCCCCCTTAACACATTTTATATATTCCTATAGTCTATACAGTACCGTAACTCCTCCGTAATCTGGAGGCTATCAGAGGGCACTCCATAGGTATGGTACAAAAAAAACTCGTAGAAGGCGCGATAGGGCATGCGACAAGGCACTCGAGGCAATGCCAGGGTAGATATACCAATTGCACTCCCGGACTGGTGGTAACACATAGCAGCTCCTACCGCCCACCTCGTGACACACTCCCAAATCAAAGGTGCACCCAAATCAAATCACAAAAGCAATAGAATGGCATCGAAGAAATGTGCCTGATCGGAGGTGCGACCTCATTTGGCCCGGTATAGCTCCTGTTTTAGCCACATCAAGCTGACTCACGGGAGTCAGGGCTACGTAAATACCATACAGAATCGTTCGCCAAACCATCCTACTTCGTTTTGGAATCTCCACGACGTACACTGTTGTTAAAGTGGTTTTCGGTATTGGCAGAGAGTATGACAATATTCGATCCCGGTCTCTTTAACAACCAAACGCTTATTTCACACCGTGGTCATTTCACTTTAAATAGTTCATACTTCATATCAAAATATCATATCCATTTCGAAACCATATCAATTCGATATCATTATTCACTTTAAATAATATTCATTTCCAGAATCGTAACACTTACAAAATTATAACCCTTTCGAAATCATAACACTTTTGAAATCATAACACTTTGGAAATCATAACACTTTTGAAATCATAACACTTTGACTTAAACAGTTTAGATATTAAAATAGTATATATATTAAAATAGTTATAAATTAAAATACTTTATATATTAAAGTAATTTATATATTAAAATAGTTTATTTATATTAAAAATACTTTATATAATAAAAATAGTTTCCTCCAATTTCACAAAATCGATTCAAATCAGCTTAAATTCCAAAATTCAATTTAAATCAATTCCTGTTCAACCCTTTCAATTTAAAAGGTTAAAGATTCAATTCAAATTCTTAATAAACCATTTCAATCTTTATCGATTTCAAATCCAGGTTTGAACTATCATTTCGATTCCAATAAGGTTCAAGGTTTAAATATGCAAACATTTACAATATAAATTTCATTTATATTTCAACATTTAACTTTAATTTTATTTAAATTGGAAAATATTCACTTAATCATTTTAATAATAATTAAATAAAATCTCAATTTATAAATTTAATCAATATTAAATATTCAGTCTCAATTTTATTTAAGGTTGAAAATATTCATTTAATTACTTTTTCTTTCAAATCAATTTATAAAATAATATCTTTCAAAATCTCAAAAATCAATAATTTCATATCAATTTTTATTTAAATTCAATTATTAACTAATTTAAATTCCCAATCAACATTAATTTACCTTCCCAACCTCTATTATTAAAGTTATTAAAATCTATTTTTAAAATATAATTTTAAATAAATACCCAAACATAATATATATTACTTAGATTAAATTTTATTAAATTAAATTTTATTATTAAATTTATTTTATATTAAATCTATTTTATATATTTTAAAATAGCAAAATTATAAGTAAAATCTTAAAATTTATATTTTTAAAACTAAATTATAAATTTAAAATTTCCAAAACATATAATTTCAAAAATCTAAAATTTAGACATATATAAAAATAACATTTATATATATTATATTTAAAAATCACTATTTATTAAAAACCATATATTTCCTTTCAAAACTTTGGAAATTATTTTCAAAATTTAGACCAACGGTATCCGTATATTATATTCTATCCTATGGTCAAGTGATACAGATATTTATCATTTCAATCCGCAATCTAAATATCTACGGGTATATATCATTTCAATCTGCAAATCCCAAAGTTTCAAAATCAATGAAAATCGCTTGGGTTTATCATTTCAACTTATAACAATTTTTCCCTATTCTAGAATATCGTTCGGGTATGAATCATTTCAACCCATAGGGAATTTTAAACTAACAGGGAACTTGCAGAGTGAGAACAAATATAATAATAATATAACATATCAACAACAGACATATATCATCAGTAACAAATTAAATAAAATATACACAATGTGATATGGTGTCATATATCACAGGTGAACAATTGCAGATAATAGCATATCATATTTAACAATTAAATAACTAGCAATTCAAATTTAACAGCATATTTCAATTGTCATTTCAAGTGAAATCAAATTTACTAAATATAAGAATGTTAAATCGTGAGTGATTGCTCACCTTTCGAGGCTAGAGAAATGAACGAAAATGAAGCGAATGGACACAGACAAGCACATGGATCGAACAAGCGGGACAACGACAAAGTTAGAACTGCTGTTGCAAATTCGATATTGAGAAAGTAAGTCAAGATGTACTAGAGATCGATGAAACAACATATATGTTACATATATATTTTCCTAAAATCTATTTAAAACGTATATTCAAAATAAAATCTACATATATTTTCAAATCAATATTTAATTCAAACTCATAAAAAAATTTAATCTATATATATAAACTACTATATAAACATATAGATAAACTTACATACTTTTTTTTTCTACACATTACATGAACAACCATATTATATATATACATACCTTTCAAAATATTAACACTTACCCAACATAACATGTTATATATACTTTTAAATTTTACCCTTTTAAAATATGCTAGCTAATATATACACTCAGATATATATAAACTTATATATAAACCGATAATCACATAACCTATATAAACTTATATACAATGGACAGATCATATATAAACTTATACTTTATATAAACAAACAACTTTCATAATTACATATATAAACTGGCATATTATAACTTATATAACTAACATTATTATATAATTTATATAAACTAACATACGTAAACTAACATATATAAACCGATATATTATAAAACTTATATAAACTAACCTATATATATAAATAATTATATATATATATATATTGCACTTTTTTACAAAAGAAGGAGTGATCGATTTTGCATGGCCAAGCAGGCGGAGGTGGGTTGATGCGCGCATGCATGTGGAGAGGGGAGGCACACAGCTAATGGTGGGTTTTGGCGGTTACTGTCTGTGCTTGGGCTGGGAAAAGGTGCTGTACACGGTGGAGGCAAGGGCGGTCTTGGGTGTCGTTCGATGGAGTGGCTACGCGCGAGAGTGAGGTCAGTGGCTGCTAGTTGTCGAGAGGGTGTGGTCGGCATAGGAAGGCGTGAAAGGTCAGGGATTTGGAGGCGGTGAAGGCTGTGGGGGTGTATCGTGAGAAGGACAAGGGGAAGGAGATGAGTGTGGTGTGGGCTTTGCAGCGTCGGTCAATGGGATGGAGGCGCACAACTGCTCGGGTCAGGCAGCACGTGGAGGATTGCAGAGATCTGTTGGCGGCGCAGTGGTTGTGTTGTGGCTATTCATGTGGAGGGCAGTTGGCAGTCGAGGTGGAGGGAGATGGTGGTGTGATGGACGTGGGAGGGTTGCGGCTGTCGGCGTTTATGGTATGTGATGGTGGTTGATACTATGGTGGTGGGAAGGTGGAACATGAGTGGAGATGGTAGGATTGGGTTTGTGGAAGAAAGAAAAACGTGAGCAGGTTGAAAAATATGGGAGCAGCTTATATAAATATTTTTTTTATAAATGGAGCATGAAGGAGGACAAACATAAATGGTCACATTAAAAAGAATGCAAGTAGTATATATATATATGAACCGTTGAATGCTTACCTTATATTTTATTCAAATGAACGAGCATGTTCCCGAGGAAAAAGGATGCACAGACACCGCCATTATATGAATGTTTGATATTCTATATTTTTTCCAATAGCATGAAACCGAAACAATCAATATGGAAACCAGAATAAATGTTGAAACCAGGGAATTGTGAAAGTCATTTGTGATTTCAGAAAATAATAAAAGCTAATGCTATTAGATTCCTTACGGTAGACAATGAAATGAAAGGGCATGGAAAACCAAAAGCTCAAACGGGTACCGATACGGTTATCTGTTTCACAGTTTCCGCCGTGCACCGGACATCAAAATTGACAATTCAATATACTGCGAAGATCAGCACGACGAGACGAACAAAATGGTACATAGATATCAACGATACGATTATCCGACCAAAAGTCGATATTTCGCTGCCAAACTGCTGCAAATTCGCTAAAAATAAGATAAACGAAGATAGAGCAGTCCAAATTTGGCGAAACGAAATATGACGTCTTACTCAGAAAATGCTTTACATTTTTATTATATAAAAATATTCAGGTTTCGAAAATATTTTATTTCCATCAAATTAACCAATATTAAATTGAAATTGAAAATTACACAACAGAAATAAACTTCCATATTCTCTAATGAAATTTACCATTTGCTATGTTTAACTAGACGCATACCAATCACCAAATTTTCATTTCAAAATTTAATTGTTTATTTTCAAGCAAAATTTCAGTTAATTACGTTATTAAAACCGTTTAAATTTTCGGGTCGTTATAGTAAATAATTATCACAGCTGGGTAATGAAATTAAAATGAGATTTTTCTAAAAATGAGTAAGCGATAAATTTGGCCATATATCACACCACCTGAAGTGTGATCGTTAACGTACGAATAGTTCGATTTTAATCCCTAACTGAATTTACACCCAAGAGTCACATAACCGAATTGATGAATTCTCTTATGACCAAATGATTTAATTTGTTTATAATTGCTATAAATTTAATAAATTAATTAATATTTATGAAATATTAATTATAAAATTTGGATATGACTTGAGAAATAAATTTATTGCATATATTTATAAAAGGGTTATAAATATGTTGACCGATACGAGATATCGACAACAAATTTAGTTAAATATAATTATGTATATTTAAATTGAGTTAAATAGGCTCACAATCCATGCATTTTAGAGGGAAAATTCGTTGGTTTGGCTAGAGGAAAGAGGCAGCTAATATGCATGAGATTAGGATTTTGAGATGTGTGGTTGAGATCATTTTTTGCTCTCTTATCCTACCTATTTAAAAGCTAATCTCAAAATCCTAGTCAAAAGCTAATTCAATTTTGAGCCGCCACTTTCTTCTTCCTCTTCATCATTTTAATGACAGCAACTTTCCTCTAAAATCATCCCTATAATTCTCAAATCCAATTAAAATTAAAAAATACTAATTTATAGTAAAAGGTCTCTAATCCCGGATTAGCAACCTGACGGATTGTGAATTCTTCTTAGAAGAGTGATGTGCACGTAAATGTGCATATTTTTACCACCATATTTAATCTATTTAAATTAAATAAATGATCATATTGGGTATTTTAACTTGTTTAAACCAAAATTCAAATTATTTGAAATTGTCACATACTCATCTTCATATAGAGGAAAAATGGTCATTTTTATGCATTTATTAAATTGTGAAAATTTACTTTGAATTTTCTATGTTGTTTTATAGGAAATTTGGTGAATTTTACAAGTGGTTTCATGATGATATATGCATGCACAAGAGTGAAGAGAACAAATGAAGATGGAAATAATTCAAAGTGATGATCATGGAGGACCCCACCTACCCACCTACCTTAATGTACAAATTAGAGGCTAATGCACATGCTTATGGAATTAATGGCTTCATGTACACTTAAATGATGATTAGTAGAAGCTAATGATTACTTGGCCTCCACACTTTCTCACGGGTATTCTGGGCATTCCCCAAATATATGAATTAGGGTTTAACACATATATAAGTACCCCTTATGTTTCATGAAACCCTCTTCTTCCTTAGTCTCTCTTAGTTTAGTTTAGGCTCACAAATAAACAAGCTCTTCTCTTTCTCTTTTCATGGCTACTTAGCCATTTTTATTTCATGTATTTTCCTTTTTTTTATGCAATTTAATACATGATCTTCTCCTTTTCTTGTTTATTTCCTTTCATGTTGTAGTGTAGATCTCTTTTACTTTATGCAAGTAGAATAGTTTTTCCTTTCATTTTGCTCTCCTTTTCCTTTCTTTTTAGTTTCACGTTGCAAGCTACATTTGTTAATAAATGACAAATATGAGAGGCTAAACCCCATCAATTTAGGGGTAATGAAGCTCTCTAATTATGTAGCTTCAACTATTTGTTAATTCATGCTCTCTTTTTGTGCTTAATAATGATGATAGAAATGGTTTACTAGTTGTTTTTGCTTTGAATTTGATAGCCTATATTGTTCACACCAAATAGGCTATGCTTAAACAATCACTAACACTAATTGTCTCTTCATCAATATATGGTTATGGTAAAAGAAAGTGATTTGAAATTAAAATTTGATGGTCTATATTTCTAATCAATAGTTAATAGTCCATACTTAAAATAGATTTCATTTTCATTTTCATTGTCAAGTTTCATGAAAGTTAGTAAGTGGTTTAAGGGGTGTGTTATAGTTTGATGGCTTATGTTGGCTAATCAATAGCACAAATATGCCATACTTATGATAAACACATCAATTAAAGTACTAATGACCATAAAAGAGAGATCATGATTTCATATGTGTTGAACTACCTGATCTAGAGAGTGGATTTATTCTCTAAATTATCACTTAACTCTTATATTTGCTTCTCTTTTCTTTTAGTTAGTTAGTTAATTCTCTAATTCTCTAGCTTAACTTTCACTTGAAATTGGTATAATTTGATTGAATTGAATTTTTAAAATCATCAATTCCCTACGGATCGACCCGTATTCGCCACCTACTACAAGTGTACGCCGTGCACTTGTAGTTATTTTTATTATAAAATTCGTTTGGCTATTTTCTAGTTCATAGAACTTTAGTCGACGCGAACAAAGAGAAATCATTGTTCAACGGGGACTCAAAGGCTTCATTAGGAGGTGCACTTTTATTTATTATCATTGTTTTGATTTTAAGTTTATCATATAAACGTTGACTTATATCCAAATCCTCCGTTTGTATTCGGATATGTTTATTGTTTAGATTATGTAAGATTTTTATGGGTACATGTCTTTGTTACAATTAGATTGGTTATGTGCTTGTTATAATATATTTTTTATTGAATTATTGTTGAATTATTTTTCTAAAAAAAGGTTTTAATTTTGATTTATATTAATATATGTATGTGTGTGTGTATCTAGATTAAATGTATATAGATCTGCAAATAATGAATATGTATAATTGTACATGTGTTTATATATCACATATATTTAAACTTAAAATTTTCTTATGATTATTTGTACCTATTATGAATCATAAAATACAAAAATATTTCATTAACTATGTATATACATATTTTATTATTATTTAATGATTTTATGAATTGTTTATTATGAATAAAATAATTAATGGTTCAGAATTTCAATTTTATATTTTTTGCATTTTCTGTACCATGACTAAGCTTATAGTAAAATTTTCAGATTCTTTAAACTCATTTTTTTTAATTAATTTAATTTCAACCTTCAATAAATTATTTATTTTAAAATATAATTTCATTTGAGAAAATTTTAGAAATTTTTTAAGGCTTATATACGTATCTGGAACCTTCGCAAAAAGTTCCATATTTTTTTAACTTAAGTTATTAATTTTCTGAATTAATTTATCTTCAAAATTAAATTAATTATTCAATTAAAAATACAATTTCAGCCAAGAAAATTCCATAAATTTTTCCTAAGCTTGAAATATGTCTCAGATACCCTCAGAATTTTTTTTGAATGTTTCAACTTGATTTCCTATTTTTAAGAATTAATTTAATTACGGGCTATTATCAATTACTTAATAATAAATATTTTTCTAATTATAAAAATTCCATAAATTAACCTTAAACCCAAAATGTGTTTCCAGTTTTTCTAAAATTTTAAAAACTTGTATTATTATCGTATAATTATTTTACATTAATTTGTTATGGCACAAACTGTTTTATTCAATAAATTATATATACATACATATATTAGTATTTTGTTTTGACATATTATACAAGGACATATTTGGACAAATTATAGTACATCCAAAATGAGCTAATGTGTCCATTGCAATGGAAATCCCAACATCTATATACAAGCACATTATACCCTTTACGGATTATGATGTTACACATGCACACACACAGATATATATATATATATATAATACATACATACATACATATATGAATACGTGTATAAATAAATAAAATTAAATAAATCTCAAACTACAAATTGTATAGTTAGAATACATATTGACATAGTAATAAATATTGCCGTGAATAAATTATTAATAATGACATTTAATGAATTAATCTATTCAAATTAAAGAGAGAAAATGAAAGGTTTCTCTCTCCATTTAAACAATCAATGCTCTCAATTAATTCTTGTTTCAAGAAAAGAAATGAAAGGTTTCATTCCTCATACATTAACACTTCTTTACTACTAATAATGAGAATTCTATGAACTGATTTCAACCGTGTCTTTTTGAAATACCAGAATTACCCTTCACTAATACGGTTGCTTTCACTGATACGGTTGCTTCCCACCACGTCCATTGGTGTACGCTTACTTTCCGCTGCATTATCCATTCGTCTCATTCCCCTTCTCCCCTCTAAATCCTAATTCTCTTCATCCTTGAATTTGAAAAAAAAATCTGCTTCTATTCATCCCCAAATTCAATCTCACCAGCCACGTAACATCCACGGCAACCTTCCTCGGCGTCAATCTTCCTAAACTGCGACTATCAAATTCGATCCCAATTCTTCAACCCCCTCCCTTCATCCCTGATTCCATTCAACCCTAAACTCGACCTCACCAGCAATGTGCCTTGCATGGTATACTTCTCACTGATCTGTCACCTCAGGCGGTAGGTAGTTTCTATTGTCTTTATTTTCTTTACAAGGTACGCTGCTTTAAACTCTATATTTTGACTAATTTGTTACATGCTTCGACTACCACCAGTTTTTAGACGGTCTCACTATTTTTTGCTCTCATGTCATTTGATATCTCTAGTCTGATTTATGGTCTCCGATTTGATTTATGGTCTTGCTGTTTTTGCTCTTAACGATTTATAGTCTTGCTATTTTTTTACTCTTAATCTGATTTATGGTCTCACAATAGTATGGTGTCTCACTGTTTTTTGCTCACAGTAATTTGATTTCTCAGATCTGATATATGACTTGCAAAATCTACTTTTGACATTTCGCAAAATGTACTTCTGACATTTTACCTCATTATTTTATAACATAATAAAAATCAAAGGTTAGAAGATAATTTTATTCAGTTGCTATGACAATAAATTATGTGGCATGTGTATATATATTTTAATGCTTTTCAATGGAGCTGCTGTAATTGAGATTTAATATTTTTGATGTTTAATACTATCATGCTAATAATTTTTCACCTATCTGCCAAGGTTTACCTATTTTTGATGTTTAATACTATCATATCCAAAGAAAAAGTTAGTGAAAGTTGTGTTTTTGAAAAGGTGTGGAAGACCAAAGCAAGTACAAATGATACTTGCCGAAATCCAATGGACATTGATGCAATGAATAACCCAGAAAAATAATTTGTTAACAAACAAAGCATAAATCAGGATAAGTAGTGTTCATGTGATATAAGTATTGAGAGCAGCTTGCAAAATACACTAAACATGGATACATAACAAAATGCAGGACACTCAGTTAATGTTCACATTCCAGTCCGTAGTATAGATAGTTTATTAATTAAAATATATACTGATTACAATCTCCAGCTTCAGCAGACAGTGCTAATGTTGTAAATCACGAATGCAAATCGGGGACATAACAAAATAACAAAGCCTGGGCTGAAAATGAAATACAAGTTTCACAGTCAGACCAATATGAATTCCAATAGGATTGCATGAATAGGATCAAATTCAACATGATAGAGTTGATATTGATGAACAGGAACCAAATAATTTCACACTATTTGATTCCTCTATGAACCGGATTAGTCAAGAAGACGATGATCCTTCATCAACTAGAGCTAAAACCAGACAGAAGATAAGCAGAAAAGTTACACTTGAGGACGTGATTTTTCAATTAAAGGCTACTGCATTAGGAGATGTTATTGAAAACGCTATTAGAGCAACTTGATTGCCAAGTTAAATCAAAGCCAAGGAAATCAAAACGTTCAACAATAAGTTCGTTGTCATTTATCATGATACAAGCGATAGCTGTTTTTTTGGCTTCAATATAAATAAGAAATACTTTTTCTACAAAGTAGTACATTTGCAAATCAACTCCTTACTTATTGGACATAACTCGCCAAGAGTGTTATAAAATTTTAATATACATGGGTGTTGCTTCTTTATATTCATGGCTGTAAATTACTATATTTTAGACTTCATAAACTTAAACCGTACAATAGCAGCATTTGGCTACCTTATGGATATTTATATTTGATATCGGTACTTATTTTATTAGTAGCAAAAGGTGTACTTGCAAATTAGTTATGCATACATAATTATTGATTACTATGTTTGATTTTTTTCTTAATTGATAATTTGTACAAAATTTGTCCATTGAATGTGAACAAAATTTAGAACTTTCCTATAGATTTTTTCATAATGTATGACATGATGATTTTGAGTGTATATGTTACATTTTTTCCGATGAAAGAGTGGTCCTCTTATGAGAAGAACACTCATTATTTTATAAAACAAAAATTAGAAACCATACAGAAGTTTGTTGGGTTTTAGTTATTACAAGAATGCAAATCATCACTATGATGATCCACGAGATGAGATAGACAGAAATAAATAAGATAATATGATTACAATTAATAGCAATGCCAGGTATTCTATGAAACTGCAGTTTGCTGGACTGAGTATGTGAGCTGCACTTGGTGAGTTGGAGGAGGTCAAGCCTGTAATGTTTTAGAGATTGTGAGCTGTGATTGGTGAGCTAAGGATAGTGAAGCCTATAACGGATCTGAGTTGGAGAGTCAAATCGACGCTCTAATGTGCCTGAAAAAAGAGAGAAGAAACACCAGATTGTGTATACATTTATATGTATATACAAGTATATACATATATGTGGTTATAAGATCCATTTGAGTATAATAAGATTAAAGGTATATTAAGTTTATGGCGATTTAGGAGAAATGGAGATTTATATGAGTATATATAAAAAACCATCGAATTATACTTATCGGTGTCTATCATTTAATCTTAAAGTCCAAACGCTTTGAATTCTTTGTATTGATCTATGTTTATACACACACATGTAAGTGTAGATACATAGTTGTTGGTTAATTCTTTATATAGAACTATGGAAAAGCTTTAACCAATTTATTAGTCAATTTGTATTAGAAAGTTAAGGTACATGTACACCCACACCCATATATATACAACTATATATATACATGCATTTATATATACATATACACACACATGTATACATATATATACACACATATATACATACACACACACACACATATATATATACATACATATGTATGTATATATTTTACATTAACAGAAGTTAAACTCATATTTTTCTTTACATGTACAACGGATGCTCCATAGCTTTTACTTTCAGTTTCAATAGAACGTCGGACTTCAAAACAGAAACATTTACAAAATATTATCAATGGCATCTTTGAAGGGTTTACCATTGTCATAAATGGTTTTCCTCCCCACACGCGAAGCAACTGTTTATTTCATCTTTTTTTAATTGCACACACGAAGTGCGTGCCGGAGTACTCATATAAATAAATGTTATGTGTATTTGATACACTATACATTTGAAATTAAATTTATTAAACTTCCCTTTAACTATTTTAAATCGAATACAATATTTTATTTAAACCAAATTTAGAAAATTTCTAAATGAAATTTAGACTTCGTAGGCCTATTAAAGATCCAAA
The DNA here is from genome assembly GCA_030737815.1 of Allium fistulosum. Classification (NCBI taxonomy): domain Eukaryota; kingdom Viridiplantae; phylum Streptophyta; class Magnoliopsida; order Asparagales; family Amaryllidaceae; genus Allium; species Allium fistulosum. The sequence goes on from CM060903.1 coordinate 267,564,666, forward strand.
ATGGTTAAAAAATTGAAATTTATCCATCTTTTCCGCTGTAGGCTGGTCCAGTTTGTTCAATGGTATCAGATCCCAATAACCTATGCGGTCTAAATTAGTCATGTTAGGGCTAACTAATTAAACTTTCCCACTAAGTACGGTGTCTAGAAAGGTAATGTCTAGGCTTGGAATTGGATAATCAAATACCCTGTTCTACCTAGTTACTAGCTTGGCCTGAAAGGTCAGCGAGTGCAAAGGTTGCCCCTAATAGAAAAAGCCCAATTTGAATTGGGCCTTGGGCTAGTTTTCAAAATTTCTTTAAAAATTAAAATAAAAACTTGTTTGTTATAAAAGTCATAGTATAACATAAGTTTTCAAAATGTTTGAATGGATAGCAATATTTTCAAAAATGTTTGAAAATGTTGATATGCTAATTTCAAAATTTAAAATTTATTAATTAGATTAATAAAATGAATTAATTAAATACATTAGTTAGCTAATACATATATGCATACATTATATATGTTGATATATGTTATGTTATTTTAAAATGCTTAGGATAACATAAGTTTACATGTATGTATGTAAGATTAATTTTGAAGTTAATAAAATTTAATCAAAATAGTTTAATTTTAATAAATTAATTAAAGGTTAATTAATTAAGTAATATACACAAATATAAGATATAAATGTGTGTTATACTTTAAAGGTTATATAGTGTGCACTATAAAGGTTATAGTAGATATGTCCAATATAAATATTGTATTAGATTTATAATATAAAATTACTAAAGAGTTAATTAATTAAAAAATAATTAAAGAGTTAATTAGTTAAAATTAATTAAATAAGATTAATTAATATTATATTATACATAAGACTATTATATAAGTTAATTAAGTTATAAAAGTTATATAATAATTCAGCTTATATAATATGAATGTATAACAAAATGTGTAACTTTAAAGAAACCCTAATTAGACTTAAAGAATAAATGCATATGTAAATGTACATATACCATGATTTCTGATGTGTTCGAGACTTGAGTCATGAGAGTATTTCATAAAAAATACATTATTTCTTAAGTTGATATCACTCTATATAATATATTGAAGATTATGAATCTTTAATATAAAGTTGTCCTCTATCATTTATATACTAATATATTACTTGCATACTCCTTAAATGTTGAACTTTCCTCAAGCTAGGGATGTTATGTGTAGTACTATTAATATATTGAATCAACGAGGTAAGATAATCGCACGTATTTGTGGAGCTTTCCTCAAGGTACGTGCATTATACTTAGGCCATCGTGAAATGATAGGTCCGAGTGAACAGTCCCACTTTACTTGTTGAGCTTTCCTCAAGGTAAAGGCGAGATTAGGACGAGGTACCAAAGATTAGGAGTTGTATGTGGTACCACCGATAAATATTTATCCATTGTATGCGGGCCTATGATTTGTTGAGCTTTCCTCAAGGTTAAAATTCCAAGGCATACGGGTCCTAGCACCCACTAGTGAAGTTGAAAGACTTCTATGTTTCATTTTGGGTTTGGTGAAACATAAAATACTACTGAGAGCCTTATTAGAAAAATGAAATAGTAATATCTAACCTTTCTAATATTATAAGAACATATGCTAAATAATGTTATAATTATCTACAATGGTAAATTTGTGCATTTAAAATGATTGGTAAAACGTTTATCAATTAACATATACAAATGAACTAAATTGAAAGTTGACAAATAAAAATATAATACCCACTATTAAATGCCTATTGCATGTTCATGTTTTCTATACCTATGTAAGTGCCTAATTTTTACAACTATTTAATACATTCGTAAAATGATCACCTACATATTTATTTGGTTTAGACCGTGTATTGCATTTTATGTGTTTCGAACTCTAAAAACAATCAAGACTATGGATGGATATTTGGTCCATATACTATTAGTTATATGGTGAACGGTCATAGTTCGTAACGTACGATACTTCAATGAATATAATTCATTAAAAATAAGTCAATAAATTGTACTATGAGATCGAGTATTCAATTTGATTGATTACATAAAATGTGATGACCCGGAATTTTGGGCAATATCAATTTAATAATCTGTATTGAAAATTAAATTGATTTGATAATATTTATTAAAAATGTTTAAATTGGTTTAATAATCTTCTTTAATAAATATTTATTTGTTTCAAACAATATTAATAATATGTTGTTTTTATATAGATATGAATAGATTTTAAAGAAATAGAATTGTTATTTTCAAATTGAATGTGTACTTATATATGTATATATATATATATATAAGTTGATTTTAAATTGATTTTTCTTTGATTTGAATTTGAATTGGATTTAATTTTGAAATTCAAAAGATAGATATTTGGAAATATTTGGTTTTAAAATTATTTGTTTAAGCTTTTATTTATATATATGATTGGCTTTATAATATTCTCTTTAAAGTAAATTCATATGTATGTATTTAGATAAGCATTTATAAAATTGTAAATTAATATAAAAGCTTTCATTTAACATTTAAAATTAATAAAGATTACTTAAATTACAAGTGTAAGTTATATAAGCTTGAATTTAACAAGTGTAAACTAATTAACAAATATAATGACAAATGTCAAGTTTTAATTTTTGTTTTTCTTTTATTTGAATAAATCATTTTTAACCTATATATTCATCTACTTCTCATCTTCATTTCTTTTTCTATTCTTCAATTCAAATCTAAGAGAAGCTTCAGCCTATAACAAAACTCAAACAAATTCTCTAACAAAATCCATAATCAACTCCTCACAAACCAGAAATCAAATTCAATAGCATGTAATATCATTTTCAAAATTCAAAACCAAGCCTGCAAACTTTTTCTTCAACCTGAGACAAATAAAGCAAGTAAATCTAAAATCAAAAGCCTGCCAACATTCTTCAACCTGAGATTTATCAAAAAGGAAGCAAAATCATTTCAGCTAGCAAATTAAAACATCTCAACAGCAAAAATGATTTCAAATATCAAGTTCAAGCATATTCCAGTTTTAAAGTTTTCAAAAGAATAAAGCTCTGTTCATCTTTAAATCAGGTGAGTAACATCACATTTTTATTTAAATCATAAGTAAGAATAAATGATTGCATGTTAATCTCTGTGTTAAATATTGTATTGAGTATATTCATAAGTATGTTTGTGTATTTACAATGTTGTTTTCCTGGATGTATAGTATGCATGTTGTTTTCCAGAGTACTCTCTGTTTTTAGCTTTCAGTTTTTCAAGTTTTGATTTAAATTCAAAACCTTTTGATCTTGACTCTGTTTAAATTTAAGATTCAAGTGAACCTTGTTTGTTTAATCACAAACTTTAGTTTAGAATTTTACTTAAGTTAAAATAACTTTAGATTATCACTGGAAACCAAATTAAATGATCAAGTTTTAAAGTAAGTGAAATTTAAATATCACAATTTATACCCGCCGTTCGTAGCTCAGTTGGTTTGGGAGCTGGGAGATGGGAACCAAAGGACTGTGTCCGGGCATGTTCGAATCCCAACGCCAAACTATCAGTGGGAGTTTCAACGTTAAGCATCCGTGTGCGACGACTAAATAAAAGCGAGGTAGACACATGGCGTGGGGTTTACTTAAGTGAGTATCAATGAATACCATGATCTTAAGGTTCCCTATGATATCAAAAAAAATATGTCACAATTTATTGTTTCAGGGTTAGGATCTAAAACAATATTTAAAAACATGAATTTTAAAACTAAAATCAAGATTTTTAGTTTGGGATTAAGGGTGCAGTTCTGAGATGAACTAAAAAGGGAAATTTGGGATTTTTGGGTGATCTCTGCATTCTGAAAGGTCGGGATCTTGGGTGATGATGGAGGAGTTATCAGTGATCATGGGAAAAATGGCTGTTGGTGATGCAATTCAGTAAGGAGGTAGCAACAGTTGAATCTTTTCTGGAACCCTAGTTTTAACTAGGTTTAATGGTTTGGTCACCACGGTTTCTATAATTGATCGAGTGCAGTGGGGTTTTGAGTGATGGAAGATTGTTCATGGACGAGGTCATGGCCGAAGTTGCAGATTCTCTGGTGGTCGGAGTCTCGAGTACAGGATGGTTCCAGGTTTTGATGTTGTTCCAGTTTTGGGCATTAAGGCTCGATTTTGATTTCGAGTTGGTTTCGATGTTCGAGTGGTCGGATTCTGGTGTAGAGATGATCGTCGATATGTGGGGATCCTCATGGATGGTCGGAGGTAGTGGAATCTCTGGTGCATGTGCACGGTGCAATCGAGATTTTCTGGTGAAGTTGGGTTGAAGCGGGAAAGTGGTACTTGGGGTTTTTCTTGAGTCGTTTGGGTTTTTGCTCGTAGTGATGGGGTGTTCGACTCGAAGTATTTTAGTGTGGGCTTGGGTCAATTGTTTGTTGCCAGGTATTTAAAACCCGTCTGTTTAAATTTTAAATTGAATTTAAAATGTAAAGCAAGATTTAAACAGAGTTTTAAATCAAAGTTTTAAGATATGGATTCAAATTTACTTTTGCATCCTGGTTTTAAAATAAATAAAGTTTATGAAAATTTAAATGTTTAAAATAACTTTAAAGTGTTTAAGTAATTAAAAGTGTATTTAAAAGGATTTAATGATTTGGATTCATTAAATTATTAAGTTAATTAAAAATGGATAATTAATTAATTTAATTAATTAATGATATGGATGATTAATTAAGTAATTAAGAGTTTTAAATTAATTAATTAAAGTTTAAGACTAATTATTTAAGGAATAATTAATTTGTAATTAAGAATCATTAATTAGATAAGATTACATTTTTAATTAATGATTAAGAATTAATTAATGAAGTAATTAAGGATTAATTAAGTTATAGTTAAAAATTAATTAATTAATTAATTAGAGATTAATTAATTGGTAATTAAGATTAATTAATTTGAAATTAATAATGATTAATCTAAGTTTAAATTCTTAAGAAAAGAAATTAAGAATTGATAATAGTTAATGAAGGTCATTAACTTGAGATTATTTAACAATTAATTAATGTGATTAATTTTAATAATTAATTAGGTTAATTAATTAGAGATAATCATTTGTGAAATTGTTTAAGTGTAATTACTTAAGGGAAGTAATTAAGGAATTAATTACTCATTGTAATTAATTGAGTTTAATGTGATTAATGTAAGTTAATTAATTAAGTTTAATTAATTTAAGATAATCATTGGATGATTTGTTAGTATAATTACTTAATGTAATTAATATAGTATAATTACTTAGTGAAGTAATTAATGGATAATTACTGGATGTAATTAATTGAATGGTGATATGTTAATGGAAGTAATTTGAGTATAATTACTTTTTGTAATTAATCAAGGGATTAATTAAGGATAATTAATTATGGAGTAATTAATTTATTTTATGAAGTAATTAAGGGTAGTTAATTACTGGATAAGATTAATCAAGGGTGATTAATAAATGTGGTCTAATTAAAGATTAATTATTTAATGTAATTAATTCAAATAAAATAATTAATTAAAAAGTAATTAGGGATCATTAATTAATATAATTAATGATGTAATTAGGGGTTGATTAATTAAGATAAATTAATCAATAATAAGTGATTAAAGGGTAATTAATTAATGTAATTAATTAAGGATTAATGTAATTAATTATAGATAATTAATTAATGAAGTAATTAAAGGTTAATTACTATAATTGGTTAAGGATAATTAATTTATGAAATTAATTAAAGGATAATTACTTGAATGTAATTAAAGAATAATTAATCAAGGGTGATTAATTAAGATGGTTAATTAAAGGATGATTAATTAATTGATTTGTAATTAATTAATGGTTAAGTAAGCAGGATTGATGGAGATGAAGTAATTAATTTAATTCATTTTAAATTAATTATAGATGGTGATTAATAAATCTTTGCTTATGGATGTTGAATGTTATTGAATGCTTTGCATTGTTTGATATCTCTGATATGAGATATGTGCTGATCTGTGATATGGATGCTTTGGTTGAATTGTGATGATAATGTGAATTATCTATTTGTGATGATAATATGAATTATCTATTGTGATATTGTGAATTATCTATCTGTGTGTATATAGATAATGAATTAAATTGTTTAACTTTAAAACAACTTGGACTTAAAAGATACGTTTTGGATTTCGATGAGACCGGGATCGGGTTTCCAGATTTGGATATCCGAAAACCACATCGATCCAAATTAACGATAGGTCGTGAATCTCAAGTGAAGATGAAGATTCAGAGTGCAAGGGTTATTATCGTTAACTCTAAGGGTGATTCCAAAATGGGTGTAACGAAATAATGCCTTCGGTTTCGTTCGAACCCGGAACGAACTTGTATGGATTGAATGCTTTCAGAACATCATCAGGTGGACGATGAGCATTCTAAGTGATGTGTTCTGATTAAAGGTAATCGTAGCCTCAAGCCTCATCAATCGGGAATGGCTAAAACAAGGGAGGTGCAGCAAGGTTAAGTGGGTAGCACCCAAGTAGGACGAGATTTTCCCTTGTCTAGAGGTTCCTTTTTATTCGGCTTAGTGGGCGGTTGCTGATCCCAACCACGGGGTTGTCTTGTTCGGGATTATCCAGTAAGGGATGGTTTCGGCCTTGTGTTGTAGGGGATTGGGAGTAATCCTCGGTACGGTGATCTAGGCCCCGTACTGTGATGGGCGTACCCCAGTAGCCCTGCCATTGTATGGAATCCAATCTCCAATAAGTGATCTCGGACTTGATTGTATACCTATGTATGCTGGAATTTAATGAATGTAACAATTTCGGCTATGTGAATATTTACTTGAAAACCCTAGACACTATTGTAATATAACTGGATTTTCTATCAAAAGTTTTGGTTATCGTAAGGTAAAAACTTTTCCATGTTTATGTACGGGAAGTCTTACGAGATACCTTTTGTTTTCAAAGGTTTTTCAAAGTTAAGCAACTTTAACCTGTTACTCACACCAGACCCATGTCTGACCCGGAGTTTATTTCTGTTTTTCCTAAACTCTTGGGTACTCAAATTTTTACAAGTAGCCAAGGGATTCAGGTTAGCTTTGACGAATTCTGGAGGAGCAATGGAGCAGGAGGCTTCAGCGTTGTAGATATATATATAGTGTTCCGCTGTGTTGGTTTCTCTGAGTCGTTTGTTTGAGTTGTATTTTGAGTTGTAATAACTAGACAGGTGTTTATAACTGTCTAGTATGTGTTGTATAAGCTGTGTAACTTTGATAGCTGTTGTATACTATGTAATATATTATGTGATTAATATAATTTATTTGTTCCGCTGTTGAGATTCTGATATTGTTTCTTTCTTTCTTCTCTATCTTTTCTCTTTTCTATCCCTTTCTTTCTTCATCATGATGCGTCTTTCTGGTTGATGAAAGATGGGTCGTTTCATTTGGTATCAGAGCATAGGTTGAGATAATACCTAGGCGCTGGAGTGGTGTCTATCTTGAGAGCGTGTATTTGTAATTTTTATAACTATATATATATATTCTACCTATTTGTTGGGTTATCTGTTCGGGTTTTCCAATGTAAGTTCTATAGGTAAGAAGGGTAGTGGTGTGTATAGCACGACTACCAATGAAAGAAGTCCAAGTGTTGAGGTTGGAAGAGTAGCTGTCGAGACTGTAGACCTAATACCGTCTCGAGTAAGCTTTGCAATGATGTAAGGATTTCATCTATCTCTGAAGGAAACTTGTTAAGGTTCAGAGTCCATCTTTGAAGTGAGAGTTTGGATGAGTAGAGTTTGGGTCCGTCGGTTAGGCAGAAGCGAGTGATGGTATCTTGATACCTCAGGTAATAGTAGCTGCGTGATGAGATGCAGTGACTATGGATGTTCCCGAAGATGTATTCTTTCGAACAAGTTTAAGGAAGTGTGTCTGCTTCGGTATTATGGCTGAGTTCAGCAGAGTGTTTGGGTCCGAGTTTCTCGAAGAGCTTTGGATTAGGAAGTCTTTTGGCTTAGCATTTTTCTAGAGATGAGTTTAGAAGCAGCAAAGTGGATCCATTTCTTCGATGAATTGGTTAGTTAAGTATAAGCTGTTCTGATTTGTAAAGAGAGAACAGTTTTTTTGGAATTAGGCTGGATTGATCGCAAAAGTGACTTGCGATAGTTGAGTGTTCTCTTGAGTTTTTGGAGAAGATTTCGGATGTCTTCAGGGAAGTCAGAGGTTTGCCTTAGCATCTGGAGATTGAGTTTTTGTATTGACTAGGATTCCAGGAGTTTTATCTTTATGGATTTGTTGGACCATATTTCTAGGATGTGTTGTCTAGTCTGTGCTCGATGTCATCATCAGCATTTTCATTTGCTCCAGATCAGAGTTGTGCAGCGGAAGCAAGATTAGTAAGTGCTCCTATTTATCTTTTTCGGATAGGAGGAGTTTGTGGTCTACTGATGTTTATATAAGACGGAGGAATTTGGATTTCGAAGTCGGAGATTTGATTTTGGATAAGATTTGGTCTATAGGATTGAATTGTCAGTTTGGATGACTGGAATTCGATGTGTTTCATGTATCTCTGAGGGAGTACGTGTATGATCTAGCACTGGTTGTGGAACCAGCAGTTCAGAGAGATTTGGTAGTTGAGTCAGACTTGAGTATGGTCTGTTATCCTGTTCAGTTTTGTAGATCTAGATGAGTAGGAGCTCTGTAGCTTAGTAGTTTAGATTGTTTAGACTCTGTAGAGCGAGTATTTCGGTATTTATACATGGGAAACTCTAGGAAATTCTATCCAGAATTTTGTCTGGATAGTTAGATTTGTTTGATTGGGTGAATTGGTTGTTAGCATATGATTGATATATGCTTGTGGTTTAAAACTAAAATCTTTAATGAGATTATTAAATTATCTTTGCTTAAAATTTCGGGGACGAAATTCTTTTAAGGGGGGAGGAATGTGATGACCCGAAATTTTGGGCAATATCAATTTAATAATCTGTATTGAAAATTAAATTGATTTGATAATCTTTATTAAAAATGTTTAAATTGGTTTAATAATCTTCTTTAATAAATATTTATTTGTTTCAAACAATATTAATAATATGTTGTTTTTATATAGATATGAATAGATTTTAAAGAAATAGAATTGTTATTTTCAGATTGAATGTGTACTTATATATGTGTATATATATGAGTTGATTTTAAATTGATTTTTCTTTGATTTGAATTTGGATTTAATTTTGAAATTCAAAAGATAGATATTTGGAAATATTTGGTTTTAAAAATATTTGTTTAAGCTTTTATTTATATATATGATTGGCTTTATAATATTCTCTTTAAAGTAAATTCATATGTATGTATTTAGATAAGCATTTATAAAATTGTAAATTAATATAAAAGCTTTCATTTAACATTTAAAATTATTAAAGATTACTTAAATTACAAGTGTAAGTTATATAGGCTTGAATTTAACAAGTGTAAACTAATTAACAAATATAATGACAAATGTCAAGTTTTAATTTTTGTTTTTCTTTTATTTGAATAAATCATTTTTAACCTATATATTCATCTACTTCTCATCTTCATTTCTTTTTCTATTCTTCAATTCAAATCTAAGAGAAGCTTCAGCCTATAACAAAACTCAAACAAATTCTCTAACAAAATCCGTAATCAACTCCTCACAAACCAGAAATCAAATTCAATAGCCTGTAATATCATTTTCAAAATTCAAAACCAAGCCTGCAAACTTTTTCTTCAACCTGAGACAAATAAAGCAAGTAAATCTAAAATCAAAAGCCTGCCAACATTCTTCAACCTGAGATTTATCAAAAAGGAAGCAAAATCATTTCAGCTAGCAAATTAAAACATCTCAACAGCAAAAATGATTTCAAATATCAAGTTCAAGCATATTCCAGTTTTAAAGTTTTCAAAAGAATAAAGCTCTGTTCATCTTTAAATCAGGTGAGTAACATCACATTTTTATTTAAATCATAAGTAAGAATAAATGGTTGCATGTTAATCTCTGTGTTAAATATTATATTGAGTATATTCATAAGTATGCTTGTGTATTTATAATGTTTTTTTCATGGATGTATAGTATGCATGTTGTTTTCTAGAGTACTCTCTGTTTTTAGCTTTCAGTTTTTCAAGTTTTGATTTAAATTCAAAACCTTTTGATCTTGACTCTGTTTAAATTTAAGATTCAAGTGAAACTTGTTTGTTTAATCACAAATTTTAGTTTAGAATTTTACTTAAGTTAAAATAACTTTAGATTATCACTGGAAACCAAATTAAATGATCAAGTTTTAAAGTAAGTGAAATTTAAATATCACAATTTATACCCGTCGTTCGTAGCTCGGTTGGTTTGGGAGCTGGGAGATGGGAACCAAAGGACTGTGTCCGGGCATGTTCGAATTCCAGCGCCAAACTATCAGTGGGAGTTTCAATGTTAAGCATCCATGTGCGACGACTAAATAAAAGCGGGGTAGACACACGGCGTGGGGTTTACTTAAGTGAGTATCAATGAATACCATGATCTTAAGGTTCCCTATGATATCAAAAAATAATAATATCACAATTTATTGTTTCAGGGTTAGGATCTGAAACAACATTTAAAAACATGAATTTTCGAACTAAAATCAAAATTTTTAGTTTGGGATTAAGGGTGCAGTTCTGAGATGAACTAAAAAGGGAAATTTGGGATTTTTGGGTGATCTCTGCATTCTAAAAGGTCGGGATCTTGGGTGATGATGGAGGAGTTATCAGTGATCATGGAAAAAATGGCTGTTGGTGATGCAATTCAGTAAGGAGGTAGCAGCAGTTGAATCTTTTCTAGAACCCTAGTTTTAACTAGGTTTAATGGTTTGGTCACCACGGTTTCTATAATTGATCGAGTGCAGTGGGGTTTTGAGTGATGGAAGATTGTTCATGGACGAGGTCATGGCCGAAGTTGTAGATTCTCTGGTGGTCGGAGTCTCGAGTACAGGATGGTTCCAGGTTTTGATGTTGTTCCAGTTTTGGGCATTAAGGCTTGATTTTGATTTCGAGTTGGTTTCGATGTTCGAGTGGTCGGTTTCTGGTGTAGAGATGATCGTCGACATGTGGGGATCCTCATGGATGGTCGGAGGTAGTGGAATCTCTGGTGCATGTGCACGGTGCAATCGAGATTTTCTGGTGAAGTTGGGTTGAAGCGGGAAAGTGGTACTCGGGGTTTTTCTTGAGTCGTTTGGGTTTTTGCTTGGAGTGATGGGGTGTTCGACTCGAAGTATTTTAGTGTGGGCTCGGGTCAATTGTTTGTTGCCAGGTTTTTAAAACCTGTCTGTTTAAATTTTAAACTGAATTTAAAATGTAAAGCAAGATTTAAACAGAGTTTTAAATCAAAGTTTTAAGATATGGATTCAAATTTACTTTTGCATCCTGGTTTTAAAATAAATAAAGTTTATGAAAATTTAAATGTTTAAAATAACTTTAAAGTGTTTAAGTAATTAAATGTGTATTTAAAAGGATTTAATGTCTATTTAATTAGTTTATGCAAAGAGCAACATATTTGATATCCTTGAATATTAAGGATAATCAAATGCGCTTTCGTAAAGAGTTCATTATGATATTATAGTAAGGGTTTTCTTTTGAATTGTTTAACCATTTAGAAAGGAAAATGAATGTATAAGAGTAAACGTGATTTAAGGTATAGTTGCAATGGAGAAAATGAATAGTCATTTCTTCTTCATAAAGAAACAACAGAAACAACATAAACGAGAATTGTAATAATAGTGATTGATACTTAACATTGGAATGAGAAGTTCGATTTCTATTCCGAAATGTATTTTCATATAGAAAATTGTTTTCTATGAGATTTGTTTCTTTAAGTTCAAGATATTTGATCGAAGAACTCTCCACAGTAAACTAGAGGCAGTATATGAAATAAACAAATCTATATTAAGTGAATGGTGGACCTCCGAATTTAGTACGCTATTATAGTAATGGCGGAATAGTGGGAGCATGTCATATAGCACTTATTGATTGCATCAAATTACGAAAATTGTTTTCGTAAAGCGTACCAAACATTATTTATGAAATAATGACTATTTTTTGTTATCGACTGAAAAAATATACATAGCTATATTTCTACAAATATTGTGAATATCCTTTATGAAATAAAACTATAATGTGGTATTTGTTTTCATAACAATAGTGACGCATTGGATAATACAGGAGTATATAATATTATTTATAGTTACTTTGAAATTATAAATTAAGCCATAGTTTTGAGAAAATAATTTTATTATATGATTTTGAATCATATGATACTTGTTAATTATATCTCAAAAAATAAAGGGTTGTGCACACATTTAGTGGGAGCATCATAAGAATTAATGGACTCTTCGGATTGATACATATAAATGTATGCAATCGTAATTCTATAAATACCAAAATGGTTCTACGTACTTTGTCATATTCACCAATGAGTCATCATCGACATGGACACATGTATTTAATACACATGTAGTATGTCTATGGTAAACTCATTAAATATAAAACAGAAGTAAAAATAACATGCAATAGAAATGATTCAATTTGATCGAATGAGTGAGTATATTGGAAAAGGTTCCAAACGTACCTAAAATGAATAAAGTTTTAATCTCAAAATAACTCCTTCATGTGATACATGATGATGCATTGATATGGAGTAATCGAACTTTGTTGGACAATGTACGATTAATTATGAGTGAAGTTGAGTAAGTTTCATTCTATAAGGTAATGTACTTAAGGGTAGTACACAAGGTTAATATTATTTCATTTGAATAATAGTTTACAAAATCTTACAAGATAAGGGTTTATTAGTAATTCCAACATATCCTAGGCCAAGGTGTTGGCATGTTATGCGAGTCGAAAGATTGCACGTAACAATTGTTTATGAGAGATCTTGTATGAATCTCCCCAAAAGAATTTTGGAAAGGACTGTCAATGAATGACATATTTATGTTTTGAATATAATTTTTGTAAATTAAAACCAAATCAATTTTATAAATAAAGAAATTCATAAAGCGTTTATGAATCCCTATTCTATTTACACTGAGAAACAACTGTTGTTTCAAGATATACCAACTTTATTGTGAAGGAAGTTCTTTAAGGAATTATTGGTTGTTAAATGGAATTGGATACGATCCATAGATAGAGATGATTATATGAGATTAAATAAATTTAACTGAGCTAAATGAACACATAGCATTAGAATGTCTAATAAGTATTCTCGTACATCGAAGAGAAACTATGAGTTTCTTATTAATGTCAAAATTATATAATCCTCGGTTTTTTAATTAAACTATTAAGAGTGTTGACTCTATATAGTATGATGCCCAAATCCGAAAGAATTCCAAATATGCTATCAAAATACAATTTTGGTGGTCATAACCGAAGCGATGTAATCCATCGGCTAAGACTGTGTCTTTATGAAAAAGATTAATGCAGTTGGAATTAAATGAGAAATGTTGATAAGAATAATATCACAAATTTCAATTGTTGAAATAAGCATAATAGATTAGGTATTCGAGATGCTCAAGTTGATTCAGATTTAATCAAAAAATTATCACTTGATAAGACTTAGTGTTTTGGTATATATATATTAAAATAGAAAATTCTAAATAACGATTTAGAGTAAGCTGTTTACAGATATTAACCAAAAATGTCTCAAAGTCAGTGGGAGCGATATTGAGTTTGCGAGTTTTGGATATGATCCAAGGTATGATACGAAAGTATCATTTTATAAGCATCAAGATTGAATAAGTATTTTGATAGAAATCATATAGTTTGATTTTCAATCAAAGTGCAGAGGAAGCATGTGTTTATAAAAAAGAACATTAAAAGGTACATTGATATTTATAAAATGTAAGTAAACAACATATTATTGATTTTAATGGTGTACTTGTGTTGAAGTCAACCTTAATTGTTTTAATACACAACTTTGGATTGTAAATAGTGTCTTTTACAGTGAGTATAAAAGATATTGGGAACATCCCAAATCGATATGTAAATACACCTTATTAAATTTTTTAATACGAAACATATGATTTCCTTCTGCATTGGTAATAAGAATTATCATACATGTTATGTTGGTTATGATATCATAATTTGTTTATGTATTTGATACATGAAGCAAATATCAAATCCAAATTGATATCACTAAATAGTTGTTTGAAGTGTTCTTGTGTATTTATGAAATACTAGGGAATTGTTTACAGAGATAAAAACTCCTTATGAAGAAGTGTTTGGACTCAAACATCATAAGTGATATTGAGCATAATATGTCAATAATAAATTTAAGTTAAGAATCTTAAAGGTGGAAATGTTCCAAATGAAAGATCATGGCTGGTTCAATGAAAAAGGCTAAGTACATCGTCTTGAATAGTGCCACAATAAAAAAAAGTATATAAATATATAAGTGCACAAATTTATAAATAAGCCGATTCAAAATGTTGAGAATCTCATAACATTGTTATATGATAACAATGTCGCGATATAGTTCATAATAGAACTTAAAGCTTACTAGAAGTCGAGAGTCATACTCCGAATTGTTCCACATGATAAAAAGTTTATCACTATCGGAGAGAGTTGATTGACAAAGTAGATAATTGAAACAAAACAGAATACCCGTTCACTAAGAGGCTGACCCAATTGGTTTTGAGAAAAACGATTAGATATGTTGGAATAAAATTCCATAATTGACTCCAAGTGCAAGTAGGAGATTGATAGAGTTAGGGGTATGCCCTAGTGGGCAATTATGTAATTTGTTATACATATTTAGCTCGTTAACCAATCTTGTTCGAAATAAAGGTGTTTTCATTCTATTATATACTTGACATAATGTGGTTATATTAATTAATTAATTTAATTAAAAGTATATTTAATAGAATATCCATAAATGATATGTTTTGTGATAGTAGTAAGAAAGTGTTGTAATCATGAGTAATTTATCACAATGAAACAAATATATCAATTTAAATGTTCCTGGTCAAGATGCATTGAAACTGGATATTGATGTATCCGTTGAGACTAGAGTACGCAACGCTCTCCAAATGTTGGGCAGTGTATTACCTGTTAGAACCTCCAACTTATGTTTCAATGATAACAACCATACAATCATATACATAGACAGACTTTATTAAGATTGCAGGTATATACTACAAGCAGACACCGTGATCGAAGATATTGAGACTCAAAGAGAAACGAAGATTCATTGACCATACTAAGGTTATTCTACTGTAAAAGAGTCATAGATAAATTATTGTTAAGCTTTCGTTGAGTATATATGCATACACGATCACACACAATTTTATATACATCAAAATCTAATGGAAAACCGCTTTTTCACCTCACAGACGTTGAGGTATACTCACAAACGTCTGTGATAAGTCTCGGGTTAAAAATTAAAACTAGCCATAGACGTCTGTCATGGAAAAAACTGTCATACTTGAAAAAACACTTCTTTTTGAAACTAAAGGAAATCATCTTTCATGAAGAGTTGTAGCCATTAAAATGAAAAGATTTCTTCGAAGAGTAACAACTCTTCATCTGCATTCTCTGATTCTATAAATAACATCATGATTGAGAAGTAGAAATCACCCACTTAACTTGATTTGAACTATTCTTTACTCTCTTGATTTCAAAGCACTATCTTGCATATACACTGTTTACATACTCTCAATCCATTATAACCTTTTGGTTAAATCACTTCCTACAACTCAAAGCAATCATGTTCATATACTCAAAGGAGATCATAGGAAGATTTGTACTATAAGTCAAAAACTGTGTTATTGGAACATAAGATTGTCAAAGACAATTTTGTATTAAGCCTATTCCTCCGGGTGAAGTGAGGGTAGTTTGTTTGAAGGAAATACCAAAGGGGAGCTTCGGGACTGGACGTAGGACAAGAGGTCCGAACCAGTATAAATACTCTGGTTTGCACGCTTTTTATATTTTACTATTTATTGTTACTATTGCATTGATTTATATACTTGCATATTATACACAAGTTAGATAGTATGGGATCCACTAGATTTTCAATTGCTACCAGAGCTTGGTCATTTCAATCTACAGTAACACGTAATTGAAATTATTAATATGGTGAGTACATTTCAAGAAGGTCAATCAACTGCTCGTCCCCTACTATTCACTAGCTCTAATTATGCTTATTGGTCAACACGCATGCGAATTTTTATGGAAGCAAATGGTTTAGAAATATGGTTAGCAACTTTAAATAAATATAAAGCACCTAACGCTAATATAGGCACATGGACTGATGCACAAAAAGCAGAGGCATCTAACAATGCCAAGCTATGAATATTTTTTGCTCACTCGATAAAAATGAATTTTCACGAGTCATGTTGTGCACTGATGCTTATGATATATGGCGTACATTACAAACTACCCATGAAGGCACAAATAAGTCAAGCAAACAAAAATTTCCATTTTATAAAATCAATTTTCATCTTTTAAAATGATATCAAATGAGTCAATTATTGACATGTACGCTAGATTTCAAACTATACAACAAGATCTTATGGCAGTAGGAGTTAAATTCACCGATTATGATTTAGTCACGTTTTGAACTCTTTGACAAAAGAATGGGAAAGAAAAGTTTTATCCATTGAAGAAGCTAACGATCTTTCCCAACTCAAAGTGGAAGAGTTAATAGGAAATTTGATGTCTTATGAAGTTAATTTACAAGCAAGAAAGAACAAAATCAAGAAAGGAAAAACATCACATTTCAGGAAAACAAAGACAACTCTGACTTGGAAGAAGATAAGATTGTGTTCATCTCAAGAAATTACAACAAGTTCAAGAAGTTCAAAAAGGTGACAAAATTTCAAAACAACAGCAACACTAATTCCTCAAATCAAACATCAATGAAATGCTTCGGGTGTGATAAATTTGGCCATATGAAGAAAGACTGTCCACTACTCAACAATGATAAAAAGGAAAACAAATTTGAAAATTTCAAGAAAAATAGAAGAGCATTTCAAGTACTTGGGATGACTCCGACTCTTTCTCTTCATCTGATAGTGACAATGACGCAGAATAAGCAAATGTTTACTTCATGCTAGCACAGATGAGGTACGTCCTGAATTAACATACGATGAATTTCTTGAAATTAGTATAGAATTAGATGACAGGTATAGAGAATTAAAGAAATTAAATAAATAAAATATGGGAAAATTAACAGAGCTGAATTAGCAATTGGAATGTTAAAAGATGAGAAAAGTATTTTAGAAGAAGAATTAGAATTAGCACAAAAAGAATGCAAAAAATTATCATCTCAAAATGCTACTCTAACAGATGATATAGAGAATAACAAAATAGAAATTATAAATTTGAAAAAGAAAATTATAAATTAAAACAAAATTCAGAATTAGCTAATATAGATATTTTTGATCTTAGAAATAAATTAGATAAAATTACTAACAATGTTTCAAAGTTTAATAAAGGATAGCAAAATCTAGATAATTTGATAAAGATTTCAAAACCATCAGGAAATTGGAATGGTTTAGGATTTTACAAAAATAATCATAAACGTTCTAGGAATAATATGGTCTCTAATAATTAGTCAAAGTTTTAAGAAGTATAGTACATTATATACAAATTTAAGAAAAACAAAATCTAAATATGAAAATAAGGGAACAAAAATAATTAAGGTATGGATTCCTAAAACAAATAACAAATTGATTAGACAAAAACACATAAATGTATATCTAAAAGAGATACTTCATAATGAAAATTACGTTTCTAAAGGTTCCAAACCCTGATGGGTATGGGTACCTTCTCCAACTAACCCATAGGACCCTAACAAAGGATGTGGGTACCAATTAAAACTTTTTATTATTTTGCAGGTACCCACAAACAAAATTACGAATAATGAGAAATGGATACTCGATAGTGGATGCTCAAAACATATGACGGGAAATGCACACATGCTATCAAACATCACTTAAAAGGACGGTGGCACGGTCACTTTTGAAGATAATTCCGAAGGATATGTTATTGGAATTGGAAACTTCATCAATGTTGGTACATCTACTTCTCCTATTATTTCAAATGTTGTATTAGTTAAAAACTTAAAACATAATCTACTTAGTATAAGTCAATTAGGCGATAAGGGATTTAGAATTGATTTTGGAAAAGATAAATGCAATATCTTTGACCAAAATAAAAAATTAAATTTTGAAGGAAAAAGAAATCAAAATAATTATATTCTAAACATGAATATTAATCATAATAATGGTTTATGTTTAACCGTAAATCATGATGATCCATGGATATGGCATAAAATATTTTGTCATATAATAAACAAATTAGCTAAAAACAATTTCGTAAGAGCATTACCCAAAATAAATTTCAAAGTTAAAAATCTATGTGATGCATGTCAGCTTGGAAAATTAAAGAAAATCTCATTTAAATCTAAAACATCAATCTCTACTAAACAACCTCTTGAATTACTTCATTTGGACTTATTTGGTCCAACTCAAGTACGTTCGATAAATCATAATAAATATGTTTTTGTAATTGTAGACGGTTTTTCAAGATATACTTGGAAGCTATTTTGAAAATATAAAAGTGATACATTCGAAATGTTTAATTTTTTTGCTAAACGAATTAAAACTCTAATGGATATAAAAACAAAAAGTATAAGAAGTGATCACGGTGGAGAATTTGATAACAAATTATTTACAAACTTTTATAATAAGAAGGGAATTACTCATAATTTTTCATTTCCACGAATACCACAACAAAATGGAGTAGTCGAAAGAAAAAATCGCACTTGCAATAATGTGCTCAAACTCTCCTAAATGCCAGTGGTTTACCAAAGAATTTTGGGCCAACGCAGTTGCTACCGCTTGTTACGTATTAAATCGAGTAACTCCTAGACCTATGACTAAAGATACATGTTATGAAATGTTCTACAAAAAGAAACAAAAAGTCATATTTTTGAATATTTGGATCAAAATGCTTTATTCTAAATACAAAAGATAATCTTGGTAAATTTGATTCAAAAGCCAATGAAGGAATTTTTGTTGGATATTTCGATCAAAGTAAAGCTTACAAAATTTTTAACAAACGAAAAAATGTTATAGAAGAAATTCTTCATGTCTCGTTTGATGAAAACATAAAAAAATATAAATAAAGACGGTGAAGAAATTTTTGACACTAGTGAAAATAGAGTCATTGAAATTTTGATTGAAAATAATAATAATCAAAATAATAAGATTGAAATAACAATAATCGAAATAATATGATTGAAAATAATAATAATCAAAATAACAATGATTTGAAATCACCACCCCACATTTTAAAAAATCATCCTATTGATAGCATAATTGGAAATCTAGATGATAAAGTGTAACAACTCGTAATTTTAACTATTTTAAATTATTAAATTTAATATAATTTTTGAAATAAAATGGTTAGAAATAAAATAAAAATTTTATTAATGAAATTTATTGGATATGAACTTAGATAAAAATTTAAATAACAAAAATCGCTATGATAAAAAATTGACTAATTTTAAATATTGGAATATAAATTTTTATAAGTCGAATAGATAAATTATCTAATATTGAAATATCTGAATCTATAAATTGATTAAACTATATAAAATTTTGAAATGTAAATTTCTATGTAAGGAAAATTAATTAATATATATATGTATTTAAACTTCACCATTTCAAACTCGTGATAAAATAATCTCTATATAAAAAATGGTATGTATATAAATATGTAGAAATGTAAATATGTATACATATGTAAAATATGTAAATATGTAAATATATATGTATATATATCTATGTATATGTACATGTAGATATGACAAAATATACATAAGTACATATAGATATATGTATGTATGTGAAATAGTGAATAGGTAAATATACACATATGGTAAAAATAGTGTAAGTCTATATATACATGTAGGAGATATATATAAACATAAGAAACATCATCATGGCAAAACATCAATTCAAGCACAAAATAAATCAAATCAGCATAAAAGATCAAATCAATTTGTAGACCAAATCAAAAACATGAAATCACATCAGCTCATAAAAATCAATTGAAAAAGAAAATAAAAGAATAAAATAAAATAAATAAAATGAGAAGGGCCTGTACACGCAAGTTTCAACCACCATTGTTTCCCTTCCTTTCTTTCTATATAAAGCCATACATGTTCTTGCCTCATTCTTTCCCTTCCTCCTCATTTCTATACTTGTTCATGTTCTTAAATAAAAATAAATAAATAAAAAGAAACAAAACAAAGGAACTGCCATTTAAACAAAAACAGTGGAGGAGAAAAATAAGCAACGGTTCATCAGTATTTAAAACTGTGAGTAAAATACTCTTTTGTTGTTACTGACTATCATCTACATATATATATAATTGTATTTTGTATGAATCCTTGATCTATGTAAATGGTTATATATTGATATGTAAATACATGTATGAACGATTTGTGTTTGACAAACCAAGTTCCATCTACCTCTAAGACATTGTTCTTCTTCTTCCATGAAAGGCTTCTCTATTCATGTTTGAAAAAAAAAACTTAAACTTTTAACTTTAAAAACCTATATCTCAAGATCCATGGAGTTTTAAAACATGATTTCAAAACAAAAGTTGTTTGATTTTGAGTGAAGATTGTTTTAAAAATTATTTCACCTAATTTCAACAAGCATGGAGGAAGAAAAACCCGTATTACAGAAAGTAAATCAGGTTTGGTCAAATTTCGTATGTCATGATTTAATGTTTGGATCATACATTCATGGTTGTTGTAGAAAATGGTGATTTTAGGAGGCGATTTAGTGATTTTTAGTGTGGTGTGGAGTGAGAAACATTGAGATGAACGGTTTTGGGTGAAATGGAAAATTCCAGTGGCTTACACGATTTCATGGCTTGCCGTTTGGCATGGAGGAGGGTTAGGGGATGTGGCGTACGAGAAAAATGGAGTGGCATTTTTCTATTGAGTGGATTGACATGTTGAGGTAGTTTTAGGGGTTTTAGGGTGCTGATTGTTTGGGTTCGGTTTTTAGGGAATGACGTCGAGTAGGAAGAGAGGGGGAGGTGCGGTCTTGTGGGAAAAGAAGGAGTGGTCGATGGCGATGCTGTTGGTGGAGTTTGGTAGCGAACGATGGTCTGTGGTGGCATGGCGTGATGCTCGAGTAGGCACAGTGTGGTACAGTTTTTGGGTTGAACTGTTCAAATTTAGAACGAAGGTTGTGTTATGGTCTCCAGGTGGTGGAATGGATCACGGCGGTCGAAGGTGATGTGGGAAAGGGGTCAGCAGCAAAGTTCGATCACCGAAGTATGCGTGCATGTGTACGCGTTTGTGCACGTTGCTAGTTTCGAATGGAAGAAAGGAAGGAGCATGGGAAAAGAAACTGGAAAAGAGCAGGAGGAAGGAGAGGAAATAGAGATGGGCAGTTTTTTTCTTTAGGCCATAGATTTTGGGCTGGGGGGAGAATTTATAAAAGGATTTTTTTAATAAAGTTATTTAAAACTTTTAAATTCTTAAAATAATGTTCCTCTTCCATTTTAAATCAAACTGAAGTGTAGTTGTCGCGTCGAGGCCCTATCACGACATATTTTTATCTGAACGAATACGGGCAAGCTTTCTGAAATGTTTATTTAATGGTTATAACATTTGAAGTAAACGAATAAGTAAATTATTATTTGATTAATTATAGGCCAATTGTTTGATTGATTATTTAATGATCTGTTTTAAATTTTAAGTTAACTAAAAATAGTTTGTTTTAATTAATTTCATGGGTAAAAAAATCTGGATTTAAATATAACTCGACCCAGTTAAGATAAAATCAGTTAGTCTAATTTGTAAATTGATTTAAATATTAAATCAAAGTCGTTGATTTAGTTTGATCTATGCTTTGACTGATATTTCTCTTAGATGATGCTTCAATTATCTATTATTGTGCTATTAAGAAGCCAAACAAATCAAAGTAAATAGAATAAAACGTTAACACTGACAAGTAAATCGACTCGTAATGACCACTAGTTCAATTTCAGAAGAATGAAGTGACCACAATCAAATTAATGTCGATGGCCAGTCATGATATAGTAAATGTATGGAATAAATTTCCATATGTAAATATTAGCACCCTGATTGTGAAATTGTTATTTAAACAACTTGGACTTTTCAAAATTTATCGTTTGGGTTCGAAGAGACCGGGATCAGATATCAGCATTATCCGAAACCACTTCGACTAAATAACCACCACGAACCTTAACGGTTTGATTGTAGAGCCTATACTGGGTTACATTTAACAATTTTCAGCTAGTTTAAACAAGTATATTGTACTTAGACATTATTATAATATCACTGGATTTTCTGTAAAAGTGTTTTTGGTTATTGTAAGGTAAAAACCCATCGTGTTTATGTGTGACGCGGTCTTACGAGATACCTATTTTTCGATGGAATTTGATAACCTAAGTAATTCAAATTAAGTGTGTTTACTCACGCTGGTTTCCAGCCTGACTTGGGTGTTACTTTATTGTAATGCTTGGGTCAGACCGAGTATTACATATTCCGGTTAGGATGTTATGGAGCTTAGTAGACGAGCTGGAAGATGGAGATGTATTACACGTACTTTATTATATTCTGCTGTGTATTGTAGGTTGCATATTCAGCACTTTTGAGGATAATTTATTATAACTGTCCAGATTTCTATGTTAATGGTTGTACTCTGATAATTTGTATGTATATTAACAGTTACAGTTTTCTTGTATAAAAATATGTTATTGTATATTATATTTTGTTCCGTTGTGGTTGTGAGATTCTGTGTTGTTGTTTATGTTTCTTCTTCTATCCTTTTCTTCTTAAACCATAATGATCTGGTATTTCCGGCTCTTGATTGCTCGGCATTCTATACAGTAAATGTATTAGTGTCGATTTTCGAGGGTCGAAAATCCCTGTCGTTACATGTGGTATCAGAGCTGAAGGTTAAGCGAGAACCTTGGCTTTAGTAGGGATTACTCATTAGAAATAGGGTCAATAGTACCCTAGAATGAGTCTAAGTGTATATACGTATAAGAGAGAGCGTATTTGTTAGTGATATAAAAATATTTTGATATTAATAAATGAAATGATTTTAACTTGGATTTTATATAGAATATTAAAGAATGAACCCTATAAACCGATTAAATCATTCGTGACTGTTGATGGTGAATTGAATGTTATCTCTTGTTGATTGATTGTTTGATTAATATGGATGTGCATATTATCGCTTATTGATTGATGAGTCGCGCTCGGCCAGTTTATGAGCATCAACTATTGACTGTTGATTTGAGCATTTGACTATGGTTGGAAAATTTTGGGTTTTTGAAAACTATTTAATCAATTGAGAAACTGCATGTTTAACATGGATTTTGAAGTGAATATATATTTGAATTTCCCCCGTATCATTTTAAAGAGTAATGGATACCATTTGAAAGTGATATATGAAATATGGTTTATCTAGACATGGTTAATAGATAAACAAAAAGTTATTCAAACTGGAAATTTGAGAGTTGGATTCTAGGAGTTTTTGAAATTTGTTTAAGATTCTAAAAATATAGTAGTATAATTTGAAATTATTTTTCGAATAAGAAATGTTTTCAAAAAGATTTCAAAGAAAATAAAACTTTAGTAGCTTTGCTACTCAATTGCTTAATGAAATTGATTTGATTCAAATCCCTGAAGTATGCTTTTATATTCGAAAGGTATACGTATATATCTATTTGAAATGGACCCGGTGTTCAATTCTCGAGTTTTCGAATTGAATTATATTCTGGACACATGTACCATATGCATTGGGATTGATTGATTGTGCATCTTGTTGAGATGATTGATTGCCGATTCCAATTTTGAATTGGAATATGATTTTTCCTGCTATTCTGAATAGTTGAACACTTCCAAATTGAGAATTAATTTTCAAAGCTAAGAATTTTGGAAAGTATATAAAGTTTAGTTTTGAAAATTTTAAAATAAAGGTAAATAGAGGTTGAACAAGTTTTGAAAAGCTAAATATTTTGATAAGTAAATTGTATAAGCCTATTTTGTATTATTTAAGTATGAAATTTGTTTTGGAATGTTTTAAATGAAATTTTGTTTTAAGAAATATTCCTGAATAATGACAAAAAACTTATTTATTTTACAAATTTATTTTAAAAGTAATTTTGATTTATAAACTCTTATTTATTTGCAAAATGATTTTGAAGGTAAATTTTAATTATGTACAGACATGAAATCTTGTTTTGAAAAGTTTTATAATTAATTTGTTTGAGAAATGTTTATGAAAAAAAACTAAATTTTTTTATAATAATAATAATAATAAAATAAAAAATTATAAGAGCGGTTATGTATAAAGGATTTTTGTATAGTATTTGATTTTGAAAAGAAATTGTTGTTTTAAAACTTGGTTACTTACAAAGTGATTTAGAAAGAAAGTTGATTTTATATAGATACGACTTTATGTAAATATGAAACTGAAGTAAATTTTGAAAACTGATGATTGAGATTTTAAAATATATGAATATTGAATAATATTCAATTTGAAAAATGATTGTTGAAATCATATATGGATTTGAAGCTGAACTGATATTTGAAAATGGATTGATTTCGAGAACCTTTGACTATATAAAAATATTGATTTGGAAGTTTTCGAAATTATATAAAATGAATTGTATAAGTATGAAGTTATTTCAAAAACTATTGATTTTGAAAGGTACTCGATTTGAAAAGCGATGATCTTATATATAACGAAATTATATAACAAATATTCGAAATTGATGATTTGAAAAGGTACTATGTATAGTATGATATACATTTTGAAATTGAAGATATGGGAAGTACCTTCTGCTTGATTATCCGCTTTGTGGCCACATTGTGGATACATTATTGATTCTATTGATTGACTTAGGTCGTTCGGACACAAAATCATGAGTTCCTTCGAATTCCATAGCGTAACCTATGGTCTTATGACATTGGCTGCATAGCGAAATCCGCAGGGCTGTGAAGGCTTACGGTTACAGATGTTTCCTGGGGGGACTAGGCGAAACCATTGTGTAACTACGATCTATGGTCGTTTTTGGCGTAATCCGCCTGGGTAGAGCGATTGCCCTGAGGTATAGATATTTCCTGGGGGAACCAGGCGAAACCATTGTGTATCTACGGTCCACATGGCGTAATTCGAGGGGCAGATGATTGCCTTGAGTCTATAGGTGATACCGACGTCCGATGTAACCACCAGTGTTACTATTAAGTAGACTACGACCCATGCGAGTGTTTTGCATAGCGAAATTCATAGAGCAGTGATTGCTCATGGGTACAGAAGTTTCCTGGGGGACCTAGGTGAAACCATTGTGTATCTGCGATCTATGATTGTTTTGGATGTCATGGCATAAGATGTGGGTAGTGGTTGCCTAAAGTCACATGAGGCCGCATCGCTCTATCCTCTCAACTTAGCGAGAGAACGACCTTAGGGACTGCGTTCCATGACGATCCCGTTCGTTTGATTTCGTTGATTGGATTGTACTTTCCATATCTATTTTTAAAAGTTTTCCAAGTATTTTCACTGGGTGTTGAAACGGGTTTACTAAGTACTAAGAGATTTCTAGTCTTGTGCATGATCAACGTATTACTAGATTATGTAAGAACGAGGATAAACTTGTGGAAACATCAAGTTATCAAAATTATTTTCGATATAAAAGTATTTTGTTAGAAAAGAATTTTAACAAAGAATTTTTTTCAAACATTTCAGAATTGAATATAAAAACCATTTGAATTATCTACTGGTAAAACTAAGAAACCAATAGAATAAATACGTAAGTTGTATGTAGACCATTCTAATTGCATTTACAGTTTTGATTCAGATTTGAATACAAGATTTTAAGGAAATTCACACCTATCTGATTTTGGATTGTTCGCTCTATTCTCGACGACGAACACTAATGCGAGTTCTGGATACGAATCTGAAGTTCTCTATCATAGTTTATTACTATGTAAGGAGGATGGAAGTTTCTAATCAAGAAGTCGGATTAGATCCGCACTAAAATAGTCGGGTTACCAATACTAGTTCGGAAAATAAAATTGCATATTCAAATAAGAGATCGAACTTGGTATATGTATGAATGGTATATATATATTGTACAAATTCTAATAAAATGATTATATGCTATGGTTGCTAGCTATGATTGTTTCTTTCTTAGGATTGTTATGCTGTTTGGTTGCATGTAGTTGACATCATCCCTATTAGTTGCATTAAATTTCTTATATATCGTATGTTATATCCTTATTAGTTGATTATTTTGAGTAAAATATATCGTATGTTAAATTTCTTGCTTCGTTCCTTTTCGAGGACGAAAAGTTTTGAGTGAGGGAGATTGTAACGACCCGTAATTTTAACTATTTTAAATTATTGACTTTAATATAATTTTTGAATTAAAATGGTTAGAAATAAAATAAAATGATTTATTAATTAAATTTATTAGATATGAACTTAGATAAAATTTTAAATAACAAAATTTGATATAAGAAAAAAAATTAACTAATTTTAAATATTCGAATATAAATTTTTATAAGTCAAATAGATAAATTTCCTAATATTGAAATATCTGAATCTATAAATCGATTAAACTATATAAAATTTTGAAATGTAAATTTCTGAATAAGGAAAATTAATTAATAAATATATGTATTTAAACTTCACCATTTCAAACTCGCGATAAAATAATCTCTATATAAAAATGGTATATATATAAATATGTAGAAATGTAGATATGTATACATATGTAAATATATGTAAATATTTATATATATATATATGTATGTATATGTAGATATGACAAAATATACATAAGTACATATAGATATATGTATATATGTGAAATAGTGAATAGGTAAATATATACATATGGTAAAAATAGTGTAAGTATATATATACATATATACATGTAGGATGTATATAAACAAAAGAAACATCATCATGGCAAAACATTAGTTCAAGCAGAAAATAAATCAAATCACCATAAAAGATCAATTCAACTTATAGACCAAATCAAAAACATGAAATCACATCAGCTCATAAAATCAAATGAAAAAGAAAATAAAAGAATAAAGTAAAATAAATAAAATGAGAAGGGCCTGTACACGCAAGTTTCAGCCACCATTGTTTCCCTTCCTTTCTTTCTATATAAAGTCATACATGCTCTTGCCTCATTGTTTCCCTTCCTATTCATTTCTATACTTGTTCATGTTCTCAAATAAAAAAAGAAAGAAACAAAACAATGGAACTGCCATTGAAATAAAAACAAAGGAGGAGAAAAATAAAGCAACAGTTCATCAGTATTTAAAACTGTGAGTAAAATACTCTTTTGTTATTACTGACTATCATCTACATATATATAATTGTGTTTTGAATGAATCCTTGATCTATGTAAATGGTTATATTTTGATATGTAAATACATGTATGAATGATTTGTGTTTGATAAACCCAGTTCCATCCACCTCTAAGACACTGTTCTTCTTCTTCCATGGAAGGCTTCTCTGTTCATGTTTGAAAAAAAAATACTTAAACTTTTAACTTTAAAAACCTATATCTCAAGATCCATGGAGTTTTAAAACATGATTTCAAAACAAAAGTTGTTTGATTTTGAGTGAAGATTGTTTTAAAAATTATTTCATCAAATTTCAACAAGCATGGAGGAAGAAAAACACGTATTACAGAAAGTAACTCAGGTTTGGTCAAATTTCGTATGTCATGATTTAATGTTTGGATCATACGTTCGTGATCATTGTTGAAAATGGTGATTTTTAGTGTGGTGTGGAGTGAGAAACATTGAGATGAACGGTTTTGGGTGAAAATGGCAAATTTCGTTGGCATACACGATTTCGTGGCTTGCCGTTTTGCATGGAGGAGGGTTAGGGGATGCGGCGTACGAGAAAAATGGAGTGCCATTTTTCTATTGAGTGGATTGACGTGTCAAGGTCATTTTAGGGTTTCTAGGGTGTTGATTGTTTGGGTTTGGTTTTTGGGAAATGGCGTCGAGTAGGAGGTGAGGGGGAGGTGCAGTCCAGGGGGAAAAGAAGGAGTGGTCGATGCTGTTGGTGGAGTTTGGTGGCGAACAATGGTCTATGGTGGCATGGCGTGATGCTCGAGTGGGCACTGTGTGGTACAATTTTTGGGTTGAACTGTTCGAATTTAGAACGAAGGTTGTGTTGTGGTCTCCAGGTGGTGGAATGGGTCACGGCGGTAGAAGGTGATGTGGGAAAGGAGTCGGTGGCAAAGTCTGATCGCTTGAGTACGCATGCACGTGTACGCGTTCGTGCACATTGCTGGTTTCGAATGGAAGAAAGGGAGGAGCCTGGGGAAAGAAATTGGAAAAGAGCAGGAGGAAGGAGAGGAAATAAGGATGGGCCGTGTTTTTCTTTGGGCCGTAGATTTTGGGCTGGGGGGAGAATTTATAAAAGGATATTTTTAATAAAGTTATTTAAAACTTTTAAATTCTTAAAACAATGTTCCTCTTCCATCTTAAATTAAATTGAAGTGTAGTTGTTGCATCGAGGCCATATCATGGCATATTTTTATCTGAACGAATACGGGCAAGCTTTCTGAAATGTTTATTTAATGGTTATAACCTTTGAAGTAAATGAATAGTAAATTATTATTTGATTAATTATAGGCCAATTAGTTGAATAATTATTTAATGATCTGTTTTAAATTTTAAGCTAACTAAAAATTGATTATTTTAATTAATTTCTTGGGTAAAAAAAATCTGGATTTACATATAACTCGACCCAGTTAAGATAAAATCAGTCAGTGTAATTTGTAAACTGATTTAAATATTAAATCAAAGTCATTGATTTAGTTTGATCTATGCTTTGACTGATATTGCTCTTAGATGCTGCTTCAATTATCTATTGTTGTGCTATTAAGAAGCCAAACAAATCAAAGTAAATAGAATAAAACGTTAACACGTTTTACTGACAAGTAAATCGACTCGTAATGACCACTAGTTCAATTTTAGAAGAATGAATTGACCACAATCAAATTAATGTCGATGGCCAGTCATGATATAGTAAATGTATGGAATAAATTTACATATGTAAATATTAGCACCCTGGTTGTGAAATTGTTATTTAAACGACTTGGACTTTTAAAAATTTATCGTTTGGGTTCGAAGAGACCGGGATCGGATATCAGCGTTATCCGAAAGCACTTCGACCAAATAACTGTGAGAAATGCGGATTACGGATCTTAAGGGTGGAATAACACTAGAGGGGGGGGGTGAATAGTGTTTTGTGGATTTTCTAAATATTTTTGAAACTTATGTAAATTTAATCACCAACAAATGCAATTCATAGACACAGATATAATCACAGAATCAGACACAGATGTAAATAATAAATAAAAGCAGTAAAGGAAAGAACATACCAGGATTTTATACTGGTTCAGAGTTACCCTACATCCAGTCCCGCACAAATGTATGGATTTCTTATCAAAAATAATCTCCCAGATTGCACTCTCGATTTCAAGGCCATGAGGTACACCCTCCTATATTCGAGTCCGGGGCAAACTCTCTTGATTTACCAGGCCACAAGATCACCTAATCGATTTCTGGGGCTACAATCACACCCAATTGATTTCAAGGCTCAACCGCACCTTTTACTCAACAGTTTGATTTACAAAAGATCCTATAACTCTGAATAGCACTGAGATCTTATGAAGAGAGTGGCAGAGAATCAAACAAGAGATAATCAAGTTTGATTCACTTGGTATTTCGGCAGAGTATAGTTTGGGATTCTTTAGGATAAATGTGGGAGATGAAGAGAAGAGAAAACATGTGAAATCTGATAATAAATTTGTTTAGAACTACTGGTATTTATAGGAAATCAATTGCCATATCTATTCATGAAAGGATACGACGAATAGACACTTCTTTTGAAAATTTGAATTTTGAATTTAACGGGCACCATGTCGACATGGGGGTTGAGGGATGTCGACATGCTATAGGCAAAATTGGTGATTTTGATTTTCTTATTAAAATTGGTTTCTATAATTTGTCAAAACAATTTCTAAAACTTTGTAAATATATTTGAATATAGTTTAAACATATAAAAGAGTTTAGAAAGTAATTTTTAATATATATAATCTTAATCTATAAAGTGATTTAAAATCTGAGTAAATATTTTAAAGCTAAATATTTTAAACAAGAGATAGTTTAAAATCAATGACAATTTTGAAATCAAAATATTAAAAATGATAAAGATAGTTTTGAGGCTAAAATATTTCAACCAAGAGAGATGTCTTTTTGAAAAGAAGGTTTTGAAATCATTTAAAATAAGAGATATATTTTTGAAAACATTTTTATAAAATTAGTGGATATCAAAATAGGACCACTATATGTTCCACTAGATATTGTCGTGGGTTCCATCCCACTAGGGTTCCATCCCTTTAACATGCTCGAAGTGGATTCCATTACATGAATAAATTTCGAATAAAGATGTAAGTGCTTTCAGGAAGTTTTAACATAATTCTAGACTCAATACTTATCTTGTACTATTAAAATCTTGAACTCTTGATAACTTGATTTCTTGATACTCATGAGTCTTCAATCTTGATATCTTTGATCTTTAAATTCATCAGTCTTGTATCTCTATACTGTACAGTCTTCATTCTTGGTACCTACATGTTTATATCCAGCATATACATACATATATATATATATATATCTAAACTATAATGTTAATATTTATATTTTATGACAAGTCTGAAGGTTGTTGTCATCAAAACCATCCTTCTCAAGGACTAACAATCTCCCCCTTTTTGATGATGACAACATATGTTTATAAAATATACTTCTCCTTCACAATAACTCCCCCTAAAACTAATAACTCCCCCTTAATCTAAGCCTAGCTACTCTAACTACTCTATTTTATATTTCTCCCCCTTTGTCATAAAAAAAAACTAATCCTAAACTAATATAACTCCCCCTTAGTCTTATATTGAAGTACCTGTGACAAATTAAGATGGAGTGTGTGTATATATATATATAATAACCTGAGTTAATTAACGAAAACATAACCAATATGATGGTTTAAATCCAATAAACATATACTATGTTTCATATAATTTTATACATTCCATTCAAATCAAATCAATTCTAATCAAAGCAAATCAAATCAAACAATTTAAATCAAATCTAACAATTCAAATCAAATCAAACAATTCAAAAACAAGCAATTCAAACCATAAGGAGATCAAATATTTTTAGGAACTTCAACCCATCCTTCTTCTCCAAAGATAAGATCCTTATTAATATCTTCCCAATCTTCATTATCTTGAATTAAAGTTCCTTCAGGATTTGCATCGAGATCATCTTTGTTTAAGGCAGAAATCATCCAACGGAGGGCATCGAAATGCTTCTCTTGTTCTTTTATCATCTGCATTTGACTTAGTTCTAAGTGTCTTTGATAGCGGAGAATAAAAGTAAGTATATTCTTGAATGAATTGAGAGTTTCTTCAAGATTTTCACTTAGAGTTTAAGAAGAGGAAGCCATTTTTGATAAGTAGTTAAAAGATATAAATAGAGATAAGTAGAAATGAAGAGATTACAAATTTCTGGAATAAACAGGTATTTAAATAGGCAGAAATTCGTTTAAAATGAATAGACATGAGTTAGTTATTTTAATTTCAAAATTAAAAAAAAAACAAATCAGACAGTTATATGTCGACATAGTGGGTTGTGGTATGTCGACATGGGTATGTTAATCTATGTGTCTTCTTTGTTTTGTGAGTATGTATATATATAAACTTATATACTATACTAACATTTATTCCAGAGACACGATAAGGTAGAAAAACATAAGATAGATAAAAAAAATTATAGATAAATGAGTTAATACATGAGATACTACATAACATGATAAAATACAAGTTCATACAAAATAACCTAGTACATCACATCCTAGTTTTTAGAATGTGCTAGAGGATGAGGAGGATGATGATAAACCAAGTTTCCGACCAACTTTAGCAAAGTACTTGTTCATATTAGTGGTCATTTTATCCAATTTCTTACTAATGGACCTTTTGAGAATCCGTTCATTTTCCACTATGATCTTTTGATTTTTGAGGAGTGTTTTGTTGGAAGGATTGTTATGATATTCAATACTTTCCAAGGAGGTATCTTCATTTTCTTCTTCAATTTCCATTTCCCCCCCTTCTTCTTCATCTTCTTCTTCCTCATTTTCTTCCTCCATCTCTTCATGTGCCAACCTTTCATCCTTTTCGGCAAGAGATCCATATTGTTGAAATATGAAAGGAATTTTCATAAGAGAAATATTGGCATGATTAAACACTTTTCTTGAAATAAACTCTTCCCTTTTGTAATCAACACCAAAATAATTAAAAATCCGAGTGAGATAGATTCCATGATACAAAGTATTCTCACCCATTTCCAAATTTTTAGGACGAAGTTCATCCATAATCACTTGCGCCCAATTAATGTCAAAATGACCAAAAATGGCAAAAAGAGCTTTATAAACTTTTAAAGTCGGGTTATTGAAATTTCCCGATCCAGGAGTGATAGTATGTTGCAAAAGAAGATTAACAGTACGTGCTTTCGGACGAAAGTTACGATTTTTAAATTCAAAGTTGTCATCTCCTTCGAAAGTGTGATGAAATGTCTCACGATCATGTTCATCAATATTAAAAGTAGAAAGATCCATTCCCGATTTCTTGCAATTGAGAATGTTGCCCAAAATTTCGCAATTTAAAATAATTTTAGTGCCTTTAACACTACTCCAAATTTCAATTTCATTTCCTTCATGAAAACCGTGATTCAAATTTGCATAAAACATTTTAACAAGATTTGGATAACAAACAAAATCATTTTCAGAATTGTCAAAAAGACTAAGAATATGGTTCTCTTCAAGAAGAGTATTGATTTCATATGTAGAGAAATCGCTAAAGATAGCAAACTTTCCCGTATGAACTTTTTCGTAATTAGCATAGCTTATATAAGCCTTGATTGCTTCCGGATCATTATAGAGATACTCTTTGATGGTTTTAGACAGCCTCATTGTGGATGGAGTGCTTGAAGAAGCCATTTTTGAAGAGAGTAGAAAGTTTGAAAGAGTGAAAGAGAGTTTGAAGTTTAAAATGAAAGTGAAAAGATATGATAAGATAAGGGAAATTAATAGATATTCAATACTTATGTTCTCTGGTCAAGAGGTACCTTTCAAGAACATTGGAGTTGGTGAAAAGGTGGAGGGAAGTTCAAAGATTTGAATTCAAATTTGAATTTCAAATTTCTGACAGGGATGTCGACATCATGGGTAGGACCATGTCGACATGGGTCAGAGAATTCATGTGACTTATATTTTCCTATATACTTTAATCTCTATATATTTATATATTATTTTTAATGTCTATATATTTTCTGGAGTAATATTTAATATAATAATATTACTTTAATAAAAAATATTATAATATTAAAAAATAAAAATAAACATAATAAAAAATTAAAATTCAAACAAAAACAATCAAACAATCAATCAATTTTAAGCAAACAATTTCAACCAATATATTGTAAACGTGTACCTTTTTCTAGACTCATATCTCTGAGATCATCGGAATCATGAATAGCCGTAAAGCACATATTTGAATTTTCTGTCTTCTGATCATCATCGCTTGAGGATGAGTCTGAGTCTGAATTGTCTAGTGTAGCGGTATACGCTCTCTTCCTTTTCTTTGTATAATAATTGCTTGCAAGAAACTTTTGCTTATCAGGGTGCGGACAGTCTCTTTTGAGATGACCTGGTTCGTCACAGTTGAAACATTTGACATGGTTTGGTACTTTATTATGATTTCCAGAATTCCTATGATCATTCTTTTTGATGTTGTTTATCTTTCTGTATTTTAGAAACTTCCGAAAATTCCTTGTCATGAAAGCTATTTCTTCATCATCATCACTTCCCGATTCTGATCCATCTGTTAAAGCATTGAATGCAATTGACTTCTTTTCGAATGCCTTGCTATCTATTCACTCTTGCATTTGTACTTCAAATGACATTAAATTTCCAATCAATTCTTCAATCTTTAAAGTACTGATATCATTTGCTTCTTCAATTGCAAGAGTTTTCTGATCCCATTTCGGAGTAAGAGAATTTAGTATTTTTCTGACTTGATCTTCTTCGGAAAAAAAATTTCCCAATGATATTAGAGAATGCACAATATCTTGAAATCTACTATACATATTAGAAATGGACTCATTAGAATTCATTTTGAATAATTGAATCTGATTCGTGAGTATGGATATTTTGGTCTGTTTGACTTTGCTTGTTCCTTCATGAGTAACTTGCAAAGTTTTCCAGATATCATATGCAGACTTACAAACAGATACTCTATTAAATTCATTCCTATCAAGTGAACAAAATAAAATATTCATTTCTTTGGAATTATTTTGTGCAATAGTCTTTTACTCAGCAGTCCACTATGCAAAATTAATTGTAGGTTCAGAATATTCAACCTGTGTGATATTCCAAATGTCTAATCCTATTGACTGTAAATATATTTTCATTCTACATGCCCATATGCATAGTTACTGCCATTAAAAAGTGGTGGTCTGGCAGTAGACTGACCCTCTACAAATGAACTAGTGATAGTGTTAACAGAACCAGTGTTGGTAGCCATTTTTTTAAAAACTTTTCAAAATTTAGATTATGAAAACTTTGAAAACCTGCTCTTATACCAAATGTGAGAAATGCGGATTACGGATCTTAAGCCTGGAATAACACTATAGGGGGGTGAATAGTGTTTTGTGGATTTTCTAAATCTTTTTGAAACTTACGTAAATTTAATCACCAACAAATGCGATTCACAAACACAGATATAATCACAGAATCAGACACAGATGCAAATAATAAATAAAACCAGTAAAGGAAAGAACACACCAAGATTTTATACTGGTTCAGAGTTACCCTACATCCAGTCCCGCACAAACGTACAGATTTCTTATCAAAAATAATCTCCCAGATTACACCCTCGATTTCAAGGCCACGAGGTACACCCTCCTGTGTTCGAGTCCGGGGCAAACTCTCTTGATTTACCAGGCCACAAGATCACCTAATCGATTTCCGGGGATACAATCACACCCAATTGATTTCAAGGCTCAACCGCACCTTTTACTCAATAGTTTGATTTACAAAAGATCCTATAACTGTGAATAGCACTGAGATCTTATGGAGAGAGTGGTAGAGAATCAAACAAGAGATAATCAAGTTCGATTCACTTGGTATTTCGGCAGAGTATAGTTTGGTATTCTTTAGGATAAATGTGGGAGCTGAAGAGAAGAGAAAACAAGTGAAATCAGATTATAAATTCGTTTAGAACTACTGGTATTTATAGGAAATCAACATCCATATCTATTCGTGAAAGGATACAACGAATAGACACTTCTTTTGAAAATTTGAATTTTGAATTTAACGGGCACCATGTTGACATGGGGGGTTGAGGAATGTCGACATGCTCTAGGCAAAATTGGTGATTTTGATTTTCTTATTAAAATTGGTTTCTATAATTTGTCAAAACGATTTCTAAAACTTTTTAAATATATTTGAATATAGTTTAAACATATAAAAGAGTTTAGAAAGTAATTTTTAATATATATAACCTTAATCTATAAAGTGATTTAAAATCTGAGTAAATATTTTAAAGCTAAATATTTTAAACAAGGGATAGTTTAAAATCAATGACAATTTTGAAATCAAAATATTAAAAATGATAAAGATAGTTTTGAGGCTAAAATATTTCAACCAAGAGAGATGTCTTTTTGAAAAGAAGGTTTTGAAATCATTTAAAATAAGAAATATATTTTTGAAAAACATTTTTATAAAATTAGTGGATATCAAAATAGGACCACTATATGTTCCACTAGATATTGTCGTGGGTTCCATCCCTGTAACGACCCGTATTTTACGGATCGAAACATCATAAAATAATTAACAATTGGTTGCATTATTGATAAGTCGTTCAGAATTTTTCTAAGTCCTAAGTCGGTTTGGACGAGTTAAGAGATAAAAGTCTGAGTCGAGTTGCCGACTTAAGGTTTTGACCGAGTTAAGAAATAGGTCGTATTGTCTTAAGTCGTATGGTGGTTTAGGTCGTGGGTTAGTTAGAGCGACCTATAGAATTATGCGACCTAAGTTTTGGTTAAGTGTTAGGTCGGCTGGGAGAGTTAGCGACCTAGTGATTCCGGGTTAGCGACTTAGTGATTAAGTTGTTAGGTCGGTTGGGACGACCTATAGAAGTTAGCGACCTATAGGAGTTAGCAACCTATAGGGTTGAGCGACTTAAGGACTTAAGGATAGGCAGCGACTTAAGAAGGTTAGCGAGTTAGTGTAGTTAGGTCGGCAACGACCTAAGTAGTAGTGAGCGACTTAAGGAGTTAAGTCGTACGTGTTAAGTCGTAAGTTGTTAGGTCGCGAGGTAGTGTGCCTGTTAAGTCGTTGGGTTGCTGTAGCATGTGTTTTGGTTTAAGTCGTAGGTCGCAGGACTACTAAGTCGTAAGTCGTAACATGTTTTAAGTCGCGTGAAGACTTAAGGTGTTAGGTCGCTGGGTTTCTGCCGGAGTGATAGGTCGTGAGCGACTTAGTAGTTGTTAAGTCACGAGCGACTTAAGGAGTTGATATGTTTTAAGTCGTAGACGACTTAGTAGTTGAGTCGTAGCCCCAGTTATTTGTTAAGTCGTAGCCTACTTGTTAAGTCGCGTGTAAGTTAAGTCGCGCGCTTGAGATTTCCTTAAGTCGTAGGTTGGCATAGAAGTTAAGTCGTAGGTCGTATGGGGTGCTAAGTCGTAGGTAGGTATTTCTGTTAAGTCGTAAGTCGCTATAGCTTAGGTTGTTAAGTCTTTAGGTCGGAGGGGTCTTAGGTCGTAAGTCGGAGACGACTTAGGAGATAACCGAGTTACGACTTAGTGAATTTTTAGCTATAAATAGGAAGGGTTTTTCTCACTTTTTGGGATCCGGATTTTGAAGCGACGAAGTGCTGCCATTTTGAGAGCTCGACTTCTACACTTCTTCACTTCTTTTCTCCACTCTAATCTAGTGCTTCCTTTCATCCAAATCGAAGATCAAGATCAAAGATCCAAGAGCTAAAGTTGAAGATCTTCATCCATTGAAGTGAGATTTCTTCGTTTGAAGCGGATTCGTGATAGATCAAGCTTGATCCTTCGCTGTCCAGATCTAAAGCATGTTGATTTGAGGTTGTTTTGGTGATTTGGTGAGTGGTGATTATCTCTCACACGGATCCAAAGGAGTAGATCGGATTGTTCACTTGATTTGGTGTTAAAACAGTGATTTCTATGCATTTTTGTAAATCTAAGTATAGATCCATGTAGATCCATTGTTCATGATGATTTGACAACCATTTTGTACATGATTAACCTATGCAAGTTCATTCATCAAGTTGTAGAGATAATTCCCATGTTTCATGCTTGTTAGACTTTCAACTCTTTAATTACGAAATTGCCACTATTGTTATAATTGTCCATTTTGCTTATATTTGAATGCTTAATTACTTGGATTGATGTTTGACCTGATTGATTGCTGTGAATTAGATAATTATTGATTGGTTTTAGACAAGATGGTCGAAGGTGATTCGAAAGCTAAGGGAAAAGCTCTTGAATTGGAAAAGCTGCTCGTGGCATATGCAGCGGATGATGAAGCTCTTATGCATAGATTCGATGATGATGATGTTGAGATGAGACTTTGCGAGGATGTGATGAAGCGAAGTATGATATGAGATAGTCTTGGTCTAATCCAGACGGGATCATTCCAAGCATGTTGGTAACTCGGTGATATGATTCGAGTTAAGGATAATGGATGCTCGAGAGGCGCTTGAGCTAGTATGGAAATAGTCGTCGAGGAGGATAACTAGGAGGTTGAGATCTCATCGTTGTTGAAGGTTCTAGCATGCTCTAAGCAAGAGTACATGGGGACGCCCAAAAGACTAATTTGATGGTCAAGTACTCTGGGCAGATTCGATAATCCTAGGCACGGGTCACGATGACGTGCGGGAGTTATGTCTAGAACCGGGGTTACCATTAGCCCTTGACGGACGGCTGAAAGAATGTGCCGGTCATTCAATTAACGGTGATATCGCAGTAATGATAACAGTGATAGCCAGAGTCATGGATGTTTGGTTGTATCGTCATTCGATTTTAAGAGCGGTATTTCCTGGGTGCTTATCTGACCTTGGTATAGACCTTGGAGTTGGTACTTGGAAAACATCGCCCTTGACTCGAATGATTATTACTTTACTTTAAATTGTATGCTCTGCTATGTTGCTTCTGCTTAGTGTGTGTCTGGGGGCTATCACTGTAGAAAGAGGTGGAGTGGGAGGGTTGTATTCCTATTCCTTTTCCTTTATGCTCTTTTGGTATGTTGTTAGTTAATTTACTGCTCACTAAGACTGTTGTCTGACTCAAGGCTTTATGTTTTTAAATCTTATTGCCTTGGGCTGTTCATCCATTTTGGGACGGGCAGACTAGGTAGCAGGTGACAGGTGCTGTTCTTGCTTCCCACGATTGCTGATATCGAAGACGAGCTGGAGGGTTGCATATTATCTTCTTATTATATGTAATGGATGTTCCGCTGTTTTTATTCTCTTAGTGTTATGTAGTGAGGCTTGTTGTATCGACTATCCAGATGATTGTATTCAACTATTATGAAGTTTTATTGATGGGATTTTATTCTATGAAGCTTCACTATACATATACGTTCTATTGTATTTTGTCCATGCGCTGTGAGTAATACGATAGATTCTATTGTTTTAATTTACCTTGACAATCGTCCATGGTCGCCTGGCACACATTACAGCGCACTATCTCTAGATTCCGTGCGGGGGTCATGGGCGGTCGTCACAATCCCACTAGGGTTCCATCCCTTTAACATGCTCAAAGTGGATTCTATTCCACGAATAAATTTCGAATAAAGATGTAAGTGCTTTCAGGAAGTTTTAACATAATTCTAGACTCAATACTTATCTTGTACAATTAAAATCTTGAACTCTTGATAACTTGATTTCTTGATACTCATGAGTCTTCAATCTTGATATCTTTGATCTTTAAATTCATCAGTCTTGTATCTCTATACTGTACAGTCTTCATTCTTGGTACCTGCATGTTTATATCTTGCTTATACACACACACACACACACATATATATATATATATATATCTAAAATATAATGTTAGTATTTATATTTATAACAAGTCCTAAGGTTGTTGTCATCAAAACCATCCTTCTCAAGGACTAACAATAACTACCACGGACCTTAACGGTTTGATTGTAGAGCCTATACTGGGTTTTAATCAA
This sequence comes from Allium fistulosum, assembly GCA_030737815.1. Classification (NCBI taxonomy): domain Eukaryota; kingdom Viridiplantae; phylum Streptophyta; class Magnoliopsida; order Asparagales; family Amaryllidaceae; genus Allium; species Allium fistulosum. The sequence goes on from CM060903.1 coordinate 267,604,021, forward strand.
TGTAACAATTTTCGGCTAGTTTAAACAAGTATATTGTACTTAGACATTATTATAATATCACGGGATTTTCTGTAAAAGTGTTTTTGGTTATCGTAAGGTAAAAACCCGTCGTGTTTATGTGTGACACGGTCTTACAAGATACCTGTTTTTCGAAGGAATTTGATAACCTAATTAATTCAAATTAAGTGTGTTTACTCACGTTGGTTCCCAGCCTGACTCGGGTGTTACTTTATTGTAATGCTCGGGTCAGACTGAGTATTATAGATTCAGGTTAGGATGCTGTGGAGCTCAGGAGACGAGTTGGAAGACAGAGACGTATTACACGTACTTGATTATATTCCGATGTGTATTGTAGGCTTTATATTCAGCACCTTTAAGGATAATTTATTATAACTGTCCAGATTTCTATGTTGATGGATGTACTCTGATAATTTGTATGTATATTAACAGTTACAGTTTTCTTGTATAAAAATATGTCATTGTATATTATATTTTGTTCCGCCGCGATTGTGAGATTCTGTCTTGTTGTTTCTGTTTCTTCTTCTATCGTTTTCTTCTTAAACCATAATGATCTGGTATTTCCGGCACTCGATTGCTCGACATTCTATACAGTGAATGTATTAGTGTTGATTTTCGAGGGTCGAATATCCCAGTCGTTACACAAAGTTTTGACTAGAAGACAAATAAATCAAATAAGTAATGTAGCATTTATATCTAATTTTGAATCAAAAAATTATAAGGAAGCATCAATTGATGATTTATGGATTTTAGCAATGCAAGATGAACTTAATAAATTTGAACAAAATAATGTTTGGGAACTAGTACCAAGACCAAACGATCAATCAGTAATTGGAACAAAATGCGTTTTTAAAAACAAAGCTGACAAAAACGGAAATATTATACGTAATAAAGCAAGATTAGTGGCACAGGGATACAATCAAGAAGAAGGCATTGATTATGAAGAGACTTTTGCACCTATTGCACGTCTTGCAACCATAAGAATATTACTTGCTTTTGCGTGTCATCATAACTTTAAGCGTTTTCAAATGGATGATAAAAGTGCTTTCTTAAACCGTTTTATTAAAGAAAATGTTTACATAGAACAGTCACCACTATTTGTTCATGAAAAATTCTAGACCATATTATTAAACTTAAAAAAGCATTATATGGTTTAAAACAAGCACCTCGAGCTCGGTATGATCGGTTAAAATCACATTAATTTAATTCCGATTTTCAAGTCGGTAAAATAGATACTACATTATTTATTAAAAGAGAACAGAAGGATATATTAATTGTTTAAATTTATGTTGATGACATTATATTTCGATCTACAAATGAAAATTTATGTAATGAATTTTCTACAATAATGACAAACGAATTTGAAATGTCTCATATGGGTAAATTAAATTTCTTTTTAGGATTACAATTAAAACAATTAAGTAATGGAATTTTTATAAATCAAGAAAAATACAGTAAAGAACTACTAAAACGTTTTGGAATGGATAATACTTCAAGTAAACCCACTCCAATGAGTATTTCTACTCATCTAGATAAAGATGAACATGGAAAAGAGTTTGATAAAAAAAATCGAAGCATGATAGGATCTTTACTATACTTAACCGCTAGTAGACCATGTATTATGATGAGTGTTTGTTTATGTGCAAGATTTCAAGCACAACCTAAAGAATCACATCATCGGGCAATCAAACGTATTTTACGATATTTAACCAACACTAAAGATTATGGTCTATTTTATCCAAAAGGCAGTACATTTGAACTTGGTGGATGTAAATCGGATAGAAAAAGTACAAGTGGCGCATGTCACTTTATGGGTCAATCGTTAGTTTCGTGGTTTAGTAAAAAGCAAAATTATGTTTCTCTTTCAACGTGTGAAGCCAATATATTTCTGCTGCTTTAGCATGCTCTCAAGTAATGTATATGCAACAAACACTTAAAGACTATGGAAAAATAATAAACAAATCTCCAATATATGGCGATAATACTAGTGCTATAAATTTATCTAAAAATCCAATTAATCATTCTCGAACAAAACATGTAGATATTCATCACCATTTTTTAAGAGATAATGTTGAAAAAGAAATAATAACTCTAGAATTGTTAATACCGAAAACCAAATAGTTGATATTTTTTACAAAACCATTAAGTGAACAAACTTTTATTAAGTCAAGATGGGATCTAGGAATTTGTTCGTACAATGAATTTATTAACTAAAGTTATAGAAATAATGTTTGGTTCACTTAAGTCTGTAATAGCTTATATGAAATGTCAACTAAAAATTTAATTTTATAACTTTGAATTAACCACTACTATATAATTTTTTTAATAATAACCATTTAAAATCCTATGATTTAACTCATTTTACTCAACTACTTTTCTAAATATAACTAAATTTTATCTTATAAATTTAGTTATATACTTAGAGATAAATAAACACGCATAAATTTTCTAAAAAGCAAATAAAAGAATGTCTTCAAAAAATGATTCCACCTATTCATCTATCGACTATAAATCCCACTCGTCTGATAGAACTTACGTATCTCCAACAAAAACCACTCCTACATCATCTCCTTCTCTAAATATTATCGGATCACCAACGTATCACACTGGCTTTTCTCCAAAAGGAAAGAAAGCTAAACGATCAATTGATCTGAAACCATAATCTCTTTCTGGCAAAGTCGATGAGATATATCACTATCAACAAGAGATGATCGGCATTTAACGTGAAATGTATTACGAGCAACGCCGTCAAGGATCCCATCTAAATTTTCTTGAAAAGTGTACTCTTGCAATTTGTGGGCATTCACCAACAAAAGATTGCATGCATCAAAAGTCTCACTGATTATGAGAAACTCCTACAAAAGCACATAACATTACTCCGAGAAATCTATACAAACCAGGATCATCAAACCAAGCTTGGATAGACACCCCAGCTCATCCAAGTTGGTCTTCACTCAAGCCATTACTTGATGATACAAAAGTTAAACCACATTCGTGGGATATTCAACAAAACAGTAATTCTACCTTCTCCGACAAACACTAAAACTTTTTGTTATATATCATATAAATTATATTTATTAATCGTTGATATGTATTCTGGTTAATATATTTTTTAAAAGATTTCACTAATATCGAAAATTTACCCCATATATCAGAATTTACATATCACAGACGTCTGTGGATATAGCACAGACGTCTGTCTACACTTTTGGAAAAAAATTCCCTGTGGCCACAGACGTCTGTGGATACATCATAGACGTCTGTGAGTACTCACTGTAAAACAAGAATTAGCCACAAACATTTGTGGATCCATCACGGACGTTTGTTCAAACCCTCGGCCTTCAAATTACTAAAGCCACAGATGTCTGTGCCTTCTTCACAGACGTCTATCGCTACTCATCTAGCAGCCCTATGTAAAGAAATTTACCCCACTTTTCACTTTACCTCCATTACAAACTCTGATTTCTACAACCCTAGAGTTCAAAACCTCCAAATTTTACAATCAATGGTCCCAAGGTTTCCGTCTTCAAAAGAAGATTAGACGATTCGAGGCTCTTACCCAAAAGAAGATTCACTCTGGACCTTTTTATTGCCTTGCCAATATTATGGAATATGAAATTATTGGAATTACAACGGATGCCCACTGTTGCAATTTAATTAGCTATGATGCGAATAAGGTAATCATTCATCCTCTTGCTATTACCCCTTCTATTCAAATCTATGTAGTTCAGAGATTTGGAATCCAGAGAATGATGAGGGTTGGTTATGGTCAAGTGTTTATAGGAAAAAAGTTAAAATTGATGTATATACCATTGGTCGTATTTTAGGATGTTCCTATGATGGGATTGATTTAACCGATATATCTGATCACAGTCTTCTACCTAGAGACGAAGTTACCAATCAAATATGGGAGGATAAAATGCCACAATGGAAATCCATTTATCTTCGACCAGGGGCTAGACTATTAAATCGTATGATAATTAATACCATCATTCCTGGTCTAGGTAGTCATGAACAAATTTATCCCAATGATCATAGAGCTTTGTATGCCATATTTGCTCGCCTATGGGTTAATTGGGAAAAATTTATTCATGATAAAATTAAGGGTTTTTGGTCTCAGCATCGTCGTTCCATTGTTTATGCTCCTTATATCATGCGAATCTTGCAAAATCTTTGCATTCCTTCATACGTAACACAACACGAAGAAATTCCCACAAAAGATAGTGGTCTGCGATATCTATCACCATTGCATCTTCCCAAAAGCCCTCCTCATATTATCCCCTTTAGCCAATGGACTCAACAACAACAACAAGTAGAACATCATGATCCTCCTCTAACTAGCACACCTCAGCACTACTCCCCTCATACTTCCCAACAACCACCTTTGTCCAGTCATCATATCGAATATTATTCCGACTTCGAAATACAAGAAGCTCGTCTTGAACCAACACCGGTCGAATCTCTTTCTGATTTAGCCATCAAAAATCAAAGAATAATCATGGCTAATCAGCGAACTTTAAATAGAAAGATGACGGGATTGGAACGTTCTTTCTCCACTAAGATGACAAAGATGGAGAAGACATTAGATAAAGTGGTCTCCACTTTAGGGAAAGTAATGCGCAAGGTACTTGGCCGATCTTCCTCATGATCATCATCTTCGCCTTCCCCAATGCCTCCACCTCAGGTTCAAACACCGGTTTATCGCGCTCAACCCTCTCTTGAAGGTACATCTCATGATCGAGGTGCTCGAGGAAAGACTCCAATTGATATACAACCTGAGGATGAGGAAGATGACACTGATGAGATGTACGTGTCCAATACTTATCATTTTCAACAACCATACAAGGCATTTCAAGGCTTTTCTATTCATGAAGATGAGTACAACGACCAAACTCAGTGGCCGGGTACACATGAGCAGGATCCATCTTCTTATTGGGAGTATTAAGAGAATTACGAAGGATTATCTTATTCGGACAATCAGTATAATTAGACTTTATTTTCTAACTCTTATGCTTGTTTGCTTTCCGATTTTAACTTTTGTTTTTCATTTCATATTGAACATTAACATTTGATGATAACATGCTATGATTATTTAATATATCCATATCATTTATCATTTCCCTCCATTTTGATTATGACAAAGGTGAAGAAATCTATGCATATACATAGGGGGAAAAGCATATACATAGGGGGCGACAAAATATAGATAAACATGATAATACTTCTATTCTATTGTTGATATCTGATTATATGGTCAATATTTGAATGTATAGTTGATTTGTGATTATATAGTTGTCATCATAAAAAATGGGGAGATTGTTAGAACCTCCAACTTATGTTTCAATGATAACAACAATACAATCATATACATATATAGACTTTATCATGATTGTAGGTATATACTACAAGTAGCCACCATGATCGAAGATATTGAGACTCAAAGAGAAACGAAGATTCATTGACCATACTAAGGTTATTCTACTATAAAAGAGTCCTAGATAAAATATTGTTAAGGTGCCTTTGAGTATATATGCATACACTATCATACACAATTTTATATACATCAAAATCCAGTGGAAACTGCTTTTTCACCTCATAGACATCCGACGTATACTCACAGACGTCTGTGACAAGTCTCGTGTTAAAAATTAAAACTAGTCACAGACGTCTATCATTACACCATAAACGTCTGTCATGGAAAAAACTGTCATATTTGAAAAGACACTTCTTTTTGAAACTAAAGGAAATCGTCTTTTATGAAGAGTTGTAGCCATTAAAACGAAAAGATTTCTTCGAAGAGTAACAACTCTTCATCCGCACCTCTCTGATTCTATAAATAGATTCTTGATTGAGAAGTAGAAATCACTTACTTAACTTGATTTGATCAATTCTTCACTCACTTGATTTCAAATCTTGCATATATACTGTTTACATACTCTCAATCCATTATAACCTTTTGGTTAAATCACTTTCTACAACTCAAAGAAATTATATTCATATACTCAAAGGAGATCATATGAAGATTTGTACTGTAAGTCAAAAACTGTTTTATTGGAACAAAAGATTGTCAAATACACTTTTGTATTAAGCCTATTCCTCCGGGCGAAATGAGGGTGGTTTGTTTAAAGGAAACACCGAAGGGGAGCTTTGGGAGTGGACGTAGGATGGGAGGTCCGAACCTATATAAAAACTCTGGTCTGCACGCTTTTTATATTTTACTATTTATTGTCTACTATTGCATTAATTTATATACTTGCATACATACGATCCACTAGATTTTCATTACTCATGACTACCGAGGGCACCTAGAGGTTACGTACTAATAGTTATTGGATAACCATGAAATGACTCACTCGGTAGTTTTCTTTTGGTTAATATAACTAAGGTCAAACAAAAAATATGGATATGTTACACAGTTTTTTCGACTTAAGAATACCGTGAAACTTCAATATGAAAGTTTCGCTTTGTTTATAGTGAAATCATGACATAGTGTCCATCGAGTGACTATAGTTGGGTCGAGTGGAAGTATTGGCAGTGAAGCACTATTCAAGTGAGGATTCGTCTCCTCAGTTATATGGGGTTAGTATCACGGTCAACTCAAGTCAACCCAAAGTCAAAATCTCTGACCAGAGTAGTTCGGTTGATAATAGCTATTATGATTGAATCAAGGACATTGTGTTTAGATTATAGAGTTGAATGTGGACGATGTTGGAATTTTGACCATTACCAAATTCAACAAGTCCAAAGTGATACGGTTTTGACGAAGAGAATTAGTGTAAATGATTATCACGACTGGGTAATGCTTATTAAATTAAAATTAGATTTTTTGAAAATGAGTAAGCAATAAATTTGGCCATACTATCACACCACCTACTAAGTGAAGTGTGAACGTTAACGTTCGAATAGTTAGACGTTAATCACTGACCACCCAAGAGTCACATAACTGAATCGATGAATTTTCTTAAGACCGAATGATTTAATTAGTTTATAATTGTTATAAATTGATTAAATTAATTTTTTAAAAACTTGGATATGACTTTAGAAATAAATTTGTTGCATATATTTATAGAAGGGTTATAAATATGTTGATCGATATGAGATATCGACAACAAATTTAGTTAAATATATTTATGTATATTTAAATTTGGTTAAATAGGCTCATAACCCATGCATTTTAGAGGGAAAATTCATTGCTTTGGCTAGAGAAAGGAGCAGCTACTATGCACGAGTTTAGGGTTTTGAGATGTGTGGTTGAGTACATTTTCTGCTCTCTTGTCCTACCTATATAAAAGCTAATCTCAAAACCATAGTCAAAAGCTAATTCATTTTTTACTGCCACTTTCTTCTTCCTCATTCTCATTTTAATGGAAGCAACTTTCCTTTAAAATCATCCATAAAATTCTCAAATCCAATTAAAAACTAAAAATACTAATTTGTAATAGAAGGTGTCTAATACTAGATTAGTAACCTGACTGATAGTGAATTGTTCTTAAAAGAGAAATCATTGTTTAATGTGGACTCAAAGGCTTCATTAGGAGGTGCACTTTTAATTATTATCATCATTTAAAAGTTGATTTACATCCAAATCCTCTGTTTGTATTCAGATTTGTTTATTGTTTAGAATAGGTGAGATTTTTGTGAGTACATGTGTTTGTTACAATTAGATTGGTTATGTGTTTGTTATAATATTTTATTTGTTGACTTATTGTTATAATGTTTTTATATTTGATGCACCATGTAATAAGATACAGTAAAATTTTCATATTTTTTAAATTTAATTTAATTTATTTTTTAAATTAATTCACTTTCTGCTTGCAATCAATTATTTAATTAAAAATATAATTTCAATCGAGAAAATTCTAGAAAAAATTTTTAAGGCTTAAATATGTATCTAGAAAAAAGTTTCAAATTTTTATAACTTTATTTATTAGTTTTTTGAATTGATTTATTTTTGTAATGCAATTAATTAATTAATTAAAAATACAATTTCAGTTGAGAAAATCTAAGAAATTTTTTCTAAGCCCAAAATATGTCTTAGATACCTTCAGCAATATTTTTAGTAATTTTCAACTTGATTTCCTATTTTTAAGAATTAACTTGATTACGAGCTATTATCAATTATTTAATAATAAATTAATCTTCAGCCCAAAATGTGTTTCCAGATTTTCTAAAATTTTAAAAACTTGTATTATCATCCTTTAATTATTTTACATAAATTTGTTATGGTAGAAACTGTTTTATTCAATACACACACACACATATGTTAGTATTTTGTTTTGACATAGTATACAAGCACATATTTGGACAAACTACAGTGCACACAAAATAATCTAATGTGTTCGCTGCAATGTAAATCCCAGCATCTATATACGGGCACATTATACCTTTATGGATTATGATGCTACATATGCACACACATATATGTGTATATATATGTATATGAATATGATACATACATACATAGATATATATACTTGTATAAATAAATAAATAAAATAAAATTAATTAAATCTCAAACTACAAATTGAACAGTTAGTATACATATGACATAGTAATAAATAATTCTATGAATATATTATTAATAATGACATTTAATGAATCAATCAATTCAAATTAAAGAGAGAAAATGAAAAGTTTCTCTCTCCATTTAATATAATTGATGCTCTCAATTAATTCTTGTTTTAGGGAAAGAAATGAAATGTTTCATTCCCTATACATTAACACTTATAAATAAATGTTAGGTGTATTTGATACACTATACATTTAAAATTAAATTTATCTAAACTTCCTTTTTACTATTTTAAACAGAACACAAGATTTTATTCAAACCAAATTTGGAAAAGTTCTAAATGAAATTTAGACTTCGTAGGCCAACTAAAGATCCAAAATGGTAAAAAAATTGAAATTCACCCATTTCTTCCACTGTGGGCTGGCCCAGTTCCTTTATAGCATTCACTTAATATAGATTATTTATTTCATATGCTACAACCAATTTACAGCGGAGAGTTCTTCGGCTAAATATCTTGAACATAAAGAAATAAATCTCATAGAAAACAATGTTCTATACGAAACTACATTTCAGAATAGAAATCATATTTCTCATTCCAATGTTAAGTATCAATTATTATTATTTCAATTATCGTTTCCACTGTTTCTTTATGAAGTAAAAGTGGCTATTCACTCTCTACATCCCAATTTTATATTAAATCATATCCACTCTTGTACACTCGTTTTTCTTTCTAAATGGTCGAACCATTCAAAAGAATACCCTTACTACAACATCATAATGAAATCTTTACAAAAGCACACTTGATCATCCTTAACATTTAAGGACATCAAATGTATTGCACTTTGTGTAAACTGATCAAACTGACATTTCAGCGATAGAGTTCTTAGATCTATTTTGTTGTTTTGGTCTTGTGTTACATTTAACACAATACGATTCTCATTGTAATCAATCAAATTAGATACTCGACCTCTCACTATGGTTTATTTGCTTATTTTGGATGAACTAATTTCATCAAAATATCCTACAATGATCATTCACCATATAACGTATATATATATATGATAGTATATGGATCAAATATCCCCGGAATTGTATTGTTTTTGAATTCGGAACTAATAGAATGCAATACATGGTCTTGATCAAATAAATACGTAAATGGCCAAATTATGAATGTATTTAGTAGTTGTAAAATTAGATGCTTGCATGGGTATTAAAACATTAATATGCAAGAAGCATTTTTAATAAGTATATGTTATATTTCTATTTGTCAATTTTTAATTTAGTTCAATTGTATATCTTAATTGATAAACATTTTATCAGTCTTATTAAATGCACAAATTTATCAATGTAGATTATATAGCATATGTTTTTACAATAATAGAAAGGTTAAATATTATCATTTCATTTTTCTAATAAGGCTCCTACTAGTCTCTTATGTTTCACCTAACCCTAAGTGAAACGTAGAGGTCTTTTGACTTCACTAGTTGGTGTTAGGACTTGCATGCCTTAGGATTCTGATCTTAAGGAAAGGTAAACAAATCATAGGCATGCATATAATGGATAACTCCTTGTCGGTTGTATAACATACAACTCCTAATCCATGGTACTTTGTCCTGATCTCGCCTTTACCTTAAGGAAAGCATAACAAGTAAAGTGAGACTATTCACACAGATATATCATTTCGTGATGACCTAAGTATAATGCACGTACCTTGAGAAAAACACAACAAATATATGTAGTTATATTACCTTGTTTATTCAATATATTAATAGTACTACATATAACATCCCTGGCTTGAGGAAATCTCAACAACTAAAGAGTATGCAAGTAATCTATAATATATAAACGATAGAGGACAATTTTTATATTAAAGATTCATAATCTTCAATATATTAAATCGAGTGATATCGACTTATAGAATAATGTATTTCTTATGGAATGCCCTCGTGATTCAAGTGTCAGCCACATCAGAAATCACGGTATATGTACATTTATATATGTGTTCAATCCTTAAGTCTGTTTAAGGTTTATTTAATGTTCCACCTTTAGTTTATACATTCATATTATATAAATTTTATTATTAAATAATCGTTATATTTCATATTACTTATATAATAGTCTTATATATAATATTATATTAATTAAATCTTATTTAATTAATTTTGATCAGTTAACATTTTAATTAATTTTATATTATCTAGTATAACTTTTATATTAAATATTTACCATATGTTGTAACCTTTATAGTATAACACATATATCTCATATATATGTATTTTTATTTAATTTAATTAACCTTTAATTAATTTAATTAATTAATTAATCTTTAATTTATTTATTTAATTAACCATGTTTTAATTAAATTGTATTAATTTTGAAAAATCATATTATATACATACATATATACTTATGATATCTTTAACATTTTAAAATCTCATAACATATATAGAAAAAATACAATACATGTATATATTTTTCATTAATTAACTTATTTAATTAATATTTATTTTACTAATCTTATTAATAAGTTTAAATTTAAAAACTAATTTATAATATTTTTCAACTATTTTGAAAATTTTAATTATATTATAACTTTTATAATATATGTACATCTTATTTTAAATTTAAAATCTTATATTGTTAATTTTCAAACAATTTTGAAAATCAGTTCAGGGTCCGATTTAAATTGGGCCTTTTCTATTAGGGCAACCTTTGGGCTCACATATTTGTTTGGGCCTGACCGGTAGCTAGGTAGGGTAGAGATCTTGATTATCCAAACCTAATCCTTCGACCCTACATTTCTTAGACTCCCTACTAACTGGATTATTAGCTTATTTGGCTAACCATAGTATGACTAATCTAGACAGCATAGGCTATTGGGCTCTGTTATCCTTCTTGGAACTAGGCCATCCTACACTGGATGTAGTGGGTGAATTTCAAATTTTTTACCACATTAAATCTTTATTGGGCCTATGAAGTCTAATTTATTTTGAACATTTCTATATTATATTTAATAAAATCTTTTATTTTACTTAAATTAATAGATTGATATAGTTATATTTTATTTATGTTATGATATATACATATATAATATACCCCCCCACACACACATATATGTCTCCATGTATAACATATCAATATGTACAAGGTATAACATGCCCATGTATAGATGCTAGGATTTACATCGCAACAGACACATTAGCTCATCCAATATGCAAGTATATATTATCCAAATATATATATATATATATATATATATATATATATATATATATATTTGTGTATGTGTATATACCATTATTTATATAAGTATTATATATATAAAATTTTGCTTAAATAATTATATATGTATATACATATATTTATATGTATGTTTATATATTTATATAAATATAATCATACGAATAAAATATTAATATTACATACATATTATTAAAATACATTTATTTTAAATTATTTATAAATATTAAATTAATTCTTTTAAATCGTGAGTAATACATATGTACACACACACACACACATATATATATATATGAATTTTTTTATTTTAAATATATATATATACATGAATAAATGTATAATATATATATATTAATAAAATACTTAAAATATTATTTTAAAACATAAAAGTCCAGTCTTGCGCACTACAGCTCAGAAAATAATTTTTTTTGAATATTAAGATACATTTAATTAAATATCTGCTCGAAAACTAATAAAATATTAATTAAAATTTTCAAAACTTAATTTCAAATTTCCATAAAATCCTAAATGATATTATATACTTTGAAAAGTTTTTCCACGATAATTTTGGTTTAAAACAATTTTAAAATGATTTTTCTTTTTCGATTGAAATTAAATAATTAATTTAAAAATAAAAACATGTTTTTTTTGTTTTTTTGCCGAGAGCTTCTTTACTATTAATATGTTTTATAAAATATAAAATATAATTTAATTAATATAATTTATTTATGTAATAAGTTGACTTAAATAATATCAAATAATAATACAAATATTTTCCCATTGCCAAAAATTATCATTATAACGACCCAAAATTTAATCGCTATTTAAATGAATATTTAATTATATTTTAAATAATTAATAAATGGATTTTTATTAACAATTAAAACTATTTTAAACAATAGCTAATGATAATTAAATCACTTTCAAAATTTGTTTACCAAAATATATTGTTCATAGAGAAATAGAAAATGTGACCGGAAATTATTATTCAAAATATCAACTTTTCATTAGTTTAAAGTTATTCAAAAGGTCAACACTATTGTAAACATTTGTGCACACTACAAATCATTTAAACATGTGTACATGTACACATATATTCATGTACGTGTTTCTTCTTAAGTGTGTGTGTATGTATAAGAATAAAAGAAGATATTTATAGAGGAATAAATAAACAAATAAATAAATGTATAAAATACTCCTTTTTCAACATAAGTACACATGACATGGTATGAATAGTTGAAAGTAGGGAGGAAGTCAAATGGACGGTTTTAAAGTGGAGGGAGAGGTATGGCTATGCATGCATACTTATATTTAAATGTAAATCACTTATTATTATTTTAATCAAATCCCAAGCCTATATATACTCCTTTATCTTTACATTTTTCATTTTACAGACCTCCTTCTTCATTTCAAAATCCTAAGAACTTAAGAAAACTTAAGCATGGTCTCCTCTTCATAAATTGTAAAACAAGAAAAATCACTTCTTTTGGCTAAAATCTCCTCTTTTATTCACAAAATCACTTCTACATCTCCTACAACACCTCCTCTTTCGAAATACAACACTCCATCCACGAAAACACACCATGGGCAAGCCAAAACCCATGATGGCCGAGCCCAGACATCACTAGGCCAAGCCATATTACCCTAGTTCAAGCCAAATTCAAGTGTCCAAGCATCCAAAGTTTCATACTTGCAAAGTTTCTAAAGCATTTTTCAAGTTTCGGCAAAAGTTCCTTTGTTTATAAAGTTTCGGTGAGTAAAACTTTTATTCTTGGAATAGAATTTTACTTGATTTTGATGGACTATATGTTGCAAAAATATAGTGATTGTTATGTTGAATTTTCATGTCGTATTGATGGCATATGATGATATGTTTATGTTTGGACTTGGATTTGGTGATTGGTTGATATGTGGATTTGTTTGGATATGAATATGAATGTGGATATATGATATTGGGTATGATATTATGGTAGTATGTTTATGAAACAAAACCATGTGTTTGTGATGTAAATGTTGTGAAGTTTGCACCTTGAAAAGTCGCAAAGGACTTGAGATCCGATTTGAAAACGAAAGCTTGTTTTCTAGCTTTGGATTTTTGAAAATATTTTCCAAGTTTTCACCTTGTTTAAAGATTTCAAAACTTTTCCATTTGTGTTTTCAAAGATGTAGTAGCTAGAGTTAAGGTGAAGTTTTCACCTAGAAATCAATTCTAGCGAAATGCAGGCATAGCGATACACTGCACTAAATCAGTCCTTTTGTAACACTTATTTTTTAGAATTTGTAACGGTTATTACTGTTGTAAAATAGCAACGTTGGTGCAGTTTTGTAACAGTTATAGCTGTTATAATATTTTTTGATGGTGTAATTAAGATGAAGTAATTGGGGTAAATATGTAATTTTGGCAACTTCCTCATTTCTAACGCATCGTTGTTCATTTCCTCATCTAAATCTAGGGTTTATTCTTTCACATTGAAATCAAAATCCAGAATTAGCTACACGCCATAGTTACCACTACCATCATCCACAATAGAAATCAAAATCAATCATGCCATCACCATAACCTCCTCCTACTCTAAATATGCCACACATCGTTGCCCATCAAACCCTAAAATCAGCCCTCTAATCTCTTACCTGGGCCTACCATATCCCTATAATCTTCACCTGACACTACCACCTTACCCTGATCCCAACCTCACAGCATGCTCGTGGAGCAGTGGCCTAGCCTCATCATGGAAGACACCTTTGAATCCAAACTTCTCTCGAACTTAGGCTGAGATTCAGATGCTCGTGAAGGGGAAAAAATTTTGATATTTTTATTAGGGTAATAATTATAGACCGCTTCTCCTGCGTTCTCTCTCCCAAAAAAAACCCAATTTTTTTCCTCATAGAAAACGCAACAAAATTAAGACAGAGGAGCGTATAGATCTCAATTTTCCCTACTCAACTCCATTTTGTGTAACGACCCGAAATTTTCGATCCCGAAAATTCCAGATAGTTATGAAAAAGAAGAAAGAGATAGAAGAAGAAACAGAAAAAAAACACAGAATCTCACATTCGCAGCGGATGAAATATAATATCAAATAATATTCTTTATACAAAGAAACTGTATCAGTCAAATACATTTTAAATACATCTGAGTTACAACATATATTCACAGATACTGGACATATACAAAACAACATGTCTCAGACAACTACAATATATCATAGTGGAATACACTCCATACGTTCCTGCTATCCAGCCCGTCTTCTGAGCTCCAGAACGTCCTCACCTGAAAATCTGTAATACTCGGTCTGACCCGAGCATTACATCAAAGTAACACCCGGGTCAGGCTGGAAACCAGCGTGAGTAAACTCATCTAACAAAAATTTTAAATCCATAGAACTTATTTAAACCCGGGATGACTCGTACTTTACTACAAGTAAACAACTTATATTGTCAACATTTTATTTTCACAACGAAATATCTAAGTATCCAACTTAGTTTAAATGATCCCTATTATCCCAAACCAGCCTATTGATTTCACATACCAAGCTACAAAGAAATTTAGAAGATTTCAAATCGAAGTGGTGTCGGATATTTCAGATACCCAACTCCGGTCTCTTCGAATCCAATATCCTCTTAACCAAGTTATTCAACGAATACAATTCAAATTTTCAAATTACAAGGTGACATCTTTATACTCAATAATTTGTCAATGATAGCTAACCATACTATCATTGACCATCCAACATAACACAACATAATACATTTCTTACCAAAGTACCAACCAATTTAAGGTATTTACACATTCAATCATTTATAAGCATGATGATTTAGTCACACTATTTCAAATAAAATTTCAAATTAATTTCTTTAATCACCTAAATCATGCTTACTTAACATTTATTTACTTATGGCCCACTTAATTAATCATTCCTTGGTTACTTCTTGATTTTTTTATCATTATTTAATAAATAAATCTTAAATTATCTTTATACATTGATCTATTTGATAAATCAGATCAATAATTAATTATCCTTAATTAATTTCGTCACTTCGTTATCCTTAAGTAACTTATTTATCAATTCTTACATTAATTATACTAAGTAATTAATTAAGTGCTTGACTGTGAATTAATTAATCCTTAATTAATCGATTAATTAATACTAAATCGTTTACTAATTATCTTATTAAAATTTTCTTTTATTTATCAAAAATCTAAATTATCTTCAAGATAAACATTTCCTTTATTAATGATCTAGTTATCATTAATTTATACATTGGAACACATTTTACCTACCAATTTATTTATTAATTTCAATTCAAATGTATAATATAAAATGAATACCCTTTAACTTGAACAAAGTTTAAATAAAACTATTTACAAACCTTTAAATCATATGTTAAAGACCCACATATCTTACAAGAGATTAAAACCAGATTTATTTCAACTTCAAATTATTTCAAAACAATTTAATTTATATAACTTAATTAATATTTAAGTTAAGATTCAAATCAATTTTGTATCCAGACTAAATTTTTGATTTAAAACTTTGCTTAAAATCATTCTTAGAAATTTTGAACAAACAGGTTTAAAAGAAACCCTGTAACCAATGTTTCACCCGAGCTACCCCTTGGTTGCTTCGAGTAAAATCCTTCCTTACTTCGAGTAACCTACACTAAATACTCGAACAGCCTAGAGTCCCTTCTTCTACTTCAAACCAGACTTCCCAGAACAAATCGTGCACTGTGCACATGCACCACCAGTGCAACCGACTCCGCCCAACTACGACGATCTCCCCATATCTACGGTCATCCTCACACCCCATCTCGATCAACAACCCATCAGTTCTTCCTCGAATTTGAATTCGAGTATTAACCCAACCTGGAACGAGTACAAACAAGAAATCCCAACCTGGGAAAAGCTTCGAACTCAACATGTCGATCGCCAGAACGTCTATGCCTCCAACCTTATCTTCCCCGACCTTCCCACCATCGATTCCCTCAATTTGGTGAAGCTCGATCCATCAGAGGCAATGGGGTGAGCAATCTTTCCGACCAAACAAAAACTAGGGCTACAGACCCTATCGACCAACCACCATCACCACCGACCACTGATCACCCTCCTGATATTTTTGCCTGAACCTTCCATACCCCCTCCACCTCCAGTAATGTTCCCGACCACCCAGACTTCTTTGATCACCAGAAAATGCTCAGAACACAAACCACGTTCAACTCGCAATATCACTCGATTTACAAACTTAAATTTTATGATCTTTCCTTTAAAAATCATAGTTTTCGAAAACGAAATTGATTTTATACCTGAAACAAACAATTATTATGATCGAAACTTTGACATGTATTAGAATCCTACTGTTCATCTTCTTACTGTTAAAACTATCTTCAATTCTTTCCTATAAATATTTTAGACCAGATATCTTGTTATTTCAAACAAGATTTGTTTTTATACCTAGGTCCTAAAAGAATTGAGGGAAGAGATGTGAATTTTTAACAAAGTTTTATAACCTGAAGGATAAGAACAGAGCAACAACAGACATGCACATCAATATATTCTTATATATATACATATAATCATATAAACAATCATGCAATCACTTTTTCACAAATTTACTTTAAAATCACTGCATGCAACAAGACTTAAAACAGATTTAAAAGCTTGTTACTCACAAATCTTGGAAGAACAGAGAACACTGGACAGTTCATCACTTAAAAAGATTAAGTGTAGTAAGTTTTGATTTTTGAACTTGGTTTAATTTGTTTGGATTTGAAACAGAGACTATCTCCTTTATTCAGGTATGCAGACAGTATTACAACATTGAACCAGGCAAATTTTAACTATCTACATATAAACATAATTTCATCATGCAAACAAATTTCATAGAGTTAATTCAATGATTTATCACCAGCATAAATTTTAAACAAGTTTAAGCATACACAAAAGTAGCAGTTCACTCACCTCTTAGAAGATAAACAGAGACTTCTGCTATGTTTATTCTGCTTTGAAATCCTTTGTCTATTCTTGATCTTGTTTAAATTTTTTTTTTCTTTCTTCTTGTTTGCAAATTAAAACTGAAGAAGCTTTGAACCGGAATGGACTTCAGATATGTATTTTGAGAAGGTTACAGGCTGAGTTCTTCCTTGTTTAAAATGAATTACAGGTTTGGCTTGTTTTACTTTACATTGTTTGAATGAACGAAAATAAGAAGGAGCTAGATAAATAGAACAAGTATGTAGAGCTATGATTTTGCTGGTACAAGATTTTTTATTTTGATCAGAGATTTTTATCTCTTTAGCTTATCAGGCAAGTTTGGTTTTGGGGCTGAGATGATTTTCAACATTTTCGAATTGACTTGAGTGTGCTAGCATTTAATGTTTTAAGTACTTTATGTCCTATTTAGCTCATATCATATTTTCATGTTCATAGATATTCTTGACTTGCCTCACAAATTTTACAGGCAACCCATATATATACAAAGCCTGGTTTGTAATTATACCTCATGTACATATATTTCTATATTAAATTTTGCTTTGTACATCTTGTATGAATTTTATTTTGTTTTAGATTTGTCTCTTTTTGCCTGCGAATCCAGATATTGCTATAGTGTAAATATTTTTATATTTAATTTTGTCTTAGACTTGTTACTTGCATATATATGGTTATGGCACATATATTTCATAGTTTATATAATTCTAACATTTTCCTAGATTATAACTATGTATATATATTTTAAATCAAAAGTAATTAAGGTAGGGTTCTATTTCAATTTAAGATAGATATTATTATAATTGTAATTTGAACTCTTTATTATAAATTTCAAATCAGTATTTCTTCCAAATACATTAACTATTTATTAAAATAATACTGCAAAAAATCTGGGATGTCACATCCCTCCCCCCTTAAAACTTTTCGTCCTCGAAAAGGAACGAAACCAGATTTTACTAAAATGCTTAAAATCCGATAAATTTTTCTTGATCATTCTTAAACTACTTTAAAAATCTATATAATATTTCTAAAATAGTTTTTATAAAAATACTTTTATAACTCGATGTTTCGACAAGTCCATACTCGTTCTCATAGAGATTCGGTCATACGTTGATCAGGCGTACGACTGAAAATCTATAAGTGCTTGACAGACCCGTTTCAACATCCAGTGAAAATATTTGGGAAAATAATTTTATTGGAAATAGGGGAAACAGATTTTGGAAATAGAGGAATATTTCTAGTGAGAAGGCTCTGGAAATCATCACACCCATCCATGGTCGCAGTTACATCCTGGGTTACGTTGCCATCGCAGCAAAAGTCCATGTAACTGATTACACCATAGAACCCACAACAGATCACAGTTACATCCAGGGTTACGTTGCCATCGTAGCAAAAGTCCATGTAACTGCAGGCTCTCAGCGGCCTCTCGATTACGCTGTCAAAATGAAACTTCTCCACTCTCACATAGGTCGCAGTCTACCGATGTAAAATCAAACGCAGACTGTTGGCTCTCAGCGGCACACACGACTTTCGCTATGTTACCATAGTGTCGCAGTCTACCGATATAAAATCAAACGTAGACTGTTGGCTCTCAGCGGCACACACGACTTTCGCTATGGTCTGCAGTAGATCGCAGTGACATCGAGTTACACTGTCGTCACAGCATAACCCAAATGCCTCTGTAGGCACCAGCCCCTCGACTTTCGCTACACAATAATCCTCAGGAACTAGTTTTGTCCGGACTCCTCACAGGATCAACTTTAGAACCTCTCCCTTAGAGGCTCAAGGCAGTGCCACCCTGTGGCACTCCTGAGAAGTTCATTTCAAGGGAGCGCCTTTTTCCCCAGAGCCAATCTCAAAACACTTTATACTATACACATATAGTATTTTACAAATCATACACCTAGTATGAATTTCAAATATAAGCCTTTACACAAAATCGATTCTCAAAATCGATAATCCACAAACTAGGCTTCCCAAATCTCAATATTGATTTTCCTCAAAAATCAAAAGCCTTTTTCAATCCATAGGTTCTCAAAACCTTTCCTCAAAATCACTTCCAAAATCATTTTCACAAAAATCCATATATATATATATAATAAATCGTGAAACCTTTTGAATCAAATTTTATACTTGTATAAATCCACTTTTGTACTTCAAATATTCCCAAAACTCTTTTCTTTTGGCTATAGCTTCAACAAGGTGGTTTTTATCTTATTTATCAAAGGTATACAAATTTTAAATTTCCTTTTCTTTCCAAACAAATATTAAATTTAAATTCTAAACCTGCTTAAATTACTTACTTTTATTATAAAGTAAAATTTTAATTAGTAGATACCCAATTTCCACTTTACTTCCATAAAGTTAAGTTCTACTATAGAAATATCAAATTTTAATTTATTTTATTGAAGGTCATCATATATTCACAAAATATACTTTCAATTTCAAAAATCATTTACAGTTCTTTATCCACAAATTTTCAAAATCAATTTTATTCAAACCGTACGATGTTCACATATCATCCATACGCAATATCAATCTGATCGTTTACTCGATCACACAATTTCACTTCCGAACTAGTATTGTCCACCCGACTTCCTAGTGCGGACTCAGATCTGGTTTCTCGATCTGAAACCGTCATCCTCCTTGCATAGTCACAACTATGATAGAGAATATCCAGAATCAATCAAAAATCCATATCCAGGTTCGCCGTCGAAAATCGAGCGAAAAATCCCAACTCGGATCGATAATACTATCTCGAAATTCTGTGCTCGAATCTGGACCAAATCATCATGCGAATAGAATAATATACGTACATCCTACGTGTTTAACTTCATTGATTATTAACCAAATCAATTTCCTTCCTATTCACATTCACTTTAATTTTCATTCACTTATTCACATTTGCTTTAATCCCCACTTGGATCATCACTCAATTCTTATCTCAGTTGGGTATTTAACCAATAACAGTTTGAACTCCGACCAGTTTAGAAATAGCTTGAAATTGTAAAAACAGATAAGTAGTTGAAAAATAATTAATAGTTTGCAAAATAACTGTAAAATAGTCAACTAACATAGAATAGTTGAAAAATAGTTAAATAGTTTTCAAAAATTGTACATAATTGCAAAATAGTTGTAAAATGATAATTACTTTGTGAAATAGATGAAAAATAGTAATTAGTTTATAAAACAATTGAAAAATTCCTTAATAGTTCCCAAAAAAAATAAGTATAAGATAGTTTGGCTTTTTAAAAATAAAGATTGTATAGTAAGTAGCTTGGAAAAATAGATTTATATTAAAACAATTTATATTGAAAATAGTCCAGAGTCAAAACTGTTCAATTCCCAATTCCCATTCTCATCAATTCAATTTAAATTTCCACTTCCATTTAAATTGACCCAATTCCAATTTTTTTTAAATCACTCCAATTTCCATTGGACTTGATTTCTTCCCAATTCAAGTTGAATAAATTCTTAATTTCTTCCCAAATTTAAATCAAATTCCATTTGATTTTAAACATATTCAACCTTAATTACAATCCCAAATTATTCCAATCACTTTGGACTAATATCAATTCAATTGAACCCACTTCAATTTCAATCATTTCAATTCCAAATTTAAACTATCTCGAATTATATAAATTCGAGTTAAATTCTCTAAGGTTGGTTTAACCCTTTAAACCAAGTTTTAAAACTTTTAAATAATTTAATTTCTGAACTCAAATTTTAGAATTTTCATTTTTAATTATCTTTACGTACTTATTTCAAAATTTACATAAGAGTTCAAAACAATTTTATCTTAAAAATTTAATTTATCACCTAATTTTATCTTCCAGTTTGAAACCAATTCTTAAACAAGTTTAATTTACAAAATCAATTATTCAGATTTTCAGTTCAAAGTATTTCGATATCCTTAATTTTAATTTCCTGTTATCACAATAGTGGATATATTACCACACTTCACTTCTCATTCATTTAAACAAATCCAATTGACAATTCAAAGATTAATAACAATGGGATGATATTATCCAATTTATTTTAAAACATCCATCAAATCTCAAACCCATCTTGAGATCACACGACCTCCCAATTCAAATTAACCATTTAACTTCCCAAGTTAAATCTAAATTTCATCTTGAAATTTCCAATTCAGGTTGTTCGTACCAAACTTATTTAACTTCCTTTAAGTTAAACTCAATTTAATCTCGTCAAACTTACTCAAATTTGAATCCCCACTTCAAATTTTAAACTCCACATTAATAATCTTATAAGTTCAAAAACTTATCACCTTGGATATCACATCTCATTTCCCAAATTTAAAACTCAACATTTAGAGTTTATTTCAAATCATCATTGGTATTATGTACATTCCTCATATATACATTTTCTTTACACACCAAGTTATACCTTACATTTTTAAACCACCTTTGGTTTCAATTTAGAAAAATTTCTTTTAAAACAATTTCAAGTTCTCTGGACTTAGATTTTAAACTTCACCATTTAAAACCCACTTTAATTTACAAGTCATACTTGCCTAAATGTTTTATTTCCCTAAAACATTTCATTATTAATCACAATAATCATTTCTGATAATAACCAAGATTATCATATCTGGAAACCAATTTATTATTATCTTTGTTCTGAAAACATTTCTACAAATTCAGGATTTTAATTCCAGTTTAGATTCATTTCAAATTTATCTTCATTCAATTTCAATTTGGTTGTATTACTATTACCACTTAATTCTCATTATTTTATTTAATTCCAATAATTTTTAACAACCAATTACTTTAATATTTATTAGAAAGAAACATTGCTTTATATATAGCAAAATATATTCTTATATAAAATCATTTAAAATCTTTATATAAGAAAATAACAAGTACGCTCTCATATATATATATATACACTCAACTCATTCTAGGGTACCATCGACCCTATCTTTAATGAGTAATCCCAACAGAACCAAGGTTCTCGCTTAACCTTTCAGCTCTGATACCAACTGTAACGACCCGAAATTTTCGATCCCGAAAATTCCAGATAGTTATGAAAAAGAAGAAAGAGATAGAAGAAGAAACAGAAAAAAAACACAGAATCTCACATTCGCAGCGGATAAAATATAATATCAAATAATATTCTTTATACAAAGAAACTGTATCAGTCAAATACATTTTAAATACATCTGAGTTACAACATATATTCATAGATACTGGACATATACAAAACAACATGTCTCAGACAACTACAATATATCATAGTGGAATACACTCCATACGTTCCTGCTATCCAGCCCGTCTCCTGAGCTCCAGAACGTCCTCACCTGAAAATCTGTAATACTCGGTCTGACCCGAGCATTACATCAAAGTAACACCCGGGTCAGGCTGGAAACCAGCGTGAGTAAACTCATCTAACAAAAATTTTAAATCCATAGAACTTATTTAAACCCGGGATGACTCGTACTTTACTACAAGTAAACAACTTATATTGTCAACATTTTATTTTCACAACGAAATATCTAAGTATCCAACTTAGTTTAAATGATCCCTATTATCCCAAACCAGCCTATTGATTTCACATACCAATCTACAAAGAAATTTAGAAGATTTCAAATCGAAGTGGTGTCGGATATTTCAGATACCCAACTCCGGTCTCTTCGAATCCAATATCCTCTTAACCAAGTTATTCAACGAATACAATTCAAATTTTCAAATTACAAGGTGACATCTTTATACTCAATAATTTGTCAATGATAGCTAACCATACTATCATTGACCATCCAACATAACACAACATAATACATTTCTTACCAAAGTACCAACCAATTTAAGGTATTTACACATTCAATCATTTATAAGCATGATGATTTAGTCACACTATTTCAAATAAAATTTCAAATTAATTTCTTTAATCACCTAAATCATGCTTACTTAACATTTATTTACTTATGGCCCACTTAATTAATCATTCCTTGGTTACTTCTTGATTTTTTTATCATTATTTAATAAATAAATCTTAAATTATCTTTATACATTGATCTATTTGATAAATCAGATCAATAATTAATTATCCTTAATTAATTTCGTCACTTCGTTATCCTTAAGTAACTTATTTATCAATTCTTACATTAATTATACTAAGTAATTAATTAAGTGCTTGACTGTGAATTAATTAATCCTTAATTAATCGATTAATTAATACTAAATCGTTTACTAATTATCTTATTAAAATTTTCTTTTATTTATCAAAAATCTAAATTATCTTCAAGATAAACATTTCCTTTATTAATGATCTAGTTATCATTAATTTATACATTGGAACACATTTTACCTACCAATTTATTTATTAATTTCAATTCAAATGTATAATATAAAATGAATACCCTTTAACTTGAACAAAGTTTAAATAAAACTATTTACAAACCTTTAAATCATATGTTAAAGACCCACATATCTTACAAGAGATTAAAACCAGATTTATGTCAACTTCAAATTATTTCAAAACAATTTAATTTATATAACTTAATTAATATTTAAGCTAAGATTCAAATCAATTTTGTATCCAGACTAAATTTTTGATTTAAAACTTTGCTTAAAATCATTCTTAGAAATTTTGAACAAACAGGTTTAAAAGAAACCCTGTAACCAATGTTTCACCCGAGCTACCCCTTGGTTGCTTCGAGTAAAATCCTTCCTTACTTCGAGTAACCTACACTAAATACTCGAACAGCCTAGAGTCCCTTCTTCTACTTCAAACCAGACTTCCCAGAACAAATCGTGCACTGTGCACATGCACCACCAGTGCAACCGACTCCGCCCAACTACGACGATCTCCCCATATCTACGGTCATCCTCACACCCCATCTCGATCAACAACCCATCAGTTCTTCCTCGAATTTGAATTCGAGTATTAACCCAACCTGGAACGAGTACAAATAAGAAATCCCAACCTGGGAAAAGCTTCGAACTCAACATGTCGATCGCCAGAACGTCTACGCCTCCAACCTTATCTTCCCCGACCTTCCCACCATCGATTCCCTCAATTTGGTGAAGCTCGATCCATCAGAGGCAATGGGGTGAGCAATCTTTCCGACCAAACAAAAACTAGGGCTACAGACCCTATCGACCAACCACCATCACCACCGACCACTGATCACCCTCCTGATATTTTTGCCTGAACCTTCCATACCCCCTCCACCTCCAGTAATGTTCCCGACCACCCAGACTTCTTTGATCACCAGAAAATGCTCAGAACACAAACCACGTTCAACTCGCAATATCACTCGATTTACAAACTTAAATTTTATGATCTTTCCTTTAAAAATCATAGTTTTCGAAAACGAAATTGATTTTATACCTGAAACAAACAATTATTATGATCGAAACTTTGACATGTATTAGAATCCTACTGTTCATCTTCTTACTGTTAAAACTATCTTCAATTCTTTCCTATAAATATTTTAGACCAGATATCTTGTTATTTCAAACAAGATTTGTTTTTATACCTAGGTCCTAAAAGAATTGAGGGAAGAGATGTGAATTTTTAACAAAGTTTTATAACCTGAAGGATAAGAACAGAGCAACAACAGACATGCACATCAATATATTCTTATATATATACATATAATCATATAAACAATCATGCAATCACTTTTTCACAAATTTACTTTAAAATCACTGCATGCAACAAGACTTAAAACAGATTTAAAAGCTTGTTACTCACAAATCTTGGAAGAACAGAGAACACTGGACAGTTCATCACTTAAAAAGATTAAGTGTAGTAAGTTTTGATTTTTGAACTTGGTTTAATTTGTTTGGATTTGAAACAGAGACTATCTCCTTTATTCAGGTATGCAGACAGTATTACAACATTGAACCAGGCAAATTTTAACTATCTACATATAAACATAATTTCATCATGCAAACAAATTTCATAGAGTTAATTCAATGATTTATCACCAGCATAAATTTTAAACAAGTTTAAGCATACACAAAAGTAGCAGTTCACTCACCTCTTAGAAGATAAACAGAGACTTCTGCTATGTTTATTCTGCTTTGAAATCCTTTGTCTATTCTTGATCTTGTTTAAATTTTTTTTTTCTTTCTTCTTGTTTGCAAATTAAAACTGAAGAAGCTTTGAACCGGAATGGACTTCAGATATGTATTTTGAGAAGGTTACAGGCTGAGTTCTTCCTTGTTTAAAATGAATTACAGGTTTGGCTTGTTTTACTTTACATTGTTTGAATGAACGAAAATAAGAATGAGCTAGATAAATAGAATAAGTATGTAGAGCTATGATTTTGCTGGTACAAGATTTTTTTATTTTGATCAGAGATTTTTATCTCTTTAGCTTATCAGGCAAGTTTGGTTTTGGGGCTGAGATGATTTTCAACATTTTCGAATTGACTTGAGTGTGCTAGCATTTAATGTTTTAAGTACTTTATGTCCTATTTAGCTCATATCATATTTTCATGTTCATAGATATTCTTGCCTTGCCTCACAAATTTTACAGGCAACCCATATATATACAAAGCCTGGTTTGTAATTATACCTCATGTACATATATTTCTATATTAAATTTTGCTTTGTACATCTTGTATGAATTTTATTTTGTTTTAGATTTGTCTCTTTTTGCCTGCGAATCCAGATATTGCTATAGTGTAAATATTTTTATATTTAATTTTGTCTTAGACTTGTTACTTGCATATATATGGTTATGGCACATATATTTCATAGTTTATATAATTCTAACATTTTCCTAGATTATAACTATGTATATATATTTTAAATCAAAAGTAATTAAGGTAGGGTTCTATTTCAATTTAAGATAGATATTATTATAATTGTAATTTGAACTCTTTATTATAAATTTCAAATCAGTATTACTTCCAAATACATTAACTATTTATTAAAATAATACTGCAAAAAATCTGGGATGTCACATTTTGCCTGAAATTTCAAATTATCAGGAATCAAGTGGAAATTTTTTAAGAGAGATAAGTGCGTCTAGGTTTATAAAGTGCGTGATGGTCGGCGATGGAGCAGTCGGTAAAACTTGCATGCTGATTTCATACACTAGCAATACCTTTCCTACGGTTAGTGTTATGCATCTTTTATTCAAAATTTTACTGTTTTTTCGTTTATTTTAAGAGTTAGTTTGTAATCGATTATTGAAATTAGGAAGTCTCTAGCTTTTTTTTTCATTAGTGCACCTGTGTGTATGTTGTCTTTTCAAGGTTAATTATAAATTATGGACATTGAAAGTCAAACCAATTTTAAAATTACTTGAACTGAAAGGATACGTTCATGATTTGGGAATTGAGTATTAAAGACTGGGTAAGTGAGCAGACAATGTCTTCTTGAGAATGGAAATATAAGGAAATACATACACCCTGAAAAATGATATTTCTATTGATCGTAGCTCATATTTACTTTTAAGTAATGTTATGTTTCCTTTTTCTAATACAAATATCATGATTTTTACAAATACCATGAGTAATGTAATTTTGCTTATAAGTATGGTTTTGTACTCGCTTAAAATCTGGAAAAGGCTACTTCAATTAAGAACTAAAATTTTAATGTATATCTTAGTATAGAAAGGTAAAATTAAGGGTTTATTTTTTTTGAATAAATTGTATTTCTTATCCTAATGATTAAGCAGTGTAATATTTCTTTTGATCTAGAAGATTATCCTCAAGTCCAACCACTATCTTCATAAGGATGGGTAATTACTAAGCGCAGCACAAATATCATAGTAAAAATTTGATATTTTCCCTTAAATAGTAGTTCATCTGACCGAAGAATTGAGATGTCAGCAAAATTATCATTATCCTCGTTCCAACTGTGTAGATCTTATGACATATTCATTCGGTAGTTTATAAACGGTGTCTTATTTATCAATCTTCTTAATGTTAAAGAAAAAAGAAAAAGATGACTCAGGACAAAAGAAATCGCTAAACATGCACATGAGAACATCTTTAGCTATTAATGTACACACATGGTGTGAATTATATAACCATATTTTCAGGCAAAAGTGATATTTTCGGGTCAGCTCAGGCACCCACATCTTGTAAAACTTATAGGCTACTGCTGCGAGGATGAGGAGTGGCTACTTGTACATGAATTCATGCCTCGAGGAAGCCTAGAGAATCATCTGTTCAAGGAGCGACCATTTATTTAATTTGCAGCGACAAACTCAAGGTTATAACCAGAATCATAATTTATCATCGGTGATGTAACAGGAATGTCTGTAACTCTGTCATAGGGAACAAGACTAAAGATTGCCATAGGAGCGGCATGAGGCCTTGCTTTTCTACATGGTGCAGAGAAACCAGTCATTTACCGTGACTTCAAAGCATTGAATATCTGAACTACGTAAGATATCAATAGTGAATCATATGAATTATATAAGATATCAATAACCATATATTCGGTTACAAGTACAGGTTTTCATTATTACAATTTTGGTATCACATATATAGCTTTTTACAACAATAATTCTCAAAACTTCTAGTATAAGAAATAATTAAAAAGGAAAGAAAATATCAAGTATCCTCGGATTTTTTATCATTATTAAGCGAGGATTGGTTTTATAATAAACTGCATCTCTCACATCACTAACAAAATGATCTACTCGTAAACTCCTTGCTAAAATACCAAATATATCAGTGGAAGTGGTCCTACTTTTTTTAGCTCCCTATAATATTCTCCAAGTATAGGTTTTGCTGCTATTGTCTAAAAAATGAAATTAAAAATCCATTGTTAAATGTGTATGGTACTGTAATATCATGCTTTCCTTCCCCTGTCATAGCTCTGCTCAAATGCCATTTTTATCAGTTTCGGATGCCCTGCAATGAACATACCCTGCATATATTGCTCAATTGTAGCAAGTCTTACAATTCATGCTTTTGTGCATATTTTGTTCAACTGCGTATACGTATCAGCCTGAAATTTTCAACCATTCGCATCCACACATGTCGGATTTGAATTGCTCAAAATATCAGGATTTTAATTTAAATTTGGCAAAAATTCAGCATATACAGTAAATAAACAATCACATAATCACAGACACAGAGTAATATAAAAAATGCAGCGGAAACAAAGGAATAGTAGTTCATGAAGCTACTATATATATATAATAGAGTTAAACGATACAACAGAAGTCACGAATACATAGATGTCTCAATACAATAATCAAATACAAGATCTGAATACATCACTGAAATCAACTGAATAACTGAAAGCCGGATAGATAGCTGGATCTCCAAGTGAAGCTCCAACTCCAAAGGTGAGTCTCAAATGCTGTATCACTCAGTCTGACCCGAGTGTAAAGCAAAACACAAAACACTCGAGTCAGGATTAACATTCTTATATCAATAAATCCAACTCAAGTGAAATATCAACTGAAATACAAGTAACTCAAAGGATGATTGGGATAACCATCCTCTAAGGGTCCATTAAACTATCTACTATGTAGTAATATACGCTATTATAATATGTCTATAGTAAAGTAAACTATCAAAATAGCGTCAAGGCTTTACATTTTCCACCTTAACACATTTTATATATTCCCATAGTCTATACAGTACTGTAATCTCCCCCGTACTGGGCGTCGTCAGAGGGCACTCCATAGGTATGGTACAAAACAAACTCGTAGTAAAGCACGCTAGGGTAGGTGACACGGCACAACAAGGCAATGCCAGGGTAGATATACCAATTACGCATCCGAACTGGTGGTAACGCAGAGCCGCAGCAATCGCCCACCTCGAGCCACACTCCCGAATCAAGGGTGCACACCAAATCAATCACAAAGTAATAGAATGGCATACGATGGAGTGTGTGCGATAAGAGGAGCTACCTCATTGGCCCGGAATCGCTCCTGTTTTAGCCACCTTATGCCAACTCACGGGAGTTGGGTTCACGTAAATAGACCTTTAGGATCGTCGCCACCATCCTACTTCATTCTGGAATCTCCACCACGTAAACAGTTGTTAAAGTGGTTTTCGGTATCGACAAAGAGTATGCCCATATCTGATCCCGGTCTCTTTAACAACCAATCGTTATTATAACACCGCGGTCATTTCAAAATAGTTTATACTTCAAACCCAAGATAGCATTTTCATTTCAAAAACCAAATCAATACGATATCATTTTCACTTCAAATATATCCATTTCCAAAAAGTCATATCACTTTCCAAGGTTATAACGCTTTTGAAATCATAGTCTTTTAAAATCAAACACTTTTTAAATCAAAACCTTGAAATTCATAATACTTTGAAATCATAGCTTTGAAATCATAGCATTTTGGAATCCATAACACTTTCCTCTTAAACAGTTTAGATATTAAAATTAGTATATATAATAAAATTATTTATAAAATAAAAATAGTTTATATAAAATAGTTATAAGTTAAAAATAGTTTATAATAAAATAATTTATATTGAAAAATGATTTATATTAAAATAGTTTATAATAAAATAATTTATAAAGTAAAATATAAATAGTTTCAGGTATAGTTTAAAAATACTTTATATAATAAAATAGCTTCCTAAATTTCCCAAATCGATTCAAATCAACTCAACTTTCAAATTCAACTTAATTCTAATCTCCATTCATAAATTTCAACTCAATTCAGTTTCACAATAAATCATTTCAAATTATATCGATTTCAAATACAGATTTGAACCACAAATTAAACCAATTAATTTCAGTATATTTCAAAGCTTTAAATATTCAACATTTCAAAACTAAATTTGATAATTTCATATATATATATCAAATTCACTTTACTATTATTTAGTTTTGAAATATTTACTTAATCATTTCAATATCATTTAAATACAACTTTAATTTACAAATTTAAATAAACAAAATATCCCATTTAAATTTATATAAGTTTGAAATATCCATTTAAGTCACCTTTAATCAATTTCAAGTTGTAAACACATCTTTAAAATTTCAAATTCAATAAATTTCAAATCAAACTTATTTAAGTATAATTCTTAAATAAATATAATTTCAAACCAATTTCAAATTTATCTTTCCAACCTGAATCATTACAAACTCTATATTTAAAAATATAGATATTAAATAAATACTTATATATATCAACTTTATTAAATCAACTTTAATAAATCTTTAAAATCAATATTTATCAAAACCATATATTTCTTTTCAAAACCATAGAAATCATTTTCAATATATATATATATATAGACCAACGGTGTCTGTATAAAATTTTATATCTATGGTCAAGTGACACGGATATTTATAATTTCAATTCGCAATTTAAATATATACGGGTATATATCTTTTCAACCCGAAATCCCAAATTCAATTCAATGAAAATTGCTTGCGTTTATCATTTCAACCCATAACAATTTTCTCCTATTCTACAAGATCGTTCGGGTATGTATCATTTCAACCCATAGGGAATTCTATACTAATAGGGAACTTGCAGAGTGAGAATAGTTATGATAATAATATAATAATCAATAACATGCATATATCATCAATTTAAATAATAGATGATGGTGTCAGATGTCACAAGTGAACAGATACAGATAATAGCATATATATAGCAATGTAAATAACTAACAGCTGCATATTTCAATTGATGTTTCAATTGAAATCAAATTTAATAAATATAAGAACGTTAATCGTGAGTGAATGCTCACCTTTCGAGGCTAGAGAAGAACGAGAATGAGATGAGCCACGAATTCCATAGCAAAGCTAGATTGGTGAAGTGACCCACTTCTCTTACCACAATATTTAGTGATTTTCAGTTGAGTTTTTTTATATATATATATATAAAACAATGGATCACTTCTCTTAATTAATTTACCAAGATCTAGAATTTTACCAATATAAAAATATTAGTATATAAATCAAATCATGTCATATATATATATATATATAGATAGATATATAAATGTTTCTTTGCTTATCAGAGTAATTAAAATAGCAAAGAAATTCAATCACACAGCATTTCTCACATTTGAGAGATTTTGTGTCACATAGCCATTTCTACTATTTAATCTTCTTCTTTTTTTAATCCAGGCTTGATTAATGTTTAATTCAAATATGACCACTTATTATTTTCTTGTTTTATTTCCTAGCTTGTTCTATAGCCTAGATTATTTGATTCTTGGATTTACAACCTATGCATTTGATCTTTGCGATTTAGGAATTTAATACTTGTGGTTTTTGATTGATGCAGGGTGTTAAAAACAACTCATGCATATTAGTTTAGCCCGGGATTCTTATTTCAAACACAAACAATTTTATGTCAGGTAAAATACTCCTATTCTGGTTTATTAACTATATAATGATCATATGATTAATAAGGTGATAAACTAGATTGAAGGCCAAGCAGAGGAAAACAATACATTTGAGCAATGTGCAAACACAAACACACATACTAAATGAAGGCTTAGCATATTCATGGAGACAGTATGATCAAGGCAATGTCAAAAATCGGATCAATGCCAAACTTTCAGATGAACATATGGTGAAGACAATTGGTGAATCTCTAAGTAATAGAACAAATGACTGTGATCAATAAACAGTGGAATAATGGACATGCTCATTACAAACAAGACCACATCATACTACAAACTACAACAGGTTTGGCTATAACCAAATGCAACCAGACTTGAATCAAGTATCTAGATAATAGGATTTAGTTAAGTATAGTTGCAGTGAAGCCTACAAGTACCAAGCATGCATATGAACTTATTACACAAAGCTATACAAGTTTTTATTGGAAAATCAAATGCCCAGATAGGATTACAGGCTATGTCTTCAAGCTTTTGCATGTGCTTATATCAATTACAAGTCATGATTAGGCTCTACATGTTAACCAAGACCTTATTCTACCCATTCACTTAAAACTTTGGCACATATTTATTCAAGAACAACTTCAATATTATAACTGAAGTCAAACAAATATGTCAAGGAGAACATATCCACATATCAGATTATATGGCATGTTCTCATCCATCTTAATCTATCAGATTACTTCAGAATATATTACTTAAATCCATAACTCACCAGCACATCTGTTACTTAAAT
The DNA here is from genome assembly GCA_030737815.1 of Allium fistulosum. NCBI lineage: Eukaryota > Viridiplantae > Streptophyta > Magnoliopsida > Asparagales > Amaryllidaceae > Allium > Allium fistulosum. The sequence continues at coordinate 267,636,842 of CM060903.1, forward strand.
CAATAATCCACAAACACATATAATACTTTAGTTTTTACATATTCTTTTCAAAAACCCAGTAAGCATCAAGTTCTGAGAAATACATAAGACATAAAAGAGTTTGTCTAACTTATTTATTACAATAATACTGCTACTTTTCTTAAGCATTTTAAATTCATCAAGATCTTCAAATATCCATGCAAGCAAGCTACTCATGCATCTTTCCCTACAACAATACTTTGACTGCCTAAATAAAATGAGACACCCCAAATATTGCAAAGGCAACAAATAGGGTCAGAAATAAATTCTGGTGTAAGTGAAATCAAGGATTAAAAATAACTTGTAAATTCATAAGACTGTGCAGAGAGCTTATATGTTTGATGCTATTCAAATTCATATTAAAACCTGAGTATATGTATATATGTAAGCTTATCTAACATACATACATCCAAGCATTCATCCATCTTACTTCATTTAGTTGTACATGCACAAGCTCCTATGGAATAACATCCTAAATTCCATAGCATAATTTCTCAACCTCGTTTTCATTTTTATTTGGTCTGAAACTCTTGCCATTGAACACCGTATATGCATTGCAAAGGGGCTCAGTTCTGTTAACCCTTTACACAGAGGCCTACAGGACTTAAGCAAGTCATGCACATACCCATCATCCACCTGATGATGAATAGATCAAGGCACTACTCCTAAATTGTTTTATAATTTAGAGACCATGCTTATTTATTTTCTGAGGAATTTTTCTTTTTAATTCCAAAGATGCTTATGTTCTTTTCTTCATTACATAAGTCACAAATTATTAAACTCACTCAAAGATTACATCCAGACATACAAAACATTCATGCAAAATTGCACATCTCATTTCAAAGTCATTTTTGCTTAATCATATTTTCTAAAACCTGCTTATATATTTATTTCTAGAAATTTTCCCATTGCTTGCATAAATCTGATGAAGTCAATGAAATACTATATTTATTTTTACTGTGAACATAGGATATGGTTTTTGAGAAAAACCCATAAAAACACATTGGCTTATGATCTGAACAAATCAGCACATATGTATAATATTGCTTTGTTCATATCAATTTTTAAATGAACTAGACATAAGCATGAACCTCTTTATTCACACTGCCTAATTCATTTTTCTTTGATACCCTATTTCTCAGTAAATATTTAGCTCATTTTCTTATAAAACCTAGATTATAAAATCCATTTCTGTGATCAGAGTATATGTTTGATTATTTATATTTCAAAGCAAAAATTGAAACAACCATAACAAATCAAAACAGATTAAAATCTCAATCAAAGGTTCAACCAAAATACCATCCATGATCAACATATATCCATTCAGAGAATAGAAATCAAACAGAAAAACATAATATGATTTTATATAAAATAATTTGGCTGACCTTAACTTGGGTCTTAATGCCTTAAATCTCATGGGTGATTAATCACTCACCTTCCTCTTCTCTTCCCCGATAATGCTTAAGCTTGAAGACAGTGTGAGTTCTTCCCTTCTATTTTTTTTTGAAAATATGTTTCTGTTTTTCCCTCAGAGAAAACTACCGCTTCCCCCTTGATTTAAATCATTTAACTAGGGTTTTAAATGGAGGAAAAACCCATTTTATCCTCACAAAAATAAGAGAAGTTTGTATGCATGTTTATGGCTAATTATGCCATTTTCTTTTTGATTTCCATTTCAGGTAAAAGCAGTTGCTTTACTATTTTTCTATGTACATGCTATTTGCATGATTCACACTATTTTCATGTGGCTTCTCTTCCTTATATATTTTCTTAAACCTATAGTGTTCACACATACATTGACTCCTTGCTAATATTTCAGCCCATTTATTTTCTCTTGATTTATAAAAATGAATTTATGTACAATCAATACTAAGCTGGTTTCTTATATTTTAATTATCATAGAATTTATTTTATCACTTTAAACCCCTGATTACTTATATACAGTATATATAAGATATGTGAATTTTAAAATTCATTCATACTTAGTTATCTTCTTTTCATGTTTATTTATTGGAAAACAATTATCCACTTACTTATTTATTTTCACTCATCCTTGATATTTATTTTCAAACTGTTTATCCTTTAAATATTTTCTATTAACTGATTTCCATTTTTTTTCCAAAATTATTTTTATCTCAATAATTTGGGTCTTCACAATTGGCACGAATTCGATCGGACAAGCTGATAGATAAGAAATCGACGAGAATGAATCAATTTAGCTTGATAAACTGAAACAAATAAATATTATATCCGTATATATATTCTCTAATAATTAATATAAAATTTTAAACTCATATTTTTAAAATAATATATTATTTCTAAAGAAAAATCCAAATCATTAGTTATTATAAAAATCAATATAAACAATTTTATTATATTATGTATATAACCTAAATAGTAATTGAGAAATTTAGAAATCTATGTATACATACATACCTATATACTTTAAAAATCGATACTGTTACAAGCTTACATGTATTTATATAAGCTACTAAGTATATATTTTTTGTGTATATAAACTGCTCAGGCTCACACCAGAATATATATTATAAATATATGAGATTAAACATATGCAGACTACAACAAATATAACCATGCATATAGTACTATATTTTAAACTTATTTTATAAATATGTATATATGAACATACATTGAAACTTTATATATATACAAATTTGGAAATCATGCAGATTGCTAACAACATACTTTTTATGATATATACCACTGACGTGAAATACTTACTATCATATCATCATTTTTTTATTAAATCTACTATATATACTGTACAAAGTTAGAATACATTAGGCTTTTATAAACTTATATACATATACAGTACACATAAACCGATATATAACATATCTCTAATTTGCAAAGCTTACATAAACTAATATAGATGTATATATATATACATACTAACATATAATATAACTGCTAATATATTTATACACACGCCACATATAGATATGATATATATAAGACCAGTATAATAAGATAGACGTATTAAAGACTTAATATATAATATAAGAATTAAAATCCATCTCAACACATAAAACGTGTGTATCTAGATGATACATATTCACTTTCAAAACACTAACCTATCATATTATATATATATAATTCAAATATCAACATTAAATAATACACATATATATAAATCAATATATCTAAATATCATAAAATCAATACACAAGAATCAATATATGTATGCTTACAGGTAGATACACATTATAGACTAACAATATTATATATTTTAAAACACTACATGAAAGCAGCATATTAGATTATATATATAATGATAAGTAGAAGCTATACCATATACACTCGAAGTGGCATATATATATATATATATATTAGGTGTATAGGTTTGTCAAAGCAACACTGTTCTTAAATATATATATATATATAAATAAATAATCTATGCAAATAATTATACTTTCATATCTCAATAGAAAAAACTGGCAAAACTTATAATATAATATATATAAAAATACTTTAATCATAATTCATGTATATATACCTCATTTTTTGACAAATCTGAAACATTTTAACACATATACATACACTATATATATGTGCTTCTTTTATAATAACATGCATACCATCACTACACGTAAAAGAAGAAGACGGTAAAGCTGCGAAGTGGGATGACTGGAGCTGTGGCAGACGAGGTGATCAGGGCGGAGGAAGATGGGCTAAGGCCGTCGCTTGGGTGGTGAGAATGACGGTGCACATCTATGGACAGGACACGGCCAAGGTGGTGGCTGACGTGCTTTTTTTTCCTGCGGCTATGGTTTCAAGCAAATAAGAATGGACAAGAATAGGAGCTTGGAACCGTGGCCGCGTGTTGACAAGCGGTAGAGGCGAAAGTAGGGGAAAGGAAGGAAGGTGACTGGGTTTGGCAAGGAAAAGGATAATCATGCGAAGGTAGGAGTGAATACAAGAGGTGCTCTGGTGAAGGTTGGAAGGATCATGTAAGTATATTAGTAATGGGTAAAATATGTTATAACAGAGAGCATCTTATTGAAATGGAGAAGATAGAATTGAAAAGGACAGGGACTATGGGTACAACCAAAAGACACTAGAACAAACCTGGGTATATTATTGAAACGGTAGGAAATGAAAAGTTAGAAGTTTATATTTTTTTTTTGGGATTTTTAAAAGCCAATGGCTTTTTAGTTTAAACGGTGGAAAGTGAATGGTCATTGCAAACCAAAAGATGTACCGATGTGCTTAACTGTTTTATGGGTTTCGCCACGTACCGGACTTCAAAACACAGAATTTAATATACCGCAGAGATCAGCATGACGAGACGATCAAAATGGTATACATATATTAGTGGTACGATCATTCAATCAAAAGTCGATAATCGATACCAAAATGCTGCTATTTCGCCGAAAATAAGATCGACGGAGCAATAACAGTCCAAATTTTGAGAAACGAAATATGACGTCTCACTTAGAAGATGATACAAATTTTCTGGATAGAAATATTCAGGTTTGGAAAACATTTTAGTATCATCAAATTTTAACTGATATAAATTGAAATAGAATTACACAATAAAATTAACTTCCAAATTATCTGATGAAAATTTGCCAGTTGTTATATTTAACTAGACGCGTTCCAAATATCAAATTAAATTTCAAAATTTTATTGTTTAAAATTTCACAAATTTCAATTAAATATATAAATAAAACAAATAAAATTATTTAAAATTTACGAGTTGTTACACTCTCCCCCACTCAAAACTTTTCGTCCCTGAAAAAGAATGAGGTAGGAAAATAGAAACAACCAGAAAGAAACTAGGTGGGAAAACAAAATAAAACAATTAATTTAAACCATATAAATTTCAATTTAAATATATTAATATTCAATAATTGATTTTTAAATTCAACGTATTTCATTAAATTGATCTAATTTCAATTTATAATTTCTTTCAAACAAATTTTATTTTATTTATCTCATTTATTATTCAATTAACTTATTATTCTATTTACCACAATTAATTTTTTTTATCAAAATTAAGTGTATAACATTTATTATAACTACTCAAATTTTATTTATAAACAAATCATTTTATATTGTATATTATCCAATTACATATTCAACTTCTGAATAATTTAGGTAAGTTATATTAGAATGAAATTGGGTATTATACAAGTAAACTTTTCCTAACTCAATTATTTCAAATTTAAATATTTATTTAGAATTTTGGCTTCATTCATAATTAAAATCACCTTTAACATAATTTTAAGAATTAAATTTCCATTTAATTTCAAACCCTTTAGAGACAATTATGTATATACTACATATAACAAATCAAAATAAATTTAAAATAATATACCAATATATATGTAAATCAAATCATACTTAAGAAATTCAAATCAAATTAATTTCTAAAACAAAACTATAGCAAAGCTATAGAATGGTCTCTCCACTCTGAAACTCGAAAATGAATGTCGATGATGCTGCAGTCATCACCGAAATTATTTTTCAGCGACAAAATAGGAGAGTACTGATTTAAACCTTTAAATTTTCTTTGGAAACGATTTCTATTCGAAATACTTTAAATAATATGCATTTTTAAAACTTTAAAACCAAAGTTTGAAATCACCGAAAATTAAATCCTCAAATTCTTGTTTTAAATTTTTTTATTTTTCAAACCCAAATCAATTTATAAACATGTTTATAAATTCATTTATAGAACAATAAATGATAAACCAATTTATTCAACTTTTTAATTTCAGAAAATTACATTTATATATAATATAATTATACAAAATTCATATCATATACCGAATTTGAAAAATAATATTATGTTAGTTTGCTCTGTTCAAGTGTTTTGGAAATCCTATCGATAGCGTTGATCAGACGAATTGATCGAAAACCCAAATCAACATCAACAACTCAAATAACACATTATAAAACATTTTTAATATAAATTTACAAATACACTCCCTCACTCGATAATTCCAGAATTGGATTCCAAAACAAGGATAGAGATCCAATATAGAGGGATCCTAACCAAAAGAATTCAACTAGAAGATAGGCTCGATGGGGAGATAAATGATTAAATAGAAAAGAAAAAAGATGGATATACTAACATTAATCGTGGGCGACCTTAACTGGGTCAACCGTGACTTCAAGAACAGGATCGATGTAGAATTCTTAGACAAATCGACATTCGATTTCCAGAGATAGAATTCGGGTATAGCAAAAGATAGCAGCATCGTAAACCGAGGATACAGAAATCTCCGGTGAATCAATACCGATTGTAAAGGAGTTTCACTCTTTTACAAATCATTAAGTGGAGCTATGGGAAGCTCCGGAATCAAGAAAACACGACTAGGTCGAGACAAGAATGGATTTCAGAACGAATGGGAGAGACAAACATGGATATTGAAACCGAGGAGAACATTCCAAAATTCAAAGGAACCCGAGTCAAAGAGGAAGGGATTCAAGCTCGAACGAAAGTGATTTCGTAATTAAATTTACCATATATGCTAAGTTTTACTCAAAACCAGAGCTCTGATACCAACTGTAACAGCCTGAAATTTTCAACCATTCGCATCCACACATGTCGGATTTGAATTGCTCAAAATATCAGATTGTTAATTTAAATTTGGCAAAAGTTTAGCATATACAGTAAATAAATAATCACATAATCACAGACACAGAGTAATATAAAAATAATGCAGCGGAAACAAAGGAATAGTAGTTCATGAAGCTACTATATATATATATATAACAGAGTTAAATAAGATACACCAGAAGTCACAAATACATAGATGTCTCAATACAATAATCAAATACAAGATCTGAATACATCACTGGAATCAACTGAATAATTGAAAGCTTGATAGATAGCTGGATCTTCAAGCGAAGCTCCAACTCCAAAGGTGAGTCTCAAAAGCTGTATCACTCAGTCTGACCCGAGCGTAAAGCAAAACACAAAACACTCGAGTCAGGATTAACATTCTTATATCAATAAATCCAACTCAAGTGAAATATCAACTGAAATACAAGTAACTCAAAGGATGTTGGGGATAACCAACCTCTAAGGGTCCGTTAAACTATCTACTATGTAGTAATATACGCTATTATAATATGTCTATAGTAAAGTAAACTATCAAAATAGCATTAAGGCTTTACATTTTCCACCTTAACACATTTTATATATTCCCATAGTCTACACAGTACCGTAATCTCCCCCGTAATGGGCGTCGTCAGAGGGCACTCCATAGGTATGGTACAAAACAAACTCGTAGTAAAGCATGCTAGGGTAGGTGACACGGCACAACAAGGCAATGCCAGGTAGATATACCAATTACGCATCCAGACTGGTGGTAACGCAGAGCCGCAGCAATCGCCCACCTCGAGCCACACTCCCGAATCAAGGGTGCGCACCAAATCAATCACAAAGTAATAGAATGGCATACGATGGAGTGTGTCTTATAAGAGGAGCTACCTCTTTGGCCCGGAATCGCTCCTGTTTTAGCCACCTTATGCCAACTCACGGGAGTTGGGTTCACGTAAATATACCTTTAGGATCGTCGCCACCATCGTACTTCATTCTGGAGTCTCCACCGCGTACACAGTTGTTAAAGTGGTTTTCGGTATCCACAGAGAGTATGCCCATATCCGATCCTGGTATCTTTAACAACCAATTGTTATTATAACACCGCGGTCATTTCAAAATAGTTTATACTTCAAACCCAAGATATCATTTTCATTTCAAAAACCAAATCAATACGATATCATTTTCACTTCAAATATACCCATTTCCAAAAAATCATATCACTTTCCAAGGTTATAACGCTTCCGAAATCATAGTCTTTTAAAATCAAACACTTTGGAAATCAAAACCTTGAAATTCGTAATACTTCGAAATCATAGCTTTGAAATCATAGCATTTTGGAATCCATAACACTTTCCTCTTAAACAGTTTAGATATTAAAATTAGTATATATAATAAAATTGTTTATAAAATAAAAATAGTTTATATAAAATAGTTATAAGTTAAAAATAGTTTATAATAAAATAATTTATATTGAAAAATGATTTATATTAAAATAGTTTATATTAAAATAATTTATAAAGTAAAATATAAATAGTTTCAGGTATAGTTTAAAAATACTTTATATAATAAAATAGCTTCCTAAATTTCACAAATCGATTCAAATCAACTCGACTTCCAAATTCAACTTAATTCAAATCTCCATTCATAAATTTCAACTCAATTCAGTTTCACAATAAATCATTTCAAATTATATCGATTTCAAATATGGATTTGAACCACAAATTAAACCATTTAATTTCAATATATTTCAAAGCTTTAAATATTCAACATTTCAAAACTAAATTCGACAATTTCATATATATATATATATCAAATTCACTTTACTGTTATTTAAATTTGAAATATTTACTTAATCATTTCAATATCATTTAAATACAACTTCAATTTACAAATTTAAATAAACAAAATATCCCATTTAAATTTATATAAGTTTGAAATATCCATTTAAGTCACCTTTAATCAATTTCAAGTTGTAAACACATCTTTAAAATTTCAAATTCAATAAATTTCAAATCAAACTTATTTAAGTATAATTCTTAAATAAATATAATTTCAAACCAATTTCAAATTTATCTTTCCAACCTGAATCATTACAAACTCTATATTTAAAAATATAGATATTAAATAAATACTTATATATATCAACTTTATTAAATCAACTTTAATAAATCTTTAAAATCAATATTTATCAAAACCATATATTTCTTTTCAAAACCATAGAAATCATTTTCAATATATATATATATATAGACCAACGGTGTCTGTATAAAATTTTATATCTATGGTCAAGTGACACGGATATTTATAATTTCAATTCGCAATTTAAATATATACGGGTATATATCTTTTCAACCCGAAATCCCAAATTCAATTCAATGAAAATTGCTTGCGTTTATCATTTCAACCCATAACAATTTTCTCCTATTCTACAAGATCGTTCGGGTATGTATCATTTCAACCCATAGGGAATTCTATACTAATAGGGAACTTGCAGAGTGAGAATAGTTATGATAATAATATAATAATCAATAACATGCATATATCATCAATTTAAATAATAGATGATGGTGTCAGATGTCACAAGTGAACAGATACAGATAATAGCATATATATAGCAATGTAAATAACTAACAGCTGCATATTTCAATTGATGTTTCAATTGAAATCAAATTTAATAAATATAAGAACGTTAATCGTGAGTGAATGCTCACCTTTCGAGGATAGAGAAGAACGAGAATGAGATGAGCCACGAATCCAAACATGAATTCCATAGCAAAGTTAGATTGGCACGAATTCGATCGGACAAGCTGATAGATAAGAAATCTACGAGAATGAATCAATTTAGCTTGATAAACTGAAACAAATAAATATTATATCCATATATATTCTCTAATAATTAATATAAAATTTTAAACTCATATTTTTAAAATAATATATTATTTCTAAAGAAATCCAAATCATTAGTTATTATAAAAATCAATATAAACAATTTTATTATATTATGTATATAACCTAAATAGTAAATGAGAAATTTAGAAATCTATGTATACATACATACCTATTAAAAATTGATACTGTTACAACCTTACATGCATTTATATAAGCTACTAAATATATATTTTTGTGTATGTAAACTGCTCAGGCTCACACCAGGATATATATTATAAATATATGAGATTAAACATATGCAGACTACAACAAATATAACCATGCATATAGTACTTGTTATCCCGCTTTTTGGTCAAAGCCGGAATATCAAACAAATCGACAAGAAAGGATGGGTATCAGGATTGGAAGTCGATTAGAGACAAGGTTGTGATCGATGTCATCAGAATTTGACCGGGCTCCGATCAGGACGAAATCGATTGGAGATGATGATGGGGACTAGGGGGGCTACATTTCAAGTTTCAGGTTAATCGGAGTTTGTACGGAGAAGATACGGTCGATACAAGGAAGGAATAATGTACTGTTCGAATCCATCATTTCCATACCCACACCTCAGTTCGAATCCATGGACTTCGCACAACCAGCTTAGAATCCATCACGCTCGACTCCAACAAGTTCGACTCCATCTACTTCGTACCCATCAGAGCGGACCCTATGGAACAAGCTTTAGTCCGAATCCATAGGTGTCACTATACTTCGAATCGATCCTGTGCCTCGCTTCGAATCCATCAGGATGAGGCCACGGTTCGTATCCATCTAACGCAAGCCTCTGCCTCGAATCGATCAGAACGGATCACACTTCGAATCCATCGAAGCCAGTACTTACTTCGAGTCCATCGAGGAGAGATCCTTCGAATCATATAGTTGTAGAAGCTTCGACTCCATTTGGAAACTGTCTTCGAATCCGCTAAGTCCAGGCAGCGAAAATGATGGAGTCGACCCAGTAAAACCCAGAGGAAAAGCTGGATCAACCCGAGAAGTGCGTGCGCCACATCACCATTTGCACGCATCAACCATCGAGTCGACCCTATCGATTCGATGGGATCGATTCGAACGAAGGGATTCAACCGGAAATGCAATCTTGAATCAATCATAACTCGAGATCTACAAGTCCAAATGCTATGAAATTTTCACAGTAGCTTGAGCACATGTTAAAGAATGTTCACACCAAATTTCAGCTCGATTGGACAATTTCTTGATCGATTCGATCGTAGCTTCGAATCGATCCCAATGTGGGCTTGGATTTCCAGAAAGCGGGCATGTGGGCCCCCTCACGTGCCAGAACTGGTCTCCCTTCAGTTTAGGCGAAATATCAGCCTCCTACATCTATAAATAGAGCCCCTGGTCATTCAGAAAAGGGGTCGGATAATTTTGAGAGCTAAAGAGCGCCCAGATTCTGCCAGATTTACTCCAGATTACCATTGATGTCTTAGAGTCAGAGTACAATCATAAAATCTGTTGTACTACGCGATAAGAAACTGTAATCTTCAAGCATCGAGCAATAAAATCATAAAAACCTTGAAGTGGACGTAGGTCGGAGATAGCCAAACCACTATAAATTGTGTGTCACTGTTCATTATTTCTGGATTGCTGTTTGTTGATTGCCTAGATCTGATATTTGTGTTTGAATATTGCTGATCTGTATTCATACACTGGTGCTTTCACAACACTTGGAGTTTGTGACCATTTTTGGCGCAAACACTTTGGTGCTTTCACTGAGAAGAACTACCACCCGCTACACCAGATTCAAAGTTTAGATTTGAAAGTGTGAAGGATTCAGATTGACTCGACAATGACTCGACAAACAAGACAAAGAGCTGAGAGAAGTCAACAAGGAGGAAGTCAAGAGGCATCCTCCAGAGCTGGAGAAGGACAAGCTTCGATTTACATTACCAAAGACGAAATGGAAGCTATGGCAAATTCATTACATGAGAGGTTGCTGAAGAGTCAACAGGATATGATGCAGACTTTCTTCGAGCAGATGAGAGCTGCAGGAACACAGAACCTTGGACCAACTATAGCAACTGCAAATGTGGAACAAGGAACTAGGGTTGCGGAACCCAATGGAGGACAGAATACAGAACCGGAAGGCAATCAACAAGGGCTTGGGGGCAGGCCCGCAGGATCCAACGCAGAAGGACCTTTGGAAGGAGTTCAGCAGACTAGAGCCAACGTTGCGACTAATGAGCCACATGAAGAATATGTGCCGGAGTTCCCTCGGGAGCATGGGGGGCAACCCCTAACAGGCAACGTTGGATTAATGGAAATCATTAGGAAGACTATGCATGGAGGTTCGACCAATAGAGACTTGGAAGGAGTGAACAGGAGTCCGTTCGCTTGGGAAATCAAGATAGCTCAGAATCCACCTAAGTTCAAGTTACCTAGCGTGGAAGTATATAATGGAAAGGCTGGCCCGACTGATCACTTGATGAGATACACTAGACACATGGAAGTGCTGGGGGCATCGGAGGAAGTGATGGTCAGATGTTTCCCTTTATACTTGACAGACCTAGCGGCAATGTGGTTTAGGCAGCTGGAAGAAGGATCTATCAGGACTTGGAGGGAATTGGTGGACAGGTTTTTGGGACAGTTTCGGGTTCATATCAAAAGACCTAAGAACGTGATGACGTTAACATCGGTAAAGCAAAGAGCGGATGAATCGCTTAGAGCATTTTTAACTCGATTTAATGCGGCAGTTGCTTCAGTGGATCGGTCGGATCCATCGATGGTTTTGATGGCGGCAGTGTCAGGAGTCAGAGAGGATTCAGATTTTAAGGTATCTTTAGTACGAGACCCACCACTGGATCTTGGGGAATTCTTCCATGAAGCTGAAAGGTTCCTTCGGCAAGAAGACGCATGTACTGATTTAAAGTTAAAGGAGGTGAATACGACTGAGGGTGGAGGACCATCCAACGGAAACCCGGATAAAGACAAAGGAAAAAGGAAGCTAGACGACGATTCAGGAAAAGCCGGGAAGCGATGGAAGGATCCAAAGTTTTCCACATACATAGGATTAAACGAGACGCAGGAGCGGATATACATGGAAACCCGGAATCGCCTTCCTTACCGGAGGCCGGCTAGGAGAGAGCCATCCGAGCGGGAAAGGGCATCAGGAAGGCACTGTCTCTTCCATGATGTGGATGGACACGATACCAACAGCTGCAGGCACCTAAAGGACATAATTGAGGAGCATGTGAGGAATGGACAATTGATGCAGTATGTTGGGTCTCGGAATGCAGTGGTGGAGCAGGAGCAACCACCGCCCACCTCAAGCCATGATGGCATGAGGCCCAGGAATGATGGTCGATTGGTTATCCATTGACCCGGATAATATGAAATAAGTAACAAACCGTTGGCGAGCAACAAAGTCATTTACACATGTATGGGGATGGAGATAGCCCTTAGGCATGCTCTGAATGATGATACACCGCGAAGCCATGGTTTGTGAAATATGTTTTCTTTTGTTTTTGGATTGGACACTCGTTTTTCTGGTTTGGTTTTGGAGTTTGGTTTTAACTCCTGGTTTTGTTTGCTTTCTGGTTTGGATTTTCGTTTAGATGGTTTTCTATTTTGGATGTTGGTTTGGATTTCTGGTTTTCGGATTTTATTTTTGGATTGGATTTTGGATTGGATTTTGATTGGATTCTTTTTGGTTTTTCGATAAACGGTCGTCAGGTATGGATTACGCCTGGCAAGGGGTGAGTCTTTTTTGCCCGAACGTGGTAAATTGACTCATTCAGGTCGTCGAGTATGGACTATGCTCGGTAAGGGTCCGGAGTGACCAGGATTCGACCTAGGACTTAGGCCCCCTATTATCGATTATTGTTTCAGTTCGTTGAGTATGGACTATGCTCAACAAGGGTCCGGAGCGACCAGGATTCGGCTTAGGACTTAAGCCATGGCATTACTTACGTCCAGGGACACTGGACCACGGTCGTCAGGTGTGGATTGCGCTTGGCAATAACCCGGAGAAGTTAGCTTGATGTCCAGGGACACTGGACCACGGTCGTCGGGTGTGGATTGCGCTTGGCAAGAACCCGGAGAGGTTAGCTCAACGTCCAGGGACACTGGACCACGGTCGTCTGGTATGGGTTGCGCTTGACAAGAGCCCAGAGAGGTTACGGATTTTGATACTGACCTGGAGAGGTCCTGGATTCGGCTATTGGCTGTTGGATAAGAATGGATCGAAGGCTCGGTCTTCGAGTTCGGAAGGATATGGAATTGGCTATGGACTTTGGATATCGGAAACGGAATTATTCAAAACACGCCTTCTTATCACAAGGCATGTTTTGGGGGGCAAATGTTATCCCGCTTTTTGGTCAAAGCCGGAATATCAAACAAATCGACAAGAAAGGATGGGTATCAGGATTGGAAGTCGATTAGAGACAAGGTTGTGATCGATGTCATCAGAATTTGACCGGGCTCCGATCAGGACGAAATCGATTGGAGATGATGATGGGGACTAGGGGGGCTACATTTCAAGTTTCAGGTTAATCGGAGTTTGTACGGAGAAGATACGGTCGATACAAGGAAGGAATAATGTACTGTTCGAATCCATCGTTTCCATACCCACACCTCAGTTCGAATCCATGGACTTCGCACCACCAGCTTCGAATCCATCACGCTCGACTCCAACAAGTTCGACTCCATCTACTTCGTACCCATCAGAGCGGACCCTATGGAACAAGCTTTAGTCCGAATCCATAGGTGTCACTATACTTCGAATCGATCCTGTGCCTCGCTTCGAATCCATCAGGACGAGGCCACGGTTCGTATCCATCTAACGCAAGCCTCTGCCTCGAATCAATCAGAACGGATCACACTTCGAATCCATCGAAGCCAGTACTTACTTTGAGTCCATCGAGGAGAGATCCTTCGAATCCATATAGTTGTAGAAGCTTCGACTCCATTTGGAAACTGTCTTCGAATCCGCTAAGTCCAGGCAGCGAAAATGATGGAGTCGACCCAGTAAAACCCGGAGGAAAAGCTGGATCAACCCGAGAAGTGCGCGCGCCACATCACCGTTTGCACGCATCAACCATCGAGTCGACCCTATCGATTCGATGGGATCGATTCGAACGAAGGGATTCAACCGGAAATGCAATCTTGAATCGATCATAACTCGAGATCTACAAGTCCAAATGCTATGAAATTTTCACAGTAGCTTGAGCACATGTTAAAGAATGTTCACACCAAATTTCAGCTCGATTGGACAATTTCTTGATCGATTCGATCGTAGCTTCGAATCGATCCCAAAGTGGGCCCGAATTTCCAGAAAGTGGGCATGTGGGCCCCCTCACGTGCCAGAACTGGTCTCCCTTCAGTTTAGGCAAAATATCAGCCTCCTACACCTATAAATAGAGCCCCTGGTCATTCAGAAAAGGGGTCGGATAATTTTGAGAGCTAAAGAGCGCCCAGATTCTGCCAGATTTACTCCAGATTACCATTGCTGTCTTAGAGTCAGAGTACAATCATAAAATCTGTTGTACTACGCGATAAGAAACTGTAATCTTCAAGCATCGAGCAATAAAATCATAAAAACCTTGAAGTGGACGTAGGCCGGAGATAGCCGAACCACTATAAATTGTGTGTCACTGTTCATTATTTCTGGATTGCTGTTTGTTGCTTGCCTAGATCTGATATTTGTGTTTGAATATTGCTGATCTGTATTCATACACTGGTGCTTTCACAACACTTGGGGTTTGTGACCATTTTTGGCGCAAACAGTACTATATTGTAAAATTATTTTATAAATATTTATATATAAACATACATTGAAACTTTATATATAAACAAATTTGGAAATCATGCAGATTGCTAACAACATACTTTATATGATATATATCACTGACGTGAAATACTTACTATCATATCATAATTTTTTTTATAAAATCTACTATATATACTGTACAAAGTTAGAATACATTAGGCTTTTATAAACATATATACATATACAGTACACATAAACCAATATATAACATATCTCTAACTTCGAAAGCTTACATAAACTTATATAGATGTGTGTGTGTATATATATACTAACATATAATATAACTGCTAATATATTTATACGCATGCCACATATAGATATGATATATATAAGAACAGTATAATAAGATAGACGTATTAAAGACTTAATATATAATATAAAAATTGAAATCCATCTCAACACATAAAACGTGCGTATCTAGATGATACATATTCACTTTCAAAACACTAACCTATCATATTATATATATATAATTCAAATATCAACATTAAATAATACACATATATATAAATCAATATATCTAAATATCATAAAATCGATACACAATAATCAATATATGTTTGCTTACAGGTAGATACACATTATAGACTAACAATATTATATATTTTAAAACACTACATGAAAGCAGCATATTAGATTATATATATAATGATAAGTAGAAGCTATACCATATACACCCGAAGTGGCATATATATATCAGGTGTACATGTTGGTCAAAGCAACACTGTTCTTAAATATATATATATAATCTATGCAAATAATTATACTTTCATATCTCAATAGAACAAACTGGAAGAACTTATAATATAATATATATATATATATAAATACTTTAATCATAATTCATGTATATATACCTCATTTCTTGACAAATCTGAAACATTTTAACACATATACATATACTATATATATGTGCTTCTTTTATAATAACATGCATGCCATCACTACACGTAAAAGAAGAAGACGGTAAAGCTGCGAAGTGGGATGACTGGAGCTGCGGCAGACGAGGTGATCAGGGCGGAGGAAGATGGGCTGAGGCCGTCGCTTGGGTGGTGAGAATGACGGTGCACATCTATGGACAGGACACCGCAAAGGTGGTGGCTGACGTGCTTTTTTTTCCTGCGGCTATGGTTTCAAGCAAATAAGAATGGACAAGAACAGGAGCTTGGAATCGTGGCCGCGTGTTGACAAGCGGTAGAGGCGAAAGTAGGGGAAAGGAAGGAAGGTGAATGGGTTTGGCAAGGAAAAGGATAAGCATGCGAAGGTAGGAGTGAATACAAGCGGTGCTCTGGTGAAGGTTGGAAGGATCAGGTAAGTATATTAGTAATGGGTAAAATATGTTATAACAGAGAGCATCTTATTGAAATGGAGAAGATAGAATTGAAAAAGACAGGACTGTGGGTACAACCAAAAGACACTAGAACAAACCAGGGTATATTATTGAAACGGTAGGAAATGAAAAGTTAGAAGTTTATATATTATTTTTTTGGGATTTTTAAAAGCCAATGGCTTTTTAGTTTAAACGGTGGAAAGTGAATGGTCGTTGCAAACCAAAAGACGTACCGATGTGGTTAACCGTTTTACGAGTTTCGCCACATACCGAACATCAAAACACAGAATTTAATATACCGCAGAGATCAGCACGACGAGACAATCAAAACGGTATACAGATATTAGTGGTACGATCATTCAATCAAAAGTCGATAATCTGTACCAAAATGATGCTTTTTTGCCGAAAATAAGATCGACGGAGCAATAACAGTCCAAATTTTGGGAAACGAAATATGATGTCTAACTTAGAAGATGATTTACAAATTTTCTGTATAAAAATATTCAGGTTTGGAAAACATTTTAGTATCATCAAATTTTAACTGATATAAATTGAAATAGAATTACACAATAAAATTAACTTCCAAATTATCAGATGAAAATTACCAGTTGCTATGTTTAACTAGACGTATTCCAAATATCAAATTTAAATTTCAAAATTTTATTGTTTAAAATTTCACAAATTTCAATTAAATATATAAATAAATAAAAAATTATTTAAAATTTACGGGTCGTTACATTATATTATTGGTTTTTCTTTTCTTTTTTCGTGAAAAAAGATACCTTGTCTTCTTCTTTTATGCACGTGTTATTTAGTTGTATATATTGTTAGTGTTAATCTTATTCAAAGCATCTAACTTGAAGATCAACTGCTTTTTCTAACCTATCATTTATATCATATTTCCTTGTATATTATATTATTATCACATATACCGCAGCTTAGAATCAATACAAATTCCAGTTCTTGTAGGACCAGTGTCATACCTTTTGCTTTCAAAACCAGCCAAAGGAGTAGAGAAATCTTTTTGTAATCTTTCCCTCTTAGACAAAATGTTAGCTGCATACAAGTGATATTTGTACCATATTATTCTAACTAGAGCTAGTTTTTATATGTTTATCTATTGATATTTGCATGCATACTTACCATATCTTGGGAAGTTATCTCAGAGTTGAAGCAACAGGTGGTTTATGGATTCGGTTTGATGAGCCAGCTCTTGTGTTAGATCTGGAATCCGATAAGTTGCAAGCATTTACCAAGGCATACTCAGAATTGGAATCACCACTCTCTGATGCTCTGATTGTGAGCTACTTCACTGGAGTGTTGTATTCATTGTTTGTAAGCTTCTAAATATTTTGTAGTAGAGAAATTTGAAGTTGTCACAATGAACTTTGTAGAATTTGATATGTACCATTTCGTACGTTTGATTTTTTTTAATAATTTAATGATATGTTAGTTTTGTGTTTTCTATTGTTATAAATTCGTATATTTATAGTTGAATGAAATACTATTAGACGCTGAATAAGATATGGTTCAATTATAACAAATTTGCTACATTTATAAGTGTTGGTAATTTTGTTATTTACCTATGTGTGCAAGGAATTCCCAAAAAATTCCCAACGGTTATAACCGTTGGGAATATGAAAATAGTCGTAGGTTATAACCGTAATTTCCAACGGTTATAACCGTTACAAAATATGTAAAAATAATTATAATGTACCTGCTACCAACGGTTATAACCATTGGGAATTTGATTACCAACGGTTATAACCGTTACAAAATGACAATTCTGGTGTTGTGATAGTCGCTATGGATGTAGTTCGGAAAATTTCGCGATATCAACTTTTTAAGCGTTTTCTTTTGGATTGTTTTTGAAAACTCATTTCAAAATAATTAAGTAAGTCAAAGGTTTAAGTTTTAATTATTTAATATTTTATTTAATTAATTTATTAATTAGGATAATTATTATTTAATTAATTTATTAAATAATTAAGTTAAGTAATTAGAGTTTAAGAATTATTAACTAAGTTAACTAATTTTAATTAAGTAAGTTTTAAATAATGATTAACTAATATAAAAGAAAATTAAAATTTATATAAAGTTTATTTATTTTAATTAATTATTTAATTAGTATTAATTATTTAACGACTTATTATGTAATTAAAGGTTAATTATCCACTTGATTAGGATTAATCCCTTAAATAAATGTTATTTAATTAAAATATAATTAAGGTTTAATTATAGATAAAATTAGGATTATTAATGATTTAATTTTGATTTAATTAAGATTAATTAAGGTTTTAATTGAGTTTTAAACTTATGATTTAATCAAGGGTTATTTATTTTTAAACTCCTTTTAAAACCCTATCGGTTATTTATTTTTAACTAAGTTCTTTTTAAGTGAATTGTTTTAACCAAGGATCTCTTGTCCATGCTATTAAGTAGCCAAATGAATTAAAGTGGCTGTAATAAAATGATGATGCATTTTATTGAAAGTAAGTTGACTTGTACTTATCACAAATACCGCACTTCGGGAACGTGATGAATGCAAGGGGTTAATTTCGATAAGTGGGTCATGATAATCTAAGCATATGGAACTTATGTCCATATGTAAATCTTTACACTCTGATAGTGGAATAGTTCACTGTAAACAACTTGGCACTTTAAAATTATCAAATGTTGGTTTGGAGAGACTGGGATCGGATATTAGTTGTTATCCGAATACCACTTTGAACTAACAAAAACGTTCGAATTGGAAATAGTAAAGGCAAGGTCCAAGGTGAAGACTTTAAACTGCAAGAGTTAGTTGCTACTAACCCTGAGGGCGATTCCAAAACGAGTGTCGTGGAAATAGTACCTTCGGTTTGTTCATCTCCTGAATGACTTGTATGGATGAATGCTGACATTGTGTCATCATCTGGAAGGCAATTTAGCATTTTAAGTGGCAATGCTATATTAAAGGTAAACTTAGCCTTAGGCCTCATTTAACGGAAATGACCAAAACTGGGTATGCCGTAGGGCTATGTGGGTCGCTCCCACGAGGGTATGTCATCACTGTATCTAGAACCGATTGCTTGACCCATTTTTGTATGCTTTGGTATGGTTGCTGATCCCAACCATGGTGGTGATGTATTCGGTACTACTAGTCAAGTGGTAGGCCAGTTCTGTGTAGCAAGGGTACAGGTTGTCCTTGTCAGAACCTAGGTGTATTTTATCTAGACGTGCATCTTTGGAAAGTAGTTCCTTACCTGGTCATGTTTGAAATCCATTCTCCAATAAGTGTCATATGGAATTAGTTGTGCCCAAATAATATTGAAATGTGAGATGCAAGCATTTCAGCTGTGTTCTATTTTACTTGAAAAACCCTAGCTATTATTACAATATCATTGGATTTATATATAAAGTGTTTTGGTTATCGTAAGGTAAAAACTCATCCGTGTTTATATACGGCGTGGTCTTACGAGATATCTTTGATTTTCAAATTGTTTTATAAAATTAAGAATTAAGTTGTTTGAATTTACTCACATCAGACCCACGTCTAACCGAGAGTTTTCTTTTCTTTTCCTAAAACTCTTGGGTACTCAAATTTGTATGAGTAGCTAAGTGATCCAGGTTTCTTACGGAAGCATTTTGAAGGAGCTAGAGCAAGTGGCATCACCATTTGCTAATTGTTATCTTATTCCACTGTATTTTGTGTTTGACCTATGTATTTTGTATGGACAAGTAGTTATAACTGTCCAGTTAAAGTTATAATGTAATGAACTCTGGTGTATTAAATATTATGGAAATGACTATGTAATATCCTATGTTATCTATTATATGTTGTTCTGATTCATGGTGAGATTTTATGATTGTGTAGTTTCTTCTTATCTTTCGTTTTATTCTACCCTTAATGGCTTGTCTTTTGGTGCAAGAAAGGCGATCGTTACATTATGACATCAGAGCCAGGTTTAGCGAATACTTAGGCTTCGGGTTAGAGTTGACTCCGAGAGTGTGTATTTAAATTTTTTATTCGTACCTATATATATATATATATATATATATATCTGATAGATAGATCAGCTTGATAGGTTTGATTAGTACCCTTCTATCAAGATTTATCACATCCAAGCAGTGTTTTAAATCTCGGATTTTGGCCAATATCTCGGGAAAATATCTCGGCTATCTCGGGCGATATTTAAAACACTTATAACTAAATAGGCTGCCAAATCTCGGATTTTGGCTGATATCTCGGATTTTTCATCTCGGCCATCTCGGGGAGATTTAAAAGCCTGCATCCAAGTATTCTAAGATTATCTTACTATGTCTAGGTAGTAAGACATGAGTAATAGAGGCAAATGAGGTATGGGAGTAGGTAGCACTACAACTACAATTAGTCGAACCCCAAATCCTGGAGGAGTTTGGATTACCAAAGAGGCAGCACCAGAGCAGCCGAGAGTGAATTTCGCAATCTTATGCAAGGATTATACTAACCTCAAAGGGAAACCATTTAAGGGGATCGAGTCTATCATGAAAGTGCAAGCTTGGTTGCGATCTTGCAAGAAGATTTTTAAAGGTCTTAGTTTATCCGATGAACAGAAAAGGTTCTTAGCAGCATGGCAACTTCAAGAAGGAGCGGTAGGTTGGTGGGACTCCCTTACTGTAAATGTTCCCGAGGAAGGATTCTTGTGGGCCCGATTTAAAGAGGATTTTGAGGATCAATTCTTGCCAACAGCAGGAAGGACCAGGATGTAACCAAACTTTATGGATTTAAAGCAAAGGGATCTATCTATAGCAGAGTATGAGATAAAGTTTAACGAGTTATCTTGTTTTGGGTCGGAATTGATGAACACCCCATTAAAGAAAAATGAGATGTTTGTTTTGGGTATAAGGGAAGAGTACCATGAGAAAATGACTGCTCACATTAAGGGCACTTTTGCGGATTTAGTTGATATGGCTTTGAGGCAGGAGGCCTTGGAAAAGAGGAAAACTACTCCAGTAGCACCTAATGGAAATACCAATGGAGGTGGTTCTAATAAGAGAAAGTTCAATCCTAATTGGAAGAATCAAGGAAAGGGAACGCTTGGCGGTCGAGCTTAAGGAAGTCGTTTTAAGGATTTTTTTTTTGCCACAAGTGTCAACGGAAGAGCCATCGCAAAGTTTTGCAAGAATTATGGAATTCAATAGCAACAGCAACATCAAAGTGGATCTATCTCTCCGATGGTCCAGAAGACTCTTTGTTTTAATTACCATCAGCCTGGGCATATGGTAAAGGATTACCCACTTATGAAGAAGGTGCAGCAACTCAAGGTGTACGCCATTAATAATGAAGTGTCAACTTCAACGGATGTGAAGGGGAAAGGCGTCCTTGAAGGTACCTTACTGATTAATGGTATTTTTGTACCTTACCGATTAATGGTATTTTTGTACCTTACCGATTAATGGTATTTTTGTTTGAGCATATTTGATATTGGTTCCTCCTTTAGTTTTACCTCTTGTGAATCGGTAGGTAAATTTCATCTTATTCCTAGTATTGTAGAAAACCCTATGTGTGTGTCTAACCCCATAGGTGGGGTAACCTATTTGAGTATGATTTGTAAGAATGTGCCTATTTATTACCTTTCCCATCACTCTTCTTACAACCCATATGTCTTGGACTTTAAAGGTTTGACATTATTCTTGGTATGGACTGGTTATCAAGGTATGGAGGCTTCTTAATGTGTAATAAGAGAACTGTATCTTTAGTGACTGATATAGGAAGGAAAGCTAAGGTATCATATAAGGAACCTGGTATTCATATGTGTAGTTTTCTATATTCCCTTGAAGTAGCCTAAAAGAGTTTAGGGTCTATTGAAGTTGTTAGAGATTTTCCTGATGTATTTGAAGAGGTTAAAGGTTTACCCCCACACTACGAGATAGAGTTTCGCATTGATTTGGTCCCTGGTGCAACCTAAGAGAAGAATGGTTCCGAGGGAAAGAGAGGAGTTGGTAAGTCAAACCCAGGACCTGTTGAGAAGAGGATTGATTAGACCCAGTCAGAATCCGCTGTGGTGTTTGTGGCGAAGTCTGATGGATCTTTAAGGCTGTGCATGGACTATAGGGAGTTGAATAAGTTGACCATTAGGAACAAGTATCCCTTACCCTGCATCGATGATCTTTTTGATCAACTTCATGGAGCTTCAGTATTCTCTCGGATGGATCTAGCTACTGGATTCTATCAATTGAGGGTTGCTGAAGATAGTATACCCTTAACTGTTTTTAGAGGCCCTGATTGTTTCTTTGAGTGGTTGGTTATGCCTTTCGGGCTAACCAATGCACCGGTGTATTTTGTAGATCTTATGAACTGTGTTTTCCGAGATGTTCTTAATAAGTTTTTGTTAGTTTTCATCGATGACATCCTTATAAACTCCAAATCTGAAGAGGAGCATAAACATCATTTGAAAGTGGTGTTGGAGACATTGAGGAGACATATCCTGAAGGTGAAATTTCCTAAGTGTTATTTTTGGAAATCGGAGGTAATATTTTTAGGACATATCGTGACAAGAGAAGGTATTTCAGTGGATCAAGTGAAGGTGGAAGCTGTTTGGGAATGGAAACAACTGCGGACTCCTATCGAGGTTCGTAGTTTCTTAAGTTTGGCTGACTACTATAAGAGGTTTATTCAAGATTATTCCAAGGTTTCCTCCCATTTGACTAAGCTAACTAAGAAGGAGGAGAAGTTTGTATGGACCTCTAAGTGTGAAGAGGCATTTTTGGAATTGAAGAAGAGATTGGCCAGTGCACCGGTTTTGGCTATTTCGGATGGGAATATTGGGTTCACGGTTTACACGGATGCTTGTGGAGTGGGACTAGGAGTTGTTCGGATGCAGCATGTTAAAGTGATTGTGTATGAAAGCAGGAAGTTGAAGCCTCACAAGAAGAACCATGCTACGCATGACCTGGAGTTGCTAGCTGTTGTCTTTGATTGAAAATGTGGAGGCACTACTTGCTGGGTAAGGATCCTTTTATTCCTCTTAGTTTCTTTCTAATCTTTAGAGATTTTAGGGGTAAGTTTTACTTCTTTAATTAGATGAAAAATTCAAGCTCTTCATGGATCACAAACCCCTGAAGTACCTTTTTACTCAGAAGGATCTGAACCTAAGGCAACAGGGGTGGTTATAGTTTATGGCGGCTTATGACTTGGATATTCTTTGTACGCTAGGAAAGGCAATGTGTGGTGGATGCCTTGAGCAGGAATACCATTTTGACTCTTTTGGAAGTTACCCCGACACTTCAGGAAAGGAGTATGAGAAATCAGAGGAAGGATGAGATACTGGAAGTGTTAATTCAAGGTGTTGAGGAGAGTAGATGTTCAGATTTTGAGATGGATGGTCGAGGTGCTATAAGGATGAACGGACAATCGTGTGTTCCACATGTGCATGGGTTGGGGTAGGAAGTTATGTCAGAATGCCACAAGTATCAGTTAAGTATTCATCTAGGGGTTCGTAAATGTATAAAGACAAGAAGAGAGTATTTTGGTGGTCGGGAATGAAGAAGGACATTTCCGTCTTTGTTCGCAGGTGTTCGTGCTGTCAGCAAATCAAAAGTGATCATTAGAAGACAGCCGGATTATTACAACCTTTGAAAATACCCAATTGGAAATGGGAAAGGATATTAATGGATTTTATCGATGGTTTACCCAGAACCAGAAAAGGAAATGAAGGAGTGTGGGTTATCGTGGATCGGTTAACGAAGAGCGCACATTTTACTCCAGTGAAACCGACAAGGACCGCTGCTTCTTTAGCTAAAAATTTTATGAGAGAGATAGTTAGGTTGCATGGAGTTCCTGTGAGTATAGTAAGTGATCGAGACCCTATATTTACTAGTCAATTTTGGGAAGCGTTGCAAACAACCCTTGGAACAAAGTTGAGTTTAAGCACAACATATTACCCCCAAACAGATGGGCAGACATAGTAAATGAATCAGATTCTAGAGGATCTCTTGAGGGCGTGTATTTTGGATTTTGGTGGATCATGGGAGGATCGTTTGCATTCGGTTGAGTTCTCCTACAACAATGGCTTCCAAGTAAGCATCGGGATGGCACCATATGAAGCCTTATATGGAAGACCATGCAAGTCACAAGTATGTTGGGTTGAGATGGGAGATAGATTAGTTCTTGGATCGGACATGATCCGAGAGGCTACAGAGAAAGTTGCAGTGATTAAGTAAAGAATGGAAAAGGCCCAAGATCTTCAAAAGAGTTATGCGGATAAGAGGCGAAGGGATTTGGAATTTATGGTTGGAGACTTGGTGTTCGTAAAGATTTCACCCATAAGAGGAGCAGTTAGATTTCGAAAAGCTCGGAAGTTAGCTCCAAGGTATGTTGGACCCTTTCGTATTCTTGAGAGAATCAGATCGCTTACCAGAGAGATTGGCGGTGGTTCATAATGTGTTCTACGTGTCTCATTTGAGAAAATATATTCATGACCCATCTTTGATTGTGGAGCCATCGATTTAAAAGGAATTAGAAATAGAACCGAACATGACAATGGTTAGTCATCCGATGTATGTTGTGGATCAGGATGAAAAGAGGTTGTGTAATAAGGTGGTGTGACAAGTTAAGATTCAGTTGAGAAAGTATCCTAGAGACTACACTGGGGAGATGGTGGATCGTATGAGAGAAGTCTATCCCGAGTTAATGATAGGATAATTAGTTGATTGTTTGTTGTATGCATAGTGTATGTTTGTTTGCTATGGATGCTTGGTACAAGTATTTGTATGTGTTTATGATATGAATATATAGTTTTTGCATGATTTAGATTATCTCCTTGATTGTAAATTTTGGGACGAAATTCTTTTAAGGTGGGGAGAGTGTAACGACTCAGAATTTAATCGCTATTTAGATGAATATTTAATTATATTTTAAATAATTAATAAATGGATTTTTATAAATAAATAAAACAATTTTTAAATAACAATTAATGATAATAAAATTACTTTCAAAATTTGTTTACCCAAATATATAGTTCATAAAGAAATAGAAAATGTGACCGGAAATTATTTTTTGGAATATGGATTTTTCTTTAGTTAAAAGTTATTCAAAAGGTTATAACACTATAGTAAACATTTATGCATGCTACAAACCATTTAAACATGTGTACATGTACGTATATATTCATGTACATGTTTCTTCTTAAGTGTGTGTATATATATAAGAATAAAATAAGATATTTGTAAAGGAAAAAATATGTATGAAATGATCATTTTTCAACATAAGTACACATAACATGGTATGAATAGTTGAAAGTAATAATGAAAATCAAATGGATGGTTTTGAAGGGGAGGGAGAGGCATGGTTATGCATGCATACTTATATTTAAATATAAATCACTTATTATTATTTTAATTAAATCCTAAGTCTATATGTGCCCCTTTATCTTCATGTTTTTCATTTTATAAACCTCCTTCTTCATTTCAAAATCCTACGAACTTAAGAAAACTTAGCCATGGCCTCCTCTTCATAAATTCTAAAACTAGAAAAATCACTTCTTTTGGCTAAAATCTTCTCTTTTATTCATAAAATCACCTCTACATCTCCTACAACACCTCCTCTTCCAAAATACAACACTCCATCCACCAAAACACACCATGGATGAGCCAAAACCCATGATGGCCAAGCCCAAATATCACTAGGCCGAGCTATATTAGCCTAGGCAGAGTAAAATTCAAGTGTCCAAGCATCCAAAGTTTCATATTTTCAAAGTTTCTAAAGCATTTTTTAATTTTCGACAAAAGTTCGTTTTGATTTAGAAAAGTTTCAGTGAGTACAACTTTCATTTTTGGAAAAGAAATTTACTTGATTTTGATGGACTATATGTTGCAAAAATATGGCGATTGTTATGTTGAATTATCATGTCGTATTGATGGCATATGATAATATGTTTATGTTTGAACTTGGATTTGGTGATTGGTTGATATGTGGATATGTTTGGATATGAATATGGATATGGATATGTGATATTGGGTATGATAGTATGGTAGTATATTTATGAAACAAAACCATGTGTTTGTGATGTAAGCGTTGTGAAGTTTGCACCTTGAAAAGTCGTAAAGGACTTGAGATCCGATTTGAAAACCAAAGCTCATTTTATAACTTTGGATTTTTGAAAATGTTTTCCAAGTTTTCACCTTTGTTTAAAGGTTTCAAAAAATTTCCATTTGTGTTTTCAAACATGTAGTAGCTAGAGTTAAGGTGAAGTTTTCACTTAGAAATCAATTCTAGCGAACTGCGCTTATAACAATAGTCGCTATGGATGAAGTTCGGAAAATATCGCGATTTCAAGTTTTAAGTGTTTTCTTTTGGATTGTTTTTGAAAACTCATTTAAAAATAATTAAGTAAGTCAAAAGTTTAAGTTTTAATTATTTAATAATTTATTTATTAATTTGGGTAATTATTAGTTAATTAATTAATTAGGTTAAGTAATTAGAGCTTAAGAATTATTAACTAAGTTAATTAATTTTAATTAAGTTTTAAATAATGATTAATTAAGATAAATGAATTTTTTTTAATTAATTACTTAATTAGAGTTAATTATTTAACGAATTATTATTTAATTAAAGGTTAATTATCCACTTAATAGGGTTTATCTCTTAAATAAATGTTATTTAATTAAAATATAATTAAGGTTTAATTATAGATAAAATTAGGATTATTATTGATTTAATTAAGATTAATTAATGTTTTAGTTGAGCTTTAAACTTACGATTTAATCAAGGGTTATTTATTTTTAAACTCCTTTTAAAACCCTATCAGTTAACTTCGATAAGCGGGTCATGATAATATAAGCATATCGACGTATGTCCAGATGTAAATCTCTACATCCTAATAGTGGAATAGTCCACTATAAACAACTTGGCCCTTTAAAATTATCGAACGTTGGTTTGGAGAGACTGGGATCAGATATTAGTTGTTATCCGAAAACCACTTTGAACTAACGTAAACGTTCGAATTGGAAATAGTGAAGGCAAGGTCCAAGGTAAAGACTTTGAACTGCAAGAGTCAGTTGCTACAAATCCTGAGGGTGATTCCAAAATAAGTGTAGTGGAAATAGGACCTTTGGTTCATTCATCTCCTGAACGACTTATATGGATGAATGCTGACATTGTGTCAACATCTGAAAAGTCGTGTTAGCATTTTAAATGGCAGTGCTATATTAAAGGTAAACATAGCCTCAGGCCTTATCAACCGGAAATGACCAAAACAGGGTATGCAGCAGGTCTATGTGAGTCGCTCCCATAAGGTTATGTCATCACCATATCTAGAATCGATTGTTTGACCTATTTTTGTATGCTTCGGTACGGTTGTTGATCCCAACTATGGTGGTGATGTGTTCGGTACTACTAGTCAAGTGGTAGGCCGATTCTATGTTGCAAGGGCACAAGATGTTCTTGTCAGACCCCAGGTGTATTTAATTTAGAGGTGCATCTTTGGAAGGGAAGTAGTTCCTTACCTGGTCATGTATGGAATCCATTCTCCAATAAGTGCCGTATAGAATTAGTTGTGCCCAAATAATGTTGAAATGTAAGATGCAAGCATTTCAGCTATGTTCTATTTTACTTGAAAACCTTAGACATTATTATAATATCATTAGATTTCTATATAAAGCGTTTTGGTTATCATAAGGTAAAAACCCATCCATGTTTATGTGTAGTGTGGTCTTACAAGATACCTTTGATTTTCAATTGTTTTATAAAAGTAAGAATTAAGTTGTTTGAGTTTACTCAGAACAGACCCATGTCTGACCCAGAGTTTTATTTTCTTTTCCTAAAACTGTTGGGTACTCAAATTTGTATGAGTAGCCAAGTGATCCAAGTTTCTTACGGAAGCATTTTGAAGGAGCCGAAGAAGGTGGCTTCACCGTGATCTAACTGTTATCTTATTCCACTATATTTTGTGTATGACCTATGTATTTGTATGGACAGGTAGTTATAACTGTCCAGTTAAAATTGTAATGTAATGACCTCTGATGTATTAAATATTATGAATTGACTATGTAATATCCTATATTATCTATTATATGTTGTTCTAATTCGTGGTGAGATTCTGTGATTGTGTAGTTTCTTCTTATCTTTCTTTTTCTTCTACCCTTAATGGTTTTTCTTTTGGTGCAATAGGCGGTTGTTACAATCATAGCTTTAATTATTTACATATAAAATCATTTGACAATTTTTTTTATTAAAGTTTGATGTCGTAATTAATTATAAACTATAGATATGTAGTTAAATAATATATATTAATTTAATAAAGTATAAAAATTATATTTTTTTATTCAGAGTTGTACTGACCTGATGTGCATTTGATAAAAAAATTGTTTTAAATATATATACACATGCATATAACCAAACAACTTTGTGACAACATTATTTGCATATCAGTATCGTCACCTAACCAACAATATATTAATATATACATATATAATAAAACATTATAATTGTGAATTTATAACTATATTTTGATTAGAAACATACCTTAATCCCAATGCCTTGAAGTACACCCTGAAAATATAATTTCTACCCCTTGAAACTATTCTTGATTCAACAGATAACTAGTCTTTGAACCATTGGCCACCACCTATCGGATAGCGACTAAACTAACTTGATTTGAATTCAATGGAATGGAAAGAGACTAGTAGGGGTTTCGGCCAGCTAGCACAGTGGAGGAGCTACCAAAAGATCTTAATCTAACTAGGTAAGAGTAGCTTGTATAGCGGATTGAAAGGAGAGAAGTGTGGATTTCCTCTCATACTAATTCTCCTTTAATCCGAGCCACCCAAAATCAAGCTCTTTCTAACCTAATTTGGGCCGCCTATACCTATGTTTGCTGCCGAAAATGTCAAGCACTATGATTGCTCTTAAATCCATTTAAAACCAAATAAAATATTATACAATTAAATCTAATTTAATTGCTTATCGATATCATATATCAATTGATATATTTATAACTATTATAAATATATTTAATAATATTTACTCATCAAATCATAATCAACTTTTACAATTAATATTTATTACATATTAATTAATTTTATTAATTATAAAAATTATAAATTAATTAAATTGTTTGGTCAAAGGAGAATTCATTATTTTGGTTATGTGACTCTTCAGGTGTAAATTCGACTAGCGATTAATACCGAATTGTTCGAATCTTAACGTTCACACGTCACTTAGTAGGTGATGTGACATTTAACTTTATTAAGCATTATCTTATTGTGAATTTTATTTACACTAATTCTCTTCGTCAAAACTATATCATTTTGGACTTATGGAATTTGGCAATGATTAAAATTCCAATATCACCCATATTCAACTCAATAATCCGAACGTAAAGTCCTTGGTTCAACAATAACAATTATTATTAATTGAAATGCTATGGCTAGAGACTTTGATTTTGAGTTGATCGTGATACTACACCCATATAATCGAGGGGACAAATCCTTTCATGAATAGTTCTTCACTTTCAATACTTACAATCGACCCAACTATAATTACTTGATGGATATCGGGCCATAATTTGACCATAATTAAAGTAGAGCTTTCATATTGAAGATCAACAGTATTCTAAAGTCGAGAGAATTGTGTAAATTAGTCATATCAATATTTTTAGTTGACCTTAGTTTTATTAACCAACATAAAACTATCGAGCGTATTATTCCATAATTATCCAATAACTATCAGTATGTAACCCCTTGGTGCCTCCAGCAGCCATGAGTAATACACTGCCCAACATTTGGAGAGCATTACGTACTCTAGTCTCAATAGATGTATCGATATCCAATCTCATTACATCTTGGTTAGGAATATTTAAAATGGTATATTTATTTTCATTGTGATAAATTACTCATAGTTATAACACTTTGTAACTACTATCACAAAACATACCATTTATGGAATTTCTATTATATATATACTTTTAATTAAATTTATTTATTAATATAATACATTATATCAAGTATATAATAGAAAGAAAGCACCTTTTATTGTGAACAAGATTAGTTATCAAGTTAGATATATGTAATAAATTACATTACTGCCCCTAGGGCATAACCCTAACTCTATCAGTATTGAGTTAAAGACTTATGCTTGATTATGGACTTGGAAAAGGGCGAGTCAACTCACCATTTGAATGTATATGAAGTTATATAATATTGCTTATTAAAGTATAGTAAAGTTCACTAACTAATTAAAGTGTATATTTGGACCGTGCTTGCTTTTGAAAGAAAAGTACAAGTATTTATGGTATATCTTCTCTTCTATGACCTTCTATAGCATGCGATATGGCCTTGAAATGGTGTATATATGGTTGATTAGATGGTATTTGGTTTAGAATTGAATATGGAATGGTAATATAGCGATAGTCGTTATGTAAGCACTTTTGATATCCTTGTGTTTAAACTTGTTCAAATGGTTTATATGTTGTAATATTATGATATATTGGTTGTTCTATATATATATATATATATATATATATATATGTATATATATATGTATGTATGTATGTGACAACAAGAAATTGGTTTGGAAAGCTGTAGAATTCATAGAACAAAGTTTGTAAAGTTATAAGCAAAAGAGTCGCTATAGAAACTTTTGCATAGTTTCTACATAGTATAAGTATACTACTTACTATAAAGTGATTTTTTATAGCGACTTAGTATATTAAAGTATACTACTTAGTATAAGTATAAGTATACTACTTACATAGTTTCTATAAAGTGATTTTTTATAAAGTGATTTTTTATAAGTATACTACTTACATAGTATACTACTTACATAGTATACTACTTACTTAGTATAAGTATAAGTATACTACTTACATAGTATACTACTTACATAGTTTCTATAAGTATAAGTAGTATACTACTTATAAGTATACTACTTAGTATAAGTATAAGTATACTACTTACATAGTTTCTACATAGTTTCTACATAGTTTCTACATAGTTTCTACAAGAAATTGATTTTTTATAAGTTAATTGCATAGTTTCTACATAGTATAAGTATACTACTTACTATAAAAAATCAAATCTTAAAAACTTTGTTTGAGTTGTGAAAATGGGTCAAATATTTATGCAATTTCCAGTGTTCTCTGTCCATTAGCATTTACAACATTTATAATGTTGTCTTTGACATACGATAACATTTGTAGGGTACTTCTACAACATGGGTTTGTAGTTTTTATTTTAAGATTTTTTATGATTTAAAGTGAGTTTAAATTATTATTTTTATGGGATTTTTTAGGGATGTTTAATATATATATTAAAGTATTTTGAAAGTGGTTTGAAGTTTAAATATATTTTTTAATAATTAATTATGAATTATTAAAGTGAATGGGTATAATAAATGTAAAACATGCTTTTTGGAAGTTTCTAAATAAATTATAAACCAGTTATTTTTAAGTAATATTTTTAATGGATATTTAAAACATATTTATAAGTATTTTAAAATATTTTTATGCATATATGGTTTTAGAAAATTAGTTAAATATTTTATTTATGCATTAAAAGGGTTTATGTAACATTTTATCTTTTAAATTGTTTTAAAATTTTATTAAATATATTATCTTATAACTAAATTAGTACACATATATATGTAACTTTTTTAAAAGCTTTTAAATTATAAAAAATATTTTAAAAAGGAGATTAGGAGTCACTTAAGTAACTTAATCGTGCTTTGTCTGTTTACA
The DNA here is from genome assembly GCA_030737815.1 of Allium fistulosum. Classification (NCBI taxonomy): domain Eukaryota; kingdom Viridiplantae; phylum Streptophyta; class Magnoliopsida; order Asparagales; family Amaryllidaceae; genus Allium; species Allium fistulosum. The sequence continues at coordinate 267,669,178 of CM060903.1, forward strand.
TGTTTATGGAAAGTAGTATCCTATACCTAGCAGTAAAAGTGGACAAAGTAGACTTATTCTCTCTATGAGAGTTAAAAATGATATTCGAGTAAGGTTTAGAGGCAGCAATGCTCTAACCTACCGGCTTCACTCTTGACCAAGGGATAGAGTAAGTTGAGAAGGCTGAAAAAAATATAATTATACAAGACTTGATTTCTATATGCGATAAGAATATTTACAAATCTCTAAGTATTAAAAGGAGAAGAAATGAATATTGAAATAGTAGTCTGCATGGATATATCTTTTGTAAAGGTATTTGAAATATATGCATAAGTATTTACAAAGAAGTTTTAATTAGTAAAGGAATTAATTAAATAAAAAGGGGATTAGAAAACATGTATATGACTTAATCATGCTTTTTGTGTTTATCCATTTATGGAAAGTATTTAATCCCATACTTGGCACTAAAATTTGACAAAGTAGATTTATTCTATCTGTAAGAGTTAAGAATGTTGTTCGAGTAGGGTTTAGAAGCAAACACTGCTCTGATCTACTGGCTTCAAACTTGATCGAGGGATAATAAAAGTTGAGAAAATCGAAAATGTGATAAGTATATGAACCTTAGTTTCCATATGCAATTGTTTCTATTTTGTACTTGATAGTCGATTAGTCAACTATCAAAATTGACCAAATTAGCTTTGGAAGTATATGTAAGCATTACATATTAATACGATTTGGGATCCCCTAACGAGGACTCATTTATATGAATTGTGCCTTGATTTAAGAATGTGTGTGTGTGTGTGTGTGTGTGTGTATATATATATATATATATATATATATGAGATCCCCCGAGGAGGACTCCTCTATATCATTCGTTTACTTCTTAAAGAACTAAAATTGAGCTAACCGAAAATTCACCGATTTAATTTTGAAGAGTCTGGGATTGGATAAGTGTATACTTACCGAAAACCACTTAAAACTTATATACGAGTTTTATGTTTTGGAAGTGGTTATGGAGTGAAATGTTAGAGAGTTGAACTATCTATCCTAAGGTTAAGTACAAGGGAGAGGTCAACATTAGCATTTTGGGCAAATGCTATAGAGTTTAATTGTTTGTCTTAAGGTTAAATCTAAGAAAAAGGTCAACGTTAGCATTTGTCGGATGACTTATGCTGGAATCCATGAAGAAATTTGTGATCTTTTCGAGTGATTAATATTAGCATGAGAGATGCTGAATGCGACTTCACCATCGAAAATGACAGAAAATAAAGTAGCCTTATAGCCACTAGGATTAGCTAACTCATAAGGGCACATCAACTCTAAATATCTAGAGATGCTTTCAATTATTACTAGCAAGAGTTGATGGTATTCAGTATCACGTGTTCGGGCATTGACCGACTATCTTTTCCTAGTAGTATATTTTATCTAAAGATATATGTCATTTCGAAAGGTAGATTCTGCCTCTTGTCAGGAGGTTGCCTCGATGTACTAAGGGAGCCTCCAATGGAGTTCGCATAGTTTATATTAAAAATAACTGATTTAAATGAAGTACGGTTTATAAGAAGATATAATAGAAGAATAAAGAAGTGGTGGAGGAAATAACCTCAAGGGAGATGGCGTTCGCTAGTTTAGTTAGGGGTGGACGGAGTATGGTGGCTTTTGATGAGAACGGAAGATATGAAATTTGATAATAAAACCAAAATGATGATATTTTTGAAATTAATTATACGTTATTTTATGTAATAAGAAGTATGCACATCAATTATTTCGTATTAATTGATTTGCTCAACCGCTGCTTTTTCGAATAACAACTGCTTAATTTATGATAATTATTGAAGAAGAATATGTTACAAATGTTAATGCTTGATTGTGTAGTATTTGTAGATGGGAGAATAGAAGGAAGTTCTTAGTCGTGAAAAGAAAACGTGTAGGTTAACTATGTTTAAACAAATAGTAGGTGAATCAACTTTTAATTTTTTGTTTTTTTGTTTTTGAAATTAAGCAGGTTTTTATAGAGTACCCTTACCTCATCTTATTTACCAAAACAAAAGTATAAGCAAGATCAATTACAAAATGTAAGCCATTGGTCAAACATGGACTTGTCGCGACTAGAATTTAGCGATGTTGAGCCATTAACTAATATATGGCTTGCCTAATTTGATAGATACAGTACAAAGCTATGTCTTAATGTCTCATTTTCACGTTTTCAAAAGGCCTAAGATTTCTCTCTCTTCAAATCTCAGCTAAAACTATTTTTAAAGATAATAACAACATACTTGCCTGAAATATGGTAAACCTGATAGAGTTAGGGGTATGACTTAGGAGCAATTCTGTAATTTATTGTAAATTAATTAACTCTGAAATCAATTCTCGTTCCAAATAAAAGTGCTTCTTCTTTCTGTTATATATTCGTCATAATGTGTTATAAATAGTTAAATGTTTAACTAAAATATATTTAACAAAAATCCATAAATTGTATGTTTTATGATAGTAGTTACAAATTGTTGTAACCATGAGTAAGTTTTCATAATAAAATTAAATATACCGTTTTAAATGTTTCTAGTCAAGATGCATCAAGATTGGATATCGATGTATCAGTTGAGACTAGAGTATGTAACGCTCTCCAAATGTTGGATAGTGTATTACTCATGAATACTGGGGGCAACTAGGGGTTACGTAATAGTAGTTATTGGATAACTATGGAACGACTCATTGGATAGTTTTCTGTTGGTTATTATAACTAAGGTCAAATAGAAAATATCAACATGAATAGTTTACGCAGTTCTTTCGACTTGAGAATACTATGAATCTTCAATACGAAAAATCCGCTTTGATTATAGTCTAATCATGATATTTTTTCCATCGAGTGACTATAGTTGGGTCGAGTAGAAGTATTGGAAGTGAAGCACTGTTCAAGAGAGGTTTCGTCTCCTTAATTATATAGGGTTAATATCACAATCAACTCAAGTCAACCGAAAGTCAAAATCTCTAACTATAGTAGTTTGGTTAACAATAATTGTTATTACTAAACCAAGGATTTTATGTTTGGACCATAGAGTTGAATATAGACGATGTTGGAATTTTGACCATTGCCAACTTCAATAAGTCCAAAATGATATGGTTTTGACGAAGAGAATTGGTGTAAATAATTGTCACGACTAGGTAATGCTTATTGAATTAAATTGAGATTTTTCCAAAAATGATTAAGCAATAAATATGGCCATATTATCACACTATCTGCTACGTGAAGTGTGAATAACGTCTGAATAGTTCGATGTTAATCGCTGGCCAAATTTACACCCAAGAGTCACACAATCGAAACGATGGGTTCTCTTTAGACCAAACTATTTAATTAAGTTTATAATTTTTATAAATTAATTAAATTAATTAATATTTATGAAATATTAATTATAAAATTTGGATATAATTTGAGAAATAAATTTGTTGCATATATTTGTAAAAAGTTATAAATATGTTGATCAATATAGATATCGATAACAAATTTCGTAAATATAATTATGTATATTTAATTAGGTTAAATGGGCTCACAAACCCATGCATCTTAAAGGGATAAGCGGTTGGTCCAACAAGGGGAAGGGGCGGCTACATGTGTCTGCATTTAGGTTTGAGATGTGTGGTAGAGATAATTGTTTGCTCTCTTGTCCTATCCATATAAAAGCCAATCTCAAAAAACCTAATTAGAAGCTAATTCATTTTGGAGCCGCCACTTTCTTCTTCTTCTTCTTCCATATTTTAATGGCAACAACTATCCTTTAAAATCACCCATAAAATTTTCAAATCCAATTCAAATTAAAAAAAAATACTAATTGGTACTAGGTATCCAATCCCGGACTAGCAGCCCGACGGATTGGGAATTGTCCTAAGAAAAGAAATCATTGTCAACGTGGACTCAAAGGCTTCATTAGGAGGTGAAATTTCATTTATTACTATTGTTTTGGTTTCAAGTTTATCATATAAAAGTTGATTTACATTCAAATCATCTATTTACATTCAAATCATATATTTGTATTCAGATCTGCTTATTGTTTAGGTTAGGTGAGATTTTTGTAGGTACATGTGTTTGTTACAATTGGATTGGTTATGTACTTTTTATAATATTTTTTTATTGATTTATTATTGAATTAATTTTCTAAAAATAAATTTAATTTTGGTTTATATATATATATATCTATCTAGATTAAATGGATAAATTAGTGGGGGGGAAATGGCGACACCTACATGCCCTAATTCGCCGATTCCTACAAGCCCTAACCCTAATCCGGTAGAAGACGATGGAGATGGGGGTTGGAAGGAGGTGCAAAGAAAGGGGAAAGCTCCACTTCAGTCCCAACAAGTCGGGCCTCACGCATTACCCAAAACCCTAAAACCTAAATCTTGGCTTCTTGCTGCGACTGGAGGGAACAACCTTAAGGTAGACAAAGTGCTAGACTTTATTGCTCCAATAGTGGATGATGAGGGAGGTTTTGTGGAGTTAGATCCTAGAGACGAACAGGAAGCAAAGGGAATGTGGAAGCATTCTATCTACATATATCTAGCCGCTAAAAGATCTTTCTATATTCATTTCAATGCGTTTAAGAGGCGAGAGTGGAAACCTAAGGGGAATGGGACAGCTTTGCAAGACAAAAAGGATTTTACATAGTCAAATTCAAAAAAGAGGAGGAATTCAACTTTGTGCTGAACCAGGGCCCATGGTTCATGGATGGAAGACTGCTTTTTTTCAAACAATGGGAACCTAACTTTAGACATGAACGAGACAAGCTAGAAACGCACCCTATCTGGGTCAGATTTCAAAATCTAACCTAGCCCTATAGAACTCCAATGGGATTAGCAAGGTAGCCAGTGTGATAGGAAACCTCTTAAACTTGACGAGCATACCAAAAATGTCACGAGACTATGTTTAGCTCGCGTGTTAGTGGAAGTTAATGCAGACTCCCTATTTCCTGACAAGATACGAGTCAAAGACAGCCATGTAATTTTTACATGCAATCGGTAGAGTATGAATTCAAACCAGCAAGATGCTTAACATGTAAATGTTTTGGCCACTATGATGCTCAATGCAATGTCACAAATGAGCAAATCAAAAAGATATGGGTTGTCAAAGCAAAACATGTAGATCCCAACACAGAGTGTGTGTCATAAAATACCGTGGCGTCTGAGTGTTCAGGCACAAGCATTAGTCCTATTCACATAGACGGGTAGTTAGTTACCGAGGGAACAACACAATACACAGCAAAAAATGTTGCCCCTACGCAAATATATACACCATCAAACCCACAACCTACCCCTGATGTTCAAAAACAAGATCAAGCTCCCCGCCAGTTAGAAAACCAGGTTGACCAGCCATCAAAGCTTCCAGCTCAGACAAAGGATGAGAAATAGCAGCAGGAGGATCTAAAGGGTGAGGTAGTACAGTCACTGGGACACCTGAAACATTGATAGATATTCAAAAGTTAGATATCCAAATTGAGGAGTTGGAGGAGGAATCTATGCCAGGATCAAACGATAAATGTCCCTTGACCAAACCAAACCAATCATATACTGCGTAGTTTGATAAAGGTAAACAATGTAAGAGAATGGATAAGTCTGCCCCGGACCTACAACTCGGGGGTGAAAGTCCCAACTTTCTTAATGTCTTTAGTAAGCTGGAATGTAAGGGGGTTGAACAATGATACTAGAAAACTCAACCTCCTTAATTTTAGAAAGAAGCATAATCCTACGTTGTTTGGAGTGCTTGGGAATAAAATGCAGAATGATATTGCTGACTATTTTAAAATGTTGGGCCAGGACTGGGATTTGATTCACAACAATAACAATAATACTAAGGGTAGAATCATGATAGTATGGGATGCAACAGTGTGGTCAGTTCAAGTTCTACAATCGGAAGCTCAGCTTATAACTGTGGAAGCTTGTAACATAAGGGGGCTGAAAATATTCATAACATTTGTTTATGCCCACAACCTTGCATCAGAGAGAAAGGCTTTATGGAATCAAATTATTAATATCTCAAAAAGCATCAATAAACAATGGATTGTTTTGGGGGACTTTAATGCGGTTATCAAAAGATCGGATAAGAAAGGGAGCATTACCTTTAGGGTCTCCCAACTGGCAGAATTAAATGACTGCATCCTCGGTGCTGGGCTACTAGAGACTTGCCAAACGGGCCTACATTATACATGTCGTAGTGGTCAGGTAAAGCAAATCTCTACTAAAATTGACAGTGTTCTTGTGAATGCTGACTGTATTAATTTATTTCCTAACATGAAAGTCTCAGTACTACCGAGTTCTACCAGTGACCATTGCCCTTTACTTGTTGAACTAAATGAAACATCCTCTAATGTTAAAGGTAAACCGTTTCGTTATGCTAACCATTGGTGTGAGTGTGAAGGTTACCAAAATGTAGTGGATTTTGGAGGGGTTCACAACATAGAAAGGAACTTCATGTTTCAACTTGTGATGACTGTTAAGACTATCAAAAATATGTTAAGGGATTGGAATAAAACTAGATGCAAAGAAGATCAATTGCAATTGGCTCAGATTGGATGCGAAGAAGCTCTGAAAAACCTTGATGCAGACCCTACAAACAATCAGTTGTTTGAATATTACTGCCAAATGCAACAATGCCTAAAAGAAACCATGCAGATTCAGGCTTTGGAATTGAAACAGAAAGCAAAAGGGAAATGGCTTGTGGAAGGAGATGCTTGCTCCAAATTCTTCTACACTAAGATGTCAATCAGAACTAATCATAACAACATTACAAAGAGCATAGACGAAGAAGGGAAACCAACATGCAACTTAGAAGATCTTGAAGACAAAGCTATCGGGTAGTTTACTGAAATATTCAATGGTGAATATCATACTGAACTACCTGCTACTCATTGCAAAAGGATTGTCAGTATGGTAGGAAGGGATATGCTGAGCCGTAGTGTACAAACTAGTGAAGTTGAAGTTGCTCTGAACTCCATTCATCTGGACTCGAGCCCAGGACCAAACGGAATGGGAGCAAAATTCTTTCGAATCCACTGGGAGCACCTAAAAGATAAGACAGTTAGAGTCATTCAAGAAGCTTTTGATTCAGGAAAAATTCTGAAAGAAATCAACCATACATTTATTTGTCTAATCCCTAAGGTTGAAAAGCCTATTAGAGTTGAAGAATACATACCAATATCTTGTTGTAATGTTATCTACAAAATTCTTAGCAAAGTATTATGCAACAGAATGGTTCAAGTCCTACTAGACTTAATTGCTGACTGCCAAAGTGCTTTTATAAAGGGAAGAAGTATTGCTGAAAACTCTCTACTGGCTCATGAGCTGGTGAGAAATTTCAATAAAAAAGGGTGTGACAAAATGTGCTTTAAAGTGGACCTACAAAAGGCATATGATAAGGTAAATAGGGTGTTTATCATACATATGCTTAGACTCATGCAATTCCCTTATAAATTTGTAGACTTAATAGAACAATGCATCAACACCCACTTCTTTGTCCTTATTAATGGGGCTCCTAAGGGGTTTATTAACAGCAACCGTGGGCTAAGACAAGACGATCCCCTTTCTCCATATCTTTTCGTTGTAGCTATGAAATACTTTACTCTTCAGATGAAACTAGCAATACACAACAAGCAAATAGACTAAATCTACAAAATCAACCCTCAATTATCCCACCTCTTGTATGTTGATGACTTGCTTATTTGTACAAAGGCAAAGTATAGCAGCTCAAAGTCTAAGTTGGATTTTTAAAAACCTTGAAAATGTTGCTGGATTAAAAGTGAACGAGATGAAAACAAAATGCTATTTCAACAAATATATGCAAAGTAAAGAGGATATCCTTCAAATCCTTAAAGTCAAGGAAGATCACCTCCCAGTCAAATACCTTGGTGTCGCCTTATCATCAAACAAGATAACAGATAGAGAATGTGGAGAACTTATAGACAAGATTAGACAGAAACTCCAGGGATGGAGATCCAATCTACTGTCATTCTCTGGCAGAATTGAACTGGTGCATACTGTCAAAACATCTAAGGTCAGATATTGGCTATAAACATTCCAGATTCCAGAGGCTTCTATACAAAAAATTAATAGCATGTGTGCTAACTTTATTTGGAAGGGAGGTCTCCACAAAGTGAGCTATGAGTTGCTATGTAGACCTAAACAAGAAGGAGGGGTGGGACTGAAGAACCTTACTGACCTCAAAAAGACTGCTACTATTAAACTGGCCTGGAAAGCTATAACATCAAACAACCTATGGGCCACATGGATGAGGAACTAGTACATTAAAGGCAACTTTGGGCAGATGAGGATTGATAACAATGCCCCAATCACATGGAAGTCACTTTTGAAATGCAGAGATGACCTTTCCAATCTAATTGAAAGGAAATTTGCTAATGGGGAAAACACCAGCCTTTGGTTCGACCCATGGCTGGATGGGAAAAGTCTGGTCCATAGACTAGGCCGGGATACCTTCTCTGCTATGAGGGCAAGGGATACTCAAGTCAGTGAAATTTTACAAAACTCCCAGTGGAATACACATGGTTTCCCTCTACCTTATCAACTAAAACAAAAAGTCCAATACATACCTATCTATAGTGGACATCAAAATGATATTTGGATTTGGATGTCTACTAGGAAAGATTTTACCTTTAAATCTGCTTGGGGCAAACTGAGGAAGACTGGCCCTATTCTTGAATGGGCTAGATTCGTCTGGAACAAAGCCAGTGTACCTAAGATGTCCTTCACTGCATACAAAGCTGCACTAGGTCGCCTAGCTACGATGGACCGTTTGAAAAGGTGGGGCATTATTACTGACTCAAACTGTGTTTTCTACAACCAACACGAAGAAAGTCATAACCATCTTTTCTTTGACTGTCAGTTTAGCAAACAAATCTGGAGCCAACTCAAAACTAAACTAACCGATAACAGCAGTGTTAATAACTTAAGCATGGAGATTCGTTACCTTAATCAGCACTAGGACAAGGCAAGTCTGCTCGCCTCTGTTGCTAACATAGCCGTGACTACTGTTGTTTGGCACGTTTGGAGGGAACGCAACCAGAGAAGGTTCAAGCAAGTGAAGAAAAGTGAGGACTTGGTCAGTAAATTGATTAAACTGACATGAAAATCGCAATTCAAAGAATTAAGTTGAAGACACTTACCACAGCCAAAAAAGAAGAGGAGGAGGTAGTGAAAAGGCTGGGTCAATTGATAGCAAGCAGGGGATTTCATGCTCAGACGAAGCCGCCATGATCTTGCCTCTCTTTAGATCTGATAGGTTTCTATAAAGACAAGAATGTTCTTTTATGGTATATTTGAGTTGCAAAGCTTTTTATGTCGGTTAGTGGTTCTGTGTAGCTGCTTGTAGTCAACTAATGTTTATGCTTGGGCCGCAAAGCCCATAATAAAAATGTTTACCCTGTTTCAAAAGAAAGTTTAAATGTATACAGATCTGTAAATTGTCAATATTTATAATTATATATATGATTATATATCATACGTATTTAATCCTAAAATTTTGTTATGATGATTTATACCTATTATGAATAATAAAATATAAAAATGTTTTAATAAATATGTATACACATATTTTATTATTTAATGATTTCATGAATTGTTTATTATGTATAAATTAATTAATGGTTCAAAATTTCAATTTTATAATTTTTTATTTGTTGCACCATGTAAGAAGCTTACTGTAAAATTTTCAGGTTTTTTAAACTTAATTTAATATTTTTTTTAAAATTAATTTACTACAATCGATTATTTAATTAAAAATATAATTTCAATCGAGAAAATTCCAGAAATTTTTCTTAAGTCTTAAATATGCTTAGGTACCTTTAGAAATTTTTTAAGATTTTTATAACTTAATTTAATAATATTTAATTAATTTATTTTTGACTTGCAAATAATTATTTAATTAAAAAATATATTTCAATCAAGAAAATCTTAAATAATTTTTGTAGGCCCAAAATATATCTCAAGAACTTTTATAAAAAGTTTTAGGATTTTTCAACTTGATTTCATATTTTTGAAGAATTAATTTGATTGCGGGCTATTATCAATTATTTAATAATAAATATTATTTTAGTTGACAAAATTCCATTAGTTAATTTTAAGCCCAAAATTTGTTTGTAGATTTTCTAAAATTATAAAACTTGTATTTTTATCATAAAATTATTTTACATTAATTTATTATGGTAGAAACTGTTTATTTAATAATATATATATATATATAGATATATTTATATACATATATTAATATCTTGTTTTGACATATTATATAAGCATATATTAGGAAAAAGTATAGTATATACAATGTGTCCATTGCAATGTAAATCCCAATATCCACATACGAGCACATTATACCCTTTACGGATTATGATGTTACACATGCACGCACATATATGTATATAGTGTGTATGATACACACACACACTTATATAAATAAATAAAACAAAATTTTAATAAATCTCAAACTACAGTTTGTACAATTAGAATACATATAGACATAGTAATAATCTGGCCATAAATAAATTATCAATTAATGACATTTAATGAATCAATCAATTCAAATTAAAGAGAGAAAATGAAAGGTTTCTCTCTTTATTTAATACAATTAATGCTCTCAATTAATTCTTGTTTTAGGGAAAGAAATGAAAGGTTTCAGTCCCTATACATTAACTCTGATAAATAAATGTTAGGTGTATTTGATACACTATACATTTAAAATTAAATTTATTTAAACTTCCCTTTAACTATTTTAAATAGAATACATGATTTTATTTAAACCAAATTTTGAAAAGTTCTAAATGAAATTTAGACTTCGTAGTCCTATTAAAGATCCAAAATGGATTTTTTTTAAAAAATTTATCAATTTCTTCCGCTGTGGGCTAGCCTAACATTTTTAATGGTATCAGAGCTCAACAGCCTATGCGGTCTAAATTAGTCATATTAGGGCTAATTAATTAAGCTTTCCCACTTAGTATGGTGTCTAGAAAGGTAATGTCTAGGATTGAAATTGGGTAATCAAGTACCCTATCAACCCTGGTTACCAACCTGCTCTAAAAGGTGAAGTGAGCCCAAATGTTGCCCATAATAGAAAAGGCCCAACTTGAATTGGGCCTTGGACTAATTTTCAAAATCATTTTGAAAATTAAAGTTAAATTTTTTTAAAATTTAATTGTTAAATTTAAAATAAAATATGTTTATTATAAAAGTTATAATATAACATAATTTTTCAAAATGTTTGAAAACCTATTCACGTTAGTTTCAAATTTATTAATAAGATTAATAACAATAAATTAATTAAAGAAGTTAATTAATTAATGAACATGTGCATGTATTATATATTGAGATATATGTTATGTTGTTTTAATTTGTTTAAAATAACATAAGTATACATGTATTTGTATGAATTGAAGTTTGAAACTAATATAAGTTAATTAAAATAGTTTAATTAAATAAATTAATTCAAAGGTTAATTGATTAACTTACATATGTATATGTTATATGTGTTATACATATATACTTACTATGTATAATAATTAATGAATATAAATGTTATATCAGTGTCAAACTGATTAAAATGTTAATCAACAAAATTAATTTAATATGATTTAATTAAAATAAACTAAAGGTGGAACCTAAAAGAAACCCATAATAGGCTTAAGAAATAAATACACACGTAATCATATTTATATCGTGATTTTCGATGTGTTCGACACTTGAATCACGAGGATAGTTCATAAGAATTACATTATTTCATAAGTCGATGTTACTCAATTTAATGTTGTCATCTACCATATATATATTAATAAATTAGTTGCATACTCCTTAGTTGTTGAGCAAACTTAAGCTAGGGATGTTATGTGTAGTATTATTAATATATTGAATAGATGAGGTAAGATAACTATATGTATTTGTTAAGCAAACTTAAGGTACATATACTATACTTAGGCCGTTGCAATATGGTAGACAAGAGTGAATAATTTTGTTTTGATTTGTTGAGCTAGCTCAAGGTCGAAGTGTAATTAGGACAAGGCACCAAGGTTTAGGAGTTGTATATGATACAACCGATAAGGAGTTTTCCATCGTCCGTGGAGCTATGATTTGTTAAGCAAACTCAAGGTCGAAATTCCAAGACGGATGAGTCCTAACACCTACTAGTGAAGTCAAAAGACTTCTATGTTTCGACTTAGGGTTTAGTGAAACATAAAAGACTAATGGGAGCTTATTAGTAAAATGAAACATAAATTTTGACCTTACTAATATTATAAGAACATCTAATATGACTTATCCTAATAATCAACCACTTAAACTTGCAGAAAATGTCAACTCCATAACTATTTTCTGAAAGATACAAGCTCTTTGGACCTAACTATACAGACTGGCTATGATCAATTAAGATAGCATTAACTTACGAACGCCTTTGGAAAATTCTAACCTATACATGTCATTTATGGAAAAGCCAAATTAAGATAGCGAATTCTCCTTGTATTTATGGAAAGGCCAAATTAAGCATAGAGAAAAATCTAGACTTATCTAATATGTAATTTGGAGAATTCTAGAAAATAGATTTGTCAAAAGGACCGAATAAGAGCATAGAAAATGTGTTACTCTATAAATAAGAATGTTTTCGCTCATCTTAAGCAAGCAAATAAGCAAGCAAATGTAAGTGTACGCAAGCAAAAGAAAAAGTTGAAAAAAAATAAAGTTTATTTCCTCCTATACAAAATATTTATCTCTCAATCTCGATTTTCAAATTAGTAGTTCTCCCTCCATCTTATTATTATAGAATTTCCCAACATTGGTATCAGAGCTTGAAGATCCTCCTAAAATTTTCAACAGTGGTATCAGAGCCAAGTTGATAGCAAGGAAGAATGACAAGTGGATTGAGTTCCGTAACAGTTACCTTACTTAAAAAAGGTATTATGATAATTGAAGAATCCGCATGAAGGCTGTAACAACCCGCATATTTTAAAGTTTTGAATATTTAAATATTTTATTTAAATATAGAATCGTTAATCGGATTAAAGTCCGAAAAGCTACTTTTTGAAAACAGTCGAATTGGGACTCGAGACCACTTCCATTGAGTCCAAAACGGCGTTTGCGACTTTTTTAAGTATAAACATCGATATATTTGGAGTAAGTTGAATTTTGCTATTTTCTATTGGGTTTTAGGTTTGGGTTTCACCCCAACTCTCTCTATAACCTAGTTCAGCCCTCTCCTCTCCTCTTCACTTCATTTCTATTTTCTTAAACACCCAAGTACAACAGAAAATGGGGAGAGGAATGAGAAATTAGAAACTTCAAGCCCTAGTTTTCAATTGCAAAACCAAATTCTTGCTCCAAATTCAAAGAGAAGCTAAGGTAAGTATCTCCTTCTTCTTCTCCAACTCATTCTCTCTTTAATTTCAGAAATTTCCTAAACCTAACTTAGGAAATGTTCTTCTTTTGAGCTTAGATTCAAGCTTCTAGAGTTGAAGTGGTAGAGTAGTTGATCTTCCTTTGCTTTCAAGCTCCTCTTCCATCATTTTGGGTTTAAGGGTGAGTTTTTAAACTCACATCTATTTCTATAGATATCGTTGTTGTTGGATATGAATTCCTAACACTTATTCATGTACATTTGCTTTCATTTTGGATCGAATTGGTGAATTGTTCAATTTTTGGTTTTTGGAATCCAATTTTGTAAAATCCAATCTTTGATGTTCGAACACGTTAGTGGAGCATTTCGGAGGGGCCATACAAGGCTGGGTTGTCGTTTGGCATAAATCCTCAGTCGTAGTTGCTTGTTCGTCGCTTCCGTCCGTGTTATCGAACTTGCCCCAAAGGGGGCTAGACTGAATGGCTTCTGAAGCAGGTTCAGTCGACTGAACCAGGGGTTCAGTCGACTGAACCAGAATATCAAAATTTCTTAGAAGCAGGTTCAGTCGACTGAACCAGACCCAGGAAATTGCCTGGGTCTGTATCAGTCAACTGACCATCTTTGTCAGTCGACTGACCCTGGGGATACAAAAATCATATCCCTATGTCAGTCGACTGACCACCTGGTTCAGTCGATTGACTTGATTGCCTTAGCAAAACTGATTATTTGGTTTTTGATTTCCAATTTCTATCGATTCGTGATTTCCGATTTGTCATTGTCATTTATTATCTTCTCTAATGACTTCTTTTTCGGGATTTTTGTGGTTATCCATTTTTGATGGATTCGATATCGATTTCTCTGGATTTGATTCACGTCTTCGTATGTGAATTTTTGATGGTTGATTGTTTCTACAACCATTTCTCTGCTTTGTCACTCTAAATTACAAAGGTTTCTATACTAGTAGTAAATATTCAAACTCTTTTACTAAAATGATTTCAACTCTATTTTTAATACAAAGCTCGTTTATAAAACCGTTTTCTAATCTATTAGTATATAGAAACCTTTACCTCATTCGTATGAGAAAATCTAATTAGACGGCTTAGCAAAACAAGTGGTACGAAACACTTCATTTACTTCGTCGGTTAATTTATGGACTTGTTCGATTGAAAATCCTGTGACAATTTTCGAGTGGAAATCTACAATTTGTTCGTAAATATTTAAGTTAAGCTAGTGGTTATGGGACATGAAGCTAAACTCTTATATTTACTGGCTTAGTGTAATTCACACTTTTTATTGATCGATGAAGATCATTTTGTGATTTAGACTAGCGATGTGCAATGTCTATCTATTTGTATGGGGACTGCAATCCACGTTTGTGGAACTTCGGTTCAATTTAGCGGGGTAGCGACCCGTGGTCTTCGGACCGTTTGTGGAGCTTCGGCTCAAAATTTATGGTTAGCGACCATGGATTAGCGTTCCGTTTGTGATACACGTGTTGGTGAGTTTTCATGCTCCCGTTTGTGATAGGCCTCCCCCTTTTGTGATTTCTGGATTTCTAATTGATGATTTCTAGAATTTGTGTTTCACCAACTTTTGCGATTGGCATTAATATGTTTGTCAATATTTGTAGTTTGGTGAATAAAATAAAGAATATGATATTCTTTTTGGTGCTTTGAGATTCTTGAGATATTTTATGATTTTGATGTTGTTTAAATCATATTTGTTCTTGTATGACATTATTGTTATCATACATTCTTATTATATCTCTGCTTATATCTCATTCCTTTATCTGATATTTATAGCTAGACTGATCCGTTTATTATTTTCTTATTAAATAATACTCGGGTCAGACCGAGATGTTACAGGTGCTTTTGCTTGACTCCTTATCTGGGATCATCTCCTGACTTTTGTCTAACTACATTACATTTGTAGTTTTTGTTGTTATACATTCGAGTTATAGATTCCATGATGTATACTTATTCTTTTGTCTAGCACTTGTATCTATTCTTTTGTGATACTGTGGATCTTGTTTGACCACTACTCTGATGTTCACTCATATGTGATATATTCATATCTGATTCCGCCTTTGTGATATGAATGTCTGTGACTGATTTATGTTATCGGTACGACTACTTAGCCACTGTGTGGTAGCTTTGAGTTTGTATTAGATATGTCGGATTTCCTCTTTGAAATAAAATGTAAGTTATTCTATCTGACATATCGGTACTCGCCCAAAGCAATTACACAGATGGTCGCTCCTCAACAGCCTTATTCTTCGTGCTAGTCGACAGCATTACCCAGTGGTGTTCTTGGCTAGCGTGAGCATAGAGGTGGGGCATCACAAAGGCTGTGCTTAAATCACAAGTTCTATGGGATGTCATATAAAATAGGTATGAGGAACTCGTCAATGTCACCAATTTATCCCAGACAAAAAGAGATAATTTGAAGAGTTTGAAAAAGAAGGATTTACAAGCCCTAGTCATCATTCATCAAGATTTCGATGATAATATGTTCGGGAAGATAGCAAATGTGTCTACTAGTAAGGAAGCATGGGAGATTTTGGAGAATGCATTCATAAAAATTGATAAAGTGAAGAAAATTCGATTACAAACTATGCGAGATAACTTTGAATCTTAATTAATGAAATCATCGGAAATAATGGATGATTATTTTTCATGGGTTTTATCAATTGTAAATCAATTGAAAAGATATGGAGAAAGAATAGATAATTCTAGAATATTTGAGAAAATTTTACAATCTTTGGATTCCAAATTTGGCAACGTAGTTATAGCAATTGAAGATTCTAAAGATGTAAAAACCAGGAACGTTGATTAACTTATGGAAATACTTCAAGTCTAAGAAGAAAAATAAATAGAAAAATCGAAGAAGAGCCATTAGATCAAGATCTTCAAATCAAACTTGTGGCAAATAATGAAATAGAATATATTGAAAAAAGACATATTATCTAATAAGAAGGACGAAAAGGAAAACAATGAAATAAGAGAGAATACTACGACGGAAGAGGAAGAGAAAACGAATACCGACATTGAGGAGGATGTTGCAAAAGGGTCGTCAAAGATATCCAAAGAGAAAGTCATAAGGATTGTAGGTGAAGACCTTTCAAAAAACAATGAAGTGAAAAGGAGGCTATTGTTCGTCGACGGAAATTCTATCGGTTTAGAAAACCGTCGAACGAATTTAAATTAAAAATAACCGCAAGCGCACGGCGTACACTTGTAGTACGTGGTGAATACGGGTCGATCCGCAGGGAATTGATGATTTTAAAATTCTGTTCAATCAAATTAAACCAAAGTCGAGTGATTGTTAACTAACTAAAAGAAAGTAAAAGCAAACTAAAACTAAGGAGAACAAAAAGATGAGATTAAAGAGCAATTTAGAGGTAAATCCCCTCTCATGATCACATAAATCAACATAATGAAATTATGATCTCTTTTTGGTCATTTGTGAGTTTAGTTGATGCATTTATCATAAGCATGGCCTAATTGTGTTATTAATTAACACACTTAAACCATCAAACTTTAATGCACCCTCTAACCCACTTACTAACTTCAATGAAAATGATATGAAATTAAAAGTAGAATCTATTTTAAGCAAGGCTTATTAACTATTGAATTAGAAACATAAACCATCAAATTTTGATTCTAAATCCACTTCCATTACCATGATCATATGTAGATGAAGAGGTAATTAATGATTCATATGACTAAGCATAGCCTATTTGTTTTGAACAATATAAGCTATCAAACTCAATATTAAACACAAAACCACACAAATATCTACTTTCCATCACAAAAGAGACATAAAAGAAATTATGTTGCATCTACATGATTCAAGAGAGCTTCATTACCCCTAAATTGAAGGGATTAGCCTCTCATTTTTGTTATCAAATCAACAAATGTAGAAAGCAACATTAAACAAACAAGAGGAAAAAGAGAGAAAAAAGAAAGGAAAAACTAATCTACTTGCAAGAAATAAGAGAGATCTACACTACAACATGAAAGGAAAAGAAGCATGTAAAAGAAAAGAGAGCACTAATTAACATTAAAAAAATTGAAAGTTACATGAAATAAAAATATGGCTAAGTAGCCATGAAAAGAGAAAGAGAGCTTTGAGTTTTATTTTTGAGCCTAAACTAAACTAAGATAGACTAAGGGAGAGAGTTACATGAAACATAAGGGGATTTTATACATGTGTTAAACCCTAATTCATAATTTTGGGGAATGCCCAAAATACCCTCTTAGGAAGTGTGGAGGCCAAGTAATCATTAGCTTCAAATAATCCTCATTTAAGTGTACATGAAGCCATTAATTCCATAAGCATGTGCATTAGCCTCTAATTTGTACATTAAGGTAGGTGGGTAGGTGGGATCCTCCATTATCTTCACTTTGAATTATTTTCATCTTCATTTTGTTCTCTTCACTCTTATGCATGCATATATCATCATGTAACCACTTGTAAAATTCACCAAATTTCCTACAAAACAACATAGAAAATTCCAAGTAAATTTTCACAATTTAATAAATGCATAAAAATGACCATTTTGCCCCTATATGAAGATGAATATGTGACAATTTCAAATAATTTGAATTTTGGTTTAAACAAGTTAAAATACCCAATATGATCATTTATTTAATTTAAATAGATTAAATATGGTGGTAAAAATATGCACATTTACGTGCACATCAAATACCCCCACACTTATCTTTTTATTCGTCCTCGAATAAATGAAAAAATAAGATAAATCCATTTTCGTAGGGAGCACAATTGCATTGAGCGTATGCAACAAGCCGTTAAACCTCTGGGTGTCCCCAGTAGGACGAGTGTTGTCTCGTGAGGGTTTTCAGCGGATACTACCCACAAAATCCAAATGTAGGATGAAAATATTTACACAATGCAAGATTTATTTACAAAGTGATGAATGCAAGTTTTTGAAAATATATACAAATGAAGGGTTTACTTTTAAATTGACACAAATAAGTTAAATATAGGTTTTGGTCATTATCTTGAAATAACTCTTCAAAATTTCCAACAAAAATTAAGTTATCATAACAAATAGACTATAGTTTAACTCGTTATTTCGGTTGATAACAAAGTGTAATTATAAAATGGATCCTTAGTTGATTATCAAAGTTAACCAAAGTGGTAATTTTATTTCTTTTCAATAACAAGTCAAATCAAATAAGTTAAAATAGTGCTTGGATTTCAATTGCTTACTCTCTCCAAATTTTCTTTTGAAAATTTTGTTGATATTAGCAATATTTATATATGCCTAACTCAAATAAACTGAGGCCAGATATATTACCCATGCACTGCCTTACGGACTGATGTGAGGGGAATACAGCGCGTGGCGAGTGAACACACAAGTGTGAACACTTATTGACTGTAGGCGTTATTAGTAAAATAATTTTTATATACACACCTAACTCAGATAAACTGAGGCCAGATATACCGATCGTGCACTGCCTTTCGGGCTTACGTGAGAAGGGTACAGAGCATGGCGAGTGAACACATGACTCTAGGTGTTTATTAAGAAAGTATATACATATATACAAGAATTTTTTTTTTAAGGAGAGAGTTTCGCAAAATCATCTTAGCATCATTTAACTTAAAAGACAAAAAAATGTTATATCCTTTACTTTAAATCAACCACTTTTTAAAACAAAGATTTTCAAGTAGGATATATTTCATAATTATCACGTACCTATATACTAGTTAAACCATTATTATTTGTAATCAAACTTCATTTTTATTTTTGTTAAGATGAATAAATTTTCAAAAATTTCAATTTAATAAACCAAAACCATATATTTATCTTATAGTGTTTCTTTAAAAATAAATCAAAATGCTTAAAAAAAATTGTTTTTGGTATTTTTTTAATTTTTTAAAAGAAAAAAAACAAAAATAAATCATGAAAAATTAAAAATGAAGATGAGTCTCCCCTCACACTTGATTTTGACTGTATCCCCACAGTCAACCTAAGTGGAAGGAGAAAAATAAAAATAAAAACATGACCTATATTTACATGAAAATTAACGGTATTTACACGAGATCAGAAAGTGTATCGTCAAAGCGTAAATGAAACGGTCTTCCAAAAACTGATTCGTTTGCCTCGTTAAGTATACGAGACACAGCTTAAGCTTGAAAAACCAAACCGTAAAATATTTTGAATTTGAATTTGGATTTGGAAAAACAAATGCCGTTTTATTAAAAATTGTACGAGTCGTTTTATTTTCAATGATTTTTGGGGTTGATAAAACGATTGATTGAAATTCAAGTTTATTTTCACCAAATTGAAATTCAAACTTTTCTTTGAAAACATTTTCAAAATTATCGATTTCAAAATAAAAATGGTGATCGAAATCTCCCCCTTCAGAATTTAACGACTCATTTTCAAAAAGTCCATAAAATTCATGTTCATTGAATTCGTCTTCCTTTGTTGGATTATCAACAACTTCATCGCATACATCAATTTCAAAATTCAAAGTTGTTGTATTCAAATTTTCAAAATCAGAGAAAGGAAGATCGAATTTTAAATTTGTTCCACACCCTCAAAAGAATTGAAATCCAACTCAATTACCGTGTTTTCAACAACTTCATTAAGATTATTATTTTAAATTTCAAAAGTTGTTATTTGAAAATCGTCGATTTGGGTAAAAGATGGATTATTACTTAACTCGTCACACGTTGGGATCTGGTTTTGTTGTTCTCGTTGTTTCATATAAGTTTCAAACAACGAATCCGTGTGATCATCGTAAATTTCGTTCATTTGTTCAACAAAATCCAATTTATAATTATTGACTTGAGAATTTTCGATTTGGATTTGTTGGGAACAAAAATTTTCAATCGTAACGTGGTTAAGATTTTTTCCATTGCCAAATTCGTTTGAAAAGTTATTTCCATTTTCATTTTGAGTTTGAGATTCATTTTGGAGTTCGAAATTGAATTGGCATGGGTTATAATCGAAATCGTTTGAATTTTGAATTGAATTCAAATTTTGAAATCCTTGACTCGACTTGTTACACAAATATGAATTACACAAATCATTTATCATTTGATTTTGTTGTGTAGAGATTTCAAGTAAAGACGAAATGCTCTTTTCAAGATTTGATGGTTGGTCAACGTTTTGAAAATTTTGTGGTTTAAAATTTGAATCATTTAAACCATAGTTGTTGTTAAAATATCCATACGAATTTGGAGTGAAATTATATGGATTATATTGATTTTCACAACTATCGTAAAATTCATGTGAGTAGGGAAACTCGGACATTTTCAAGAATGTTTTTTTTCAATTTTTTCTTTTGTTTTTGAAAAGATTTTATATTTCTTGGATTTTTGTTTTTCTATTTTTTTTTTGATTTTTGAAATTTCAAAGAAAAAGGATTTAAAAGTTTCAAAGGAAAAGGAATATTTACAATTTTTTTTTAGTTTTGGATTTTTTAATTTTTTTTTAAATATGCATGAACTAATGCAACTAAATGAATGCAAGGGTTAATTACAAATGATTTATCCTAAGTTAACCCAAAATTGTATAATCACACTCTGTCTTAGATAAACAAGATAGTTCTCAGCCAGGTAACATACATGATTTATCGGTGCACCACGAATCACCGTAGCAATGCAGCCGAAGGTTTAAGTACCTTCAGAGAAACAATTTAATATAATATTTACGAACCACCGTAATATTTATAATTGATTATTGCTCTGCCGTTGCCTAGACACCAAGAAAGTAAATTGTTCAAAGAAGACAAATTATCAATATATAATTAAAAGTTATCGATGTCTAATCGTTATTATTAATCAAAATCTAGGATGAAATGCAAAATTGAAATTAGACGTGTATTAACAATGCAACTACGAATTGATTTTTTTTTGAATTTTCCTTTTATAAAATGCAAGCAAACAATAATGCAAGGAAAATAAAAACAATATATATAGCAACCAAGCAGTTTTTTTTGGCAAGCAAAGTGAAGCAGTTATTTTTAGCAAGCAGCTCCTTTCCTTTTCTGCTTTTGCAACTTGAAAATAAAAACAAGATATATATACAGTTTTTTTTTATATCGAAGAAGAAACTAAAATAAATGAAAAACAAAACAAATTCAAAACAACCCCCTTTTTTTGGAAGAGACACTTTGTTTTTTTTTTGAAATTTTTTTTTGAAAAGAAAAGTTAAAAGTGAAGTTTTACTTAAAAAAATTTAACTAAAAAAAATGGAAAACGAAAACAAATTACACTTGTTTATTGTTTTTTTATAAGAAGGAAAAATAAAACCTAAAGAAACAAAAGCAAAAAAAAAAATTAAAAGGGGGAAGAAAACTTAAAAGTTAAAACTAAATTAACCCATCCCAATAAGAGATGAGATAACCCACAAACTCAAAGATAATCGAAGTCCTTCCGGTCTCTCTAAATACAAATAAAATGAAATAAAATGTCACAATTCAATCCCACTTAAAGTTGAATTCAGTTCCACTTAAAAAAATCGAATTCAGCTGCACAAAAGGTCACAATCTCATTCTCTCAAAATTTGAATTTGGTTCCACTTGAATCGAGTTCAGGTAACTCGATAAAATTCGTTCGATTTTGCTGTTCGAGGATGGGGATTTCGATGAGAAGGCGTCATGGTGGTTACTGGGTATTGGCGGAGTTTGATGGAGGATTTTTGTGAGTGGTCTCAGGTGATCGAGCACTGGCGATTTGGGTTTGAGGCGATGTTGAGAAGCAGTGAGTATTATCGTTCGAGATTGAACGATTTGACGAAGCAGTGGTTCGAATAGGAAGGTGGATGAGGCTGCGATGGTTGATGCTCTGATGGTCGCTGATTAAGGTTGTTCGAAGTCGCGGTTACTGGTGAAGTTGCGAGTGCTTTTGGTGGC
Organism: Allium fistulosum; assembly: GCA_030737815.1. NCBI lineage: Eukaryota > Viridiplantae > Streptophyta > Magnoliopsida > Asparagales > Amaryllidaceae > Allium > Allium fistulosum. The sequence continues at coordinate 267,691,417 of CM060903.1, forward strand.
GAAGGAAGTGGATGTGGTGAGGTTTGCAGAAGTGTTTGGTCGAGAGTTTGAAGTTAAGCGACAATATTTGGGGATGGAATATGGAGTATGATTGTATACGAGGTGCTCCGAAGTGACTAAGTGTCCTGAAGTGTTCTCGGCAGTGGTTGTAGTGGCAGTTTTGCTTGGGTAGAGGAATTTTGTATGAATGTTGTGATGTAAATGTCAGGGGTATGTGATGAAGTGGGGTTACGGAGCAGTTTGATGGTATGCGGTGGTTGGAGAGAGAACGGCAGTGGTGGTCAGTGAGTGGTGAGTTCGAGTCTGTTGCAAGCTGACAAGCTGACAGTGGTGCAATGGCAAGTTGGTGGTTTTATGGTGGACTTGAGAATGTAAACTGCTGTTGAAGTTATGATGTGCTGGTTGCGGTGGTTGGATGAATTGATAGGTAACGAAGGCTGCGGGTTAACAACAGTGGTGATGAAGTCAGAACTATATGTTGATTGGTGGAAGAGTTAGATGACTGTTGTAATGAGAGTTTGTATCAATGGTGTATGAATATGCAACAATTTGCACAGGTATGCAGAAGTCAATGTGATGACAAATTCTGTGGTATTGGCCGTTATGATTATGGTTATGTCAGGGATCAGAAGTATCTGTGAAGACGATTGTTCAGTTGTTCGTTGAAGAGTATTGAGTGCTATTGATGAACTGTTGCACTGTGTTGTAGGGGGATGTGTTGCTGGAACTGCTGTAGTGGGAAGTTGTGACTGTGGTAGTTACTGGAGGAGTTGCGTGGTGTAGATGCAGTGGAAATGTTGGGATATTTGTTTGAGGAAGAACAAGTTAGTGGTTGCTGAAGAAGGCTGCGGCAGGAGGCTCTTGTTGGTTGTCTGAAGTGATTTGAAGTGGATGAAGTATTGTGCAGTCAAGTTGAAAGAAGAGATCGTGGATGTGCGGCTTTGGTGTGGTGGAGGCAGTGGGTTGAATCGCAGAGGTGGTTGATTTGCCGATGATGGATACAGCTTGTTTTCGATGGTGAGTTTTGCTGTAGTATTTTGTGATGGTGAGTAGTTTGCAGCAGTGTGGTAGGGTGGTTGTATGTCACAACTAAGGTTATGTTGAATTTGAAGTGGAGGAGTTTGATGGCAAGGCTGTGGTACTAGTTGATGTAGAAGTTGGACAGTATATTGTCTGAAGTTGATGCATCGCTGGCAGTTGAATGTTCAGTGTGAAGGCAATGTGCTGCAGTGTGTTAAAGGAAGAGGGTTGGTTGCTGTATTTGTTTGAAGAGGATGGATTAGTCAGTGTTGCGGCAGTGAGGAGAGGAGTACGGTTGCTGGTGGTTAAGTACAAAGGAAGGGCTGTATGGAATGATAGTCGATATTCAATGTGGTGAGGCAGTGAATGGTGAATTTTAGGAGTAGTAGGAATTTGTAGCCTTTGACTGTGATGTGGTGAAGTAAGACAATGAAAGAAGGGGAATTTGTGGTATGTGACAGCGGTTTTGAAATGATTTGGTAGTTATGAATGAAGTTGTGGGATGATTTTTTAGTAATTGGGTGGTTGTGTGGGATGTAATTTGGTCAAAGGAGAGAAGGTAGGATGGACAACAATGTTGGAAGAGGAGGTGATCTGGAAGTGCTGACTGGTGCAAAGGTGAAGTTGATGTTGTGGTTGAGAGTGTTTGCAGATGAGGTGGTGATGAAGTATGGTTTGATGTCGTGTTGTTTGCAAGGGTTGTTTGCAAGGGTTGTGTGAAATGTCAGTGGGAAACTCAAGGGGTATGATGGTTGCGGATGTATGTTTGGTAGAAGTCTGGCAAGTTGTTTGTGGTGGAAATGGTTTGTGACAAAGGTGACTGTGTTGGTCACTGATATGCACAGGGAAATGCAAGGAGTTGCAGCAAGCACACAGTTTTGTACACAGTGCAAAGTTTTGCTGCACTGTGTATGCTTCTTTTTTTTTTAAATGTAAAAAGAAGGAAAAAATTGTAAATGTAGAAATATCAATGTAATAAAATATTTTTGTTTGTGTTTTGAATTTTTGATGTTTTTTTTTGGAATAGAACTGCAATGCAAATGGAGAAGGAAACTAGAACAATAAACACACAAACAAATGCACACAAAAATCAAACAAACACACAATAATAATTTTTTTTAAATGCAAACACACACAAAAATCAAACAACAAATAATTCGAAGAATAGAAAATAAAAAATCAAATCAATTCCCCGGCAACGGCACCAAAAACTAGTTCGTCGACGGAAATTCTATCGGTTTAGAAAACCGTCGAACGAATTTAAATTAAAAATAACCGCAAGCGCACGGCGTACACTTGTAGTACGTGGCGAATACGAGTCGATCCGCAGGGAATTGATGATTTTAAAATTCTATTTAATCAAATTAAACAAAAGTCGAGTGATTGTTAACTAACTAAAAGAAAGTCAAAACAAACTAAAACTAAGGAGAATAAAAAGATGAGATTAAAGAGCAATTTAGAGGTAAATCCCCTCTCATGATCACATAAATCAACATAATGAAATTATGATCTCTTTTTGGTCATTTGTGAGTTTAGTTGATGCATTTATCATAAGCATGGCCTAATTGTGTTATTAATTAACACACTTAAACCATCAAACTTTAATGCACCCTCTAACCCACTTACTAACTTCAATGAAAATGATATGAAATTAAAAGTAGAATCTATTTTAAGCATGACTTATTAACTATTGAATTAGAAACATAAACCATCAAATTTTGATTCTAAATCCACTTCCATTACCATGATCATATGTAGATGAAGAGGTAATTAATGATTCATATGACTAAGCATAGCCTATTTATTTTGAACAATATAAGCTATCAAACTCAATATTAAACACAAAACCACACAAACATCTACTTTCCATTAAGCACAAAAGAGACATAAAAGAAATTATGTTGCATCTACATGATTCAAGAGAGCTTTATTACCCCTAAATTGAAGGGATTAGCCTCTCATTTTTGTTATCAAATCAACAAATGTAGAAAGCAACATTAAACAAACAAGAGGAAAAAGAGAGAAAAAAGAAAGGAAAAACTAATCTACTTGCAAGAAATAAGAGAGATCTACACTACAACATGAAAGGAAAAGAAGCATGTAAAAGAAAAGAGAGCACTAATTAACATTAAAAAAATTGAAAGTTACATGAAAATAAAAATATGGCTAAGTAGCCATGAAAAGAGAAAGAGAGCTTTGAGTTTTATTTTTGAGCCTAAACTAAACTAAGAGAGACTAAGGGAGAGAGTTACATGAAACATAAGGGGATTTTATACATGTGTTAAACCCTAATTCATAATTTTGGGGAATGCCCAAAATACCTTCTTAGGAAGTGTGGAGGCCAAGTAATCATTAGCTTCAAATAATCCTCATTTAAGTGTACATGAAGCCATTAATTCCATAAGCATGTGCATTAGCCTCTAATTTGTACATCAAGGTAGGTGGGTAGGTGGGGTCCTCCATTATCTTCACTTTGAATTATTTCCATCTTTATTTGTTCTCTTCACTCTTATGCATGCATATATCATCATGTAACCACTTGTAAAATTCACCAAATTTCCTACAAAACAACATAGAAAATTCCAAGTAAATTTTCACAATTTAATAAATGCATAAAAATGACCATTTTGCCCCTATATGAAGATGAATATGTGACAATTTCTAATAATTTGAATTTTGGTTTAAACAAGTTAAAATACCCAATATGATCATTTATTTAATTTAAATAGATTAAATATGGTGGTAAAAATATGCACATTTACGTGCACATCAGCTATCAAGGTAGTAAAAATTAAAAGGGTGGAAAAAGAAGGAGAAAGTGAAAGAAGAAGAAAAACGAGTAAGAGATCGAAAATAAGAGGATGAAGAAAATAGTGTAAGCAAAGATGACGCCAATGGCGAAGAGTATGAAAGCAAAAGAGAAGAATATGAAGAAGACGTGAATCAAGGAGAAGAAATTCGAAAGTTTAGAGGAGATTTAAAATATGAGCAAAAAGCTGAAGAAATGGACATGGAGAATGTTAAAGCAATAAAAATAGAAATGATCAAAGAGGGAGTCGAAGTTTGAAAGGGTGAATTTCATGACCATGACAACAAAGTGGTGAGCAAAGAATATAGCATTCCTATTTCGCACAACTTTATTTTTCAATCAATGTTTTTTAAAATGTCATGCGAAAGTGAAATTTGGAAAGCATGCAAAGAAATTGGATGGGTCAAAAATTGCAAGAGTGAAATTATGGAAGAATGCAAAGGTAACATATATGGATCATTTAAAATTTATGACACTTGAACAAGACGGATGTTAGAACTCTTTCTTTTTGGAAAATTCTATTGTGATAATGAAGGAAGAAATGAAAGGAGTAACACAAAAATGCATGGAATTACATCAAAGATATCGACGTTGGACAAGAAGGTCAACACAATAAAGAAAGTTTAGACAATATCTCTATTCCTACCAAATCACGTAAAATACAAAGATTAATTTTTTTAAGAGTTACAAAATCAAGTTTACAGGGAAGTTGAAAATAAACTTAGTTTTTAGGGAACGTTGATTATGACAATTTTAATATGTGTTTATGGAAAGGCAGAGAAAAATTTAGACTTATCTAACATGTAATTGGAAGAATTCTAGAAAATAGATTTGTCAAAATGATTGAATAAAAATCTAGAGAATACACTATAAATAAGAATGTTTTCTCTCATCTTAAGCAAGCAAACAAAGCAAATGTAAGTACAAAGCGAGTAAGTGCATCTTCATTTGTTTCGTTTCCATCAATTGGTTAAACCCATCCATTCTTCAAGTTCACCATTAATATTGGTTTCTTGAGCAAATCCTTTTCAATTTGAACTAAATCCAGCAAATTCTTATTCGTGGAAAAATCCACAGATGATATGCTTCTAGTTAATGTGGTCCTAATTTAGCAGAAAGAATTTAGGTTGTAAACAATGATAATTTATTGAATTATATATTTTATAAGATACATTGTTCAGAAGTAGCAATAATAATTGATTTAATGAAATCCATTTGTTCCACAACATGATAAATATTAAAATATTGTTACAGAGGGCAATGATGGTTATATAATATACATATGAAGTTTAAATAGAACTAAAACAATTTAAAGAAAAGGGATGTTATTAATAATCTCAAAATACCTGTATGGGGAGGTAATTATGTTCTGAATACCTGCAATTATCTGCCTAGTTACTTCTACTCCAACAACATCTACAATAAGCTCCTATGTATTCCTGTCCTACCCTGATCAGTGTGGGTAAGGACAACACAGTTGCCTTGGCAGAAGGCACTCAATGGTACACTGAACAACCATTGAATCTAGCAAGCAATTCCTTAAATGTTGAACCGCTTGGTTAGTTGTGTTATGTAGTAAGAGAAACCCATTTTTTTCCCCACACATAGCCTACCAATAAATCTAGTGCCTGATATTGATGTCTAGATAATTTCTGAACCGTAGAAATTTTTTGAACCTCCGATTACAAAATGACAGTAGGCATTTGTTAGTTTTTAAAAGACCCCTACTTCAATATTATTTTCAAATTGAATTCTAGTTGCCATTTTGAATTGGTAATTTCAGTAGCGAACCACCTGAATAGAAGAATGTAGGGTTCAGAGGAAACCAGACGAATCACTAGTTCTGCATTAACAACAATATTATATAATTAAATAGTTTATAAATTTAATTAAATAATTTTTATAATTCAATTTTATAATTTATAAAATTCATTCACCATAATAGATTAGTTATTTTATTTTATATGTGTTTGCCTTGCTGATAATATCATGCTTTAATTATTTTCATCATTAATCTTATTTACATTATTATAAATTGTTCATTGCCTAGGAAATGTGAAGACATACATCAAAATATGCATGCATAAAAATAGAGGAGATGCAACTCTTAATATTTAGGATGCATGCATACTATTATAATACTTAATATATACCAAAAATTATCTAAAAATATAATAACTAACTTTATCTCTTGACTATCATGGATGACCTCTTCTATGCATATAGAACTATTACACTAAGCATGCCTCATGAATTGAAGATTCCAAGTAAATTGTTATATAACCTTAAAGGGTACAGTAAATATATGTCCACACAACTTCACAAGTACAAATTATAAAAACATTTGTTAGATTCTTCCATGAATACTTCCTGTTTATTGGGTTGCTTATGGTCAAAGTTTTGCTTAGATGATGTTATGACCAGAAATTTGTTAGTAAACTTGGAATATTTCAAGAATTTATTTTTATAACTATGTAAACTCAGTCTAACATAGTAGTTATCATATTTTGAAAAGTATGATGCTATATCTAATTGGTTTTAATTATATACTTTTTATTTTACAAGTTTTAATAATATTTTTTGTACACTACTCAGCTTCCTCAATTATGGGACAACAAAAAATGGAGCAGGTTTGTCTACCATATTACGGTAAACAAATTTTAACTCCTTTAAAATGATAAATCCTAATTATCGTATTTTCTCCTTGTAGAACAACAGATATTTTGAAGATAAAGTTTGTAAAAATAGTTACTCTACGGAAGCAAATTCTGGAGTAAATGAATGAAAAATAGAGATAAGATTGCAAACTTTCATTTTATTGATTAAAGTACATTGCTTTGGCTAGTATTTATAATATACAAATGAGTTAAATTCATAATGGGCCTTGGTGCAGCCTAAGATCTGCTTGTAATATAGCTGTACTCTATATTTTGATATAATACAACACTTTATATCGTTCCATTTTATCTACTCATTCTAATTCGCTCCTCAAATTAGGCTAGGGCTTCTGATTTTGCTCTAATTTGTTGTTGATTCATTCAATCGTCAATTCTGGCTAACTTTGATGAAATTTGATAAAATATCTGTGACAACACATGTATTAGAGGAGAATCTAAACTCTCAAATTCAAATAGGGTTCCGAGATCCTCCTTTTTTTGATTTGATGTTCGACTTACTTGGATCTGATAAAGTTTGATGAAACTTGATGCTTGAAGGATTGAAGATAGTGGATCTGAGTAGAAGTAGCGGATCTGAGTTCTTGAGTTCAACTAGGGTTCAGAATCTTCTTTGATCTGCTACTTAACACTGTTCAGATTTGATGAGTTTTGAGTCTTTTCTGATTTGCTGTCGGCTTCACCGATTTTTAAGCTTTGCTTTAGTACGACAAAGTTCTTTATTGACAAGGGTTTAGTTAACAGATCAGCCTTCTGGTAAGCAGCAGGCATATGATTTATATTTAGCTTTCTTTTCATGATTTGTTCTCTTACAAAATACGAGTCTAGTTCCATATGTTTGGTTCTAGAATGTAGAATTGGATTAGCAGTAAGTGAGATGGTACTAAGATTGCCACACCACAATGTAGTTTGCTATCCGTTTTGATGTGAAATTCGGTTAGTAGTGACTCTATCCATATTATTTCACCTGTAGCACTAGCAACACTTACATACTCTGTTTCAATACTTGATCTGGATATGGTAGTTTGCCTTTTTGAATACCATGAGATAGGATTTTTGCCTAAGCAGATACAATACCTAGAAGTAGACCTTCTATCATCTAGATCTGCCGCCCAATCTACATCAGTATAATCATGAATGTTGATTGTTTTGCATGATTCTAGGATTAGACCTTGATTTAGTGTTACTTTTAAATATCTTAATATTCTTTTGACCGCTTTCCAATATTCATCAAGTGGATTCTGCATAAACTGGCACACCTTGTTTGCACTGAAGGATATTTCTGGTCTGGTTATTGTGACATATTGTAGTGCTCCCACAATGCTTCTATACTATATGACATTCATGATTGGTTCACCTTTGTCCTTTGATAGATGTAGATTGCTTGTCATTAGTGTAGGAAGTGCATTGCCATTTTAGCTTTGATAAGAATTTCTGAAATATACTTCCTTTGGCTTAAATGAATTTGAGAGTTTGATATTCTTTTGACTTCAATTTCGAGAAAGTAATTTAAGTTGCCTAGATCTTTGATTGAGAACTCTTTGTTGAGCTGTTGTGTGAGACTGGTGATTTCATAATCACTACTTCCAGTGATTATAAAGTCATCAACATCCACTAGTATATATGTCGTAGTACCTTCATTAAAACTTATGAACAATGAATTCTCTAATTTGGTTGGACTGGACCCTAGTTTGATCAGAGTTGATTATAGTCTGTCAAACCCTACTCTTGGAGCTTTTTTAGACCATAAATTGCTTTATTTAACTTGCACACCGATTCACAGCTTCCATTTTTCTTGAATCCCCGTAGCTGTTCCATATTGACCTCCTCTTGTAGTATGCCATAGAGAAAAGCATTATTTACATCCAACTATTTTATACTCCATTTATGTAAGGCTATGGTAAGAATGATTCTGATAGAAGTTGGCTTCACTACTGGATTTGAGATAGAACCATCTGCATTCGTCTTTAGTCTATATGTCCACTTACATCCTATAATGTTTTTGTGATTTGGTAGAGGCACAAGATCCTATGTCTTATTCCTTATGAGTGCATTATATTCTTCATTCATAATAGTCATCCACTTTTCACTGTGCATTGGTTGTTGATAAGTAGTTGGCTCTTCAATATCAAGATTTATGTTATACAACTTTTGCTTGAATATTCCACTTTTAGCTCTTGTTATCATATGATGTCCAGTGGTTATAGGAATAGATTGCTGATTTGCGGTTTCAGATGATGCTTGTTGAACATTAGATAATTATGAGCTTTTTGATGCTTGATGAGTATCTAACCGATTGATACTGCTTTGTTCCATTCTTTGATGTGGACTTCTATGAAAGTGCTCTGATCCATGACCTGATTCTGGACTGAACACGGTGTGTTGTAGGGAAGATTCAATATGATCCAACTGTTGAGGGCATTGATGATTATGAGCTGGCTTATCATGAATTGAGGTAACTATATCAGGATGTAGAGGTATGGGTGGTATAGCTAGAAAACTTAGAGTTATAAATTTTCTGTAAAGTTTTGATGTCAGTCTCAGTAAAAGGAAATGTATGTTCATTAAAACCAACATACCTCGATATAAATATTTTTCCATTACTGTCAAGACACTTATATCCCTTTTGATTATTAACATATCCAAGAAAAGTACATGGTGATGATCTAAAATTTAATTTATGAACATTATATGGTCTTAAGAAGGGAAAACATAAACACAGAAATACTCTTAAGCTTTGATAATCTGGTTTAGTGTTAAATAGTATTTCTATTGGACTTTTGTAATGTAACACTGTAGTGGGTAATCAATTTATTAGAAATACAGCTGTGCTAAAAGCATCTGGCCAAAATTTTAAGGGTAAAGATGCTTGAGCTAGAAGTGTAAGACCAGACTCTATAATATGTCTATGTTTTCTCTCAATTAGACCATTTTGTTCTGATGTGTGTGGCATGTGACTCTGTGTAGGATACCTCTCTTTTGAAAGTATTATTTAAGTGGTCTAAACTCAGTCCCACCATCAGTTTGCATTTGTGGCGCCCCACCTCTATGCTCACAATAACAAAGAGTATTAAAAGAAATACTGTCTGTTATTACGAAGAATAAGGCTGGATAGGAGCAGCCATCCGTAGTTGGGCCTTACACTAGTATTGATTACCTCGATAGGAGTGGTATATATTTTTATTTTTCATCACTTATTTATTTACTCCCATCGACATACCTAATTCCAGTATAAAACGAACTATGATGGTTCATAATAGTTTAGGACAATATATATAATAATAGCACAGATAATAAAATGCGGAACACAGATAACAAAAGTCTCATATATATATATATATATATATATAACTGATGTCAGTTACAATACATTTGACACGATACATATGATCAACTACAACTGTCGACTCTGGAAGTTATATATACAAGTACATTATCGACTAATATACATGAATACATATCAACCTATACTATGACACGACTACTCCAAAAGATATGAAAAGTCTTCATAGCTCAAACAGCAACCCAAAGCAAGATATCTACAACCTGAAATAACTCGGGTCCGACCCGAGTATTAAATTCAAAAGAAAATAATACACGGGTCAGTCTAATTCAAACTCAGTTATTAATGCACGGAAGCAATAATAATCAAATATCAAATAGACGACAGTCACAGAAATCTTGTATATCCAACTCCTCGATAAGAGAATCGGATAACGGCAGATATAACACTAACAGTGTTAAACAACAAAACAGCAAATCCGAATCATCAACAAGGATACATAAAAAGATTATCGATGAAGATAATATGGAAACTCCAGAATTGCCTAAACAGCAATTAACAACAAAATCCAATTATTAAATAAATAATTAGAAACTCAGAATCTAATTATCAAATAGACAATTAGGCAATCTCAAAATGATCAATCAAATCAAATCTATGTGTGGCTGCAGTACACGCACGCGTGCACTGCCTCGCCACTACAGTATGTGAAATCATCACAATAGTGAATACTAACAGCAATCAAAACTGTAGAGGTCAAGTCACGGATAGCATGACTCAACACAACTGCATAACACAGCAGAACTAAAGCGAACGAATAGTGGAAAAAGTATATACATCAGCAAGGACACATGTACACACTGCTACATCAAAGACTGATACAAGTATTATCAGATCAGTGATGCTCAAACCCAAGCCAAACTGCAATGAACAAGTGGACAGAACACATGCAGCTCCTACATGAATACAAAGGGCAGAACTACAAACAAAGACTGCAATGTTGTTTATGAAAACAATGTTATTAGTGAAACCAACATTATAAACTCATATGCGCTCGAGAAAATCAATTTACTTCAGACTGCAAACCAAAAGGAGCAACAATGATAAGACTTAAAGCATGCACGAGCACTTGTATACAAAACCAGGTACATATTCAAGTGAAAACAGAATGGTACATATGCAAGCATAAACAAGTCTCGAGTGTTATCAGACATCAAGTCAGTGAACACATTAGGAATGCATACCAAAGAGTTGAAGTGATCTAGATCAAATGTCACCAGCCCAGAGACCTAGTGCAAATTCGAATGCAAATGTCATAGCTTCAAGTGGTACACAGGGAACACAGCAATGCAGACAATGTCAACAAGTATGCAAGTGAATACATGAATATGCTACAGAGAATTAAGACAATGTGCAAACCAATTACTCGAATCATCATCGAGCTAAGTACACACAAATTTAAACTGGAACAAAAGCTCAAAATAAAAATCAAGCCAAAGTAAGTAACACAGTATTTACAAATTCGAAAATCAATACTGTGATCAAAAACCAAGTCGATGTCAACAGCCGAGTACAAGCTCAAGCAACAACAAGAAAAATCGAAGTGACCAAAGTGTAACAATATCAAAACCGATGTCAGTTTATTCTCAAAAACAAAAGTCAAAGGTCAAGCCAGATAATATCAAGTCGTGGTAGAAGATCGAACAGATACCGTGATGACCAAGTATGACCAAGGAATCATCAGGACAGTCAATTCAAAGCCGTGCAAACCAAGCAAATTATATACGAAAAATATACGCAATATGAAAAAGTCAGAGATCAATCTCAACATCTAAACGATAATCGAACGGCAAACAACAAACTCAGAAAAACACATACGAATGAGAATCATAGAATTCGAACACTAATAAGCTCGAGATGGAATTAGATGTGAGTGGAACACTCGCCTGTGATTCGAAGCAATCTGAAGCCGCCGTGCGAACTCGAAGGGACATCGATCAACAGAGGCGCGACTTCGAACGATTTCTCAGAGGCCCTGATTTGGAAAAGAGGAATGAATGAGAGGAGGCCGCCATTCTTTCTTCCGATCGAGCAAAGCGAAGCTGGCGCCTTCGACAATCAAAACCCCAAATTTTGAAGAGGATGAACGAGAACGAGCATGCCCTAATTTTTGAACGAGGCCGCCATTCTAATTTTTTTCGTTTAGGGTTGGGAAAAATGAGAAATGGGTAGAGGAGGGAACGGTTATTTACTTTAATACAACCCAACCCCACAATCAAAACGTGGACCAAAATTAAATATAAAGCCCACAAACCCTTCCTCAATCTCTTAAAAGAATTTACAACAGATTAAAACACTCAATAGAAATTAACAACTAATTTAATCGTCATTTGACGATAATTAATTGTTACAAAACCCCGGGTTGTTACAGACTCCCCTCCTTATAAAAATTGCGTCCCGCAATTTTCATAATTAAAGGTGTCAATAACAATTATTTTTCTAATGTAAACTGGTTAAGCTAGAAAAATAAAAGTCGGGAATACAAACGCCAAAGAAATCTTTTACTTCAGAAATTCACAAATTTTTCCACAAAAATCTAATTATCAAATAGATAATCAGAAAACAACAAAACTGAATAAATATAATTATCAGCGATATGCAATTATCAATTAGATAATTAGAATACAGAAATCACAAAATAGCAATATCTAATTATCGACACAATAATTAGAAAACAGTAAAATCTAATTATCAGCAAAGATAATTAGAAAACACAAACCACAAATCGCAAAAATGCAGATATCTAGTTATCCGGCAATTAACTAGAAAATACGAACCTCATAATCAGCTAACTCTAACTATCAGCAGAGATAGATAGGAAACAGCAATTCGATATGATCAACATAATCCAAAATCAATTAGAGACTAGAAAATCTCAAAATCATCAAAACTAGCAAATATCCAATCATCAAAACGATAATCAGAAAACACAATTATCTAATTAACAAAAACGATAATCAGAACTCTCAAATCAACAAATATCTAATTATCAAAGACGATACTCAGAAATCACAAATCACAAATATCTAATTATCAAAAACGATAATCAGAATCACAAATTAACAAATATCTAATTATCACAAACGATAATCAGAAATCTCGAATCAACAAATATCTAATTATCAAAAATGATAATCAGAATCACAAATCAACAGATATCTAATTATCACCAACGATAATCAGAAATCTCAAATCAACAAATATCTAATTTTCAGAAACGATAATCAGAATCACAAATCAACAGATATCTAATTATCACAAACGATAATCAGAAAACATCAAATATCTAATTATCAAAAACGATAATTAGAAATCACAAATCAACAAATATCTAATTATCAAAAACGATAATCAAAAATCTCAAATCAACAAATATCTAATTATCAAAGACGATAATCAGAAATCAAATCAACAAATATCTAATTATCTCAAACGATAATCAGAAATCTCAAATCAATAAATATCTAATTATCAAAGACGATACTCAGAAATCACAATTCACAAATATCTAATTATCAAAAACGATAATCAGAATCACTAATCAACAAATATCTAATTATCACAAACGATAATCAGAATCACAAATCAACAAATATGTAATTATCACAAACGATAATCAGAAATCTCAAATCAACAAATATCTAATTATCAGAAACGATAATCAGAATCACAAATCAACAGATATCTAATTATCACAAACGATAATCAGAAAACATCAAATATCTAATTATCAAAAACGATTATCAGAAATCACAAATCAACAAATATCTAATTATTAGAAACGATAATCAGAAACAACAAATATCTGATTATCAAAAACGATAATCAGAACTCTCAAATCAGCAAATATTTAATTATCGATACGATAATCAAATCTCAAATCAACAAATATTTAATTACCGATACGATAACCAAATCTCAAATCAACAAATATTTAATTACCGATACGATAATTAAATCTCATAACAACAAATATTTAATTATCGATACGATAATTAAATCTCATAGCATCAGATATCTAATTAACTGCAGATAATTAGAAACAACAAATATCTAGAAATCAATTAAGATACTCTAGAAAATCAACATAAAAGGTTGGATCGATCCCATCAGATGGCGAGTTTTTAGTTCGCCGCACGTGCATCAACAAATGGCCGAAGCCTACCAAGTACTCAACATAATTTTGGCGCCCAACAAATGACCCGAAGGTCCGCAGAGTGACCCGAAGGTATAGTACTGGTATTTGACCCGAAGGTCCATCAGAGTGGCCCGAAAGCTCAACAAATGACCCAAAGGTCCAGCAGATGACCCGAAGGTCCAAAATAGTGGCTCGAAAGCACACAAATCATCAGAATCATCAAAACATCAAATATTTCAATTAACGAGTCCGGAATTAACCGAAATAGCAAACACACATGTCCCATACCACGTGTTTTACTAAATCGTTTGATTCTCTTCATCGTTTCCTTGAAAGTGCAAAATTATGGATTTTGTAAAAATACATTTTACATTCTCAAACGGACAAGTCCGAAATTAAGCGAATCAGTAAAAGAAAGGGGTCATAGTCCTCGATTTTGCTAAAACGTTTAAATAGCTTCCTCATTCTTTTTGAAAGCGTAAATTGTAAAAAATTTAAACAATTTTCAGAACACGTGATTAAGACAGCAATATCAGTAACATCAGTAGCAATTTCGAAAAGGAAATTGCACTTCCCAAAACACCGTAAAATCGGATCTCAAAATCAGCATTGTGGAATAACCGCTTGAAAATATACTTTTAAAATTTGACGGTTACTGAAGTCAAAGCGACAGTAATTTTTAAACGTCAAAATCTCATCAAAATAATTTACATCAAAATGTAATACCAGTGAATTTTCATTCATTAAAAATGTCAACAAAACACCATGCTTCAAAACTTAACATCGTTGTAAAAAACCCATTATAAAAATAACGGTAACAAAATACATTTAAATCAAACACCAGTTCGACGTAAAATTAATGCAGTAATGTGCAACTCAAATTTGCACGTACTACAAATTGAACAAAGAAATCATTCGAATGTATCTTCAATGAAGATAATTCAAAACAGCAAAATCTAATCAATATATGATTAGCATAAAGGAAAACCAGCAAAAATCTCAACAAAAATCACATAACTGCAATTGCTTCGAATCCTCAAATCGGATTCAAAATTTTCAAAGAAACAAAATAAACCCAGCTATGTAAACAACAAATGAAATTTATTTCAATTTCATATTTTGATTTTTAACAAAAAGATTATCAGCTGTATTCAGCGAAGACAGTCTCACTGTTTCCGCTGCGCACTCTGATAACAGAACACAAATTTCTCAATCATCAAAACACAGTTTCACTTTTATTCTTTAAATAAAGATATTTAAAAATTTCATCAAAACTTTAGTTTTGACTCAAAGCACAAATAAAACATCAACAAATAGTTGTAACACATGTTCCATCCAAGTTATGTTTTATATTATGTCCATAAACCCCAAGCTCTGATACCAACTCTGACGCCCCACCTCTATGCTCACAATAACAAAGAGTATTAAAAGAAATATTGTCTGTTATTACGAAAAATAAGGCTGGAAAGGAGCGGCCATCTGTAGTTGGGCCTTACACTAGTATTGGTTACCTCGATAGGAGTGGTATATATTTTTATTTTTCATCACTTATTTATTTACTCCCATCGACATACCCAATTCTAGTATAAAACGAACTACGATGGTTCATAATAGTTTAGCACAATATATATAATAATAACACAGATAATAAAATGCGGAACACAGATAACAAAAGTCTCATTTATAATACATTTGACACGATACATATGATCAACTACAACTGTCGACTCTGGAAGTTATATATACAAGTACATTATCGACTAATATACATGAATACATATCAACCTATACTATGACACGAATACTCTAAAAGATATGAAAAGTCTTCATAGCTCAAACAGCAACCCAAAGCAAGATATCTACAACCTGAAATAACTCGTGTCTGACCCGAGTATTAAATTCAAAAGAAAATAATACACGGGTCAGTCTAATTCAAACTCAGTTATTAATGCACGGAAGCAATAATAATCAAATATCAAATAGACGACAGTCACAGAAATCTTGTATATCCAACTCCTCGATAAGAGAATCGGATAACGGCAGATATAACACTAACAGTGTTAAACAACAAAACAGCAAATCCAAATCATCAACAAGGATACATAAAAAGATTATCGATGAAGATAATATGGAAACTCCAGAATTGCCTAAACAGCAATTAACAACAAAATCCAATTATTAAATAAATAATTAGAAACTCGGAATCTAATTATCAAATAGATAATTAGACAATCTCAAAATGATCAATCAAATCAAATCTATGTGTGGCTACAGTACACGCACGCGTGCACTGCCTCGCCACTACAGTACGTGAAATCATCACAATAGTGAATACTAACAGCAATCAAAACTGCAGAGGTCAAGTCAGTGTTATCCCAACTTTTGGCAAAGCCGAGATACCCAAAACTGACTAAAAATCAATAATAACTAGCCATGAATATCAACTATGCATTGCAGGATAACCATGGATAGCGATGGATTTTGTCCGAGTCCGGATCAAGCTACAATTGATAGGACATGACAAGCAAAACCATAAAAGCCAGCGTTCCAAATTTCAGGTTAATTGGAGTTCGCATGGACGAGATATGATCGATTCGAATTAAAGAAAGTATGTCGTTCGTATCCATCATAGAGTTGAAGTGATGCCCTATTCGAATCCATCAGGTTCGTATCCATCAAAACGGCATCGCCTTAGTATGTTCGAATCCATCGACTTGTCTTGTATGGTTCGGCTCCATCAGGTCCGTATCGATCAGGTTCACGCATGCCCGGCAGTTCGTATCCATGGAGCAGCAGCTTTCGCATCGACCAGTATGGGCTTGACTCAATGGTTTCGCATCGATAAGGTAAGTGGGCAGGTAAAACTTTGTTCGTATGCACCAGGCAAAGCCTTGTTCATGTCCTTTAGGTAAGGTCTCACTCGTATCCATCCCAAGGATGAGATTCGTGTCCAGTTCGTCACGACCACTTCGTATCGATGACCCCCATAGTCATTTCGTATCGATCGATTCATAAGCAATCGATGCGAAGTGTACCCCTGGAATCCATGCAAAGGACACAAGTTGGTGAATGCGAGCGTATCGTTGCAAGGTGATGGATATGGACGAGCGCGAGATAAGGATACGAGCGAAGAACGCCCACGTCTCCAGGAAAGAAGCGTTCAACTCGGCAGGCAAAGCGCAAGCAACCCAGTCAACACGCCACAGAGATCGGGTCGATCCCTAAAATTAGCGCCACGTCACTGCGCGCGCGTGCTTCTGATCGATGCGATAGGGATGGATGCGAAAGCATGGTTTCGAACTCGGCAACACACGAAAATTGCAATTTCGTATCGATCATATCTCACAAACCCTCGATCCAAATGCAACGAAATTTTCACAGGAGCTTACACATGAGGTAAAGATTGTCTCTGCCAAGTCTCAGCTCGATTGGAGCATTTTCTGATCGATACGAAATAGTTTCGAATCGATCACAGATTGAGTCGAAACTTGGTGGGGTTGGTCGCGTGGGTCCCCTCACGTGCCAGAAGGAGTCTCCCGAAGTTTGAGTGCGATCTCAGCCTCCTACACCTATAAATAGCCCCCTGAAGCCTACAGAAATGGGATCTTTTGGCCATTCGACGTCCAGACTCTGCCGGATTCAATTCTACTTCTTTCCATTGCTGTTATATTCGAATTCACTCATTGTATCTACTGTAATCATCTGTAATCAGCAGAGAACATCAATAAAAGATAAAAATCATTGAAGTGGACGTAGGCCGGAGATAGCCGAACCACTATAAATTTCGTGTTCTTGTGATTTATTTCTGGATTGCTATTTATTGCTAGCTCAGATTTGAGATTTGTGTCTGAATATTGCTGATTTGTGTTCATACACTGGTGCTTTCGCAATACTTGGGTTTGTGACCATTTTTGGCGCAAACAGTCACGGCTAGCATGACTCAACACAACTGCATAACACAGCAGAACTAAAGCGAACGAACAGTGGAAAAAGTATATACATCAGCAAGGACACATGTACACACTGCTACATCAAAGACTGATACAAGTATTATCAGATCAGTGATGCTCAAACCCAAGCCAAACTGCAATGAACAAGTGGACAGAACACATGCAGCTCCTACATGAATACAAAGGGCAGAACTACAAACAGAGACTGCAATGTTGTTTATGAAAACAATGTTATCAGTGAAACCAACATTATAAACTCATATGCGCTCGAGAAAATCAATTTACTTCAGACTGCAAACCAAAAGGAGCAACAATGATAAGACTTAAAGCATGCACGAGCACTTGTATACAAAACCAGGTACATATTCAAGTGAAAACAGAATGGTACATATGCAAGCATAAACAAGTCTCGAGTGTTATCAGACATCAAGTCAGTGAACACATTAGGAATGCATACCAAAGAGTAGAAGTGATCTAGATCAAATGTCACCAGCCCAGAGACCTAGTGCAAATTCGAATGCAAATGTCATAGCTTCAAGTGGTACACAAGGAACACAGCAATGCAGACAATGTCAACAAGTATGCAAGTGAATACATGAATATGCTACAGAGAATTAAGACAATGTTCAAACCAATTACTCGAATCATCATCGAGCTAAGTACACACAAATTTAAACTGGAACAAAAGCTCAAAATAAAAATCAAGCCAAAGTAAGTAACACAGTATTTACAAATTCGAAAATCAATACTGTGATCAAAAACCAAGTCGATGTCAACAGCCGAGTACAAGCTCAAGCAACAACAAGAAAAATCGAAGTGACCAAAGTGTAACAATATCAAAACCGATGTCAGTTTATTCTCAAAAACAAAAGTCAAAGGTCAAGCCAGATAATATCAAGTCGTGGTAGAAGATCGAACAGATACCGTGATGACCAAGTATGACCAAGGAATCATCGGGACAGTCAATTCAAAGCCGTGCAAACCAAGCAAATTATATATTAAAAATATACGCAATAGGAAAAAGTCAGAGATCAATCTCAACATCCAAACGATAATCGAACGGCAAACAACAAACTCAGAAAAACATATACGAACGAGAATCATAAAATTCGAACACTAATAAGCTCGAGATGGAATTAGATGTGAGTGGAACACTCACCTGTGATTCGAAGCAATCTGAAGCCGCTGTGCGAACTCGAAGGGACATCGATCAACAGAGGCGCGACTTCGAACGATTTCTCAGAGGCCCTGATTTGGAAAAGAGGAATGAACGAGAGGAGGCCGCCATTCTTTCTTCCGATCGAGCAAAGTGAAGCTGGCGCCTTCGACAATCAAAACCCCAAATTTTAAAGAGGAAGAACGAGAACTAGCATGCCCTAATTTTTGAACGAGGCCGCCATTCTAATTTTTTTTCGTTCGATTTAGGGTTGGGAAAAATGAGAAATGGGTAGAGGAGGGAACGGTTATTTACTTTAATACAACCCAACCCCACAATCAAAACGTGGACCAAAATTAAATATAAATCCCACAAACCCTTCCCCAATCTCTTAAAAGAATTTACAGCAGATTAAAGCACTCAACAGAAATTAACAACTAATTTAATCGTCATTTGATGATAATTAATTGTTACAAAACCCCGGGTTGTTACAGCATTGCTTTGATTTGACAGTTTGTTTGATTTTCAGCATGAGCTATGAACTGTAAAACTAGATTACATGTTTTAGATTTTGGTTTTAAAAAATAAATCAAACATATCTAGAAAAAACATCGATAAATGATATGTAATACTTGAAGCCATAGTAGTTATTAATGGGTGATGGTCCCCATAAATCAGTAGCAACTAACTCTAATGGTTTATTATATTTGGTATGAGAATCTGGGAAACTAAGTTTGTGATTTTTCCCCATTTGATAATATGTACAAATGTAGGGTATATAAACATTATCAAATGACATATTATTTTCACTAAGTACTTGCTTTACAATAGCTACACTGGGATGGCCTAGTTCGTAATGCCATATATTAAAATTCTTAAAACTTTCAGCTTTAGCAATTTCAGAAAAATTACACCATTTTATTTTAGTTTGAGAATTTCTTGAGTCGCTACATTGAATTTGTATAATCCCTTATACTCTTCACCCTGCAAAAGAATTTCTCTAGTTAGTAAATCTTTAACTAGACAGTATTTTGGATAAAATTCAAAAAATACTTTGTTGACATTGGCAAACTGAGACACACTCATGAGATTCTTTCTAATTAATGGAACTCTTAGCAAGTTATTAAGATACAATTGTCTTTTACTCTTAATACAAGCATTTCCAGTATGAGATATTGTAATTGACTCACCATTACCCATATGAATAGATTGATTACATTTGTACTCCTTTTTTCCCAGATTTAGGTTGCTTAAATTGCTTGCTATGTGATTAGTTGCTCCTGAATTAATATACCAGCTTTCATCATTTATGTCCTTAGATTTGGTCATTTCTGATTCATTTAGGTGATGAATTCTTGCATTCTCTGGTTGATTTATTGAATCTTGTTGCAAATTTTCCATTTTTGCACTGAGATTATAGTTTGGATTGTAATTTTTTGGGTATTGTTGCTCTACTGTACTGGTGTGTAATTTGCATCAAACCTAAAGTAACACTTATTAGCCATGTGATCAAATTTTTCACAAATTTGACATCTATGTCTGTTATTGTTATTCTATCTTCCTCCTTTTCCTCTAGATTTATATGATAGTCGATGCCTTTGATTGCAGGATGCTTGATTTCTATTGCTATACGATATTTCTCGATTCTTGAATCTACTATTGGTTGCATAGTTAACTGAAAAATCAGAAGTGACTGCTTTCTTTTGTTCTATTCTTCCTTTATGAGCCAATAGTGTAGAGTGCACATATTGTAATGTTGGGGTTGGTTCCTTTGATGATATACCTGCTACTACTGCCTCATAGTCCTCATCAAGTCCACTTATTATAGACAAGACTTGTTCTGTTTCTGATACTCTATGACCTGGTGTTGCTAACCGATCACATAATTTTTTTTTACTTTAGTCGGATATTCATTCATTGATAAATTCTCCTTTTTAGATTTTTTAACTGTCTCTTGTAGTGTAGCACTCTTGCTGCAGATTGAGATGTGAATGATCTTTCTATAGTGGACCAGATATCATGTGCAGATCTGCATCCTATCAACTATGGTAGCAGTGTTGCACTTATTGATGATAATAACCATGAACTGACTAAGCTATCATGTCTTTGATATGTTGTATATTATTGATTTGTCACAAGTTTGCTCTTATTATCTTTAACATACTTTGCTGGTGTAATTTGAGTTCCAAGAATGTATTCTTCTAACCCATATCCTCTAACTGTTGTTTCAATTTGCAATTTTCAATGCATAAGTTTGACTCATAGAGTTGGATTGATATGAGTTGACTCTGAGGCTTAACAATGATTTTAAGAAGTTCTTGAGTCACATCTTGTTGTGATGTGGTGTTTCTTGAAGTGGGAGATGATGAATTATCAATGTCTTCTTCTGCCATTAGATAGCAGATGAAATCTAAGACTGTGGAATTGAGATCTGATTAAAGAAATACTTCTTTGATGATTCTTGAATTACAACCGAAGTTGCTGGATGATGAAAATGCTCTAATGGCCACTTTTTGGCACAGCACAGTTGTAACATCCCATATCTAGAGGCCAAAAGCTAAGCGCTATAGATGTTGTAGTCATCCATAGTATTAACTTCTGATTACAAAATACGGTAATGCTAATGATATCCATAATATCAGAAGCACTTGAATATGAACAAATCACAGATTTCAAAAAATAAAAATTTACTGATTACATTTCAAAACAATAAATCATATCCAATTTACATAATCCCTTAACGTTTCCTAGGTAAAGATCAATTATAGTGTAACACCTCAGATTTTTGATAACATTATTTAGGAGATTTAGTTAGATAAACTAAATAAAATAACGTGTTGATAAGGGGACTGAGATTTCATTTAATTAAGGTAGCCATGCCTTTTTAACCAATAAATTAAAAGAAGGGTTTAAAAATGAATTAGAGGAGGGGTATTATAGGAAAGAGGCCATTCCTATATCACCTTCCGTAGGCCGTGTATTTCAAAACACGTTCATTCTCATTTTCAAAATTTTAAAAGCTTGGTCGGCCACCATTAACGAAGGACGAAGAAGAGGAAACAAAAGAGAAGCTTAAGTAAAACAAATTCAAATCAAACTTATTCAAGTCTCAAGCTCCTTAATCATTAAAGTAAAAGGTGAATAATGTTTATGTCTTTAAATAATTTTGGTTTCGGTTTTAAGGATAATTCCGAATTATTTTGCAAAGATTTGCCATGTGTTCGAATGATAAAAGGATTATATATACATGTTGATGATTTATATATGTTCATATAAACTTTATGACATGTTTTAAGGTGAAAACCCTATCAAATGTCATCTGTTAGCCTTGCGAATTTTTATGATGATCTAAAAAGTTATTTTAGAGATGGCTTTCGATTTTCAGAATTTTTGTGGAATTGTTATGAATTTTCTAAGGAAGAAAAGGTTAATTTGGATTATAAAATTATTAACAGAAAAAATAATTATAGTTTGGATTCAAAATTTTTATATGTTGAAGAGAACATATTATTTGATTTTCTTGAATTTTTCGAGAATTTTTGAAGGTGTTTTAATAGTTATATAAAATTATTTAAGGTATGAGACTTAAAATGTTTTATATAATTATAAAGGAGAAATGGGCTTTTTCAAAATTATTCAAATTTCCAAATAAGGAAAGTCGGCAGCACTTTTGAATATAAAATTCTAGCAACCAGACAAACAAGGCAGGTGGGGTACAAAAGAACTGTTTTAAAGTACAAATAAATAGTCTTTCTTCTATTTCAACCCTTTCGGCAGAGCTTTCGCTTTCATTCCAGACCTTCCGACAAGGTCGAAAGGTATCAAACCTTTTGGCTAGGTCAAATACCAAGGCACAAGGTATCAGGCAACTTGTACGTAGTGAATTGAAAGAGGTCGAAAGGTTTAGGGACGAAAGGTTATAGCTTTCGAAAGAGATGAAGTTTTGTATGGTATAAAGAAAATACGCCTGCTAGCTTTCGACAAAGAGCTTTCAAAATTGTCAAAAAGGTTTAAAAGAAAAGGGTTTCGATTTCTTTGCTTTCTCGTTTTAAATGAAACCATCCGGCAAAATCGAAAGGTATAGCTTTCGAAAAGGCGAAAGCTTAGTTGTCGCTTCCTAACCTTTCGACATAGATGGTGTCAAAGGTTATCTTTTGTTTTCTAAAACTTGCCGCCTCTCTCCATTGATTCGAATGGTTGGTTCCAACACCAACACTTCATTGTTTTCGAATGATTTCGAACGGTTTTATAAATTTTTCGAAGCAGTCGCTTTTGACTCCAATGCTCTTCTAATCGTTTTGCATACTCCAAATGTTTTAAGTCGAAACGTTTCAAAGGTTTCAAAGGTTTCAAATTCGGATGGTTTCAAAAGGTTTTCCACCTGTTTTAAATTGAACCCAATATCTTTGAAAGGTTTTGAGTTTCATTGACTTCGAAAGGTTCATAAATGATTTTATCGGGGAGGTACCCCAGGCTTTCGACAAAGTCGAAAGGTGAAACCTTTCGACTAGGTCGAAAAGAAACCTTCTGATAAGTCGAAAGGTATGGTTTTACAATGTTTTCGAAAGGCTAAGGTTTAAAGGATTTAAAAGATGGATGTCATATGTTTTAAAGCTTATGAAAGGAAGGCTTTTAAAAGGTTTAGAAGGAGTTACCTTCAATGATTTTGAAAGGTTTATTCAACGATATGAAGGAGTTACCTTCAATACTTTCGAAGGGTTTTATGAATGGTTTGGGGGGAGTTACCTTCTATGTTTTCGAAAGGTTGTTTAAGGGTTTTAAACAAAGGTTTCGAATAAAAGAACTAGGAAAATAATCTAAGTATTTTAAGTTATAAAGGACATTAACTTATTTTAAAGGATAGCCAATCCTTATTGAACATGATCAACATTATTTTGAGTAAAGTATATATAACATGGAAAAAATAGCTTAGAGTAAACCTAAAGACATATTTTCCTTGTCTATATATGATTTGATGGATTAAATCATTTTGAAAAGGTTTCAAGGAAAATTTAAAGAGCAGTTAGCTCAGATAATTTAAAGAGCAGTTTGCTCAGATATTTTGTAGAGCAGTTAGCTCAGATATTTTGAAGGGTAGTTAACCCAAAAGAAAATTCTGGTTGTTAGGTCATTTTAAATTCAGATAGCATTCTATTTTGAGGGCATTCAGCCCAGAGGACAGTTAGTCCAAAAAGGGCAGTCAGCTTTAATATGAACAGATAGTTCATTTATTAGCATAACGGACCTTGCTAAATTTTTAAGGATAATTAGTCCACCCTTTTTACCTATTTTTGGTAGATAGCCCATTACCTAGCATAAAGGATATTGCTACAATCAATTTTAGGACAAATAGTCCAGAAAAGAGCAGATAGCATATAATTTAGAACAGATAGTTTAGATTTTAGACTGATAGTCTATTTCATTTTTTGTTTTAGCATAATGGTTATTGCTATATCATTACTATAATCAGTTGATTAACCAGTTTGGTTGCAGGAAAGGATTTTCAAAATATATGTTTTGAAAAAGAGATATTAGTAAGGGCAAACCCGTTCCGTTAAGCGGCATGGTCTTACTATTTATCAATAAACTGATATGTAACAGAAATTATTCATACTAGTCTTTAAGTTTGACTCGAAGTTTTTGTTTCCTCTTAAACTCTCGGGTGCTCAAAATTTGATTTGAGTAGGCTGAGGGTTTAGGTTTTCAGGGTTTAGCAGATTTTGGCGAATAAAGCATCCGAAGTCAAGACGGTGGCTGACGGATAGCTAATTTAGGAAATTCTATTTTCAAGTTATTTCCACTATGTATTAAGACAATTATGTCTATATTGCTTTGATCATCCAAGGGGGCATCTTCATATGTCGCTCTTGGCGTATTGTTGTAAATTTATATTTGATCAATGTCTGGGATTACGTTTTGGATTTTTGTAACTTGGATATGAATTATTTGAAATATAACCACTGAAATTATTGTTTTTTTATCTTTGATTTTGCTAATATTCAAGTGCTTCTAATATTATGGATACCATTAACATTGCCGTATTTCCTCACTAGAAGTTAATACTGTGGATGACTGCAGCATTCATAGCGCTTAGCTTTCGGCCTCCAAATACGGGATGTTGCAGCTTGGTATCCGAGCATAGGTTTATGAAAAATTTAACTAAAAATTAGTTTTGAAAACAAAAATCAGAAGAAATTAGAGTAAGATTTGGGGTTGGGTTAATGCTATAGTAACATACTTGTATTTGCTATATATAAGCATGCGCTTTATCTCCATTGATCTATCTTTGATTAGTTTATCTTTCTATATCTCATGAGGTTTGAATATAGATTTGGATGGTAGAAGAAGCAGAGTTAACCAAGGAAGGGGAAGCACCGAAAAGAACGACGGACCTAATGTAGGGAGAGGCCAAGGTCAGGCAGAGAATGCTGGTGCAGAAGTCCCACAGCTCGGAACAGAATCCATGTATAGTTTTTCAGGAATATGATGCAGGCAGGAGTTGCAGCTGGAGTGGTAGGAGGAAATGCCGCAGGAGCAGGGGTTCCAGAAGTTCCAGTAGTTAATCATTTCGCTAAGATGAGCGGTGCTTGTGTGAATCTAGGAGAGAAGCCGTTTATGGGAATGGAGGATCCCATTAAAGTGGAGAATTGGTTGTTGCACTACGAAAGGATTTTTGCAGATTTAGGGCTCAATGACAAGCAGAATAGGAGGTTGGCATCCAGGCAGCTTCAGGGGATCGCATTGTTCTAGTGGAATAGTGTATCGGTGACAGTTGATGAGGAGACTGTAACCTGGGAGGATTTCAAGAGGAGATTTCAGGATAGGTTCATGTCAGTAATGGCACAGTCATCCTTGATTAGGCAGTTTACTGAGCTGGTGCAGGGAGAGATGTTTGTTGTTGAGTATGCGAGGAAGTTCGAAGAGTTGGCTCGGTATGGGTATGCTTCTGTAGATACCGTGTTGAAGTGGATGAGAAGTTTATCAGAGGATTGAAGCCATAATTGGCTGGTGCTACTTTGTCTCATCTTAGAGATCCTTCTGATATTGTTATAGAGATGCTTTAAGGCAGGAAGAAGTCCTTGAGTCTCTGGAGAAGAGCAAGGAAAAAGTGGTCCAAGTTGGGCAGATCCAGAAGAGGAAGTTTTTTCCCAGGAAAGGTGCTCAGAAGGGTGGAGCGGCCAAGAAAGCGAAGTCTGAAGTTGTCTACTATAAATGCGACAAGAAAGGGCACTTTGCTAATGAGTGTCGCTCAGGGAAAGTGAAGGATGTGGCTAAGGGGAAGAATATCAGGAGTTTTAACTATGACCAGATAAGCCATTATAAGAACCAGTGCAAGGAGCCCATTAGAGATGGTAAGGGCAAGGTGTATGCATTGGAGCCCGCCGCTTTCAAGCCAACTGCCCAGAAGAAGGGAAAGTCAGTTCTTGGGGGAACGCTTTAGATTCATGGTATGTCTGTTAGCGTTTTATTTGATACTGGTGCATCGCATTCTTTTATATCTAGATGTTTGATAGATAAGCTTAACCTTGAACCTACATATTTAGTTACTTCCTTACGGGTTGCGAATCCAATAGGAGGGTATGCAACTCTAGGGTTGAGGTGTGACCAGTTTGAGTTTGACTTGTTAGGTCATACTTTTGAGTGTAGTTTGCATGTGTTTGATTTTGTGTGGTTTGGGATTATCCTAGGTATGGATTGGTTAAGTGAGTACGATGCTAAGATATTTTGCCAACGTAGGAAGATATCTCTTAGTCACTCGGAATGTAGCGATCGGATTGTTTTCATCATAGGAGGTTCTAGCGGTGCAGTGTTTGCTTTGTTGGGTGCATTGGATTCAGATGATGAGTTGAGTCGAGTTTTCATGGTTAGAGAATTCATAGATGTGTTTGAGCCTGTAGTTGGATTGCCGCCGAAATGAGCTATTGAGTTTCAGATAGATTTGGTTCCGGGAGCAAAACTAGTGAGTAGACCACCAAGCAGGATGACCCCTTCAAAGATGAGGGAGTTGAAGGTGCAGTTGGTGGACTTAGAGGGCAAGAGTTTTGTCAAGCCGAGCAGTTCGCCGTGGGGTGCAGCGGTAGTGTTTGCTAAGAAGTCAGATGGATCATTGAGGCTATGTATCGATTATCGTAAGTTGAATGAGAGGACGATAAAGAATCGATATCCATTGCCTAGAATTGACGATTTATTCGACCAACTAAATGGAGCAAAGGTATTTTCTCAGTTGGATTTGGCAACGGGTTTCCATCAGCTCAGAGTAGTTGAGGACGGTATACCTTTGACAGCATTTAGGACCAGATATGGGTCGTATGAGTGGTTA
Source organism: Allium fistulosum (assembly GCA_030737815.1). NCBI lineage: Eukaryota > Viridiplantae > Streptophyta > Magnoliopsida > Asparagales > Amaryllidaceae > Allium > Allium fistulosum. The sequence continues at coordinate 267,718,828 of CM060903.1, forward strand.
GTCATGCCGTTCGGACTGACGAATGCTCCAGCTTTCTTTGTGGATTTGATTAATTGGATTTTCCGAGAACACTTGGATAGGTTCGTGCTGGTTTTTATAGAAGATATCTTGATTTACTCTAAGGATGAGCATGAAGTTCATCTTAGAGTAGTGCTTGAGACGCTGAGGCAGCATTAAGCGAAATTTTCGAAGTGTCACTTCTGAAAGAAGGAAGTGAAGTTTCTTTATCATGTCATCTCAGAGGAAGGGTTATCAGTAGATCCGACTAAGATCGAGGCAGTGAATAGTTGGAAGAGACCCGAGACAGTAACCGAGATTAAGAGTTTCCTTGGGTTAGCTGGTTATTATCGGAGATTCATTAAGGATTTCTCGCGGATAGCAGCACCGATGACCAGGCTGACGAGGAAGGATGTGAAGTTTGTGTGGACCGATAAGTATGATGAAGCATTCCAGAGTTTGAAACACTTATTGACTCATGCACCTATGTTGGTAGTTGCAGAGGGGAATCAAAATTTGGTAGTCTATATCGATGTGTGTGGAACAGGATTAGGAGCAGTGCTGGTGCAGAGAGGTAAAGTGATTGCCTATGCTTCTAGACAGCTTAGACCGCATGAGGTCGAATATCCAACGCATGATTTAGAGTTGGCTGCTATGATTTTTGTTTTGAAGGTGTGGAGACATTACGTTTTGGTAGAAAGGTTTGAGCGGTTTACAGATCATAAGTCGCTGAAATATATGCTCTCAAAAGGAGCTGAACATGAGATAGCAGAGATGGTTAGAATTCATAGCCGCTTATGATTTTGTGATTGAGTACAAACCAAGGAAAGGTAACCGGGTTGCAGATGCACTTAGCAGGAAACATCAGAATGTAGTGTTAGCGATGATGATTGAGTGGAAACATTTAGAAGCATTAGAAGATTGCAGAGTGCAGTGGAGATCTGAGGTAGGATCTAGTGGTGATACAGTTGTATTGTCTTGTTTGGAAATTCGACCAGTTTTGAACGAACGGATTGCTTCTAAGCAGATAGAGGATCAAGTGTTAGCTGAACATATCAGTAAGCAAAAGGAAGGAACCAAGAGCGATGACTTGAAAGATTTCAGTCTTGACTAGAGTGGGTGGTTGAGAAAGAAAGGAAGATTATGTGTCCCGAGTGTAGGAAAGATAAGAAATGAAGTCTTAGATGAATCCCATCGTTCGAAATTCACTATACATCCCGGAGGTACCAAGATGTATCAGAATATGAAGAGGAGTTTTTTCTGGGAAGGAATGAAGCGGGATATTAGTTTGTGTGTAAGACAGTGCTTGAATTGCTAGTAGGCAAAGGCCGAACACCAGAAACCGAGTGATTTGCTTCAACCGTTAGATATTCCAGTATGGAAGTGGGATTCTATTTCTACGAACTTTATAGACGAATTGCCAAGGTTGAACAGGGAGAATGAAAGTAGATGGGTTATAGTGGACAGATTGACCTTGCGTGCCCATTTCATTCCAGTTAAGTCAACCAGGATAGCACCTGTTTTAGCAAGGTTTTTCATGAAGAATGTGGTTAAACTGCATGGAGTTCCTAGCAGCATAGTTAGTGATAGAGATTCCTTGTTCACTAGCGAATTTTCGAATAGTCTGTAGGAATTTTTGGGAACCAAGCTTATGATGAGTACCGCTTACCATTCGCAGACAGATAGGCAAACGGAAAGAGTTAATAAGATCTTAGAAGATCTGTTGAGAGCTTGTGTTCTGGACTTTGGGGGATCATGGGAGGACCATCTGCATCTAGTCGAGTTTTCGTATAACAATAGTTATCATACTAGTATTGGGATGGCACTATTTGAAGCTTTGTATGGAAGGCCATGCAAATCTCATGTTTGTTAGTTAGAGAGCGGGGATAGGTTGATTCTTGGTCCAGATTTGGTTAGAGAAGCAGCAGAAAAGATTGAGGTCGTTCGAGATAGGATAAAGGAGGCTCAGTCTAGGCAGAAAAGTTATGAAGATAAAAGACGGAAAGATTTGGAGTTCTCGGTTGGGGACCAGATTTTCATCAAAGTATCATCGATGAAGGGCGTGCTTAGATTTGGGAAGTCGGAGAAGTTATCTCCTAGGTTCATAGGACCTTTTCTATTCTTAAGAGAATCGGGAAGCTCATCTATAGACTTAAGTTACCGAGCAGTTTGGCAGGTGTCCATGATGTTTTTCATATTCCTCGTCTCAGAAAGTGTGTTAGAGACCCGTAGTGCACCGACAGTGCTAGATGATTTAGTGGTAGAACTGGACTTGACCATAGTGAGAAAACCAATTCGCATTATTGCGAGAGATGAGAAGAGGCTTAGAACCAAGAAGGTCAGATTAGTCAAAGTCTAGTGGAGTGACGATGCCAGACTCTGTACTTGGGAATTTGAGAGCAGGATTAGAGATACTTATCCTGACTTGTTTTGATGGTATGTTTTACCTTCTTGTTTGTTTTGAGCCTTATTGTAATTTCGAGGACGAAATTCTTTAAGGAGGGGAGTCTATAACACCCCGGATTTTTGATAACATTATTTAGAAGATTTAGGTAGATAAACTAAATAAAATAATGTGTTGATAAGGGGATTGAGATTTGATTTAATTAAGGCAGTCGTGCCATTTTAACTAATAAATTAAATGAAAGGTTTAAAAATGAATTAGAGGAGGGGTATTATGGAAAAGAGGCCATTCCTATATCACCTTCCTTAGGCCGTGTGTTTCAAAACACACGTTCATTCTCATTTTCACCATTAACGAAGGAAGAAGAAGAGGAAACAAAAGAGAAACTTAAGGAAAGCAAATTCAAATCAAACTCATTCAAATCTCAAGCTCCTTAATCATTAAAGCAAAAAGTGAGTAATGTTTATATCTCTAAATAATTTTGGTTTCGATTTTAAGGATAATGCCGAATGATTTTGCAAAGATTTGCCATGTGTTTGAATGATTAAAAGATTAAATATACAGGTTAATGGTTTATATATGTTCATATAGATTTATGACATGTTTGAAGATAAAAACCCTATCAAATGACATTCGTTAGCCTTGCGAAATTTTATGATGATCTAAAAGGTTATTTTAGAGATGGGATTCGATTTTTAGACTTTTTTTGAATTTTTGTGGAATTATTATGAATTTTCTAAGAAAGAAAAGGTTAGTTTGGATTATAAAATTATTTACGGGAAAAATAATTATAGTTTGGATTCGAAAATTTTATATGTTCAATAGAACATATTATTTGATTTTATAGAATTTTTCCAGAATTTTTAAAGGTGTTTTAATAGTTATATAAAATTATTTAAGGTATGTGACTTAAATGTTTTATATAATTATAAAGGAGAAAGGGCCTTTCTCAAAATTATTCAAATTTCCAAATAAGGAAAGTCGGCATGACTTTTGAATATAAAATTCTGGCAACCAATCAAATTTAGACAAACAAGGTAGGTGGGGTACAAAAGAACTATTTTAAAGTACAAATAAATAGTCTTTCTTCTATTTCAACCCTTTCGGTAGAGCTTCCACCTTCATTCCAGACCTTCTGACAAGATCGAAAGGTATCAAACCTTTCAGCTTGGTCAAATACCAAGGCACAAGGTATCAGGCAACTTGTACGTAGTGAATTGAAAGAGGTCGAAAGGTTTAGGGACGAAAGGTTATAGCTTTCGAAAGAGATGAAGTTTTGTTTTGGTTTAAATAAAATACGCCTGCTAGCTTTAGACAAAGAGCTTTCAAAATTGTCAAAACGGTTTAAAAGAAAAAGGTTTAGATTGGTTTGCTTTCTTGTCTTAAATGAAACCTTCTGACAAAGTCGAAAGGTATAGCTTTCGACAAGGCCAAAAGCTTAGTTGTCGCTTCCAACCTTTCGACACAGATGAAGTCAAAGGTTATCTTCTGTTTTCTAAAACTTGCTGCCTCTTTCCATTGATTCGAAGGGTTGGTTCCAACATCAACACTTCATTGTTCTCGAATGGTTTCGAAAGATTTTATAAAGGTTTTGAAGCAGTCGCTTTCGACTCCAATGTTCTTCTGATCCTTTTGCATAATCCAAATGTTTTAAGTCGAAACGTTTTAAAGGTTTCAAAGTAGTTAACTTTGAATGGTTTCGAAAGGTTTTCCACCTGTTGTAAATTGAACTTAATGTCTTCGAAAGGTTTTGAGTTTCATTGCTTTTGAAAAGTTTATAAATGATTTTATCGTGGAGCTACCCTAGGCATTTGATAAAGTCGAAAGGTGAAACCTTTTGACTAGGTCGAAAAGAAACTTTCTGACAAGATCGAAAGGTAGGACCTTCCGACAAGGTCGAAAAGTATGGTTTTACAATGTTTTCGAAAGGCTAAGGTTTAAAGGATTTAAAAGGCGGATGTCATATGTTTTAAAGCGTATGAAAGGAAGTCTTTTAAAAGGTTTAGAAGGAGTTACCTTCAATGATTTCGAAAGGTTTATTAACCGATATGAAGGAGTTACCTTCAATATTTTTGAAGGATTTTATAAATGCTTTTGAGGGAGTTACCTTCTATGTTTTCGAAAGGTTGTTTAAGGATTTTAAACAAAGGTTTCGAATAAAAGAACTAGGCAAATAGCCTAAGTATTTTAAGTTATAAAGGACATTAACTTATTTTAAAAGATACACCAATCCCTATTGAACATCATGAACATTATTTTGAGTAAAGTATATATAACATGACAAAAATAGCTTAGAGTAAAGCAAAAGGTATATTTTCCTTGTCTATATATGATTTGACGGACTTAATCATTTTGAAAAGGTTTCAAGGAAATTTTAAAGAGTAGTTAGCTCATATAATTTAAAGAGCAGTTAGCTCAGATATTTTGTAGAGCGGTTAGCTTAGATATTTTGAAGTGTAGTTAACCCAAAAGAAATTCGGGCAGTCAGCTCATTTTAAATTCGGACAGTCAATCCATTTTGAGGGCAGTCAGCCCAGAGGACAGTTAGTCCAGAAAGAGCAGTCGGCTCTGGTATGAACAAATTGTTAATTTATTAGCATAACGGACCTTGCTAAATTTTTAAGGACAGTTAGTCCACTCTTTTGCCTGTTTTGGGCAGATAGCCCATTATCAAGCATAAAAGATATTGCTACAATCAATTTTAGGGCAAATAGTCCAGAAAAGAGCAGATAGCTCAGAATTTAGAATAGATAGTTCAGATTTTGGACAGATAGTCTATTTCATTTTCTGTTTTAGCATAATAGATACTGCTATATCATTATTATAATCAATTGATTAACCAGTTTGGTTGCAGGAAAGGATTTGCAAAATATATGTTTTGAAAAAAAGATATTAGTGAGGGGAAACCCGTTCCGCTAAGCGGCGTGGTCTCACTATTTATCAGTAAACTGAGATGTAACATAAATTATTCATACCAGGCTTTAAGTCTGACTCGAAGTTTTTGTTTCCCCTTAAACTCTTGGGTGCTCAAAATTTGATTTAAGTTGGCTGAGGGTTTAGGTTTTAGCAGATTTTGGCGAATAAAGCATCCGAAGACGAGCAGGTGGCTGACAGATAGCTAATTTAGGAAATTTTGTTTTAAAGTTGTTTCCGCTGTGTATTAAGACAATTATGTCTATATTGCTTTGATCATCCAAGGGGGCATCTTCATATGTCACTCTTGGCGTATTATTGTAAATTTATATTTAATCAATGCCTGGGATTACGTTTGAGATTTTTGTAACTTGGATATGAATTATTTGAAATATAATCAATGAAATTGTTTTTTTTTTTAATCTGTGATTTCGCTCATATTCAAGTGCTTCTGATATTGTGGATACCATTAACATTGCCGTATTTCATCACTAGAAGTTAATACTATGAATGACTGCAGCATCCATAGCGCTTAGCTTTTGGCCTCCAAATACGGGATGTTATATATAACCATTACAAAAATACGCCAAGTGCGACATATGACGATGTCCCCTTGGTTGATCAAAGCAATATAGTCATATCTGACTTCATATACACAACAAAAATAAACAGAATAAACAGCAATTCCTAATTAGCTATCCGTCAGCCAGCTGCTCGTCTTCGGAAGCTTTATTGGCCAAAATTACTAAAACCTCAACCCTCGGCCAATTCAAATCAATTTTGAGCACCCGAGAGTTTAAGGGGAAACAAAAACTTCGAGTCAGACATAAAGTTTGGTGTGAATAATACTATACATCTCGGTTATTTTATGTTATGTGAGACCGCGCCGCTTAGCGAAACGGGTTTCCCCTCACTAACATCTTTTTAAAACATATCTTTTGCAAATCTTTTCCTGCAACCAAAACTGGTTAAAATCTGTAAAACGTCATTATGTAAACATACATATTAGGTAATAAATGAACTATTTGTTTGAACATTATAGTTGTGTTTGGCTAACTATTAACCTTTGGCTGACTCGGGCCTACTAGACAATATATCAAAATTTATCTAACATATGTTAGACACTCCTCTTCTGGACGGTCTGTCCTTAACTATCTGTTAAACACTTCTCTTCTGGACGATCTGTCCCTAACTTAACATCTCACAGGGTCACTTGATCCTAATGGTTTTGCGGGCTCACCAATAACCTATCTGTATACAACATATATTCCTTTCTGTGTGTAATCATAATTTTAGTCTTACCTATGACAAAGCCCTGCACACTGGAATTTTGGAAAAAAATTAGCTAGGGCTAATTGCTAATGTATAGGGCGCGACCCTATACCAGTCTCATCTGGTATTCTAACATCTGAGTCGTTTTACTTTGGGATCCCTTCCATAATTTTCTTTGAAAATCTTTTCAAAATGATTTAAAACCTTTAAATCAAACTCAAACAAGGAAAATCTATATATATTCTATGCTTTATTCAAAATCACCTTGCCATGTTATATATATATACACACTTTACTCAAACCTTAGTTGATGAAACCATTTAAACCTTTGAAAATCCCTCTTTTGAATCTATTGAAAGTACCCCTTTCTAAACCAAGTAAAACCCTTTATTTAATCTAGGCCGAAAGGCCAAAACCTTCCTTTCGAAACCATTCTCAAAACCCTTTCGAAGCCATTGGAAATCCTACCTTTCGAAAGCTTTAAAAAACTTAGACATCTTCCTTTTAAAACCTTTAAACATTGCCTTTCGAAACCTTAGGAAAAGCTTTCCTTTTAATCCTTTCGAAACAACCAGAAAAACATTCCCTTTCGACTCCTTCGAAACCATTGGAAAACCTTTCTTCAAAACCTATCGAAACCATTGGGGAACCACACCTTCGAAACCTTCATTAAAAACCATTTCGAATGCATTAAACACTAAATCTTTCGAAAGCTTTTGGATTCAATTTAAAACATGTGGAAATCTTTCGAAACTATTCAAATTAAAATTTACCCCTTCGAAACCTTTGAAAACTGTTTCGGTCGAAACCTTTTCGATTATGCCTTCAAGTAGAGCAAAAGGATCAGAAACCTATTAAAGTCGAAAGCATTCCAAACATAATCATTCCTAAGTAAAGAAGTGATGGTGTCGAAACCATCCCTTTCGGAGAAGTGGGCAAGTTTAAAAAGAAAAACAAAGCAAAACAACCCTTTCAAAACCCATCTAAGTTGAAAGGTAGAAAGTGCTAGCCAAAAGGTTTCATCTTAGTCGAAAGCAGTCATTTAAAACAAAAGCGCAACCCAATCGAAACCATTTCCTTTAAAACCATTTAACTTGGTCGAAAGCCAACCTAGTCGAAAGCTACTCAGTCGAAAGCAAGTAGACGCATTTTCTTTTAAAAGCAAGGTAATGCCTCAACCCCTTCGAAACCCCTGGTTTCGACCATATACCTTCCACCTGCATCCAATTCACTATGTCCCAATTTCCTGATACCATGCGTATTGGTTTCGACAGTGTCGAAGGCGAAGGTAAGGAGGCAGAACTTGGTGCCGAAAGCATCGAAATAGTGAAAAACATGTAGATTGGTCATTTTTAAACTATTTTTTTGTACCTAACCTGCCTTGTTTGTCAAATTGTGATTGGTTGCAAGTTTCTCTTTTCTAAAAGTACAGCTGACTTTCCAGAATTAACAATTTGAATTTATTTACAAAAGGCCCCTTCTTCTTTTAATAAATATATAAAACATTTAAGTCTCATACCTTAAATAATTTTACATACCCATTAAAACACTTAGGAAAATTCTACAAAAATTCTAGAAAATCACTTTTTATATGTTTTCTAACATATATAAATTTCAGATCCAAACCATTAATTATTTAACCGTAAATAATTTTTAACCCAAATTCACATTTTCTTCACTGGAAAATTTATATAAATTCTACATAAATTCAGAAAATTATGAAAATTGAAACTCATTTCCAAAATAATATTTTTGGTCTATATAAAAATTCTCAAGGAATTTGGATGTCATTTAATAATGTTTTCATATCAAAACATGTCATAAAATCTATATGAACAACCATAAATCATCAACAAGTATATATAATCATTCCATCATTCAAAAATATGGCAAATCAATGCAAATAAGTTCGGATTCAACTTAAAACCGAAAATAATATGAAATTTGAGATGTAGTCATTATTCACCTTAGCTTTAGAGATTAAAGAGATTGAGATATGAATGGATTTGATTTTCTTAAGCTTCTTCCTTAGCTCTTCTTTATCTTTTTTCCCTTGCTCTTGTTAATGGTGACTGGCCTCAAAATAAAATTTTCAAAATGAAATGAACGTGTATGGATATACACGGCCAAGGTTTAGGGATATAGGAATGACCTCTTTCCCATTTTACCCCTTCTCTATTTCATTTTAAATCTTATTTTAATTCATTAGTTAAATGGCACAGCTACCTCTTAATTAAAATCAAATCTCAATCCCCTAATCAACACATTATTTTATTTTATTTAATTTAACTAATTAAATATCCTAAATAATGTTACAAAAAATATGGGGTGTTACAACAGCAAGAATCTTGAAGAGAAAAAAGAATAGCAACTATCAATTCTTAGGAAAATATTCAAATATTGACTTGTTGGCGTGTCCAGAGGATGATAATTATGATTCTCTGATGGCAGCCAAGGCGCAGCCAAACTTAAAGTGATAATACCTATTCTGATGAAGTTTCCGACGAGGCGATACACTCCTATTAGGCAGTTTTGGCTCCGATACCATAAAAGAATGAAAAACAAAGATAAGATTGCAAACTTTCGTTTTATTGATTATACAGAGTATTTTTATGTACATTGTTTTGGCTTGTAGTTATAATATACAAATGAGTTCAATTCATAATGAGTCTTGGTGCAGCCCAAGATCTGCTATGTAATACAGCTGCACTCTATATTTTGATATGATACAACCCTTTATATCTTTCCATTTTATTTACTCATTCTAATTTGGAGCTAGAAGTGGAATAGTCATAGGGGTACCGTCTCATTGATAGTTTAATATGATACACTACTCTAACATCATGGGAAGTTGCTTACACCTGATGTGAAAGCAAAAAAGAATTGCTTTAGAAGTGCCCGCGTATAGAATGTGTATGGTCTTGATTTTCAAGGTGGGAAACCCATTGGTTGGTTTTTTAATGGTCGTATTCCTACTGGTTTTATGTCTGAAGCATTTTGGATTAAGCCAATAAAACCGACTTATCTTGATACCAGTTATAGGATTAAGGACTTCGCTACAGGTGTTTGCTTTGCTACTGCTGCTACTGGCTATGATAATTGAACTGCTAATGTGCTAGTGAGTTTACTAGTTGATACTTTGGTTTTATTTGTCCATTTTTTAAATGAACGTTCATGTATTCATTTACAATAAAGAGTGTACATGCATCCTGGTATCAGTCATTAAAAGTCAACAAGATTTCTACATATTAATTATTGACTCAGTTACTCCTAGTATGAGCCTTTGCGTACATGAATTTGTATTATTATTTATTACACATATCTACAGAGAAAATACCCTAAATCCAACTTAAATTTATTTGCAATCTAAGATCATTTTCACAAATAATCTTTGATTACACTTAATATAGTTAAATTTACTAATGTCACAACAGTGACTATATTGGAAGATAACACATTTATCATCAACGAAAACTGGTAAATATATTATTGTGTTCTGAATCTGATATTCCGTCAAAATAATTAAAAGTGGTAAGAGATTACCACTTTTTATTTATGATGTTTGACACCGTTGGACTATATTTATTAAACTTAGCTACACTTTCAACTTTTGAGATGTATATTACTCACTCTCTCTCTCTCTCTCTCATATACAATGTACATACATATGTATGCAGCGAAACCTTTGTAGACAGAAATGGAAGTTTTATAAATATATACTTATATCACTTATACAAATATGATTAATTATGGTATCCAACAGTCTTGCTGGGTTCATAATCAGTCACAATTATATAAATGATATGGTATGATGATTTATTCGTATAGGATCAAAACTGCTGAAGGCCCCCAATATTTAAACACTAAAGAGATGTATATGTATAAAATTAAATTAGCACATCAGTATAACAAAGACAGATATATTTATCTCGATTCACTAGCTACTTAAACATGTGTTCCACAACGCTTATATTATGTGGATGCTTCTTCATTCAAGGATTCATTTATACCATTAAGACAAAAACAACTTCAGTGACCAAAATTAAACGAATTTTCTTCCATGTTTTTATAAAAGATCCACAAAGTGAGTTAAAAACCACCATTGTTACAGTGATAATACTATGGCTTAAATGCAAATATATACTGGTTTATATAGCAACTCACAATGGCCTTAATCCTAGAAATTAAATTGCTAAAGCTTCCACCAAGTGAACAATAAGCTCAATTGTTTAGTATAATCTTTGAACTAAAGTGTTAATTTAATATGTTCGTAAACACGCACAGTTGTCAGATGTCTAATGAACAAATTTAATTCAAGATAACATCGCTTATCACAATATGAGGAATAAGGATCAATTTCAGTGTGTGCATTAGCCAATACAATGCACAAATGTACTAAAAAACTAGTAACTTCAGATCTACGACCTAATCATTTTGAAAAATATAATAAATTCATGGACATAGTAGTCAGAGGTTGCATATTAAATAAAGTACCAGTTCAAATTCAATCAATGGACACAACCTATAACAACCCGCATCTTAGTGAGCCTAAATTTTCGCTAAATTGAAAACCCAAGTCCAACAAAGTACGGATCATTGGTGTTGGTATCATGTAAATAAATAAAAGTATATCAGAGCAATATCGATAAAACTCACAGCGGAATACTAAACTATAATAAAACATATAATTACCGACCTTTGGTATCAATTTGTATCATTGTCGGTGCTGAGCATGCATAAAAAATGTTCTTCCACCATTCTCATCTTGTATCAATATATGTCGCTCTAAGTCTATCATGTGAGTTGTAATAAGGAAGAGGTTAAAACAACATTCTGGTAACTGGTAAATTACATACTTTATACATAACACTAGTTTATATCGATTGTTTTCCATTACATGTTATACCTACTTTTTCAACTTAGTCGTCTTGACTTCATGTACGCATACGATTACGCCTCACCTATTCGAGGTATACAATAACTACATACGTATGAGTGTGCGTGCGCGCGCGTATATAAGTACCACAGTCCCCCTTTGGACGAAAATACATTCCCCTCTAGTATCCGTAACTCTGCACCGTGCCAGGTATCCACATCTAACGATCGGCCACCGCTCCTAGAGATACTCAATGTGCAAAACACAGCCCTCTTTTCTGCTAACTATGACAACACTGTTCCTAGGATATTGTAAAGATACGCTCCTACTACTATCACTACCACTAGGCTACTAGGGAATCGATTTTCCACTAACTATGACTACTACACGTTATCCCAACTACGCATCGAGGAAGAACACCCAATGCTGACTAGTTGGAGTGTCTCATCGCCCGCATTTGTATCCGCCTCTTGCTTGCATTATTGACCACTTATTGCATGTGTCGGATCCTCTATCAGAACTATATCATGTCACGTTAGAAACTGTGCATACTAGGATTCCCATTATGCCGAACCACACTCCATTAGTCATCCTCGTTGGTGTTGCACGTCCACCGTGGAACTTCATGTGAGTGTCATTTGCAATAAGAATCGCCCTTGTCGAATAATCGACCCCCAAGTTGGATGAAAAACATTTACCCAACACCGTAACGATTTTGCATCCGCTGATAGGGAATTAGCTTCCTTACCATCTCTAACATATATACTTAGCCCAAAGTAGACTCAAACAAGCGATTAACATTTATATAATTTTTATCTAATTTATATAATATTTATTGCAAACCCGAGCCTTAGGCCGAAGTTCAAATTCTACAGTTTTCGTGTTAATCGGTCGACCGCTAATCCTAACCGGTCGCCGCTAGTGGTCGACCGTTGAGGATCAGGGGTCAATAAAACGTAGGCTAAACTTTAGGATTCGTTTAATTTTAACCGTCGATTGTAAATTTTTATTTAATTTATGTCATTAGCAGTTACCTAGTGAACCTAATTTGACCCCAAAACAAACCCAGCACAACCAAATAGGTCTGTTTACCCAAACCTAAGAATGCATCGACTCTTAGATCGATGAAAAATGAGTTGTTATTCCTCAAGGATCTATCGCTCAAAAATAAAATCCGAACAACCTAAGAAAATACAACTTTAAAGTGTATATCACTATCACTCAAGTTATCACAAGAATTTAACTAACTGTCCCATACCTGATAGTAAATTCAAGTATTTACTAAAAGTTAATAATTTTCACTCAAACTCTATTTAATAAATTAATAATAAGCGAAAGAATTGTATGAAATGTCTCATACCAATTCGACAATTCAATCATTTATTAAAATTCTTTGTTTCATAGTAAAGCACAAAATCTAGTTAAAATCTCAAATCCATAATAGATAAAATAGAAGAGTTTTAAATTAATTAATTAATTATATATATATATATATATATATATATATAAAGGTGTAATTTTCCAAAATCACTTTTAATTCCATAACTCATTTTAAAGGATAGTTGCTTATTTACAAAACTTTTTGAACTCTTTCAAAATCATTTAAACCTCTTTTATAACAAAATCATTTGAAATTAAAATTATTACTTTCATAACTGCTTTTATAAAATAACATCATATTTTATCTTTTGCCTCTAAAACATTTCCAAAATTATATAGTTCAAATAATAAGTTTTTAAAATGGTTTTATAATTAAATATTACTCATTTTAAAAAGTTTTAATTGGAAATTTTGAAATAAGAAATAAGTTAAGATTTAACATAATTTAACTACATTCTATAAACTAAATTCTAATAAGGATCAAAATAAGTAAATTCTCATTTTGAGAATCTTTTAAAACATTTAACCAATTCAAACAATAAATCCATCTAAAATGCATCTTCTAGAACCGACATTCCTCTATGAAATATCGTTTCAAATATAAAATTTTTAGAGATCCGAGTTGCTTTCCAACAACTCCGACCATACGACAAAATACTAGTATCTACATACCATGAAATTTATTTTCCAAACGGACGGGGTTTCGTTTGTAAATTCACACCATCAACCCCCACAACAACTTGTTTATCACCAAACTATCAACCAAATACTAGAAATCAACAATATTTCATTCAATTCACTCATCAACCAAATACTAGTATTCAATAATCAACCAAAACACTTAATCAATATTTTATTCAGATAAAGATGTGTGAGCTAATAAAATAACTCATCTTAACAATGCGAAGAAAACTGTCACACGAAGCTAGTATTGACTACTGCCTCCTTCATCCATGCGACGACTACACCTAAAATCACCTCAGCCAACATCCCTAATCGGACAGCAACAAGTTCGTCATGCTACGATCTCGCGATCGCCACTGTCATTAAAAAAATCGCAACTGCCAGCACATCGTCCGAATTCTTGAGGTCGTCATCCCACTCACGACGCCTCTACTACCTCCGCCTTTGCCCTACAGCCCCTCTGCTTGAGTCGCGACCATCGAACCAGGTCCAAAACTCCCACGCCTGCTTCCCGGGATGTGTCTCGCCTGCTTCTACCATGCCTAGCATCGAGTGTCGACAGTGATAACAAGTGACCACGCAATTATTTTATTCTTTTGTTTTTTCCCTTATGAAACCTGAATTTCACGAATTAGGAATTTCAGGGGAGGTGTAACATAGTTACATAAGGGTGCGGGTTTGGAAACTAGGTGATGTGGGTAATGGGCTTGGTAAGAATGAATAGGTTTGTTTTTGTTATTAAGTTTGTTTTCTTTTTTTGTTTACCTTCAAGCCCTTTAGAAGAATGTAAATTTTCTCATCCTTTAATTGCAAAATAAATTTCAGCACTCATGTGAAATTAATTCTACCACTTATTCATAAATTCACGTTATTCTACGAAATATATAACTCAACAATTACACAATTTCATTCGATACAATATCGTTTCACTTTAGTTAATTAGTTATTGTATTGATATAAAATAAATTTATTCATCTTCGTAAATTATTGATTTGATTGAATATTGAAAAAAACATTTTTTCATCTATTTCAATTATACTAAACTATTTATACCTTTTAAAATCTTTCATATTTATTAACACATATTATTTGAATTTTAGTATATTATCTAAAATGAAATTTATTAACTAATTCAATTTTTCTATAACAAAAAACCTTTATTAAACAAAATTTAATTGAATAATCATTTGATTCCAAAAATAATAATTATAAAAAAATCAAATTCAAAGACTTCTATTTTAATTAAATTAATTTAATATTACAGCTTTAAAATCCAACAAGGTTGTTATAGACCTCCCCTCTTATGAAAATTACGTCCTCACGATTTCTTAAAAGGAGACGTCACACACATACACTCAAACATTAACTGAATTCGAAACCTACAATCAATTGGAAACTCATACAATATTCTATGAGAGGCTAACATTAGAATCAAACCTATATCTTATAAATTTAAATAGGTTCGTTTATAGATTTTCATTTTTTTGCATACAGAAATTTATTGAAATTTTTTCTAAGTGTTGGAATTTTTAAAAAAATTTGGCAGAATCTCCTTTGTACGAAGAGTGGTTTGCAATTTCACAAATATAATATAGATAATATACATTGACCACACGGTCGAAAACAAAATTTATAACAATTTTTTTCTCATTTCTATATTTTAATCTGAAAACGTACCTTTATTTAGCATTTTAAATAAGCGCATACTTTGTTTTAATGCGAGTATGAAAGCTATCTAGCACAATCAACTCTGTTTACCTGCAACTTAAACACTAATTATTTCAATGGAGAATAAAACACTATACATGTCATTTTAAACTGTGTTTTTAACCTATCAGAACTCAAAATTTTGAAAAGTATCCAACGTAAAAGTTTTTTCTACATGTCCACGCTTTTTAACAAGCCTAAGTTTGCTAAATCTGATCTATGGTTCAAAAGTTACGGCGAAATCAAAATCAGTCAAAAATCTAAATTAAAAATTGCACATTTACAAAATCAACGATTTCTTGCTGTTTTGAAATCCGTTTTACATTTAGCAAATCTCATAATTTCTTAAAGTGTTCCACATGAAAGTTGTTATTCATTAAATCATTTTTCTGATAAAATAAAATAATAATAAAATCTCGTTGAATTTCGATCAACGGTTTGAAAGTTAATGGCTAAATTAAAACTGCTACTCATTTACATATATTTAAGGTTGCACATAAATATATATCACGCACACATATGCACTATCCTAAAAATATTATTTAAACTCACGCATGAAAACACACTCCAGTTCACTCACGCAATAACACAGACACCCATGTGTTACACTATCATGCACACAGGACAAAAGCAAGACAAATAGTCACTTATTAAAACTGTGAACAAACAAAACTATTCACACACACATATTTATAAATAATGAAAAACGGATATAATACAAATGTTCAGGCCATATTATAAAGCAACATCAACTAGGAACTACAAAACAAACAAGCCATTCACCTGCAAATGCTCACGCAAATACATGCAACAATTTGGAAAACAACATCACTCATACTATATGCATAAATGCTTACACACGCATGAGCTATATACACCGGAGCACACATGATTGTTGCTATTGATTGATAAGAACGAAAACCAATATTTTTATTAGTTATAAAAGTGAATTTCTGTTGTTTTTTATAAGGAAAAAAAATATAAACATGGAATTGAAATTTTATGTGCCCATAGCAAGTTTATTCTTTAGGACAAATATATAATTCCCTACGTGCACAAGTATTAGAGAAATATGTGTATCAAGTAATGTTACAAGGTAACACATATGCACCATCATCAATAACTAATATGTAATTATCCAGGCAGTCATCTATGGGACCAAAAGTACACTAAATTAAAACAATCTACTTCAATAATAAACACTGAAATTTAAAGACTTTAATTTCATGTAAGATGAAAGTTAAGATAAAAATTTCAAATAAGAGGTATGGATTCATGATTCATCAGTTATGTTTGAATTGGTCAAGAAATGATTTCAGTTATTGAAAGCTCTATTAAGAAATATCAGGAGCAGAATGAGAAAAGGCAGGAGAAATCAGTTCAAAGTCCTTTTAGATATATCTATAGAAGGCTGAAAATGCATAAAGAAAATATCACCAAAGAAGACATTTTATATGCGTATATTGATGAAATGAAGAAAGACTTGGCCAAAAACTTTGAAGCAGATGATGTTTCAGACGTATCAATGGCATCGTCTAGGGCAAATGATGACAAGGAGGAACATTATTCCGAGCTTAATGATGAAGATTTCAATGAAATTTTTGAAAAATTAGAAAGAGAGGCCCACAATATGGGTAAAGGTAAAACAATCAGCTGAAATCAAGGGCTAGCAAACAAATTACTTTTCAAAAATAGTCACAGGTGGCATACCTACTTTAATAAAGCAGAAGGCTTTATAAGATTCCCGAATAATGAAGGACAATAATAGAAGACAGGTGGCTCAGCTTTAATAAAGCTAACACATGCGGATTTAAATGGCTTTGAATTCCGAAGCCTTATATATTCTGAAGCTTTCAGCTTGGAGAGGGGGACTCAGAACCAACTTCTTCATCTCCTTCAAGAAAGCTCTCTGCCATTAATAGTATTGAGTGTAATATTAAATAAGTGTGTAAGGTGTGTACAATAAGGAAGAAGACTACTTCTTTATATATGTAGGTTTTTTAATCTTTGTAATATATTAAGCCTGATGGCAGGCTAATTATCTAAGTGTTGAATTATCTCTGTGCTTTGCATTTTATTTCATGACTATTTAATTTTTAGGATTACATGACAAGCTAAAGATTTAAAATACATGGGTTAAGAATAGCATCAGAAGGCAATAAATTCTGATAAATACAGTATACCAAAGTCCATTTTTTAGCCATGAGAAGGCGTTGTTTTGGACAGGTCTTACACTGATTTATTCATCAGAATTCATTGTCAGATCAATGCTTGACTTGTAAAATTCCCTGATTTACTTTAAATTTTTGTTTAGTTATGTGATGATCCTGGAAAACACTGTAGCAAAGTTACTGTAGCAGTTACTGTAGCAATTAACTTTGTTTTTAGTATAATCCTTTGTTGTTTAGTATATGAGTGTAAAACCAATATTTTTATTAGTTATAAAAGTGAATTTCTGTTGTTTTTTATAAGGAAAAAAAATATAAACATGGAATTGAAATTTTATGTGCCCATAGCAAGTTTATTCTTTAGGACAAATATATAAATCAATAACTAATATGTAATTATCCAAGCAGTCTTCTATGGGACCAAAAGTACACTAAATTAAAACAATCTACTTCAATAATAAACACTGAAATTTAAAGACTTTAATTTCATGTAAGATGAAAGTTAAGATAAAAATTTCAAATAAGAGGTATGGATTCATGATTCATCAGTTATGTTTGAATTAGAATCAAAAGTCATCTATCTACATTACTACAATAAAAAAATGAAAAATAAGCCAGGAATTTTCATGAAAATGCAAGGTGTTATAATAAATTCACAACACTAGGAAGACAGATTTTAAGGATGAACTTTTCTTACAAAGGTATATTGAACGCTATCTACGTATAATTTATGCTAGTGACTTCTAATGGTGGAAAAATCCACTGAAGCAAAACTCTATTCTAGTTTTAGACAATCACAACACGATAATAACAAATGCTGTTAAAAATAAAATTTCCTGGCTTAATGCATAAGCAAGGAATCTCGCACTAATAAATATCACAAATGTTTACTACCACAGTTTAACTTGCAAAAGAATAAACTTGATGATTTCGAGTTGCAAGGAAATAAGCAACACTGTTATATATACTGGTTGAAGCTATAGATTAGAACTATATATGCATGCTAATACAAATGATAAATTTTTCTCACTCTATTTGAAACGAACATAGAAAGTGATGACATTACAATAAATGCATTAACACAAAATCTATGTGATGAAATAAATAAAAAATAAAAAATGCACATATTTGTAGACAGTGTTGTACTTAATAATTCAAAATCTCCTTATATTGAAATTGTTAACAAGAAAACTTGTCAACACCCTAAATTAGAATTAAAGGTGCAGAAATGTCCTTCGAAGCTTCTTTTGATTAAGTAGAATAGGTTAGAATCTTATTGCTTTCTTTTATTAACCTTTCAAATATGTTTATGTTGTGAAAACTCTTCCTTGTCCGACCTTTCGACCTAGTCGAAACAACTATATCCCTTACTTTTAAGTCCTTTGAGCTTGCCGAAGTTGTTTGGTTATCCTTTCGAAACCTCCTTTCGAAACAGTTGTGAAACTCTAAAGGTTAGCACTAAGGATTCAAGAATATGATTTGGCTGGATAGGGTTTCGACTTCGTCGAAAGCTGGTCTTCTTGATGGGTTGGGTTCAATCCTGAAATCTAAGAGAAAACAAGCTTAGGTTAAGGTTTCGACTCCCTAAAAAGTGAGTGTTTAGCGAATGGTGGTTTGAAGCTAAGGACTTAAGTGTATTGGTAAGTGAGAGGTTTCGACTCTCTCGAAAGGTGTCCTTTTGACTAGGTTAATGCAAGCAGAACACAATTGAATCAAATAATTTCATAAAACAGTTGCATAATCTCCAATTTCAAAATCCTACCTTCATTGAACTAATGGTGTACAATCTGATTGATTTCCTCTAATTTGATTTCCGAATTAGGGTTTACAAGTTTACAAATTAAAAGTATAAGGGAAGAATGAATGAATTCAGATCCCTTAAACCAGACCCCTAGGGTTTTATTTATAGATGCGGGTTGGCACCTTTCGACTCAGTGCTTTCGACCTGGTCGAAAGATGGCTTTATATACCTTCCGTCTCCTTTGACACTTGCGCATCCCTCTGCAATGCTTTCGAATGGGTTTGAATGCCTCCGTCTTCATCGAAAGGGGTGGTTGCGCCTTTTCTCTTTGTATTGCTTTGTTGCCACAAGAAGTAGAGGTATGAGCTTCCGAATCTGTTGATAGGTAGTTCCCTGATGTTTCGAAGGTGTTGAAGTGTTAATGGTTTCGACGCAGTAGGTAGCTTCCGAATGCATGCTTGGGAATTGATGTGGAACCTTCTGTGGATGTTAAAGGCTTCGATCGGTTCGAAAGGCTTGATTAAGCTTTCAAAAGGGTTGTTCTGATCAAAGCATCTTTCTGAGTAGTTTGAATGAAGGTGAAACCTTTGGTTTCGAAAGGTTTAGCGCGCATGTGAGGGGTTGATGTCCGCTGCCTTCGTAAAGTATTCCTCTTCTTATTCGAAACGTCTTCGTGTAGGCGAAAACATCTGTTTCGAAAGGTAGACATTGACGTGAAAGGGAGCTTTCGACCACATTGACCTCTTCGAAAGCTTGTAACACATCTGGCTTTTGGCTATAGCATCCCTTCGACTCCTTCGAAAGGCTTTGTTGGTGCTGTCATTTCTCGTTCCTTTTTTCTTTTACTCATTTTGGTTTCGACAAGGTTGAAGTGGGAATTGGTGGTAATAGAAATGTGTAGCATATAAAAGTCTTTTTTATGGCCATTGAGTAAACAACAATAGCTTAAAACTACCAATA
This sequence comes from Allium fistulosum, assembly GCA_030737815.1. NCBI lineage: Eukaryota > Viridiplantae > Streptophyta > Magnoliopsida > Asparagales > Amaryllidaceae > Allium > Allium fistulosum. The sequence continues at coordinate 267,738,930 of CM060903.1, forward strand.
ATTGGCACTAAGGCAGCATATAGATGGTCCAAGATCACGGCTGCTACTTCCATATTATAACCCAATTTATTTAAAATGTAACTCTCATTTTAAATACTTTATTTTATTTATCAAAATACCTCAAGGCGTCCCCTTCAAAAATATAATTTATACACTTCTATAAAATATTATTTTATCTTCAAAAAATCCTTCCAAACTATTTGTTTTAAGATATAATATTTAACTTATATCAAAATTCTATCTTCTTTACAAAAATATTATATACTTACTGTTTGCGCCAAAATTGGTCACAAACCCCAAATATCGTGAAAGCACCAGTGTGTGAACACAAATCAACAGTATGTAATCACATATCACAGATCTAAGTAGTGTAGAGGATAAAAATGAAGAGTAATAAACTTAAAACGGAAAAAAGTAGACAGAGACACAAGATTTATAGTGGTTCGGCGATCTTGCCTACGTCCACTCTGAAGTTGATGATTTTATTGATGTTCACTTGATGATTTCAGTTGATTACAGCAAATTACAGTCGTTAATGATGATTTACAGCAGTGAAAGTAGTTAATAGCAGCAGCTATCGAGTTTAGATCTGGATTCGGCAGAGTCTGGGCGTTGGAGATCTCAAAGAAGAAGAAGAACCCCTTTTTTGTTGACTTTGGGGGTCTATTTATAGGTGTAGGAGGCTGGTATTTTGCTCAGATCTCGGGAGACCCTCTCTGGCACGTGACCAGGCCCGCGCGCCCAAGCCCGTGAAGTTTCGGTCCGATCCGTGATCGATACGAACAGATTTCGTATAGATCAAGATTTCACCCAATGGAGTCGAAATTTGGCGTGGACGTTCTTTAGCATGCACGTAGTCTTCTGTGAAAATTTCATAGCATTTGGACTTGTAGATTAGGAGATATGATCGATACGAACTGGGATTCTCGGTTGGCTGTTTCGTTCGACTCGCTCTTGTTTCGACTCGCTCTTTGTTCGACTCGGTTCTTTTTGACTCGATGACATGGCGCTTATTCGTATTGACTGTTGTGCCTTGCTTCGCATTGATGGATACGAAGTAGAAGTCTCTGGATGGATGCGAAGTTGACGTTGAATGATCGAGTCGAATTGTGGCTTGAAGCGGAGCGAGTCGAAGAAGGCTTTTCTGAGGGATGCGAGCTGGGCGAGTCGAAGTAGGCTTCCCAGATGGATTCGAATGGAGCGAGTCGAAGTAGGCATCTGATGGAGGCGAAGCGGAGCGAGTCGAAGAAGGCATCTGATGGTTGCGAAGCGAGTCGAAGTAGTCACTCCTGATGGTTGTGAAGCGAGTCGAAGTAGTCACTCCTGATGGTTGTGAAGCGAGTCGAAGTAGTCACTTCTGATGGTTGCGAAGCGAGTTGAACTAAGCGATTCGACCTGTGGTTGGCTTTCATCCAATTTTGTATCGTTCATAACTTGAGCGTACGAACTCGGATTGACCTGAAATTCGGAACGTTGACTCTTATAGCTTCGCTTGTCGTGTCATATCAATTTTGGCTCAATTCGGACTCGGACAAAATTCGTCGATATCCATAGTGAACCTGCGTATAACCGATTTTCTAGACGAATTGTCTTTGGTCTCTAGTCAAGTTCTTGGTGTCACGGCCTTGCCAAAAGGCGGGATAACATTTTCCCCCCAAAACATGCCTGGTGATAAGAAGGTGTGTTTTGTAATGCCATAAGCTGGATGTTCATATCTTGTTGATGACCTGCAAAGGAATTGATAGTTTTATTTACCACGAATGACGATCGTTCGGGATCGTATGTCATTCGAGGTGATATGTGACCGTTCGCGGTTAGCTGCCATTCGCGGTGAATGGTGACTGTTCGCGGTCGGGGTGCTGTTCGAGGCGATTTGTGATCGTTCGCGATCGGGTGCCGTTCGAGGCGAATTGTGACCGTTTGCGGTCGGGTGCCGTTCGGGGCGGATTGTGACCGTTCATGGTCGGGTGCCGTTCGAGGCGAATTGTGACCGTTCGCGATCGGGTGCCGTTCGAGGCGAATTTTGAGTGTGCCCGGGGGGGACTTAGTATCATCAATGTCAGATTTCATGTTTTGAGTGAGTATCTGAACTGTTTGTGGTGGCGGTTTATCGCCATCTCAAAGCATACCTGAGGACCGTTCGCGACCCCTTACATGTGTAAGTGGCTTAGCCGTCATGGCATCACAAATGGCATACTTTTATTCAAAATGAGTTTTTCAACAGAATTGTTCAACAAAATCAAATTCAAACATCAAAAATGGGAAATAAAAGTAAAACAGGGACGTCAAAGTGCAAACACCTACACCGTTACGATTAGTAGTCGTATCAGAGCATGCTTGAGGATCGTTCGCGGTCTTGTACATGTGTAAATGACTCAATCGTGTTGGTGTGGAGTTTGCTACTTATTCGTCATTTTCCCAATCAATTGATGATAAGCTGACATCTCGATCCTGAGCCGTCCCCAGTAGGTGTAGGTGGTGGTCGCTCTCGTTCCACCGTCGTTGTTCCCCTTCTTATGTACTACGATAGCATACCATTCCGGATATGTCCCTCAACCTCATCCTTCAAGTGTCGACAATCATTTGTGCTATGACCATTCGGCTCGTGGAATAAGCAGTACTTGTCTGACCTTCTTTCATTGTTGGTCGGATCCCTTCTCATCGGTCTTCGATAGGGAACCTGCCCTCTAGTATCCTCGTAGATTCGCTCCAAAGTCTCATTCAACTCCGTGTAAGAGGTGAATCTTGGTTCCTTTCGTGGTCGCGTCGGTCCATCACTGTTATCCTCAGCCTTTCGTTTCCCTTTACCAGTCCCTGAATCTGTTCTAGGAGGATTTTCACCCTTGACTGCATAAACCTCGGTTCCTTCTCCTTCCTCTCTTTCAGCATTTGCATCCTCTAATCGTAAAAATCCTTCAGCCTCGTGATAAAATTCTCCTAGATCCATAGGTGGATCCCTTGTTAATGAATTCTTGAACTCCGTGCCATCAGCTATGCCAGATACATATGCCATCAAGACCATGGACGGACTGGTCGATCCACTGATGTTACCGCTGCATTGAATCGCGTCAGAAAGTTCCTCAAAGACTCCCCGGCTCTTTGCTTCAGCGCTGCCAAACTCATCACAATTTTGGGTCTTGAAATATGAACCCCGAATTGCCTCATGAACCTTTCAATTAGATCGGTCCATGTTCCTATGGAGCCACTCTCTAGCTGTCTAAACCGTAGCGCTGCGATGTCTGTCAAATACAATGGGAAGCACCGAGCCATGACCTCCTCCGATGCCCCCAACACCTCCATATGCCTCATGTATCGTGTCAGATGCACTGCAGGATCTGTCCTTCCATCTTATGTCTCTAATGCTGGTAGCTTGAATTCTGGTGGATTCCTAGCTTGACTGATTGTAGGAGCAAAGGGACTCCTATTAACATCTTCCCGATCTCTATTCACTAGTCCGCCTCTTATGGCTCGTCTGACCATCTCCGCCAGTCTGTCGCTATCTCCAAGTTGTAGTCTTTGTCCGTTGTTTCCGATTTGCCCCCCGAGTTCACGAGGGATTCCTGGAATCTGCTCTCCTGACTGAGCATTCATTTCACTGTCAATGTCATGTTGCGTAGTTCCACCTGGTACTCCGCCCGGGATTGGGCCAACATGCTTTGGGTTATTGCCCCCTAGCTCTGGCGCTGTGCCAGACGGTCCCGCTCCGTTCTGAACTCTGGTTGCTCCTTGATTTTGCGCTCCAAGTTGCCCAATCTGAAGAAGCAAGTTATGGATCATTTCCTCTTGTCTTTTCATCATTGTCTCTATCTCATCCCTGGTGATGAAGATTGATGTCTGATTCGCACCTGAGGAAGCCCCTTGACTCCCTTCATGCTGATCTCTCTCTAGCCTTTGTCTTCGATTTGATTGTCTTGTCATAGCTTTTCAGATCTAAATTCTCTAAGCCTTCAAATTCAATTTCCAAGTGATAAAATCCTAAGTTCAGTTCTCAGTGAAAGCACCAAAGTGTTTGCGCCAAAATTGGTCACAAACCTCAAATATCGTGAAAGCACCAGTGTGTGAACACAAATCAACAGTATATAATCACAAATCGCAGATCTAAGTAGTGTAGAGGATAAAAGTGAATATCAATAAAATCATCAACTTCAGAGTGGACGTAGGCAAGATCGCCGAACCACTATAAATCTTGTGTCTTTGTCTACTTCTTTCCGTTTTAAGTTTATTACTCTTCATTTTTATCCTCTACACTACTTAGATCTGTGATCTGTGATTATATACTGTTGATTTGTGTTCACACACTGGTGCTTTCATGATATTTGGGGTTTGTGACCAATTTTGGCGCAAACACTTACTATTTATTTTTACGGAAAACATTTTATTGCCCAAAACATTGTGTCTGAATGTCTCGTACTAACGTTTAAGAATCCCTATTGATAACGTTAATCAGACGCATCAAGCAGAATTCTTAAAATACTCAACGGGCAACTTAACACAAACTTTATTTCCATACGATATACATATATCCTTCAATACTTTAGGCTCTTCCAAAATATTTGCTTGTTTATAATAAATATAATCAAATTCCATATATATGTATATCCAATATCAAAACGATTTTAATTCAAATAGATGCTTGCTTTTATTAAAATCCTTTCAATTAATCTTAATATTTACATATAAGAATAATTCATAGATAACTATTCCATAACACTCATCCATCCATAAATACTTCAAACAAACATCAAAATTTAAGTTCATTTTAATATTTAATTAATTATATCTATGAATTAAAACTCCATATTATACAAATTTTAATTTTTCAATATTTCTTGCAGTAACTACACTACTAAAGACACCACAAGTTCTTATTGTTATTATAAAGATGAAACATCTCTCAATAGTGATTTCTACTCAATACTAATTTTGCACAATCATTTACAATTTTAAAACAACCATCTATCAACCAATCAATTTTTATTGTATCTTATTTTATATTTTTAGTATATTTTCAAATTCCAAATTTAATTAGATACACATTATTTATCATTCTATATTTTATAACTATTAATTGCTTTGATATTTTTATTATATTCCAAGGATTCTATTTTAGAGAAACCACTAGCTTTTATTAATAATTGGGTTCGTCCAGATTTAAACAAGTTTATAAATTCTTTGAGTGATAATGTCTTATTCAATTTCACATTTTAAACCAAGCATAAACAAAACAACCATCGATGCAAACAACATACATTTCAATCAAACAAACAAATAATCGCCTTCAGTGGAAAACTATCTTCCAGCTTCCGCTGTGCAACTCTGATCACGAACAGATCAGGACAAAACAAATCAATTTTAAGCCATCTAAAGTCTCATTTACGTTATCTATTAAATCTCACTCTTTACAGAAGTGAGTTCCAAATTTAGAATCATTTTTATAACAAAAACTTTGTATGGGCATTCAATAATTTTACAAATACATTTCGATGATAATTCGCAATAATCATTTATATTCCTATCCTAAATAGATAATAATATAACTATCTACCACATACCCAAGGGATGAGACTCTAGGTCATCAAGGTTCAGATTTGCGACTCTGTGTCAATTATATTCTATAATGTTCTGAACATAGCTCTTATACCAAGCTGTAACGACCTCATCGTTATACCTATATTATTAAAATACATTATAGGTAATGTCGTCTAATAAAGCGGAGAATACTGCTAATTAAGGGCGATCGAATATGAATATATCTTTATACTAACACTGACACGTCTTTATTATCTTTTTGAGTATTTGAACGAAAATTTTTGACGTTTACAGTATTAATACAAAGTAATAAACACACTGATTAAAATATTCAGAATAATATATAATATAAACAAATCAGAATCATAGACCATAGCAGAATTATATACATCATCATATACATAATAGAATGGGAGTTTAAAAAATATTTCTACTAGACCCACATAATATATACATCACATCCAAAAGTACCGTATCAGGTACACAACGACTACTAGATAATATACATGACATAACTCCTAAATGCCCATATACACAAGTGTGAAGTAAACTATAACGGTCAAAATAGTCTACTTCAATGCTAGCCCAAAATCCAGAGGTCAACGAGTCACTATACCTATAGAGTCTCGACCTGACCCGAGTATCATAAAATAAACTGGTCAGACTATATCTAATAGAAAGGTGAGATGCTGATATCATAAATATACGACTTAACAATAAATAAGCCCTAATATAAATATGCAAAAACAAATTAGCATAATAAGGCATATCAAATAAAATCACCATTTCGTAATTCCATTTATGACTTAACCATAAAGTAAGTCATCTCAAAATATGCCTAAAACCAATTAACCAAAATAAGGCATATCAAACCAAATCACCATTTCATAAATCCATATCATCTCAAATGGACTACCATAAAAACTATAGTAATAACAATTAAAAAATCTCCAAAGCCAAAAAGATACTAAATATCCATCCCAAAATCACTGAAGAAATAATCATCACTAATAAAATAATAATGGTAGTCAACTATCAGTTTGAAAATAGCGACATGAGTCTAACAACCAAATAGACTGATATAGTCTAATAAACCAAAAACACCCCGCCATATAATGTAATAGTCAAACCCAATAGACTAATATCGGTCTAAAAACCAAATAGACTACTATGCAAATTTACTTAAACCAACAAAATAGGTAAACATCGTCTATTGTACACTAAATAAACTGATAGGGCTGCATGTAACACCTGTCCAAATAGCAAAAGAACAGCCGCATTACCCCAGAACAAACCTAGCACAACCAAATAGGTCTGCTTACCCAAACCTAAGAATGCATCGACTCCCAGATCGATGAAAAATGAGTTGTTATCTCTCAAGGATCTATCGGCCTAAAATAAAATCCGAACACCCTAAGAAAATACAACTCTAAAGTGTAGATCACTATCACTCAAGTAATCACAAGAATTTAACTAATTGTCCCATATCAGATAGTAAATTCAGGTATTTACTAAAAGCTAGTAATTTCCACTCAAACTCTATTTAACAAATTATAATAATAAACGAAAGAATTGTACGAAATGTCTCATACCAATTCGACAATTCAATCATTTATTAAAATTCTTTGTTTCATAGTAAAGCACAAAATCTCAGTAAAATCCCAAATTCATAATAAATAAAATAGAAGAGTTTTAAATTAATTGTATATAAAGATATAATTTTGCAAAATCACTTTTAATTCCATAGACTCATTTAAAAGGAGAGTTGCTTATTTATAAAAGCTTTTGAACTCTTTCAAAATCATTTAAACCTCTTTTATAACAAAATCATTTGAAATTAAAATTATTACTTTCATAACTGCTTTTATAAAATAACATCATATTTTATCTTTTGCCTCCAAAACATTTCCAAAATTACATAGTTCAAATAATAAGTTTTTAAAATGGTTTTATAATTAAATATTACTCATTTTAAAAAGTTTTAATTGGAAATTTTGAAATAAGAAATAAGTTAAGATTTAATATAATTTAACTACAATCTATAAACTAAATTCTAATAAGGATAAAAATAAGTAAATTCTCATTTTGAGAATCTTTTAAAACATTTAACCAATTCAAACAATAAATCCATCTAAAATGCATCTTCTAGAACCGACATCCCTCTATGAAATATCGTTTCAAATATAATTTTTTTTAGAGATCCGAGTTGCTTTCCAACAACTCCGACCATACGACAAAATACTAGTATCAACATACCATAAAATTAATTTTCCAAACGGACGGGGTTTCGTTTGTAAATTCACACCATCAATCCACACAACAACTTGGTTATCACCAAACTGTCAACCAAATACTAGAAATCAACAATATTTCATTCAATTCACTCATCAACCAAATACTAGTATTCAACAATCAACCGAAACACTTAATCAATATTTTATTCAGATAAAGATGTGTGAGTTAATAAAATAACTCATCTTAACAATGCGAAGAAAACTGTCACACGAAGCTAGTATTGACTACTTCCTCCTTCATCCATGCGACGACCACACCTAAAATCACCTCAGCCAACATCCCTAATCGGACAGCAACAAGTTCGTCATGCTACGATCTCGCGATTGCCACTGTCATTAAAAAAATCGCAACTGCCAGCACATCGTCCGAATTCTTGAGGTCGTCATCTCACTCACGATGCCTCTACTACCTCCGCCTTTGCCCTACATGCCCCTCTGCTTAACTCGCGACCATCGAACCAGGTCCGAAACTCCCACGCCTGCTTCCCGGGATGTGTCTCGCCTGCTTTTGCCATGCCTAGCATCGAGTGTCGACAGTGATAACAAGTGACCACGTGGTTATTTCAAATATAAAATTTCTTAGAGATCCGAGTTGCTTTCCAACAAATTCGATCATATGACAAAATACTAGTATCGACACTCCATAAAATTTATTTTCCAAACGGACGGGGTTATGTTTGTAAATTCACACCATCAGTCCACACAACAATTTGTTTAGCACCAAACAATCAACCAAATACTAGAAATCAACAGTATTTCATTCAATTCACTCATCAACCAAATACTAGTATGCAACAATCAACCAAAACACTTAACCAATATTTTATTCAGATATAGATGTGTGAGTTAATAAAATAACTCATCTTAACAATGCGAAGAAAATTGTCGCACGAAGCTAGTATTGACTACTGCCTCATTCATCCATGCGACGACCGCACCTGAAATCACCTCAGCCAACATTCCTAATCGGACAGTAACAAGTTCGTCGTGCTCCAATCTCACAATGGCCACTACCAACAAAAAAATCGCAACTGCCAGCACATCGTCCGAATTCTTGAGGTCGTCATCCCACTCACGACGCCTCTGCTACCTCCGCCTTTGCCCTACAGCCTCTGCTTGAGTCGCGACCATCGAAGCAGGTCCAATACTCCCATGCCTACTTCCCAGGATGTGTCTTGCCTGCCTCCGCCATGCTTAGCATCGGCTGTCGACGATGATAACAAGAGACCACGTGGTTATTTTATTCTTGCGTTTTTTCCTCTGAAATCTAAATTTCGTGAATTAGGAATTTTAGGGGAGGAGTAACGTAAGAGTGCGGGTTTGGAAACTAGGTGATGTGGATAATGGGCTTGGTAAGAATGAATATGTTTGTTTTTGTTAGTAAGTTTGTTTTCTTCTTTTACTTACCTTCAAGCCCTGTAGAAGAATGTAAATTTTCTCATCCTTTAAATGCAAAATAAATTTCAACACTCATGTGAAATTAATTCTATCAATAATTCATAAATTCACCTTATTCTACATAATATATAACTCAACAACTATACAATTTCATTCAATACAATATCGTTGTACTTTGTTAATTAGTTATTGTATTAATATAAAAATAAATTTATTCATCTTCGTACATTTTGAAGTGATTAAATATCAAATAAAACTTTTTTTCATCTATTTCAATTATTCTAAACTATTTATACTTTTTAAAATATTTCATATTTATTAACACATTTGATTTGAATTTTAATATATTATCTAAAATGAAATTAATAACTAATTCAATTTTTCTATAACAAAAATTCTTTATTAAATAAACTTTAGTTGAATAATAATTTGATTCCAAAAATAATAATTATAAAAAAAATCTAATTCAAAGACTTTTACTTTAATTAAATTAATTTAAAATTACAGCTTTAAAACCCAACAGGGTTGTTACACTCCGCTTGCTCTGTTTAGGTCAAATTGATTGTGTTCTTCTAGTTTGATTTTATTTCATTTTTGAAGAATTTTAGGTTTAGAGGAGAGACTAAAATTGGACACGGTTTCATTATAGTAAACTGTTACGTTGATTTTAGGGTTTGGTTCTACTTGAATTTATAGGGGTTAGGAATGAATTTAGTACGTTGATTTAGGTTGAAAAATATTTGCTAACATCATGTACACTTATCAAGAACTTAGCATTGAAGGAATGATTACAAACATCCACGTAACAAGCTCCAGTTTTTGCCATATGCCATTAAAGGGTTGACCACTTACGGCCTAAGGTCGACCAGTATATTATTATTATTTTCTCTTTTTAACTTCATTTTATTTCAACTCTTCTCTTACCCGTAACTTCTCCATACGAACTCCAATTTCGAAGGTCATATATGAAAATCGCTTAGAAAATTGCTACAAATGCAATGATGCAAGCTTCGTAGCTAATTTAGACGTCTGTGAAAATTTTCATTTTAGTTCTTGTTTTATTTAATTTAATTTTCTTATTAAATTTCCGTTAAATTTTTGGGGTGTTACATATATTTTTTGTTATTTCAAATGGTACACTTTTATTCTTATTTATAAAACTAGATAATATATAGAAATTACATTGCAACACACTTTATTCAAAATAAAACACTATTTAGGTCACAATCCAAATAATAATAAGTTCTAGTTCATGTTTACTAACATATATCATTTAACTAACAAACTTGGAATTACTATATGATCTCATTATTTAGGGACTACTTTCACCCTTACTTTCTAAATTCAAGTATATATAATTTTTAATTAAAGTTAACGATTCACTGAATATGTAGGCATGGTTTTCAGATTCTTTACAAGCATATGTTTAAGCCTACAACTCCAAAATTATATTCAGACATACAAGGAACAAATTTACAACGATATAAATCCAATATTATATAAAAATATACAGTTTCCCATTCACCTTTAAGAGTCCAAATCTCCAAATCTAAATCCTATTATTTCTGTTGACTCTCTTTTCTTCCTATCGAAATATGTATCGAACTCATATGCGTATTTAATAGAAATTTAGATCCAAGAAGAGATTTCAATTTAATTTAGATTTGGATTTAGATTTATAATATACATTGGCTTTGGCGATTCTATTCGACCATGTTCTTCTTCTTTTTATTCTCCGCTTACACACACACACACACACACACACTATAGTTTATATAGATTTTATAATTTGTGGAGGAAAAAAGGGCAAAGCTTTGCCATTGCTTTAGAAAATATGAGAAGAATAGTGAGGGTTAAGCCTGTATTTATACGGGTTCGAATTAATATAGTTGGTAGATTAGATTATATTAAATCTAGGTCGTTCGGCCTAGGTTCAACATACAGCCGTTGCCTACCATCATTTGACGACTGGTTCCAATAAAGGTGTCGACCAATTGCTTTGTTTACGTTAATTAATATATGTCCTTTTTTTAATTCCATTTACGTTGATTTAATTCCAATTCTGACTGATATAATTAAATGTTATTTCTGCTTACATGTTAACTAATCGATAATTGTAGTTAATGTTAATTAATTATATTTATTTTCTTATTTACATATATAATTGTTTCTGATTTGAACAAATGTTAATAATGTTTTTATTTGAACTTCAATCGCAAAATTTTATACATGAAAATTGATTAGAAAATCACGACGAACACAATTAGTCTGAGTTTCGTAGCCAAATTCTAATGTTTGTGAAATTACCTCTTTCGGCTTTAATAATTTTTAATTAATTTCTTTTTAATTAATTATGTTCAATTTATGGGTGTTACATTCTCCTCCCTAGAATTTCGTCCTTGAAATTCCTCAAGGACTGAATCATGTAACATAACGCTCAACCATTCTAAGCTATCCAACCAATAGTGTACAATCACAATTCAGCCAATTGTGTATAAGTGCACGGTGTAACACAACAAATATGATATGTATGCAGAATAATAATAAATTGGCACCTCCTATAAGCATGCATTCTTTCAAACAAATTTTGAAAATATGGTGCAAACAACCTATATATACTAGAAGTTATATATGTACGTAGTTTTTGAAAACCAAAACCTTGGTTTTTGCACATAAATTTTCCCATATTTCAACGAATAGAGGTGTAGTTCAACTAAGTTTTCATCCAATACCTAGCATGCCATTCTAACATCCAAAATTTAGAAAAATCCAGTTTTCTAAATCTATATTCTTATGTCAGAAAATGGTTTAGATGGAGAAATCTATATTTCCATCCTTTTCTTGTGTACCCATTCAACTGTACCTTGGAACCTTCTCTTTTTTTCTCAATTCTTTTCAACTTTCCCAAGTATAGGCTACATAAGGAAATTTACTTTTAAAATTTTAAAATAGAGCTTTTTTTTTCAAATAAGTTTTGTTCACCCATCGACAAGGTATGGAAGAAGAAATCCCAAAGCTAAAATAACATTTTCCCTCGTCACTAACTATATTTTACTTACTGTCACTACTACTACATAGTAAAATTCATATTTGCTAACCTGTCGACTTTTCTCTATGCTAAGCATCCGGCATTTCAAAAATTGAAAATTACCACTTTTTCATTAAAAATCCTTTTCAACTAAATTTCAGAAATAGTTGTATTTTTTTTAAAATAGAAACTCATTTTTCAAAATATTTTTTTTAACAAAAGTTTTCAAAATTATATATTTTTACTTTTTTAAACAAATTTAGAAACATCCTACACAATGGGGATCTAGTCAATGGGTTGACATCCACGATTAAGTCTTTTCTACAATATGGTAAATTTTCAAACTTCTAAAACTTTTCTTTTATTTTAGAACGTCAATCGACACACAAGTTCAGTTTTAAATTTTTAGCTTTTAACGCATAGGGATAATAACCCATGATTTCGCAACAACATTTCCCTGTTCTTCGCTCGCTAAAATTTATCTTTAAAAATTTTACTACCTTTTGGGACTTAACTTTATTTTATTTTTAGTACCTAATTAAATAAATTTCTTAATTTATTTTAAACTTTCAGTCTTTTATTTATTTATTTTACTTTTGAATTGGTTAAGTGTCTTTTATGAGATTTCCTTGTTTATACTATTTCCCAATAAATATAGCGGTCAATCTAGAAATAAATAAAAATGGAAAATTTCTCATAACATCGTATGCGTTTTATACAACAGAAACAACTAATGCTTACATCCCAAATCTAAAAGAAAAAAAAGTTGAAAGAAAAGAGCACTGCTACTACTAACTATGGACTGTGGGATGGCCCTGCTCCTTCTCGAGAGCCCGAACCACTATGACGACCCCTGAGCGATCGGAGCATGGCCGATACACATCCAAGCTCGTGACCCTAGAGCTGCTGCTCAGCCCGTATCTGCTACAGCTTGGCCTTGATTCGGATCTGGGAATCTCAGATCGCTACATACTTAGGGACCTATGGTTGTGGCTCTATAACCTCCTGATCTGGTCATGGAGCTCACTCCATCTACTCCTGCCCTGCTCCTTCCCGCCCTCTGAACTCTGTAGGTGCCTCTACAGTCCCCACCCTCCTAAGGGAGGACCAAACCAATGGTATAAGTGCCTGTGTCTATATCGGCTCTCCTCGAAAGCTAACTCCATACTACTGGAAAATTTGTGTGAAGAGATAACAGTATGGAAGGTTGCTTCTTTGCGTACCAACTCCTAGGCCCACATAATGGCACATAATGGCCTTCGCCCAATTCACCTAAATACCACCTATGATAGCATAGGTGGACTTCTACACCAGAGGGTGGATCTGGTCGAAACTTCCCATCTTTGGGACGATATTGTGCTGAATGATGCAGGGGACCAAACGGGCTTAGTCCCACATGTTGTTTATCCACTAGACGCCTACTCCCTTAAGAAAGATCTGCTGCATAATAACTAGATCGGAGGTCTCCATATCCTTTAGATCCTCTTTTACTACTGATATGTGTAGAACCCTTCAAACTGTTTGTCTGTCATCCGAATCTCTACTCCATTCACTTCGGATATGAAGCTGTTGTTGTCCTCATCAAATAAATAATCCAAGTTAGCGTCGAATAGACGCGTGCATCGCGGGAACCGTTCCCGCTGAAACATGTCATGGCTAAGGATCGGCAACAATCATATATCCTCAAATAAGTCCCCAAACCATAGGCGGCAAAGTCCCCAAACTTCACCGGACATCCTTGTTGAAATGAAAAACTCATTGCTGCCTAATAGACTTTAACCTTTTCTTCGTCTTTTTGAAGCCACGCGATCTCTTGCGGGGTCATATTTGGGTTGCGAGAGGAGATGTTGCTTCGTGGAGGGGCCATGATTTGGTTTGGTGGGAGGTTTTAGATCTGGATCTAAGGGCTAAATTGGATGGAGCACTGTTAGTTTCTGGGGTGCTAGAGTCTTCTGTAGTTGTCGTTGTCGGTATGGGAGGTGTTAATAATAGGTCACTTGATTTTGAAGAGGAGAGAGGAGTTGGCGAGGGTAGTAAGAATGGAAGAGGCGAAAGAATGAAGGGGCAGCTTGACCTGGAACGTGACTTTAAGTCGCGTTCGAGGTTCGAGTCATGCCCAAAACCCAATAATCGGTCGATCGGTCAATCTAGGGTGGTTGACTTTTACCGATCGACTTGTGCATCCACATCGGTCGACTGCTCTAGGCCTTTTTGGCCCAATGAACTTGGACCCTATTTAGGCCGGGTTGAATATAAACTCTTTATTAAACTTACATTTGTTTCATTCTGCCTCCGCCTTCTTCATCTTCATTCTAACTATTCGAAGAAATTCCTATCTACCCATAGCGGTGCATGATGCATCTGCCTACCACTGTATTTTCAGGTTCTAATCTTCTTATCCATTTTGTTTACACCATTTATACACTAGTATCACAACCTGTTATCCATCCCTAAAAAAATTTCAGCTTAAAAAAAATTAATATCAAAAAAATCGATGAGCTATATATGCACTCTGTTTTTCCTTCAAAAGAAATATCTCTTTATTAAAATCGATTTTTAACTGAAACTTTCAGTCTGAACACATTTTCAATTTCTACTATAATTTTTTATTTTAAATATAAAAAGGTTATTTTATTCTATAGAAAAATGAGTATTCCCTTACTTCTCAAAAGTTGGCTTTTCTACTTTTAAATAAATCTCTTGAAAATCTTTTCAAATATTTATATTTTTCAAACCATTTATTAAATTCATTCATATGGAGTCTGACTCGGAGTAGATTTTAATCATTCCTTCTTTTGTATTTTTCTTCCTTTTACTTACTTTCTAACTTATCTTCTTCTAGAATATTAAAACCCGGTTATTGTCTTGATACACACCTTCTTTCAAGAACTTATTTAATTCTTCTTCTAGATATCTGCAACATGTAGATTCTCACTTTTCACTTATTTGGATATAATGTACATCATCAATCGACAATCCTGCGAGGATCTACAGTCATAGGGCAATCCACGCTCTACAAGGGACCAGCTTCAAGAACTCTTCCATATGTCGCATTCATGCTCTTCTTAAGCCAATGGCTTCCAATACGACCTACTTCCCATGGGGTAATTAGGATAGATGTATATCTTCAACTTCATCTACTGTTCCAACTCATAGTCGCATTGTCCTTCTTTTTAGAATATGGTTGCAACCACTTCTATAGTCGGAATTTGTAGAATTTGGCATATAATATATAATTTATAGTAAAAATACAAATAGCACTCGACATATGCTAATTTTTAAGATCGACTGACCTAAGCTCTGAGACCAAATGTAATAACCTGCATCTCAATGGGCCCGAATTTTCACTAAATCGAAAACCCAAGTCCACCAAAATATGGATTGTTGGTGTTGTTATCTTATAAATAAACAAAAGTATATCAGAGAACTATAGATAAAACTCATGGCAGAATAGTAAAATATAATTGAACATATAATTACCGACCAAGGGTAATACCTCTAGTATCTAGTACCCTTGTCAGTGCTGAGCATGTATAAGAAATCTGTCCTTCCACCGTTCCAGCCTTGTACTAGTACCTTCTCTCTAAGTCTATACTGTGAGTTCTAATAAGGAGGGGGTCAGAACAACGTTTTATTGACTGGTAAATATGTTTGTGCCAATTGCTTTCCATTATATGTTGTGTTAAATTTTTCAACTTAGTCGTCTTGACTTCACGTATGCGTACGGTATGCCCCACCTATTCGAGCATGCAATAACCACATATGTGTATATATGTAAGTACTATAGTCCCCTTTTGGACCAAGATACATTCCTCGCTAGTATCCGTAACTCTGCATTGCATCGGGTACCCACCATCTGTGTCTAGACCACCTTGTCCGCGTACACTGAGGATCTTCCCATTAATGCATAATAATAACATTGCAACTATTTAGCCGTATACTACTCATTTCATATTGAGGACTCCGTTCCTCACACTAATCATGGACTTAGCTCTACGAACTATTAAAGGCCTCAGCTCCTCGGACTATCCTACTTATTTGAAAGACCTCGACTAAGGGTTATCTAGCCTTGCCTCCTAACACAAACTAACTAACAAACAACTATGAGGCAGTGCATGCCCCAAACGTGATCCACACTAGTAGAAGGATTTCCTTTTCCAACTAGATTTTATTCCAAAGATGTGATCTTAGAGCTCGCTTACACTAAGTATACCATCAGTGGGAACTTTGCTTTCTGGTTGGGAAGTGTCTCTGTCCTTTTCACTCCTTATTACTCTTTTCGTTTACTATTTCTAACATTTCTAGTACCAACTAATTCATTCGGGCGAGACCGTCTTTCCGCTGACCGCTCCAAGACAGATGATGCTCTCGACCTATGTATATAGCCATACTCCTCACATATATGGTACCAATCCTATTGATATAACGATGAGCCTACGCTCACTATCCTATTTAAATTGCCTAATGCAATCAAGGAAATGCCCACTTGGTTACCTAACACGTAACCCCTAAAAGATTTAAGCAGACTCTACTTGGCCCTTTGACACTTCGACCGGGGCGAACCATCCTTTGGTATATTCCCTTCACCTATATGCAAACGTTTAATCCTATGGGTCCTACGGTTGGTGATGTCTCACATCAGTACAATGCATACACAACCGCTGGTTGCTCCTTTTGGAGGGCAGACTTCTATTGTGCAACACTACTGACCTCACATCCTAACCCATGCTAATGACTAAGTCATTTTTAATTAATCTAAGTTATTGACTAGATTCAATAATTCACATCCGTCATAAATTCATACTCGAGGCTGTATAAATTTTATAATTTATACGCCTCTCATTCAACTATTGGTATTCGTTTATTTTTACTCAACTTGCTTCTTGTTTCATTAATGTCATTTAAATGCCATTTACCGCTTATCTCTAATTTAATAGATTAAATAACCTTTACTACTTAACTTTGACTTGATACTGTTAGGTATGTTCTACTATTCCTTTTTAACTATTACTATCTTTCTTTGATTACTATACTCATTTCATTGCTTTACATACATTTCATCGCTTATTGTTATTTTCTAACTTATCATATATATTAGATTTATAATTGAATTATTGTTATAACCATGTTTCTTATTCGCTCTGAAATTCTTGATGTTGAAAGGTGTTCTTATTGATTATCTCTAGTACAGGAAAGATATTGGTATTAAATATCTGGATGAATTGTTGTATCATTTTAACATCATTAATGAGCCGAACATAGGTAAGGGTTATTTGGAAAGATTTGGTAACCCAGAGGTATACTTTGGTAAATCTGATATTAGAGAAGTCAAAGAGCATTCTCATTACATTGATTCTAATCATTGTGAGCAGGGTAGATCTACTCCTATTCTGGTAAATCATGGTTTTCAATTCACTCTAAAATTTTTGTTGTTAAGGGGTTTGTTGATTTATTATCTCTGGCCCAAAAAAGATCTAGGTATAAGCTATCTCGATGAACTTTTTTATCATATCGAAATCATCAATGAGCCGAACTATGGAAATGGGTTCATTGAAAATTCTTGTAATTCTTTAGAATCAGTTGGTCAATCTAAAAATTTGAATGAAAAGCCTGACCCTCTAGATGTTTCTACAGTTGAATTGATTATTCCTAAATCTTTGGATGTTAAAGAGATTAATTTGGGCTTTGACCCCATTCTTCTTGATCCTGCTGTTTCTTTAAGTTTTGACTAGTCTTGTTGTATATCATCTTCGAAGGAGTGTGGAATTGTTGAAGATCAGGGACATTTATTCATTTCTGCTCGAAGGAAAAATCATAAATCCAAACATCGTGTTCAGGATAACTTCGAGTTAACTATCTTCAACAAATATGATTGCCTGTCTTTGAGTTCTGAAGCTAACTTATCTTTAGATAATCTGGATGATGACAGTGATCTATTGCATTTCACTGAGCATATTGTTCTAGTTCAATCGTTTAACTCGAGAGATTGCTTGTCAACATCTGATAATAGTGGCGGTGTTAATTCTCTTGATTGTAGCTTTTCGAGTGTTGCTATGATAGATTGGTCGGATGATCTTGGAGATGTTGTTTTCGAATTAATGGACCAAGATTCAATAGATCTAGGTAGCAACAACTCTGGGATTCAATTATTATTTGGAACTAAGAGTTTTGTTCCTTATTCGAAGTTTGAAGAGAAAAATGGCCTCGACACAGTTTTAAATTCTTTAAAGTATTGTGAGATTCAATCATTAGATTTGGTTAATACACCAGAAAATTTTCAAGAAGATTTCCTATCAGTTAGTTTCTCTGATTTGGAAAATGTTGATAACTGCAGTTTTTTGTGTAAATCAAAAGCATTTCCAGAATGTGCTTTGGCCAAAGATGAATTGCTAGAATGGATTGATGGCTTTATAGTGGTCGAAGGATATTTTGAAGATGAGATGTTTGGTCAGTTAGATAAAATGCTGGAGATTAGGATTGATAAGGATACGTCTTCATTTGATATTCACTCATGCACAATGGATATGCACACCAGTCTTAGTTCTTCCATTGTGGATTATGGTGAAGATAATCAGTGTTTCCAATCAGTGGTTTTGTCTAAGAATATAGCCGGTGACGGTTTGCATTGTTCTACTTCAGACTTATCTTCATTGAAGAATGCAAACATAGACTAGTTTTCTTTGGGTACCTCAATAGTTAGGTCAGCAGGATTAGATTCAGTGCTTGAACCAAGTGATAGTGGTATCTCTTTGAACAAATGTGCGGTAACAAGTAATAATACAATGAAGGTTTTGGATTCTCGGTGATGAAATTAAAGAGAAAGAAAGCGGTAGCTTCTAGCGGATCTGTTCGCCGAAGTGCTAGGATTCGTAACTGCCAGTCACATTCTGTGGGTGAGTTACCTGGTTCGAGTGCCACATGTGGCGCTACGAATTCAGGCTCAGGTATGATTTTTTGTTTGGGTAGTTCATATTCTACTTATGCATTAGGCAGCCTTTCATCAGCCGAGTTTAGTTAGCTTGCTCGTGTTACATCTTTCATTTTTTCTGATGCTGAGATAGATAGGGAGTTTATTAGATGTAAGGAATTAGAGAGGGCTAGTTCAGTTAGATTATGAGGATCATTAGTTAGAACATTAGAGGTCTAAACGATTTAATTAGTGTGATAAGGTTAGAGCGTTCTTTAAGGACTATTCTATTGACATTGCTCTACTTCAAGAAACTAAAATCAATTTACCTGACATTCATTTTTTTAGAAGATTAGGAGGTTATCACTTTAGAAAGTGGGTTTTTCTTTCTTCTGTGGGTTCTTCAGGGGATTTAATGATTAGGTGGCATGATAATTATTTTAGATTGCTTCAATGTATTACCAAGCAGCATTCTATTCATATTATTCTTATTAATCTTTCTGATAACTCTTTTTTAAATATTTCTAACGTATATGGGCCTAATTCAAAAATTAATAGGAGAATTTTATGGGATGAATGCCTAGAATTTAGAGCCTTAGCTCCGGGTTCTTGGATTTTGGGGGGTGATTTCAATGTTACGCACTTCATAGGAGAGCGGTCTCCCAGGGAAGGGGACTACTCTACCATGGAGGAATTCGATCAATTTATTGTTAATTCTAACTTGATTAAGATCCTCCTTTCAAATAGAGAGTTTACATGGAGTAATTCTAGGGAGTCTCCATCTATGGCTCTCCTTGATAGATTTTTTGTTAGCGATGAGATTGAAGATAAATTTCCAATCTGTAGAGTTTCTGGTTTACCCTACACGTACTTTGACCATTGTCCTATTATTCTCACCTGTGAACATCACAGAGTTATTATTAATAATTTAAAATTTGAAAAAATATGGCTTTTGGAATCTAATTTTGAGAATTTAATTAAGGGTAAGGGAATTTCTTTGAATTATCATAATATTAGAAACATGGATAATTTAGCAAAATCTTTTGTATCAAAACTTAGGGAGCTTAAAATTTTTCTTAAAAACTGGAATAAGAATGTTTTTGGAAATATTAAAATTAAAAAATATAACATTCTTAATGAGATGCTTAAAATTAATAAGATAGAAGAATCTAGACAGCTTAATATAGGTGAGCGTAATGTTCTTGCTAATTTAAAAGATGAATTAAACTCAATTTTAGAAAAGGAGGAGGTTATGTGGAAGCAGAGATCCAGAATTCAATGGATTAATGATGGAGATAATAACACCAAATTTTTTCATAATATAGCTAATGGTAGAAAATGTAGTAATACTATTAATTCTATTTTTGTTAATAATAAAGAGTTAGTTGATCAAAGAGATCTTAACAAGGCTTTTATGGACTATTATAAGGATATTTTTGGTTCTAAAATCAAACACAGAATCAACGTTAAATGGATAGATCTGTATCCATCTGATTCTATTGTTGATTTATCAGAGTTAGATAATCCTTTTACCGAGGAGGAAATTAGTAAAGCTATTAATGACATGCCTAGTGATAAATCCCCGGGACCTGATGGGTTTCCAATTTTATTTTATAAAACTTTTTGGGACGTTTTAAAATTTGACTTAGTTAATATGTTTAATGATTTTTACAATGGTAATTTGCAATTAGGGAGATTTAATTTCGCAAATGTTATTTTGTTACATAAAAAAATAGGAGCAAATAACTTAAAAGATTTTAGACCTATTTCTTCGATTAACTGTTCTGTTAAAATCATTTCTAAAGTTCTAGCTAATAGACTTAGTACAAGAATGAATGATCTAATTGATTGTTCACAATCGGCTTTCATTAAAGGGAGAAATATCACTGATGGAGTGGCTGTTGTTCAAGAATATATTAATTACTGTTGTAAGAATAACATAACCTGTGCGATTTTAAAACTTGACTTTGCTAAAGCTTTTGATTCGGTTGATTGGGATTTTCTTGTAGATATTTTTCATGCTAGAGGATTTGGTCATAGATGGATCAGTTGGTATTTTTCATGCTAGAGGATTTGGTCATAGATGGATCAGTTGGATTATGACTTTGCTTAGAACTGGAAACTCTAGTATTATGGTTAATGGTATATTAGGTAATAGAATTCAATCTAAGAGAGGTTTAAGGCAAGGGGATCCCTTATCGCCTTTATTATTTAACTTAACTGCTGATGTTTTTGCTAAAATTATTAAAAGAGCGGTGGATAATGGATCTCTAGGATGTGTAGGAAATGACATATCGCGTAATGGTATATCGGTTCTTCAATTTGCTGATGATACCATTCTTTTTTCTTCCCACCTTCCTAGTCACATTATAACCCTTAAGTTTATCCTTTATAGTTTTGAACTTTTATCTGGCTTAAAAATAAATTTTGACAAAAGTTCTGTGTTAGTTTTAAATGATTTTGAAAAAGTTGAAAACTTAGTTGCTAATACTCTAAATTGCAAAACAATGAGCTTTCCTTTTGATTACCTTGGTTTTGTGATTAGACCCACCAAACTCAAACATGATGATTGGATTATTATTATTGATAAAATTAAAAATAAGGTTTCTAACTGGAATGTGAGATTTTTATCTAGAGCAGGTAGACTAGTTTTAATAAATTCAGTTTTATCAGACCTTCCGATTTATTGGATGTCCATGCATCTATTTCCGGATTGGATTATTGATAAAATCGATAAAATTAGAAGAGATTTCTTATGGAGTGGCGAAAATCTAAATAATAATAAAAAATGTCTAGTAAATTGGGAAACTGTTTGTAAGGCCAAAAAGGAAGAGGGTTTAGTTATTAATTTGTGTAATATGAATTTGTCTCTATTAGGTAAATGGTTTTGGAAATTTAAAGATATAAATGATAAATCTATTTGGAAAGAGATCATTTCCAAATATTACTATAACGGTAATAGCAATTTATATCAAATTGCTTATCCTTACACCCAAAATTTATCTAAATTTTGGAAAAACATTTTAAAATGTCAAGAAAATTTTAAATTAGGAATTAATACGTTAGTACATTCAGGTAATTGTACTTCTTTTTGGCACGACCGTTGGATTTCGATCTTGCCTCTAAAGTTAGATTTTAAGGAGCTGTATGAAATTTGTAACTTTACGTATGCTTTAATCAATGAAGTTTATTCTCCTGAAAATGATCCTCCTTGGAATTTCAGTTTTAACAGAATTTTAGTTGATTCAACCCTTAGGCAACTTTCTTTGCTTTATGCCAGATTAAATCTTTATAATATTGATAATGATAATGATTTTATTAGTTGGGAATGGGATAAGAGTAAGAAATATACTTCTAATTCTTTCTATAGATTTATTAATTTTTCGGGTACTATAAACAACTCTTTTAAATATTTGTGGAAATCTAATGCTCCTCCTAAGTCCAAAATTCACATGTGGTTAATACTTCATGGAAAACTTAATACAGTAGAATTTTTAAAGAGAAAAAACATTCAAAATGATAATAAATGTTATTTTTGTAATCTGCATCTTGAGGACATTAATCATATATATTATGATTGTTTGGATTCTAATTACATCCTAATATATACTCTTAAAATTTTTAACTTTAATATAATATCTAAAATTTCGGATTGTGAATCCTACTGGAATAATTATAGATTCAAATTCAAAAAGAATATTAGATTTTTACTAGACACTTTATTCATTATTATTAGTTGGTTTATTTAGTTTGAAAGAAATCAAAGAATTTTTAAAAATAATAATAGTCATTTTAACAAATTGATTTTTTCAATTTCTTCATTTTGTTTTAATTGGATTTCTAACCCCAAATATAAATTAGCTAAAATTATCCTTTTCAAACGGTATCTTAACAAAGTTAATCATAATATTAGCTTTTTTAAACACAACAATAATTTTTTTAACATTAATAATAGTATTATTAATATTTCCTCAAATTTATATGATGATTTCACTTTTAATCATAACTTACTTATGATTAAAGGTACATAAGATAGATCTGTCATAATTTTTGTTCTAGTCTTTTTTAGGTTTTTATTTCCTTTCTTATAAATACATATATATGTATATTTATTATATAAATATACATATATATATATATATATATATATATATGTATCATTCTAAATTTTTTCCTTAGTCATGTTTCAGATACAGGTTTGGGGGATAGGATAGCAGGTTCATTTTGCAGGTACTCTTGTCTTCAAATTGCTGGATATCAGATTGGAGAGAGGTCATCAGAGCAGAGTTTCTTCATTCAGGACTTCTAGCAGTTATCTCTTCAGATATAGGATATTGTTATCTTCATTATGGAGTAATTTTTTCAGGAGGTTCTATTCTTCAGTTGGCACTCTTTTCTCTTGTACAGAGCCTTCAGAGCGGTCTCTCTTTTCAGCAGATCCACTTCAGAGCAGATGCTTATTCACCCCTTCAGATGCAGATTTTTGGAGCTTCCTTATTAGTTTGTGACAACATAGAGTAGTTTTGTTTTTCTTTAGTTTTTTAGGTACTTCTAACACCTCAATATCGGGTGGTGGCCATGCCGGAGCTCGATATTGGGGTGCGATGGGTGGTGGCCTTGCCGGAACTCATCTTAGGAGCACTTGAGATTTGATATTTGTATTTTGTTTTTGTTACCTGCCAAGCATGTTGGCAGCACCTTATGTACGTGATATATACATTCACATGTTTGCTCTCCTCTATTCGTAGAGGATCACACATTTTTCTCAAAAAAAACAATATTTGGTTTATACTTATGGATTTTTGCATTTCAATGCGTTGGAATTACGTCTTCCCAAAAGGAAACATTAGTATTGTAATTTTTCATAAATTATCTAAAAGAGGACTTGTGTTATGTTTGGAATTACAAAGAATTACATTTTCTATTATTATTGAAATAGACGGTACATTATACGGTAAACATTCCTATTTTATACATCTCTTTCTTTTAGATATTCCTTGTTATTTTAAACGATGCACTTTTATTCATATTTATAAAACTGGATAATTTATAGAAATTTACATTGCTACATACTTCATTCCAATGAATTAAAATACTACTTAAATCCCAATCCAAATCATAATAACTTCTAATTCATGTTTACTAACATACATCTTTTAACCAACAAACCTGGAATTACTATTCAATCTCATTAATTTAAGGACTACTTTTACACTTACTTTCTAGGTTCAAAGATATGCAATATTTCAATCAAAGTTAACAATTCACAGAATATGTAGGCATGATTTTCATGGTTTACAGATTCATTACATGTATATGTTCAAATCTACAACTCCAAAATTATATTCACACATACAAGGAACAGATTTACAACGATATAAATCCAATATTATAAAAAAATAATATAATTTTCCACTCACCTTTTAAGCTTCCAAATCTTCATATCTTAATCTTGTTATTCCTTTTTGACTCCCTTTTCTTCCTACTGAAATATGTATCGAAATCATATATATATATATATATATATATTCATTAAAAATTTAGATCCAAGAAGAGATTTGAATTTAATTTAGATTTACAATTTACCTTAGCTTTGGCGATTTGGTTGGACCTTATTCTTCTTCTCTATTATTCTCTGCTATTCTCTGCTTATATATATTATAGCTTATATAGATTTTATAACTTATGGAAAAAATAAAATTGCAGAGCTTCGCCGTTGCTTCATAAAATATGAGTAGAATAGTGAGGGGTTAGGCTTGATTTGAATCATTGCCAATCGTTAGATTATACTATAGCAAATCTGAGTTATTCGGCCTAGGTTAGATACACGACCGCCGACCACCACCAGTCGAACTCTTTGTTGCTACTGGTCGACCGGTCCTAATAAAGGTGTCGACCGGTTGCTTTGTTTATGTTAATTAATCTATGTCATTTTTTTTAATTCCATTTACATTGATTTAATTCCAATTCCAATCAATCAGATTTAACGTTAATTCTGCTTACATGTTAAGTAACCGTTAATTATAGTTAATGTTAACTAATTACATTTATTTTCTTATTTACATATATAATTATTTCTGATTCGAATTTTTGAAATGTTAATAACTTTTTCGTTTGAACTCTGATCGCAAAACATTATATATGAAAATTGATTAGAAAATCGCCATGAACACAATGGTGTAAGTTTCGTAGCCAAATTCTGATGTTTGAAAAACTTCCATTTTGGCTTTAATAGTTTTAATAATTTCTTTTTAATTTATGGGGTGTTACACAACCAAATGAATTTAAAAGGCATGTATTAAAATAGAAAACACTATTTAGGCATCAATACTCACAAATGTCGATATAATTTTTTAAGAGGCATAGAAGCAACACTTAAAATCTAGCTCAGGCAGTACACAAGGTTAATTTGAGATTTGATCTCCTTATGCTGAAGAGCTTTCACATTCAATTTGAGATAACGCTTACTGGCTCAATTTACAGGACCGAAAATTTCTTTAAAACTTTAAAATCAACCCAAATCTATAAATATTATTTCAATTCTTCACCTTTTAAATATAAATTTGTGATATATACTATGAATCAGTAATAACAGCTTGTAAATAAATCATGTAATATAACTAAAAAAGTAAGACATATTCAATCCAATCTCATCTTATTTTTACTTAGTATTTTTAAAAATATACATAGGTTCATTTTCTAGGAAAATTGTATAAATCAATACCTTTTGTATAGATTAAACAAAGAGAATTCCAATAGCTGAACAAATGAAATCTATAGACAGTAGCAACTATGGAAAAGATCGATGCTCAAATAATTGCACTCATTGTTGGTGCCAAACATTGATGAGTCAACCTGAGTATCGAAGTATGAGAAGATTTTCAAAGCGAGGAAGGATTGTGATTTGAGTAGTCAAGCACCAAGATTAGGTTTTTTTTAGAAAATGGAAATATTATGATTTGAGTAGTCAACCCGACATAAAAATTAGGTTTTTTGCTGGAAGCAAAAGATATCAATTGCTTTGGTCCCTAAGGGAGAATCGAAGCAAATAACCCTAATTTTTTTGGTGATAAAGAAAGCCAAATAACCCTATTTTCTTCTATGCATTTGCTTCGGTTGTAAACAATGGCCGATGCAAATTACATTTTTTGTATTTTCTAATGCTTTGTATGTCCAATTGCTTCGATTTTTAAGGGGAGACCATAGAAAACGATATTGTTTCCTTTGGTAGGTAACACAACCAAAAAAATGAGGCAAAGAAATAGGCATATTGTGTACTAGTATTACCCAATCTAGGATGTCAAAGTCCGGTAGCATCTAAAGCACAAGAACTATCAACTCCAACATAAGACTTCCCAAGCACCATGGTTCCCTTCAGCAGAAATAGATTCTAGAACATATCTCCATTCATTGGAACTAGTGCACCCGGAGAAACCATCAAACTATCCTTTTCTATAACCACATTGCATCCTATGGATGCCAACTGTCCCAAAGGGATTAAAGACTTTCGAAGACCTAGAACCTAGCAAACATAGTCAAAGTGATAATTACTTCATCAAACATGTGAATCCTTACTATACCCTCTCACATGGCTCTACAACAAGCATCATTTCCTATTAGAATTGCACTTTACTCCTTTCCAACAAAAGAGCTAAGTAATCCCTATTTAGTGTCACATGGAACGATGCCTCTAAATCAAGCAACCAATGGTTTGATACATCTGATGTCGCTGCAGTCAATATATCATTAGGTACAGTCTTCTCCACCGTAGTCGATGAAGATTCATCCTCACTCTTACCTTTCAAGTCCAAACAATCTCTCTTCCAATGGTGAAACTTCTCAGCTCTTGACTTTTCTGCCCAACCATTTTCAAGCTTCGTAGACTTGGAACACCCCATATGATTCTAATTCTTCTTCTCCTCTCCTCCTCTCTCAACAAGTAGACCATGACTACTACTCTCTTCTCTACCTTCACCCATCCCCTTCATCTGATTCCTTAAGTCTTAAGATAAAAGAGTGGACTTCACATTTTCTACTATCAAAGTGCCACTCCTATATATCAAATTGTAACACCCTACGATTTTTATGGTAGTTAATTTAAAAGAAATTATCTGATAGATAGTAAACACCGAAAAATATAATTTTTACAAATGTTGAAATTATGCTACGAAACTTGCACCATTGGGTTTGCGATGATTTTCTGATCAAATTTCATATGTGAAGTTTTCCGATTAGAGTTCAAATGACAAAGTTATTAAAGCTTGAACTCTTAGAATCAGAAATAATTATACATATAATTATGGTAATAAAAGTTAATTAACACTAGTTAGTAACGTTAATGGAAACTTAGATGTTAGTAAATGTTAGAGTTAAAATGAAATCAAAGAGAATATATATAAGCAGAAACAAATAACATCAACAGGACAAACAAGGAACGAAATTAACAAAATCAAAGACAGTAATTAATTAACGTGTTAAACAAGCTATAGGTCGTCCCATAAGTCATCCAAGTCGATCGATAGCGGTCGACCGTGGGCATTGGGCGGTCGACCGTTGATGACTAAAATTTTTAATCGGGGCATGGGATATAACGATGCTGGTTTACCTAATTATTTTTCTTTGCTGCCAAGTTTCTGATGTGCATCTCTAATTGAAATAAAAATTGCATAGGTTAAATCTAACACTCCAAGTTAACTCCAAACCTCTATAAATATAGACCTAGTTTCTTATTTCTCTCCTCATATTTTATAGGTCACAGAGCGGAGCTCTGCCACTCTCTTTTCTCTACAATTTCTAAAATTCTAAAATTCTAAAAGTAGTAAAACTATTATATTATATAGATATAAGTAGAGAAAGCGAAGAATAAGAGAAGAGAAAAATAGGATTGTTTCAAAATGCAGAAACAATGGCAAATCATGAATCAAACTCAAATCTAAATTTAATTTCAATCCTTTCCCCAGATCTGTAATTCTAATAGGTGAATAGCCTTTTTATATTTTGGATTTAAAGTAAGAGATAGTTAAATAAAAAAGAAATGGATCAAGATCTAGAGAATTGGAGCTAAAAAAGTGAGGGGAAATAATTTTATACTTTTGTATAATAATAGATTTATTGTTGTAGATCTATTCCTATATGCTTGAAATGTAAATTGGAATTGTATACTAAACTTATACACATGCAACGAAATTATAAATACTTCCTATATATTTTGTAACTGTTAATTTGATATATTTATATGTTATATGAATGTAAATCTAGAAAAGGTTTAGGTATTAGAAATTCCTAAATTTATTATTGAACAATAGTAGACTATGAATGTATAAATGATGTAATAATTACAGATTTCTTATTTAAATGGATATTGAAAAGTAAGAATGTAAAACAAAGAAATCATAAGATTTTTGGGGTTTAAGTGGTATTTTAATTCGCTGGAATGTAAGATGTTAAAATGTAAATTTCTATACATTATCAAGTTTAAAATAAATAAAGTGCGTCAATTGAAATCCCATGGGATACGCTAAAAAAGATGTTTAAAATAGGGATGTTTACCATATTTTGTACTGTCTATTTCAATAACTACAAAAAGATAACTCCTTGTAATTCCAAATGCAACACAAACCTTCTTTTTTGGATAAGATATAGAAATTTACATTGTTAGCATCTATATGATAGAGACGTAATTCCAATGCATTAAAATGCAAAAAAATCCCTAGGTGTTAAATAAAGAGATAAACTGTGACATGAACATTCTAAAAGAAAAGATATGCGATACCAACAAAAATGGAAATTAAATAGTAAAAAATGTAAGAATAGGCGACAAAAATTAAAGGGTAAAAAGGGAATTGAAATAAAAAATGGCAAAAAGGGTAAATGGATGGAAAAGAAGGACATTATAAATATTTTAAAAAGAAAGCCGTATATAACCCTAAAAGTAAGCAAGATATAAACGCATAATGAAGTAAGGACTTATGGTCAAAGTAAATTGTAGAGGAAAAATGATTAAGAAAAGATGAATGTGTGTGTGTGTGTTATACATACGTAGCCTCAAGTATGCATATGACGGATGTGAACTATTGAAGTTAACAAACGATTGTATGAATAGAATGATGATTAGTCATTAGAATAGGTTGGAATGTGATGTCAATATTGTTACACGATGTAAACCTGCCCACTGCAATGGGCTATCAGCAGCTATGTATAAATTACTGATATGAGACATGTCCAACCATAGAACGCATAGAGAGTATACACTTGCGTGTAGATAAAGGAATACCCCAGTAGAAAAGTTAGTCTGGTTCAATAATATAGGAAAGGAGGGTATTGCCTTGATTGCAATGGGCAATCTAAATCGAATGATGAGCGAAGAACAACATTATGATAGCATGTCAGCTGAATTGGTACCAAACAAAGGAGTAGGGGCGTGCATAGGTCGAGAATGTCATCAATCCTTAGCGGTCAATGGAAAAGACATGGGTTACACCTGACGGGCTACACTGCCTACTAGTATATGGTCCACGTTGGGTCATGCATCGCCACATTGTTTGCTAGTTTGTTTGTTATGAGGCAAGGCTAGTTAACCCTATTAGGGAAGTCTTTCAAACGTGCATAGGGTAGTCCGTGGAACTGAGTCCACAGCTGGTGGGGCTGAATCCACCATATTTATAGTTCATAGAGCTTAGTCAAAATTGGAAAGCGGACAAGAAAATACTAAAAAATGTAACATAGAGAACGACTAAGTTATTGTAAAGCCGTTAGTAGGCACTACGGAGTTCCTCGGTATGCGCGGCGATAAGATCGTGATACAACGAGGGTGATGAATCCTGATGGGGTGCTAATATAGAGACACTAGTGGGGTTAGTATCTATGTCTAATAGGGGACCATCATACTTTTATCCATATATATGTACATAGTTATAATCTACTACAGGTAAATGGGATGTATCGTACACGTACGTGGAGTCGAAGCGACTAAGTAAAACTAAAAGACGTAACATAAAATGAAAGACAATCGACATGAACTAGTGTTATGTATAAAATGTATAATTTACTAATCACCAGAACATTATTTTGACCCCCTCCTCATTACAACCCATAGGATAACTTAGGTGGACAGGTACCAGTACAAGGTGGGAATAGTGAAAGGTTATGTTCCTTATCTCGACACTGGCAATGACACTAGACATTAGAAGTGTCAAATCTTGGTCAGTGACTATGTGACTTATTATATTTTATCATTCCCTGTAGTTATATTGTTAGTGCTCTATATGCATTCATTTGTTTATTTGCAGGATACCAAACCAACGATCCATACTTTGGTGGAATTGAGTTTTCGAATTAGCAAAAATTTGAGCCCACTTGGCTGCGGCTTGTTACACAAACTATTAGTGAAACCCATGTAACGCTCTAGAAGGGAACATAAAAGAATCATCGCTTTCTGCTTTTTATCTACCTTCAAATCCACGGTCTTCATCCTCATCAAAAGATAATTGAAGAAACTAAAATGTGCCTTCATTGAAGTACTCTCTCATCTTCATAGTGAAAAATGTCCTTAGCAAAACCAGATGGTTGGTGGGTGAATTCTTCATGCAAAGATTCTCCAACTTGATCCAAAATCCTCTAGCAGTTTTTTCATTGCTAATCTCCGAGGTAACATCCTCTTTCCTGACCAACTATAA
The DNA here is from genome assembly GCA_030737815.1 of Allium fistulosum. NCBI lineage: Eukaryota > Viridiplantae > Streptophyta > Magnoliopsida > Asparagales > Amaryllidaceae > Allium > Allium fistulosum. The sequence continues at coordinate 267,769,761 of CM060903.1, forward strand.
AGTAGTAAAAGCTCATTCTCTGATCTACTCCTCCGCGGTTGAAATATCAACGAACAATTCCTCAATGTCAAACATCACCTGATGAATCATATTCCTTCTTAGAACAACTTTCATCCTTCATTGCCACTTCTCGAAATCATTATTCCCATTCCACTTTTCTATTGCTAATCGAGATGCTGATGCAACATAAGATCCTCTAACATAGGGTCTTACTGTTAGTACCTTAGGTATTGGTTTTTATGATAACAACTATAGGACATTATATACAATATAGATACTAATGTTTTATCAAGAGATATATCAATTGTTGATTAAGAAGACCGTACAGTATCAAGATGCTGATATCAAGAGTAGATTCAAGAGGTTGATACAAAGTTTCAAGAGTTCAAGAATAAAGACTCATGAGTAATAAAGTGTTCAAGATATTCCAGATAAGTTATAGAGTCATAGAATTTATGTTAAAACCTTGATAGCACTTTCCTGACCTCTCTTACCTTCTCTAATTTTGTTTTAAAATTGTTTTTCAAAAATTCTATTTTTTAATCTTTTCAAAATATTTCCCAAAATGATTTCAAATCTCTTATAATTGTATAGATATAATTTTAGTGTTATATATATATTGAATTTTTGTTTATATTTTAATAATTTATAACTATATTGATTATATATGTATTATTTACATTATTTTGAATATTCTTTTTAAATCCTTCAAAATTATTTTATAAAGTTTTATTAAGTTTTATTATGATTAAAATATGTATAAACTATGTTTAAATGTTTGTACAAAGTTTCAAAATATTTTACTAAACTTAATATTTTCAAAACAATTTTTATTAAGTGATTTTTCAAAATGCAAAGGGATATGTCAACATATCCTCTACATGTATGTCAACATACTAGCCGTAAAATTCAAAATTCAAATTTTAAAAGGAATTGTCTTTTCGTCATATCTCTTCGCGAATGTATAGTTGTTGTTTCCCTATATATACCAGACTTCCAAACGAATTTTCATTAACTACTTTTTTATTTTTCTCTCATCTTTTCACTATCTTGATTTCTAAATCAATTTCTATCGAAACTCTACCGAAATACAACAAGAATCGGATTCAATCATTACTAGTTTGATTCTCTTTCATATACTCTCTGATTTCACTTATCTCTCTCAAGACAAAGTGCTATTCAAGAGTTGTAGGGTCAATTATAATCAAGATCGAAGATTTGAGTCTGTAAACTCTATCAAATCATACTCTTATACTCTGTGGTGTACTTGGTATCCCTGAAATCCAAGCAGGTGTGGTTGTAGCATGTTAAAATCAATTGGGTGTGCTTAATAGCCCGTAAATCTAGTGGGTGCACTTGTAGCCTGGAAATCAAGTGACTCTACCCAGAGGTCGGGATTCTAGAGGGTGTGTCTCGTAGCCTTAAAATCAAGATTGTATTTGCATTTACTAATTGAAAAGAAATCCATACAAGGAATTGTGTGGGACTGGATGTAGGGTACCTCCGAACCCGTATAAAATCCAGGTGTGTTCTTTTCTTTTTTACTTTTATTGCATTTACTTTTATATGTACTTTGATTCTGTGATTGTTAATTCCATCATTCCACATAAAAGCTTAAGGAATTTGAATAAAATTCATATAATCCATTAAATACCATTCACCCCCCTCTAGTGTTAATTTAGCCTTAAGATCCCTATTCCGCTGACTTATACTTACTTCATTTGTTGTACATTCATCTCCTTCTATACTACCTAACACCTTCTTTTAACTACCAAATAGCTTTGATATCGGACTATTGGGAAAATTTTAGATTAACATCGCAAACTCAATGGAAATAATAAGATCGTGTTGATGGTAAGGTAGAACAAAAAGAAAACTAATATCCTAAAATAAGCAATCACATACCACAGATGTACAAATAGAAAAAAAATCACACATAGGATTTATATTGATTCCACTATCACGAGATAGTGTACATACACTTGAGGAGAGAAGATTTTATTACTTTCGAGAAAAGAAAATTACAAGATTGATAATGGAAGCTAAGAAAGAGACTATGAAGAAATACAACTTGGGAGAAATCTGATAGATATAAGTTCTCTGTTAAGTGATTTACTGTAAAATAAAAGCATGAAGAGGAGAAGAGAGAGTTAGAGGAAGAATAAGTAAAGAAATGAAGAAATGATTATTTTCCATCCTGCCTTTCCATTAGATTTCTTGCTCTTATATATAGAGCTATTACACCATAATTCTTGTAATAAACTTTAGCCATGTGATTATTTCACAACTAATACATTTGTAAGAAAATAAAAACAGTAATAAAAATAAGTTCGTTATATAACTTTTGTCTCTAGCGCTAGTTATTTATTGTAGATATTTGCAATTGATTCCTTGTGTTGTCATGTGCCTCTCTAATCCCTGTAATGTGCAGGATGTTCATGTGCTCTTCTAGACCTTATAGCATCATCAACTTGAGGAGGTAGTGACTGAGTCGTATCACATTGTTATAATATCGTATCATTACCATCCCCTCGAAATCAACCTTGTTCTCAAGGCCAAAATACTATCTATGTTGAACATACCACCTGGATCGAAAATGAAAACTTTTCTTTTACCCATCATTGTCTTGGATTCAACCAAATGCAGTAAAAAGAGTGTGCAACCATTTTATTTCCATTTCATAGATGGATTGAAATTGGACATTACCAATAATTGCAACTTATTTATAATATTGACGTGTGGATTCATAGTCGCGGCATAACGAAGACAAACATCATCGAAGATAAACATCATCATAGTTGGATAAGTTGCTAATAATCAAAATATGATCATAAGATTTAACAACTTTGTCAAAATTTTCCGTAATATTATTCATGGCTTCCAACTCCATGCTTGCATCATTTCACTCTGATTCTTGCTTCTCAACTACATCAATGTTGATTTGCGCATATGGCGGCAATCGTATTTGTTGTGCAGGTGGAGAATAGAGATATAGTGGACTGTAGCAGTTTTAGTTTTCCAACAAAAGTTTCAGTTGGGCTGGAAATGGTATCTTGGCCCATTAAAAACTATGGGTTGTCCCTTATAATTGAAAGCCAGAGTTAAGTTTTTGTGGTTGTTGTTATTGGACTAAGGCTTTGCAACCAACTAATTCCAAAAACACAATCCACTCCACTCGTATTGAGAAAACGAAAATTAATTAGAAAATCTATACCATTAATTTGCATGGAAACATCGGGACAAACAGCAGACGAGCGAAGCATCTCTCCATTCTCGACCGTGACTAAAATATTCTGATGATCATCAACTTGCAACCTTAAGAGTCGCGTAGTCCTAGGGTGTATATAGTTATGAGTGCTTCCTTAGTCAATCAAAATTGAGATTGGCTTACTATCGATGGCTTCTTGGAGAAGCAACAACCTGGGCTGTGTAGAATTGATGAGGGCTACGAAGAAAACTTCATCCCTTGCTCATCTCTAAGACCTGAATGTTGTGGCAATGGATTTAGTGGGTCATTAGCTAGGGGGTTGTATGGTATGGTATTAAATTCAAGTAGAATCATCAAGATGTGCTGCGGCTTACATGTGTGTCAGTAATGATACTTTTCGTCATAGTTGTAGAAAAGGCCCTGTATTTTTCATTGTTGCATTTCGACTGGGTTTGGTCTTTTGATTGGGTAGGATGGTTTTTGAGTTTGGACTGGTGTTGTGTGGTGAGATGTTGGTGAAGGAACATGAGATGTTTTATTGAATGTCTGCGACAGGGTTGGTGCAACAGTAACTAGAGTGGACAGTTTAGCAAGGGTGGTTTTAGGAAAATCAAGGTGATGGTCATTGCATCTTTGTTTGAGGAGCTTTGTTAGGTCGATAACTTTGGATATAGTGGTGGGTTTGATTATGAGGAGCTCATTTCTCATATAGCAACGGTTTATGAGCTTTTTTGAGTTTCGAATTGGCCCAACCCTAATTCAAAATCTCCAATGACTTTTTATTGAAGTCCAAGCCTTGTCTTATCGCATTCAAAAGGAAGCGATCTGTTTCGGCGACATGCTTGTTTTTACGGGAGGAGGGGGATAGTGGGGTAGGGGGAAGATGAGAGTGTTGTTGTCATAGGAGTTTGGAGTGATGGATGGGAAGGCGGACATTTTGTGGAAGTATTTAATGACGTCGAGAGGGAGGTTGGATCGGGAGTAGGCAAAGAAGGTGAGTTGAAAGAGGTCGTCGAAGAGGGGGGAGTGAGGTTGGTCAAGGAGGTGGGCCCAGAAGAGGGGAAAGAAGTAGTGGTGGGAGAGGATGGAGGAGCATAGCTCGAGGGAAGAAGGGATTTGGCCAAAGAGGATGAGGTACCGCAAGTTCCTACAACTGCAGTATTGAGTGGGGTTGGAGCAGGAGATGAAGTTATTGCCGAGATGGTGGAGGTTGGGTAAATCTATGGTGCCGAAAGAAAGATCACTAGTGAGGTCGTTGTTGTAGAGATCGAGGGCTTGGAAGAAAGTAAGGGAGAGATACTATGAAGAGTGAAGTAAGGATGTTAGTGAATGAGCTGATGATGTTTGTTGAAATGTTTGTGAACGAAGACTGCTACCGTTGTAGGTTTTGGACATTATTTTTGGGAGGTTGGGTTGAGTGAAGGACGTGAGTAGGGAGAGAATGTAGTGGGCACAAATCCAACAAGGAGGAGGGTTGTCGATTGGATCAGATGCAATCATGTATCAGATTTGGTTACGATTTGAGTTTCTTTTGTCATCGTGATTGTTGTCGAATGACCATTGAGTTCTAATAGTGAAAGCACCAAATGATATGATATATATTCTATAAAGAGGAGAAATGTGAGAAGAGGACAAGAGGAGGAAGAAGAACTTGAGAGGAAGAAGAATAATAAGGGGAGAAAAGAAATTTCATTCAACATTTTCCATACCATTTCCAATCATCCACATGTACATTTATAACTCTACTAATCTAATAATGGATTGATAACTCATACACAAAAGATAAAAGTTATACCTAATTACTTATTTAATGCATGATTAAACCATTTTAATTGCACCTAGAAAATGCTTAGACTAATCTAAAAGCTTATAGGAAATTCTTTTTTTTTTAAACTCCACCTCGGAGGGAAGAGCTCCCGCCTAGGTAGTCCGTCATACCTAGGAAGGTTTAAGCCAGCCCCAGCATAGAGGTTTGATGTTCCCAACCAGGTTATAGGGTTTACGGGAATCCACCTCCGCGCTTTGAGGGGAGTAGGGCAGACGGGTATCGAACTCGCGGACCGTTGTGCATCCATATCCGTACCAAAATATTATAATCTCTTAAGGATAACTATCTTTATATATATACATATATAGAGATTATTAATTAGGTTTGAAGTAATTGATTTATGATAATCAATCAATGCATCCTTAATTATTCTATTTATATGAGAAATGTTTATCCATTTGATTGATTACTTACTTCTTCTATAACAATTATTTTTTCAACATAGATAATTCATTGTTTTCTTTAATGTAACAAAAGAAGAAGCATATTTGAGTCATAATTCCATTTTTACTCAAACATTTCTTAAATTTACTTCAATATAGAAATATTATATCATGGAAATAACACATTGAACAAGAGGGAAAGAAAAAGTAAGAAGGAGAAATATCGGGGAAATGATGCCTAATTCGAGAAGCTACCTAAGTACCCATGCTGTGTAACGTAGCCCACTTTCTGCACTCGTAAAATCAGGGGAAAATGAGACTATTTAAATTCCCACCAATTGGCCTTGCAATTCCACAGCTGCTCAAACTCTCCATCTCTATTTATTATCCGACCAATTTAGGTTTTTGATTTACCTCTTTTATCCATTTTATATGGTTAAATTTAATAACATCTCCATTAATTTGATTATGTGAATTGTTCAGGGCATGGAAATTCGTGCGGATTTTTTGGAATGGTTGGGACCCGATGCATCAACCAATGTGTTCCATTTTCTGGATGATCCTGCTGACACTGTTCGTTTAACTGCTGTTTCTCCATCCTGGAGAAGATTTGGTGAGATTTCTATAATTTTGAATCAAACTCTGATATGATTAGTATATTTTGTTGCGTTAGTGTTCAATCATGGTTATGGATGTATTGGATTGTGATTGTATACGACTTGAATTTTACTGGGTTGAGACAAATTTGAGTTATTTATCTGTGATGAGCCAATGAGTGTGTAGCACCAGCCGACCTTCTCTTCCTAGTGTTTATAAATTGGATACTCACATTGCATATGTTGCCTTTGGTGACATATATAAGTGTCAGCTGTATGCTCAACCATAAACTGACACTACAGTATTAAACATGCAAGAGTTTGCATATTGATAGTGTACCCAGGCTTGAGTGTTTAATATATGACTAGAAGATCATGAAAGTTCGATGTGTTAAGCTCAAAGGTTTGAACTTTGAGAATGTTTGACAGGATCAATGATTTCTAACAAGCCTAATTGTAAACAACTGAAAGGCGCTCCCATGTAATTAGACATCAATATAGATATCAACATGATGATTTATTTATTATTATTATAACTACTTTTTTTAAATAAAAAAATTTAAGGACAGCTATCAGCCAATATGAAACCATTTACTTCTTGCAAATGAGATAACATCTTATAAACATTGTCATTTAATCGTTACTGTAAATCAGGCTCCGATGCTTTGGGTTAATATTTGTTATTATTGTGTATTAACCAAGTTGACAAGTATTGATAAATCTTGGGATTGTACATATTTCATGAAATAAACAAGGAATATGTATAAATATAATTATACCTTGATATGATAGGATGCTCTACAAAAACATGTGATTGTAGCAAAACACTTGTACGTGTTTATCTTTCAAAGTACAGATATAGAATAGTGTGCAAAGCAAGGTAAAGAAGGATTTCATTAATGTATTATAAGATGAGATGACGAGATGATTAGTCCTCTGCCGGGAATCTTAATTATACACTAAGTAAGCTAGATGTTAGCAATAAAGAAGGTTATAACAGCACTAGGTATAGAAGAGGATGGCTTTACATCATAATGTATGGAGTGCTGACATGTTTTAGTAGTTTACTTGTGTTTATAAAACTTACCCAGTTAATTGGCATTGAAGTTAAGATGGTGATTAGAGCAAGATAATTTTCTGCTAAACATATACATCGTCAACTTTTTTTATAAGTAACTGCACAAAAATAGAGTTGGGAGAGTGACTGAGGTATAACTTTGGGTTCCATTTAGTTTTGTGGTTTTAGAATGTAAATAAGATGCATGAAAAATCCGAGTTTCTTATTAGTTGGTGAATTTTTTTTTGAAGTTAACCTATAACTTTATAGCATGGTCAATTCTATATCATTGCAGATTAAGTGTTAGTAGTAAATACTAATTTACGGCATTTCCATTTTATTGTCTAGAACTAGGATAATTATTAAGGCCTTTTCGTTTTCTTTTCTATTTTAGTTTTCTTGATAGAATTTTCATAGGTCTACTGCGACAAGCATATATAACAGTCTGCACTTGCAACATGAATTTATCCATTTTGTAAAACTTTATATCGGAAATCAAGGTCCTTTTTCAGTTGGTAATAGATTCACCACTGATATTAATATACTGTTGCAAGCATGCTATTTCTTCGGCATTGCAGGAAAGTGAAAACTATACCTTATATTTTGATAATAGCCATTTACTATTCCATGTCTTGCACTGATAAATGGCACATTCAATGCTATTGCAGTTATATCCAATGGGTGCTGCAAGAAGTTGTGCTTAAGAAAGTGTGCTGGTTTACCGTGTTTTACACGTGTTATTGAAGAAACAACTGCAAACATGACTGCAGATGGGACTAAGTCTAGCTGTGACACAGAATGGGAAAATCTTGAGAACGAGCACAGGGTGTATTCCTATCTAAGCCGTTGCCTTCTTAAGCCTTATGAAAGTGATTTTGATTTAATTAGTGAGGCAATTCGTGCTTCAAGCACTGACAATAATTTTACGCAATCTGGGTCATCTGACATTGAAAGATCGATGTACAGTGATGACAAATCATGTTGGTCGAGCAAAGGGGAAAAAGATCCTGAAATGCCTGAGACACTGATCTATAGGTTAGGCTCCAGATTCTGTATTGTGAATGAAATAACAGTGCAACCATTCGAAGGTAAGTGTTCCTCGACACAATTATTTTTTTATTTATCCAAACTCATACACCAGTTTATGTAGTACTACTGCATACAATGCGGTTTTACCTCGTCTGAATCTTGTTGCATTAGTAATACCTTTGAACAAAATACTCTTTTGGTCTTTGGATATTCGTAGGTATAGTTTGTAAAATGATAAGGCAAAATATCAGGTCGATTTATGTGATGATATGTTTTAATTGCATGGTCAACTCCTTTTTACAGCATATTTCCAACCTGGTAATCCGATATATTCAGCAAAAGCCGTTAGATTTCGGATGGGTCATTCTTTGTTAGACCCCGATGAAGATCTGCCATATCCTTCGCCATCATCCAAAAGATATCGAACGAACGCACTGTATGGCTCTGACAGAGAGTTTGTGTGGACTTATGTTTCACCTGAATTTCCAATGGCTCAGGTTTTACTTTTATTATTCTTATTTCAGTCTAATTAATTAAGTGATATATTTATTTATTTATATTTTATGATGTTATTTAGAGAAATGAATTGCAAAGATTCAAGCTTCCATGTCCAGCCCTATGCATTGGTGGATTTTTGCAGGTTGAGCTGCTGGGCCGGGTTCAAGTTCATCCAACTGATAAATTGTATCACATATGGTGAGTTTTATGTTCTATTGTAGTTGCTATTAGGCCTTTCTTCCAATCCCTAATGTAGTATTATTTTCCCTGTGTTAGCATATGCAATGTTGAAGTGATTGGACATCCGCCTTATGCATTTGGTGTAGACATTGATTTAGACTCCGGTAGATCCGTCTTACAATATTATCCTCGTGTGGCTGATGATAACCATATTGGTTTTAGTGCTCATGTATTCGATGAGAGAGTGATGACTATATGTTCCATGAGACAACACAGTGAAGATGATATGGATTTCTGAGGATGATGAAAAGGTATGAACCTGAATTAGCATGTTGATTGGCATGAGCATGAATTAGCATTTAAAACTTGTATTAAATGGCATTATTTTTCTTTTATTTTATGTGTTAACTTCAGTTTTTTTCAATTTTGTTGCGTAACTTAATTATCAGCGGTCACTCTTCTTTTTTATTAATTATAATCATGTCATCTTCATCTTTCTTTTACAGCTATTGACATATTTGTTTGTTTTTTTGATGGATTGGTTTACAAATCACTCAATAGTATAATCGAGTAAATCAAAATTTGAAGTTGAAGCTGGAAAAAAAAAGGTGTAATATTTCAAAGTTATTTCATACAATTATTTGCGTCTGGCCATATTTACTCCTACACTTGTACCTACGTTTACCACTTTTTGATGCAGAAGGTGTAATGTACTAACACAGGCTATACTAATATAGCAACCATTCATTTATTCAATACATCTTTATTAATAGTTGGTTTGGAAGTTCAATTTTTTGATCCGATCGTAAATTTCTTAAAATACTCTTCACTACAACCACCTAAAACAAAAAATAATTTATGTTATTTCTAACCTATTATTTCTACCGGTTCAATTCAAACTAAGTTAAAACTTGAATATTTCAATGAATATATTGCATGTTCGCTGAAATAAGAATAGATCAAATATGTTCATCTGATAATAAAAGATTCCTCTAGATAATTCAATACATCTTTATTAATAGTTGTAATAAGTTTGGTATCACACATTTTTGGTCTTAACGTGAACTAGCAAAAATGTCACTCTATTTTAATATCACTTAAAAATTGAATGTAACTTCTTCTGCAAGTTCAAAATTCCTTTATACAAATATTACAAAATTTTAATATCATTTAAATATAGAATCTAACAAATAAACCTCTGCAAATATTATCATATTTTAGTATCTCTTGAATACAGGACATAACAAATAAACTTCGTTTTACAAATTCAAAACTTTTCCTCAACAAATATTATCAAAACTTAATAACACTTTAAAAAAAATCTAACAAATAATTTTTTTTACAAATTATTAGAACAAAAATTCAAATAACAGCAAATTAGATATTGCAACTAAGAAATAAAAACAAAAACTTTCTGCACATGATTTCAACATAAAAATATGACTTAACTTTTGTGCAAATCATTTCTCTTAAATATTTTAAACACATTCAATTTATAGAAAAACAATTCACGTGTAAAGCATGTACCATCATTACACGCGAAGCGCGTGCCATAACGCTCGTAAAATAATTAATTAAATCCACACAAATCTTGAAAATTTGGATACAAAAATGTCTATTTTTTGAAAATACCTGGTACAAACACCATTGCTTTGTTAAAAGCTTATTCAACTCCGTACTTCTTAAAAACAACTCAAATTTCACGTTAAATAAAACAACAAATAAATAAATTCCGCACAAATCTAGAAAATTTTGTCGGTTTTTGTAGTTTAAAAAAAGTGCAAGTGCATAAATTCAGCAATTTTGAGAAAATACATATTATGTCGAAATAAATATGCAAACATGTCCAAAAATGTATAACTTGGGAGTACATATAGGCTTCCCCTTATTTCTGTTACAATATAAAAAAAATACATAAAGCATTTTGGGAAAATGCAGAACCTCTGCACTTTTAAAATTTAAAGTACAAAGTATCTACACGACATATACAAACGGATAAAAAAGTACAGGTTAATTGCAGTGGGTAAAATCATCATTGCTGTACGTATTTTTGCGCACATAATATTCTCAACAGACTATACCAGAGTCCAACAACTCATGCATTTAGTCCAAAAATCTAGCTGATAAAAGCCTATGGAAATAAGCTCTCGCACCCCTCGCACTACACGCTTCAAGATAAATGCGTTAGTTTCCACGAACATTCCACATAGCCGTTGCATTCCCACGAATGATCGATATCCTATCTGCCATTTCCTCTACAATAAATGTCATTTCTCCATAATAATAATTATTTTCTCCATATTATACACAGGGCCGGCCCATTAACTTGGGTTGCCTAAGGCAAATATGAGCTGAAAGTAAAGTGAAAACAGATTGAACAAAACTGGTGCAGCTGCAGGACTCGAACTGAGGACATTAAACAAGGCAACAAACTACTGGACTGAAACATCTTTTGATGTCAGTTGCTCTTTTATATAAATTAAATAGATATTTTAAATGGAATTTAAAATTTTGTTGCCCTCCCCCGATGTGTTGCCCTAGGCGGCCGCCTTGGCTGTCTTACCCTAGGGCCGGATCTGATTATACACCATTGTAGTCCACTTAATAATGTTCATGCAATACTCATAGATTCCCTTTAAACATTCAATAAGTATATTATTATTTTTATAATAAAAGTGATACTTTATTCAAGAAGAGCATTCATTTTGATGTCTCGAAGATTCTAACTCATGATCGTTAGAACTTTAGCCTATAGTGTCATACCACTTACCATTTAAGTTAGTGCTCCTTGATAAACACTCAAACACTCGATAAATATTCATATAAAGACTCGTTAATCATTCCATTAACTTCCGTTTAAAAGCTCATAAATTGGCCATAACATCTCATTTAAGCTCAACCATTAAAGCATTAGTTACAGATGAACTGAAAGAGTCACTGGTATACCTAGGTGCAATTATGTAATTTGTTACGTAGATTTACTCTTTAATCAATCTTGTCGTAATAAAGGTGTTTGATTTCAGTTATATGCTTCATTATATTGTAATATAGTTAATTAAATAATTAATTTAAAGTATATTAATAAGAAAATCCTTAAATAAATGTTATGCAGTTGTAGTTGCAAATAATTGCAATCATGAGCAATTAATCATAAAATAACATTTATTTTAAATATTCATGGTCGAGATATTTTGAGGAATGGTATTGATCGTCCTTTGAGACCACTTTGTGTAACGCTCTCCAAATATTGGATGGTGTATTACCCATGACTGTTGGAGCACCAAAGGATTACGTATTCGTAGTTATTGGATAACCATGTAATGACACGTTTGAGAATTTCTTCTTGGTTAATAATAATAAGATCAAACATGAGATCTCAAGATGATGATTTTACACACTTCTCTCGAGTTGAGACAACCATGGAGCTTCAGTGTGAATACTCCATTTGGATTATAGTTAAATAATGACATGACGATCCATCGAGCGACTAAAGTTGGGTCTGAGTTGAAGCATTGAGAGTGAAATACTATTCGATAGATAATTCGTCTCCTCAATTGTATGAGGTTAGTATCATAGTCAACTATAGTCAACTCAAAATTAAAATCTCTAGTCAGAGTAGTAAGGTTAATTGTAGCGACCCGCAAATCCGTACCCCTTGAGTCGACCATTATTCACATCAGTCCAACTCAAATTGAACGGAAAATACGAATCTTCAGGGTAAAGAAGGAGAAAGAGATAGAAGAAAAATAAACAACCACACAGAATCTCACAATCGCAGCAGAACAAAATATAATATATAATAACATATTTCTATACAAAAGAATCTGTAACTGTTTATATACTTACAATCATCAGAGTACAGTAATCAATACATCAATTTGGACAATTATAATAACTTGTCCTCACACAGCGGAATACAAATCAAGTACGAAAAAAATACGTTTTAGTCAGCCAGCTCGTCTCCTGAGCTCCATAGCATCCTATCATGTATTTGTAATACTCGGTCTGACCCGAGTATTATAATAAAATAACACTCGAGTCAGTCTGAAAAACCAGCGTGAGAAAACACACTCAATTTGAATTATTAGAGTTATCAAAAATCCTTTGAAAAGCAAAGGTATCTCGTAAGACCGCGTCACACATAAACACGACGGATTTTTCCCTTACGATAACCAAAACATTTTATATCAGTCCTTTGATATTATAATAGTGTCTAAGTACGAATACTTAGTCATATAGCTGAAATTGTTATATTAATTAAATTTCAGCATACTAGGCTCTACAAACAAAACCTTAAGGCTTGTATTGGAGAATGGATTCCATACGAATGACTGGGCCACTGGGGTACTGTCCATCATAGTACACCTCTAGAACAATGTACCGAGGACCATCGCCGGGATCCCCTGCTACACAAGACCGGCCTACCCCTAACCTGGATAGACCGAATATGTTATCACCCGGGGTGTTCCCACCCTTACTATCAAGCGCTCCTTCTTTCATGCACAACCATATCCATAATATAAAGGTTTCCGAGGACATCTAAAAAAATGATAACATACCCTAATTGGGTGCGACCCACTTAGCCTTCTTGCATCTCCCATGTTTTAGTCATTCCTGGTTGATGAGGTTCGAGGCTAAGCGTTGCCTTTCAAGAACAATTCTACTTAGAATGCTCATCGTCCTCCAATGACGATGTTCTGATAGCATTCGTCCATACAAGTTGTCCTGGGTCTGGATAAACTGAATCACCGTCTTCACCATCTTCACGGTATTCATTCGTAACGTTCAAACCGGATCGAAGTGGTTTTCGGATAATTAAATCTGATCTCGGTCTCTTCGAAACGGTTACGAAATTGGCCAATATTGATAGTCGGTTATTTAACTATCGATAAAACATCCATAAGCAATCATCTGGCCTTATCATAATTTTCCAAAAATATTCTCAAAATATCTTTATAAGATATATATATATATATATATATATATATATATTCAAACCCTTCCAATATTTCCATAGTGGAAATCAACTTAAATTCTTATATCCTTAACAGAATATTTTCAAGTCATTTCAATACTTAGAATATTTTTTCCTCGCTTCCAATTATAATTCCTCCCTTTGAAAATATTTTCTATATTTAAAATCTCGAAGTTAACTATTTTCAAATCCTTTTCGTCCAATACTTAGGAATATTTATAGGTATATTTCCTAAGATCTTTTTATCCCAATATTCAGGAGATAACCCATTTATTTCCTATTCTCACAATTCTTTACAAATTTTATTTGTAAACCCCTTAATATTTCCAGAGTCGAATGCACTTGTCTATATCTTCAAATACCCATTTCTAACTTCTTTTATAAATTCTAATTCATTTTCCGAATTTCTCGTATTTTCAACACTTTGGAATTTTTCTTCGAGCTCCCAAAATCCCACTATAAGATCTCTTCTAAAATCATACTTGTTTAATAAACTTCGCTTCCAATCTCGAGAGGATTTATAAATAAATTCAATCTTTTAAAAAAATAAGTATTTTTAAGGAATAGTAGTTTATTTTTAAAATATGTTTAAGTAAACCAAAACATTTCAAATAACATCGATAACTCATATCCAAATCATTTTTACTAACTAATCAATTTACAAGGCTGATTAATAAAATTAGAATTTATTTCAATAAATATTTAATATTATAATAACTAATCTTTCGAAATATTCTAAATCTAAATAATAGTTTAAATTATATAACATAGTAATTAAAAATCCCATTTTTTCAATTTTTTAATTTCTCGACAAAAATCTATTTTAAAAATCCAATATTGCCAAATTCAGTTTATAAATCCCTCTCGATTCGCATCACATCGATTATATCTCAATTTTTACCACTATTCTCACATTCAAAAATAGACTCCACTATTTCTTTACCAAAACGATTCCCATAACTCGTTATAAATTCACATCGTAAACTCGTTTTTCCAACTTATCCACTAATATCATTTTCCCTTATTTATAAATCTCTTTTATAAATTTATAAACTCCTTTGAGTTTCACTTATTTATAAAACCAATTTTATTTATAAATTTTCATTATTTAAATCCCTTCCTTAATAAATCCCATTTTTATTTCAAATCTATTTTTAATATTGATTTCAACTCCTTTCTATACTTTCAAGATATCATTCTCAAATCCCTTTATAAAATTTTATTTCAAAATCTCTATTTAAACCAATTTACGAATAGTTAAGTATAACTCAAATCAAATTATATATTTTTTCATTCCACTTAATTTTCTCTAAAATAATCCAAATTCCCTATAAATATTTTTATATTCAAAATCTCCTTTTTAATTCTTTCGAATTCAAAAATAACTGGTTATGGTATTTAAAATACCAAATTTAAGGTCCGTGCTATTTTTCGCATTTAATAATTCAATATCATAGCAATAATCTATAACAGATTATTCACACTAATCATATATCACTATATATGAAAATTAATTAACATTTTTCAGGAATCCAATTGGATCCCTCCAACTTGTTTCCCTGCATCTATGTAGTTAATGTCCCGCTATTACCCCGTTATAACCCTGCTATATCTCATAGCGGATTTCCACCGCTACGATATTTCCATATAGCCCCAAAATATAGCCTTTCCGCTTTAAGTCCCGCTATTTCCGATATATCCCGTTATTCCCGCTATATTCCGCTATATCTTCTTTAATAAAATGAATTGAAAATTTGCATTTATACATTATAAAAATTATGAAACTAATTTTTTTATATTTAATTTTTAATATATTTTCAGAAATGAAAATACTCTAATATTCTACTAAATTCAAGTATGTTATATAACAGTTTTACGTTTATTTAAAGTATATTCGCACATGTTTTTATTTAAAATTATTTATGTATTGATTATAATTCAATTGAATGATAATTTTTCATTTAATTACCCTTTATATATTTGTAAAAACATTAAGTACGAGTTTTATATGCTATTTTAGAGCCATCTGCTATATCCCGCTATATCCTCACTATATCCCCGCTATGACTTTTTGCACCTCCACCGCTATGAATCTGCCGAGCTCTTTAACTGCACAGCCCTGCATCCACAGTTGTTAATACAACATATAAAAATACCAATCTCACTTCGAGGGGGATATCGCGGTATATAGGGTCATCCGCTATTATACGGGGCGTATAGAGTCTCATCCGCTATAATGTGCCGGAATATCACTCCAAATACTAATATATATACTACTATATATATATATAATATATCGTTCATCAAATAATAATTATTAAATCAACCAGGCATTCAATAAGTAATTTCAACTATTTTTAAAATTTATCTGATAATCCAAATGATTGAATTTTCTCACCTTTATTTTTTTATTGTAACCCGTTCCCATTTTGATTCCATTGCGTATATTCCGCAGCTACGAACCATATACGACTTGATTCTGTGCGATTTTACCTCGTACGAATTTGTTACCATATTATAAGCATTTGATTTTAATAACATAATTAAGTAAATTAACTACAACATTAATTACACATGCTAAACAATTAATTACCTCGCTGCCTTCTTCGCGTACAAGCAAGCTCTGGCAAGTTCCAGCTCAACACGCGACCATGCCTCCAGGTTCGAACTTGCATACGATCACGCCACATTCCCAGCTTCGAGTCGCTCACATTCCGCCAAACCCACGCCTACAACCACCAAGCTCCAGCCACCCACCTAATCACCTCATCAGACGAACCACGTTCATCATTTTTTTTTCATATCACGACCTCGAACTAGAATTGCATGCGCCTAATAAATCACCCACGCTGCCGCCTCCTGTTGCCGTTTGTCTCCTAGCGCCGCCGACCTCGCGCCTCAGTCAAGCCCATGCTTCGTAGGTGCGTGCGCGAATTAGGGTTCGAATGAACCCAACCAACACAAAACACCACCTCCACCCTAAAACGCGATGCACGTATGCGGCGCCTCCAGGTTGGCATCATCTTCCCTAGTCGAACCCCAGGCTTCGATCGCGATTTGACCAGACATCGCGATGAATCGCGTTCTTTTTTTAACATATGAGGAAAGGAAGGTTGCTCGTGAATTTGAACTGAGAAGAACTCGCGATTTTTTTTAAATGTGGCGGCTTCCATTTTTACTCTCTTCTTTTTTTTTGGTTTTCGATTTGATATCGTGATTTTTAAAAAAATAAGAAGAGGGAGGCTGTCGTGATTTTGAAAGAAAGAAAGGGGTGAGTATGATATGGGTGGCGTGTTGGAAAAGGTATAGTGTATGAGTGAAAAAGACAGCCCAGTCAAATCAAAGAAAATAAATTATTTAAATTTTCAAAATATCTCAATTCGTCTCGATTTTCACAACTCAAAATTTCGAATCCCTATCGAGGCATGCCGCTAGACGTACATAATGTTATATCCCTATTCCGAACGCAATGGAAAGTGTTTCAAGTTCTAATTTGATCGTATGGAGAAGATAGCTTTTTGGACCCAATTATTATATTGAATTTTCGATATTAATTTCAGCACGTTTCTATCCCGTACGATCAAACGATAACTTCAAACGCTATGAAATTTGGAATCCGATAATAATATACTATTACGGATCCAATGGAACTCGTTTCGTCAAATTCCGAGACTGTGCCTCAGATTGCTATTTTAATTCGTCGATTAAATCGACGATTTCAAAATTTTACGAAATCGTTTGAAATTTCAGTTTTAAAAACTTATTAACTCAATTATAACTCCAAATCAAATATTTAAAACCATTTAAATATTCAAAATTGAACGACGAAAAATCCGGGTCGTTACATTCCTTCCCCCTTAAAAGAATTTCGTCCCCAAAATTGCTAAGGTATGAAAAATGCTCCAAACCCATTAACTTATCAAAACCCACTTTGTTAAACTCGATATTCCACTTCTCTAATCTTTTAGTTTTAACCAAAACAATTAGTTCTCAATTCTAATTCCAAAATCCTTTATTTCAATTCCAATTTGAAATCAATTTGTCGTTAACAAAAATTTTCCAAAAATTTTCAAATTTTTTTCTAATGCCCTAAATTTCCGAAATTTTTTGGTAGAGTCTTCTTTGTACGGAAGACCTTTTGCAATATGCAATATGACAAGAGAGATAAAGATATATACATCGACCCACACGGTCGGAAATCAAAATATATATATATATATCAATATTTATATTTTTTGCAGTATTTAATCCGAAAACGTATCTTATTTAGTGTTTTTAAGCATTATTAAGCAAGCAAGTTTACTTCATACGCAATTACGCAACCCAAATTTAGCCCGACAGCATTCGGGTACCTGTACTTACTCAATTTAAACACATAAGTACCAAAATATGAAATTCATCAACATTCCACATATTTAAATAGTTAAAACACATAAAATTCATAACTCCATCATCCCAAACATATATTATAAGCAATCATAGGTTTTTAATACAAATTCAATCACTTTCATCGATCCATATACCCTTTTATTCAATTCAAATGATTTACACTCAATTTTCTTGCATTCAATTTATTTTTATACCAAATAGACTCATATTCATTCCATATTGATTTAAAAATCAATTTTTTTTACTTATATTAATTCATAGAATTTTATTTACTTCCGTTTGCGTCGAACAACAATTTTTCTATGCAAATTCGGCGCTATTCATTTAATTGAATAACCATTCAGCCTAGAGCTATTTTTAAATTGATTGCAACTCAATTTATATTCAATTCTACTCCATTTCAAATTGATTCTTATCAATTCATTTACGTTTCACTAATATCCACATTCATTATATTCAAATCCGTTTTATTAAACTCGGAATCATTTCATGCTAATTTATTAAATGACCATTCCACAATTTATTCGAGCTAACTTCCATTCAACAATATTAACTTAAGTTAATCCGTTATTTTATATTATTACCGCCTTATAACTTAAGTTTATTTTCATTTCAACCAACTTCCATTTCATTTACTAATTTATTAATTAGTTCATTCATTTTATTCACTTCAATTTTAATTCCAAGCTCGAATTTATTTAAACAACTCCCACAGCCATATTCAATTTATTTTCATTTAAATTGAATTTTATTTGTAACCCAAGCCATTTCTATTTTAATCCAATTCTATTTTATTCGACAGTATTTCCAATTATAATTAATTCACTTACCATCTAAGTCGAATTTATTTACAACCCAAGTTCTATCTCCAATATCTATTTTTAATCCATAATCCAATTTTAACTTAACCAAGTTAAATTCCATCTTCACATTCATTTAACTAATTAATTATCTAATTAGTTCACTTCAAATTTGTAACTTAATATCTGATTTTTATCTCAAAAATCATTTCTTCTAATTTTCTTGAGTTCAAATTCCTTTTTATAATTCAAGTTTGGATTCAATTTCCTTTACCAAAATATCAAACAATTTTATTGTGGGTTTTCTATTTCACTTTTAAAATTTTATAAGTCACACAACCTATTTTTCACATTTCCATCAATTTTATACTCGAATATATTCACATTTAATTTTTTTTTAACTCGAGATTATACATTTATTTATAGCCTAAGTACATTTTTATTCCATTCATTTAAATTTTTATAAGCTATTCCGATTTATTTATTCACAATTCCAATTCTTCACTTGAATTTTATTTCATTCAAAATTTTATCCATATGGTTATATAATTATTTCACAACTCGAAATTTATATTTACTTCAATTTGACATTATTACTAATCCAATTCAAATTTTATTTAAATTTCAATTCCTTTTAACCAACATTTCAAAACCAATTCGAGTTATTCATACTTAAATTAAATTTCACTCCAACAATTTTTTTTAAAACCTTTCAATTTCATTATATATTTCAATTACTTTGCTAAGTTAATCCCATTTCATTAATACACTATATTAATTCAATTCGAATCCAGTCAATTAAATTTCTAGAATCTAGTTTATCCAATTTAACTTAAGTTGAATTCCATTTTAACCTTCTCACTTTAAATTTTTATTCCAAACTTCAATTTTCACATTTCTTTCCTATTAATATCATCTTCCACAGGATTTCAGAATTTTTAAACACCCGATATTTATTTCAAATCAAATATATATATATATATATGTACTCCTTTTGGTTTAACAAACCACTTCCTTCGAATTTCAAAATTAACCTGATTTCCCCCCCAAAACAATTCCCTCGGAATTTCCAAAACAACACTTGTTTTCACCGAAAATCTACATATTAATTTACAACGGTAGCAATCCATCACCTAGAAACTCGAAAATGAATATTGATGATACCACAGTCATCACCAGGATTATTTTCTAGTGACCGAAGTGAGTTCGGTGCTATATTACTTCCAAAATTTCATTTTTAAACCATTTTTTTTCTATTCAAAACTATCTCCAAAATAATAATACTATTATTTATCTCCAAACACTCTGGAAAATACTTCCAAAAATCTCCGGGATTTATTTTTTTTTCTTTTTTTTTTTCAATATATGGTTTGACTCCATTTCTAGTTTTTAATTTATTTGTATACTTCATACTTATACAATCTCTATTTGGTTATATAAACCATTTCCAATTTTATAATCTTTTCTTGATTATAATAATAACCCAAACACATCAATACTATAATAATTTCAGAAATTATTTCTTTTATATCAAAATATAATTTTGGACAAAATTATTTCATTTACCCACTTCAAAACAAAACCGTGTCAGTTTACCTGGTTCAAGTGTTTAGAAACTCCTATCGATTTAGTGGCATCCCACTACTCGACTAGAATTTATATACCACTCAACAAATGGATCAACACAATACAAAACAATTTATATTCACTAACAAATACGCGATCATATCTACTAATACACTCAAACTCATTCTAAAGTACTACTAACTATATCTCTAATGAGTAATCCCCACCGGAACCAAGGTTCTCGCTTAACCTTCAACTCTGATACCAAATGTAGCGACCCGCAAATTCGTACCCCTTGAGTCGACCATTATTCACATCAGTCCAACTCAAATTGAAAGGAAAATACGAATCTTCAGGGTAAAGAAGGAGAAAGAGATAGAAGAAAAATAAATAACACCATAGAATCCCACAATCGCAACGAAATAGAATATAATATATAATAACAGATTTCTATACAAAAGAATCTATACCTGTTTATATACTTACAATGACCAGAGTACATTAATCAATACATCAATCTGGACAGTTATAATAACTTGTCCTCACATAGCGGAATACAAATCAAGTAGGAAAAAAATACGTCTTGGTCATCCAGCTCGTCTTCTGAGCTCCATAGCATTCTATCCTCTATCTGTAATGCTCGGTCTGACCCGAGTATTATAATAAAATAACACCCGAGTTAGTCTGGAAAACTAGCATGAGAAAACACACTCAATTTGAATTATTAGAGTTATCAAAAATCCTTTGAAAAGAAAAGGTATCTCGTAAGACCACGTCACACATAAACACGACGGGTTTTTCCCTTACGATAACCAAAACATTTTATATCAATCCTCTGATATTATAATAGTGTCTAAGTACAAATACTTATTCAAATAGCTGAAATTGTTACATTAATTAAATTCCAGCAAACTAGACTCTACAAACAAAACCGTAAGGCTCGTATTGGAGAATGGATTCCATACAAATGACTGGGCCACTGGGGTACAGCACATCACAGTACACCTCTAGAACAATGTACCGAGGACCATCGCCGGGATCCCCTGCTACACAAGACCGGCCCACCCCTAACCTGGATAGACCGAATATGTTATCACCCCGGGTGTGCCCACCCTTACTATCAAGCGATCCTTCTTTCATGCACAACCATATCCATAATATAAAGGTTTTCGAGGACATCTAGAAAAGTGACAACGTACCCTAATTAGGTGCGACCCACTTAGCCTTGTTGCATCTCCCATGTTTTAGTCATTCCCGATTGATGAGGTTCGAGGCTAAGCGTTACCTTTCAAGAACAATTTTACTTAGAATGCTCATTGTCCTCCAATGATGATGTTCTGATAGCATTCGTCCATACAAGTTGTCCTGGGTCTGGACAAACAGAATCACCGTCTACATCATCTTCACGGTATTCATTCGTAACGTTCAAACCGGATCGAAGTGGTTTTCGGATAATTAAATCCAACCTCGGTCTCTTCGAAACGATTAACGAAATTGGCCAATATTGATAGTCGGTTATTTAACTATCGATAAAACATCCATAAGCAATCATCTGGCCTTATCATAATTTTCCAAAAATATTCTCAAAATATCTTTATAAGATATATTTATTCAAACCCTTCCAATATTTCCATAGTGGAAATCAACTTAAATTCTTATATCCTTAACAGAATATATTCAAGTCATTTAAATACTTAGAATATTTTTTCCTCGCTTCCAATTATAATTCCTCCCTTTGAAAATATTTTCTATATTTAAAATCTCAAAGTTAACTATTTTCAAATCCTTTTCGTCCAATACTTAGGAATATTTATAGGTATATTTCCTATGATCTTTTTATCCCAATATTCAAGAGATAGCCCATTTATTTCCTATTCTCACAATTCTTTACAAATTTTATTTGTAAACCCCTTAATATTTCCAAAGTCGAATGCACTTGTCTATATCTTCAAATACCCATTTCTAATTTCTTTTATAAATTCTAATTCATTTTCCGAATTTCTCGTATTTTTAACGCTTTGGAAATTTTCTTCGAGCTCCCAAAATCCCACTATAAGATTTCTCTTCTAAAATCATACTCGTTTAATAAACTTCGTTTCCAATCTCGAGAGGATTTATAAATAAATTCAATCTTTTAAAAAAAATAAGTATTTTTAAGGAATAGTAGTTTATTTTTAAAATATGTTTAAGTAAACCAATACATTTCAAATAACGTCGATAACTCATATCCAAATCATTTTTAATAACTAATCAATTTACAAGGCTGATTAATAAAATTAGAATTTATTTCAATAAATATTTAATATTATAATAACTAATCTTTCAAAATATTCTAAATCTAAATAATAGTTTAAATTATATAGCATAGTAATTAAAAATCCCATTTTTCCAAATTTTTAATTTCTCGACAAAAAACTATTTTAAAAATCCAATATTGCCAAATTCAGTTTATAAAGCCCTCTCGATTTGTATCACATCGATTATATCTCAATTTTTACCACTATTCTCACATTCAAAAGTAGATTCCACTATTTCTTTACCAAAACGATTCCCATAACTCGTTATAAATTCACATCGTAAACTCGTTTTTCCAACTTATCCACTAATATCATTTTCCCTTATTTATAAATCTCGTTTATAAATTTATAAACTCCTTTGAGTTTCACTTATTTATAAAACCAATTTTATTTATAAATTTTCATTATTTAAATCCCTTCCTTAATAAATCCCATTTTTATTTCAAATCTATTTTTAATATCGATTTCAACTCCTTCCTATACTTTCAAGATATCATTCTCAAATCCCTTTATAAAATTTTATTTAAAAATCTCTATTTAAACCAATTTACGAATAGTTACGTATAACTCAAATCAAATTATATATTTTTTCATTCCACTTAATTTTCTTTAAAATAATCCAAATTCCCTATAAATATTTTTATATTTAAAATCTCCTTTTTAATTCCTTCGAATTCAGAAATAACTAGTTATGGTATTTAAAATACAAAATTTAAGGTCCGTGCTATTTTTCGCATTTAATAATTCAATATCACAGCAATAATCTATAACAGATTATTCACACTAATCATATTTCACTATATATGAAAATTAATTAACATTTTTGAGGATTCCAGTTGGATTCCTCCAACATGTTTCCCTACATCCACAGTTGTTAATACAACATATAAAAATACCAATCCCATTTCAGGGGGATATCGCGGTATATAGGGTCATCCGCTATTATGCGGGGCGTATAGGGTCTCATCCGCTATAATGTGCGGGAATATCACTCCAAATACTAATATATATATATATATATACTACTATATATATAATATATCGTTCATCAGATAATAATTATTAAATCAACCAGGCATTTAATAAGTAATTTCAACTATTTTTAAAATTTATCTGATAATCCAAATGAGTGAGAATTTTCTCACCTTTATTTTTTTATTGTAACCCGTTTCCATTTTGATTCCATTGCGTATATTCCGTAGCTACGAACCAAATACGGCTTGATTCTGTGCGATTTTACCTCGTACGAATTTGTTACCATATTATAAGCATTTGATTTTTAATAACATAATTCACTAAATTAACTACAACATTAATTAC
The DNA here is from genome assembly GCA_030737815.1 of Allium fistulosum. NCBI lineage: Eukaryota > Viridiplantae > Streptophyta > Magnoliopsida > Asparagales > Amaryllidaceae > Allium > Allium fistulosum. The sequence continues at coordinate 267,793,887 of CM060903.1, forward strand.
AAACGCTAAACGGTTAATTACCTCGCTGCCTTCTTCGCGTATAGGCAAGTTCCAGCTCAACTCGCGACCATGCCTCCAGGTTCGAACCTGCATACAACCACGCCACATTCCCAGCCTCGTGTCGCTCACATTCCGCCAAACCCACGCCTACAGCCACCAAGCTCCAGCCACCCACCTGATCACCTCATCAGACGAAACACGTTCATCATTTTTTTTTCATATCACGACCTCGAACTAGAATTGCGTGCACCCAAATCACCCACGCTGCCGCCTCCTGTGGTCGTTTGCCTCCTAGCACCACCGACCTCGCGCCTCAGCCAAGCCCATGCTTCGTAGGTGCGTGCACGAATTAGGGTTCGAACGAACCTAACCAGCATGAAACACTACCTCCACCCTAAAACGCGATGCACGTATGTGGCGCCTCCAGGTTGGCATCATCTTCCCTAGTCGAACCCCAGGCTTCGATTGCGATTTGCGATTTGAGCAGACACCGCGATGAATCGCGTTCTTTTCTTTCTTTAAAAGATGAGGAAAGAAGGAAGGTAGCTCACGAATTTGAACTGAGAAGAACTCGCAATTTTTTTAAACGAGGCGGCTTCCACTTTTACTCTCTTCTTTTTTTCTGGTTTTCGATTTGATATCGTGATCTAAAAAAAGAGGGAGGCTGTCGTGATTTTGAAAGAAAGAAAGGGGTGAGTACGATATGGGTGGCGTGTTGGAAAAGGTATAGTGTCTGAGTGAAAAAGAGAGCCTAGTCAAATCAAGGAAAATAAATTATTTAAATTTTCAAAATATCTCAATTTGTCTCAATTTTCACAACTCAAAATTTCGAATCCCTATCGAGGCATGCCGCCAGGCGTTCATAATGGCATATCCCTATTCTGAACACAATGGAAAAAGTTTCAAGTCCTAATTCGATCGTATGGAGAAGATAGCTTTTTGGATCCAATTATTATATTGAAATTTTTATAATAATTTCAGCGCGTTTCTATCCCATACGATCAAACGATAACTCCAAACGCTACGAAATTTGGAATCCGATAATAATATACTATTACGGATCCAATGGAACTAGTTTCGTCCAATTTCGAGACTGTTTCCCGGATTGCTATTTTAATTCGTCGATTTCAAAATTTTACGAAATCGTTTGAAATTTTAGCTTTAAAAACTTATTAACTCAATTATAACTCCAAATCAAATATTTAAAACCATTTAAAAATTCAAAATCGAACGACGAAAAATCTGGGTCGTTACATTAATAATAAATGTTATTATTGAACAAAGTACTTTGTTTTTGGACAAATTGAGTTAAATATGGATAATATTAGAATTTTGACTAATACCAAATTCCGCGTATCCTAAAGTGCTACAATTTTGATAAAGAGAACATATGTAAATTATCATTACTAAAAGGCAACTATTAATTAAGAAAATGTGAAATTGGATTTACTAAAAAGATCTATAAACGATGAATTTGACCAAACTGTCACACCACTAGCTAAGGTGACGTGTAAGCTTTAGTATTTGAATTTTTCAATCTTAATCGCTAAATGAATTCATGCTTTTGAGTCTCATAATCACATTTGTGAATTCTTCGAAAAAATCATACGATTTAATTAGTTTATAAAATGTTATAAATTAATTAATATTAAGAATTATTAATTTATTTGATGTTTTGAGTGTTGTTAAATAATTGTTTGGATGTATATATAAAGTTATATATGCTCATATTGATATATGATATCTGTATATATTTAAACATGTTTTAAATAGGAATAATTACTTAAAAAAGCTGATGGAAGTTTTGTTCCATATCGGAAACGATATGGTCGGCCATGCTAGTGTGAGAGGGAAGTTTTTGCTTGATTGAAAATTAAAGAGAAATTAAAGGGAAAGTTTTAATAAAAAGAACAGGAAAGATTTCATTCTCTATATATATTGAAACAAAATCCCCTGATTTTCTCTCACATTTATTTTTTCCTTTCTCCATTCTCTTCTTCCTTCTCATGGTCGGCCTCCCCTTTCTCTTTAGTAGCCAAAATTTATTTTGCATTTTTAATCAAATTTTATCAAATAAAATAAAATAAAGTGGTCCATCCAATTCTAGGATTCTAAGGAGAATTTACAAATCAAGGTGTCACTAATTGGCTAGATCTATAAGGTATAATTCCTATTTACGCTTGTATATTTTAGTTGTATCATTCTTATGACAATTTTATATATGTACTGTTGCCTCATCTTGATTTGGAATTAATGTTACATTCTAAACCACTTATTGATTGATTTAGTTTGATTTAATTTAATAGATTAAATCACTATACATATATGTTTTAGCCATGATTATGTTTTTATATAAACATATAATAGCTTTCTAAACAGAGCATACAATTTTTGTAATTCAATTATTTAGTTTTGAATTTTGATCATTTAGAAATATAATTTTTTTTGACATCTTACTCAAGTTAACATATGTGTTTTGACTTCAAACTTTTGATTGTTTTAAAATAAAACGGTATTGTTATTGACACTCCAGTTTTGAATATGAGGGAGCCAAAGTTTATGAGCACTCCATGCAAAATTAAATTGCTACGATAGGTACACATCCTATTAATAAAACATACATATTTTTTTACCTTTTTTCCCTTAGTTAAAACATCAAAACCTTAGATACTTTCATTTGCTATCTCCTTCATTTTCATTGTTGAAAAAGAAAATAATGGTGAGAACAAAAAATTCATCTCGATATTCACAATCAGATCCAAACTTTGATGAGAAGGTGATGCAAAGATACTTTCTTAACCCAAATTATTGCTTGTTTTTTAACAGTGGTAAAAATTAGGGTTTAAAATTACTATGTTGGACGCTTTCTTGAGTATGAAATAACCTTGTCACTTTATCATTTGCATTTCCTTTCTGAAGGTGAGTTTGGATTCTCTTTTATTTGATTAACGATTTTGGATTAAACTTTAATCGTGATTAAGGGAAAATTAGGATAAATAAAATAAAAGACAATTAGGTCAATTTGATTGTAATTTTATGAGGTGCCTAGTTTGATTAGTACCCCTCATAATAATAATAAAAAAATTTGAAAGAAAATGGTCTCCTCATATCCAAAACTGAAGTGTCAATAACAATGTCCAAATAAAAATGGGATATTTTGCAAAAAGTTCATATGTATAATTATGTGTGTGTTTCTGTGTATATGCATGTATGCACGCACACACTTGTAAATGGATTAAAACAATTCAACACAACATGTATGTGTGTTTTGAATTAATTAAAATTTATTTTAATGTAATTTTTACAAGTGTGTGCATGTGTGTGTGTATAATATTTATACAAGTGATATTTTACATATTTATCTTTATCTAGATATGAATTTAAATATATTCTACAAGTATTCATCAAAAGTATATTCTATAAGTCAATCTTATGTTTTCTTTAGCTACAATTTTGAATTTGTAACTTTGGTTTTATCAATCTATGTTAGATATTGTCAATTCAACCTTAATGTTATTAAGATATGTATTTTAGAAATATTTTATATCATCACTAAACAATTAAATTGAGGCAACCAATACATACATACATATATGTATGTATGTATGTATGTATGTATATACATATGTATATAGTGAATATATACATGGTAGATGTAAATTCCAATATCTATATATGTATACATTTATTTCGTCATTCTTTCTCATATCATCATGTCATACCCTATATGTGTTATTAATTAATAATTGTGTGTATACGTATTAGCTGTAGTAGTCCATACATAAATAATTATTTGGTTGGCCATACATGGAAGGATGTGGTCTAATTGTTGGATCTAAAATTAAAGGAAAGTTTAAAAGAGAGAAACGAAAAAGTTGCATTCGCTAAATGAAACAAAACATTCCTTTCATTTGATTGAATTTCATTCAATTTATTCTTTCAACTATGGTTGACCACTCGCTCCTTTACCTATCTTGACTGTATATTCACAGCAAATATATTTAATTAATTAGATTAAATAAATAAATCGTCAGATAAAATATGTTTTATTAAACAACTAGATTAAATCTAATGTTAAATATTAGATTTCGTAGGCTCATTAAGATCCAATTAGGTAATCTTTTTTGAAATTTATCTGTTTCATCCGCTGCAAAATAGACCGGATTCCAACAATGGTATCAGAGTCCAAATGGTCTATGTAGTCTAATTAGTCAACATTTAGGACCAACTAATTAAACGTATCTATTCGATAAGTGTCTAGAAAAGTAGTGTTTAGACTTGGAGTTGAATAATCAAGCATTTTCCCTTGCCAAGCTACCAACCTAACTCAATAGGTGGAGTAATGCAAAAGGTTCACCGATATGTAAGGCCCAAATTGACTTTGGGCCTTAGGCTATTTCGTATTACGATTTGAAAATTAAAAATATATTTTAAATTGAAATGTTAAGATTAAAATATAAAATAAATTTAAAAACTTTCAAATATTTTTTGAGAAACTAAATAATTAATTTCAAATTTTTTAATATATATTTAATTAATATGAATAATTAAATTAAACTAAATATTTAAAAAAAGTTAATTAATTAAAATCATACATATAATTGTTATAGTCGTAAATTTATCATATAATTATTTAAGATAAAATTAAACTAAAATTCTCAAATTAATTAAATATTTAATTAATTGTTTAATTAAGTAAAAGGATATTCTAAATAAACAATTAATTGAAATTTATTTAATCAGCGTTTATATATATATATATTGATATGTATATATAAACAAGACTTTAAATGATATAGTTGATTATTTATAAACATGAATAATGTGAGATTCTCTACGATAAAATAAATTTTAATTAAATTGGTTAATTGAATTAAATATGAAATATTATTTAACTAATAATAATTAAAATTAATTAAATATGAGTTAATTAAAAAGATTTATATATATATATATATTATAAGTTAATTAAATTATAATAGCTATAAATAATTAAACTCATATAACTATATATGAATAAACAAAGTATAAGTGGAACTGTAATAAACCCATACAGATTTTTGGAATAAATACATATGTATGGTTCATATACCGTGATTTCAAATGTGTTCGACACTTGAATCATGATGGTATTTCATAAGAAATACATTTTTCCTTAAATCGATATCACCCAAAGTATAGTAAAAATTATGAATCTTTAATATAAGTTATTATCTATCATTTATATGTTGATAGATTACTTGCATACGCATTGATTGTTGAGCAAACTCAAACTAGAGCTATTATGTGTAGTACTATCAATATATTGCCTAGACAAGGTTAGATATATGCATGTATTTGTTGAGCGAACTCAGGGTATGTGTATTATACTTAGGCCATCGTGAAATGATAAGTAATAGTGAATAATCTCTTTTGGTTTATTGAGCAAACTTAAGGTCGAGGTCGATATTAGGGCAAAGACCATAGTTATGAGTTGTATATGATACACTCGATAAAGAGTTATCACGTCCATTGCAGCTTATATCAATATTATTTTGCCTTGTCGCTAGTTTCTTTTTTAACTCTACATTATCATGTAACAAGGTAGTAATAAATATAGGTTTATTCTCACATTCCTAGCTTGATTACTATGCTGACTTGTTGGATCATCTATTTGATGATCTTTTACTTGATCATTTTTCAACCTAACATATAGATGTAATGCAGCTACTAAGCTTGTTGGTAGTCTTTATATTTTTTAGGAATAAATAATATTAAGTGCTCTCATTATTTTTTAGGACCACTCTTTCATAAAAATAATAATCGATAAAGAGTTATCCATTGCTTGCAGGTCTATGATTTGTTGAGCAAACTCAAGATTAGAATCCCAAGCAAGCGAGTCCTAAAACTCACTAGAGAAATCAAAAGATTTCTATATTCCTCTTAGGATTTTGAGGAATATAAAGATCTAATGGAAGCCTTATTAGAAAATGAAATGAATATATTTAACATTTCTAATATTGTAAGAACATATGCTGTACAAATTAAAATTATCTACTTTAATAAATTTGTGCAACTAATCTAATTAATAAATTTGTTTATCAATTAAAACTTACTAATGAACTAAATAGGGATTGACAAAGAAATATAAAACATATGTTTTGGATCTAGGCCAGCCGAAAGAGGTTAAATGGGTGAATTTCAAAAAAATTCCATTTTGATCTTAGTTTCATTTCATTTGTATAATATACTTTGAGTTTAATTTAAGCTGAATGTATGTTGTAATGAGTGCATCATATACATCCATGTTTGAAAGTGCAGGTGCAACATAAAGGAAGTGTATATAGCTAATATGAACATGTTTAGGTGCTGCAACTAACACCACAACAGACACATTTCCTCTTTATATATGCCTTTGTTGTCCAAAATAATATTAATAAAAAATGGAACAAAATAAGACTTATTATATATATAATTGGACATATTAAAATATATATAATTGCTTTGTTTTGTTTTAATTGAATTTCAAACCCTAGTTATAATAATGATAAAATATTAGTTTTAAAGAGTATCTTAAAAAAGGTTAAATCTCGTATTAATTTAGTTAAGAAAAATGTTGTATTTAAAAGTAGAAATAACAATAGCACCTTAAATATCTTTTTAATTGATATGTATGCCAATGAATCCGACACTATATTATATTTAGGAAACTTGTTATTTAAAACATTGTAATTTTAGAATGTTGTAATTTTGTATATTACATTCATCTCGAATCTATGATGTTTAGGAGTTGTAGTTTTATTTTGAAGAGTTATTTTGATTATACTCGCTAACATATTTGCCCATAAGCCTGCTTGAGTTATGTGTAGGTGTTTTTCCTTAAATAATTCATGTCATACCTAGGTTACTATTTCTTGTACATGTTACTTCTTCTCCTCTTGCATATATATGCATATAATAAACTTATATACATATATATGTTTAAACCTCATCTTATATGTTGAGTTTTTTCAGTTTTAGCTATTGATTTGGGATTTTCGACTTGGACCTCCTCATTCCTTAGATGAGCTTGGAGAGCCGAGCTTTGATTTGCTGCAGGACCTTCTACAACTTATTTGGACTTTTTTGACAGTTATTCATACTATTCACTTTCCCTTTGGGGTCTGGATGAGGCTTTTTCTCTCATAATGGCCCCTTCTTCGTTGCAATTTTTGGCTTTTGTGGCCATCGTTTTATTTTATTTATTTTCATGCTTTTGGGGGGTTTTATTTTTATTTTATTTGTATGGGTTCATGAGGAATAGTCACCTACCAGGCTTACTGGTAGCTCCTTTTTAAGCATGGAATAAAATTACATAGTGTTCTCCTCTTCACGGAGGACTACTCATTTTTCTCAAAAAATAGTCTAGTGTGGGCGATAAACAATCTCGAAATGATATGAAAGCCAATATAATAAAGGATATATGATATGAAGAATAATACCTGACATGTCCCTACATCCAAAGAGTTAGCACATAATAATATATGCTAATCTATTATCATCATAAAGGTGTATTATGTCCTAAGTACAATATTAAGTGTTTAGATATCCACATCCACAATACCTATGTCTTTTTGACATCCGTAGAGTGATAAACAAACATGTAAAGCATAGCGTTCATCAAACAATCCTCACAATCACTAATGCGCGTCGGATATATGATAACTCGTATGACCATCCTTTGCCAGAGACTAATGGAAAATTCTTGATTTCTCAGTACTCGAATCCGTGCAACTCTGTGGGCTAGGAAACTAGATCCCTTCATGGTATATGGATCCCTACCTCGATCCGAGGTACACATCCTAACACCCAAGTGAGCGTTCTCACGTACCCCTGCATTATGAGCATACTTCGAAACACTTTGAGTACCAACGATCCCTTTGCATGCATCCTTGAGCCCTTCCTCACTCTATTTGTTTCCATTTTCCATAATATAACCCTTCCGCATTCCATTTTCACATAGTAGAACCCTTTCGTTCTACCCACGGGCTCTCTTCATCGAACTCATCCTTATGGGTCATCCTCATGACTCCCACCATCGAGTTGTCATCTTTGGAACACCTCTAGACATCCTTCATAAGTTGTAGAATCCTCCACTCAAAGTTTTGAAGTCATCACATTGAAGCATCACATCATCACACCCCATCGTTAATCATCATTCTTCGTCACGCCATAATGTTGAATGAAAGAACACAAACAACACGATCTCCGAAGCATTACACTTCCCCCATAGAGTGTGGCCTCATATGGCCATACACCAATCATGTCGACACCTACATGATTGGATATGTCGGTGGCGATATGATTAACTTAGTCATTTTTGACTATGTACTTCATGTCCAAGTTGTCGAATGCCTTCTTTCCCCTACCCCGAATACTTGTTGCATCGCCCCAAGCACATCATGTCGGTGTCGAGCATTTTCCTTAGTCGAAATTTCTAATCCGAAAACATCCACCACTTCACATCCCTAGTCAGGCCTGATGCTTTAACCTCCAAACCCCAAAGCACTTAAATCGCCAGCCCAAAGCAAAGTCCCATAAACTAGCACCACCGACACGATTTATAGTCACAACCGACCTGTTTTGTTTATCCATGCCGACATGATTTTTAACCCCCAAACTACATCCAAATCTAATGCGACCTATTTTGCGGTCTTCATAGGCTTCAAACAACATCAGACTTCAACCGCATCATGTTTTGAACATTTTTTATATCGATTTGCTCAAAACGATGACCTGTTTACTTACCACCCTAAACGACTATCAAACAATTCATACAATCATCATCACATATAAGTAGTTCAATCATGATTTAAACACATATATTTTCATAGATCTAGTTATAAGAAAAATGATGACATGGTTGGTAAATGGCATAAAATGAATCAAAATACAACTTTAACTATTTAAGCTCGGTTCGAGAGTGTTATTAGAGTTAGATCTAGATTTTAAAACGTTTAAACATTGAAAATCATCTTAAAGTCGTATTTTCACCATATCGATGTTCATAGAATAGTAAGAGAAGTAGAATCCCTCACCTTAAACCAAATTACCCAAACTTCAAGACAATTCAAAGGTTGAACAATAGATACATGATTCCAAATGTGATCCTAATAGCAAATCTTTAATTCCCTTTCTAATCACTCCTTAATGACGTGTTTAAGCTAATTAAAGTACAAAAAAAGTGTTTTTTGGCTAGAAATGAATTGATAGAGTTTGGATTTGGTTTAGGAAGTGGGAAGTGATTAGAAATTGTTACATCTTTCTTAATTAGGCATAATTCCCTGAATGAGTTAATGGGCATAATCTGGGCCTATTTAGTTACCCATTAATCTGGCCAGAAACTGTCTAAACTTCAAACGGCTGTATCTCCTAAACGATAAGTCCAAAAAGTTATTATGACCAATCTACGGAAAGAGAAACCATTATATCTTTTCAAGGGAAATAGTCTCAACCCCTAATTCGGCTCCTATCAAAAGTTATAGGATTTACAAGATTTTAGGGTCTAAATCTTCCAATAAAAATTCTAAGGTTGAGAAATATTACTAGTTAACATTTTCCAAAGTTATAGAATCATACGACCCAATATGGTTTTAAAAATAACACTTTATGATCCTACGATATGTAAAACATTGGTCATTACAAAAAGTTTCGTAGGATTGAGTAGCTCACCGTAGGGATCATCAGCGGTATTTGTTAAGAATTTTAATAGATCATTCCGAACGTGTATTGATTACCGAAACTTGAATGTAGTTACCGTGAAGGATACACCACTCGTTCGATTATTTGAGTGAAGCTAGAGTATTCTCGCAAATAGATTTAACAACGAGATTCCACCAATTGAGGGTAGCTAAGGATAGTATTCCTTTAACTGCGTTTAGAACAAACTACATTTCATATGAGTGGTTAGTCTTGTCCTTTGGACTGTCCAATGCTCGTGCTTTCTTTATGAATCTTAGGAACCGAATCTTTCACGGACAGTTGGACAGCTCTGTATTAGTCATCATTGTAATATTTTGGTATACTTTAAAATTAAGTAAGATTAGGAAGTGTAATGACTCGCCCTTTTGACCCCAAATGTCGAAACTAATACATTCATGATATGAATGTGCCAAGAATTCAAGTGTCAGAAAGACAAATTATTAGGATAAAGAAAAGAAAACGAAATAGAACAAGGAAGGAAAGAATACAACATCAAAATCTCACAACAACATGATTACATATAATATCAAAAGACAGTACTAACTGTCCCACTAAGATACATAGCATTTCAGAGTTACAGTCATAAGTACTACCATAAGCCTGGACAGCTATAATAACCCGTCCTTACAATGCTGATATATACAATGTAGTAATGCAGTAGAAATAAGAATATTATGGTAGGTGAATGGAAGCATCCAGCTCATCTCCAGAAGCTCCAAAGAACATCAACGAAAACTGCCTTTCTTGGACTACTTGAAAGAGTACATGAGGAATTTAGGGAAAAAAAACCAAGTATCAGAAATAAATCTGGTATGAGAAACTCAAGAAATATATATGACATATAACAACACCTTTTGAGACCACATGGAATACCATAATGGTTATCCCCTCAAAAGAGCCAACCGTCTATTAAGTACATATCCTTATATAATAGATAATGTCTAAGGTGTAGAATATAAGTAAGAAATAGCTATGCTACGTTTACACCACAATAATAACTAGGTATACAATCAAGAAACGCTAAGGTACGTTTATATAAATGTGTAGGATTTCCGTAGATATCTCCTCGGACCAAGCCGAATTTGAACTCCATGACAAGGATTAGAACTACCTTCCGAGTGTTGTCTCGTTTCTATATAGGTTATACCACAAGCTAAACAAAAATTGCCAAATAGTAAAATGCATGGTACAAAGTATAAATAACTCCCAGCACCCAACAGTTGAAAGCATCTCTAGATTTGGAGTTGTTATACCCTCATAGGTTAGCTAAACCTAAAATTGTGCATCCTACTCTATTTTTGTCATTTTCGATGTCGAGGCTACGTTCGGCATCTCTCACATGGGTCTTCATTACTTAAACAGAACACGAATCCCTAAATGGATTCCATCATCTCAAACGGATCATGAACCACTACATGGATTCAATCATATCGAACAGATCTCGAATCTCCATATAGATTCCCACATAAAGCCTCCAATGAATGCTAACGTTGTCCTCTCCCTTGGGATACTCCTTAAGATAGACAGTCCCACACGATAGCAGCGTTCAAAATGTTAATGCTGACCTTTCCCTTGGCCTTAACCTTAAGATAGAAAGTTCAACTCTATAACATTTCACTTCACAACTGCTTCTAGAACAATGATCGTGTAATGGTTTTGAAGTGGTTACAGGTTCGAGTCATCTCATATCAGTACACTTTCCCCGCTTACCGGACGCACCAAAACCAATCGATGAATTTTCGATTAACTTAACCCCGGTTCTTTCATAAATAAATAGACAATATATAAGGATGGAGATATTCTCCTATCCGGATGGATTTCCTTATCCTTTGTCCTAGAAGAGCAAGATGAGTTTATATACAAAGTATTGCATTTCTGTAGATAGCTGTACCAAATAGACGTCATGTTTCTTCTAGATATTTCCTTTGTTATTTTGATCAATTTTGATAGTCGACTATCGATTATCAAGTACAGGGTAGATGATCATAGATGAAACCAAGTCTAATATAATTATCACAAACGAATAAACACACAAAGCATGATCAAGTCACACAAGTGACCTCTAATCCCTTTTTTTAATTAATAATTTTTATTAATTCAAAACCTATTTTATTAGTAAAACTTCCTTTTATCTAATAAAACTTCATTTATCAATCACTACTATTCATTTGTACTCTTTCAATACTTCAAAAAGTATTTATGTACTTAGTTCAATTGGTATAAGCATATTCGCAAATCATTAACAAGATTTTTTACCTTAAACCTTTACTTTTTCTATCTTTTTCCAAAAGATACCATACTTATAATTTCCTTCAACATATCCATTTAAGGATCTAAGTACTTTCACAAATCCATTCAAAAGGTTTAAGACTGATGCTAGTTGAACATTGTCACTACAAAACCAAAACAATTTGCTTATGTTTATCTTTAAAATATTCTTTTAAAGATCTATTTACATTCATAAATATAATCAAAATGGGTTAAAACCCAACACATTGTCACAACAAACCCAAACCCAAAACCATTCCATACTTGTATTATCTTTAAAAACATTCTTTTTAAAGATCTAAGTTAATATTTGGTTAAGTTTTATAGTCGACTAATCGACTATCCAATTAACACGATCGCTTATAGGAATCAAGGTTCGTATACTTAACTTATTTTTGACATTCCAACTTATACTATCCATCGTTCAAGAGTGAAGCCAGGTAAATTAGAGCACTGATTGCAAATCAAAGCCTTGTCTAGCCACTTCGTTCTTGACTCTCACAGATAGATAAGTCTACCTCATCGGGTTTTAGTGTTAATGATTTTCATAAACTAGTAAGAAATCAACATGATTAACACGTTTCCGACATTCCCGACTTGACTATACCTCGACCAAGAGGGAAGCTAGTAGGTTAGAGCTCTATTGCTTCTGTCCCTACTTGAACATCAATCTTAACACTCACCAATATATAAGCCTACTTCATCGGCTTTTAGTGTTAAGCATAGTTAATTACTTTTCAAATAAGTAATTAAACAAAACACGATTTAGCCACTAAGAATTTATAACCCCTTTCTAAATTATTTGTTTATAATTTAAAACCTTTTTAGAAATTATATATATAAGTATAGTAATTTATTTACAAAACCAGATATTTAATAAAACAATTTTAAAAATATTTTATTACGTAAGGTATTTGTAATTTGATAAAATAGTCAACACGTTTTTAAAAACTATATACACTTAAAAATACTTTTGTAACACTCTAAAATACTATAATAGATTTTAAAACATTTACCCAAAATATTACTTGAAAATAATAAGTTTATAATTCACTTAAAAACTTGAAAAAACTGTGTTTCCTTTATATTTAAAGTAAACCCTCTTCTTTGAAAATTCATAACTAACTCTTAAAACTTGATAAAGATGTCAAACCACTTTTAAAATACTCTAATAAGAGTTAGCAAACACCGATAAAAGAATGAAACAAAACACTTAAATTTAAATATCTTTTCAAACCTTTAAAGTCCAAAATAAAGACTAAAACGAGGCAGTTTTTCACAAAACCGCATAAGTCCATATTGATTCCTACATATCGAATAGATCATGAATTGGAACATATTATGAGTCGCTACATGGATTCAAGCATATCAAATAGATTATGAATAACTACATGGATTTGAGCAGATATCGAATCTCCAAATAGATTCCCGCATAAGTCCTCCAACGAATGCTAACGTCGTCCTCTCTCTTGGAATAGTCCTCAGGATAGACAGTCCTACGCTATAGCATCTTTCGAAATGTTAAGCTAACCTCTTCCTTGGTCTTAGCCTTAGGATAGACAGTTCAACTCTATAACATTTCACTTCATAACTGCTTCCTGAACAAAGATCACATATATGGTTTTGAAGTGGTTATGGGTTTGAGTCATCTCATATAAGTACACTTTCCCTGCTTACTGGACCTTCCAAAACCAATCAATGTATTTCCTATTAACTTAACCTGGTTCTTTCAAAAATAAATAGACAATACATAAGGGTGGAGATCTTCTCCTATCCGGATGGATTTCCTTATCATTTATCCTAGAAGTGCAATACGAATTTATACATACAGTGTAACATTCTGAATATAACTGTGCCATATAAACCTTGTGTTTCTTCTAGATATTTCTCATGTTATTTTGGTCAATTTTGATAATCGACTATCAAGTACAGGATAGATGATCATAAATAGAAACAAAGTCTCATAAACTAATCACAAATGAATAAACACACAAAGCACGATCAAGTTGCATAAGTGACCTCTAATCCCCTTTTTATTTAATTAATACTTTTTATGAATTAAAACATTTTATATCAGTAAAACTTCCTTTCATCTAATAAAACTTCATTTATCAATCACTACTATTCATTTGTAGCCTTTCAATACTTTAAAAAGTATTTATATACTTGTCTCAGTTGGTATAAGTATATTCACAAATAATTAACAAGATTTCTTACCTTAAACCTTTACTTTTTCTATATGTTTCTTTTAAAATATCCTTTCATGGGTCTAAGTACTTTCACAAATCCATTCAAAAGGTTTAAGACTAATGTAACTTAAACATTGTCACTACAAACTCAAAACCATTTTACTTTTTCTTATCTTTAAAATATTCTTTTAAAGATCTATTTACATTCATAAGTATAATCAAAAAGGTTTAAAGACCAATGTTATTAACACATTGTTACAACAAACCCAAAACCATTCCAAACTTGTATTATCTTTAAAAACGTCCTTTTAAAAGATCTAAGTTAATATTTGGTTAAGTTTGGTAGTCGATTAATAGAATATCGAATTAAAAATGATTGCTTATAGGAATCAAGGTTTGTATACTTAACTCGTTTCCGACATTCCAACTTATGATATCCCTCATTCAAGAGTGAAGCTAAGTAAGTTAGAGCACTAGGTGTATATCAAAGCCTTGCCTAGTCACTTCATTCTTGACTCTCGCAGATTGATAAGTCCACCTTATCAACTTTTAGTGTTAAGTATATTATTAATGATTTTCATAAACTGGTAACAAACCAACATGATTAATATGCTTTCTATATTCCTGACATAACTGTTCCTTGGTCAAGAGGAAGCCAGTAGACTGGAGCTCTGTAGCTTCTGTCTCTACTCGAACATCAATCTTAACAATCACAAATAGACAAGCCTACTTCGTCGGCTTTTAGTGTTAAGCACAGTTAATTACTTTTCAAACAAGTAATTAAACAAAACACGATTTAGCCACTAAGCAATTCATAACCCCTTTCTAAATTTAATTTTTTTTTAGAAATGATATATATAAGTATAGTAATTTGTTTACAAAACTAGATATTTAATAAAACAATTTAAAAGATATTTTATTAAATAAGGTATTTGTAATTTAATAAAATAGTCAACACATTTTCTAAAATCTATATATACTTGAAAATACTTTTAAAACACTTTGAAATAACTAAAATAGGTTTCAAAACATTTACCCAAAATATTACTTTCATAAACCAATTTCCTAAGTATTTACTTTCAATTAATACTACTATTATTTTTTCAAAATCTCGAAAAATGTTTTCAAAGACTCTGGGATTTAATATCTCAAATTCTCAGTTTAAATCCTCTTCGTTTATAAACCATATTTTATAAACCTTACTTATATAAAATTACTTTCTTGTATGAATCTTTTCCAAATATTTATTTACAACATACCCTATATTTCTTTTTGATTAAAATAAACATCTTTTGCTAAATCTAACTCCTAACCCAACATTGTCACCAAACGCCTTATAGTCAAATTGTTAAACTTAATTCATAAGGTGTTCGTCTCAGTGCATCTAAGAATACTCTCTACCCAATCCATGCAATGAAAAGGTACAACTGCCCATAAACTGGTCGAGTATAAATCAACAAGCAAAAGCAATAGTCAATTCTCATGCCCATAAACTGGCCGAGCATGTCTAAGCTAATCAATGAGGGATAATAGATAAACATCATTAATCCCTACATGAACTAGACTACATTATCAACTTACTTTATATATATAACCAATATATAGAAAATACATATACGCTCTCATATATATAATACACTCAACTCATGCTAGGATATTCCATTACCTTATCTCTTAATGAGTCATACCCAACCAAAGCCAAGGTTTTCGCTTAACCTAGCTCCGGTACAACATGTAACAACTCGCTCTTTCGACCCCCAAATGTCGACACTAATACATCCACGGTATTCCTATTCCAAGCATTTAAGTGTTGGAAATACAGATCGTTAGGGTAAAATAAAAGAAAAGGAAATAGAACAAGGAGGGGAAGAGCAGAACATCGGAATCTTACAATGGGACGATAACATATAATATCAAAAGACTGTACAACCTATACTTTAAGATACATAGCATTTTAGAGTTATAATCATAAGTACTACCATCTACTTGGACAGTTATGACAACTTGTCCTCACAATGCTGATATATACAATGTAGTAATGCAGTGGAAATAAGTATACTATAGTAGGTGAATGGAAGCATCCGGCTCATCTTCAAAAGCTCCAAAGAACATCAACGAAAACCTGCCTTTTTCAGAATACTCAAAAGAGTACGCGAGGAATTTAAAGAAAACAAAAACCAAGCGACATATAATGTTACGGTCGAATTTTCCATAGTCTTCGAACAGACTTAAACGATCGAATCGTACTAGCAAACGGTGAATAAATGATCCAAGGACTTTGGAAATATCATAAAAAGGAAAGAAAAAAGAAATATAAAAAAATGAGCGAATTTTTTTGAAAATTTAGAAGTTCAGGTATTTGGAAGAGCCAACTTAGAGCAAACCAACAAAATCCTTAAGTCAGACTCAAAGTAGGATAGCCTTAGAAAAACTCCAAGCGCGACCCGAAGCAATCCACGTAGAAACTCCAAGCATTACCCAAAATTGGTTCGGTACCGATCCTCGAGTCATGGATTGGTATCTATCCATAAAGACTTGGGTCAGACACATAGAAGTCTCAGGTCTGACTCCAAGCAAGCGAAGGAAAACTCAAAGCATGAAAATCTCAGAAAATCTTCAGGTCAAGCCCTAAGCAAACACTTGAATTTCTTAGGTCGAACCGCAAGTCAGTTCCAGTTAACAAAGATAGAGGCGATCACAAGGCCACCTTGAAATTCAATAACACCTATCCAACAAAGTGTTGGATCAATACTGATCCAACCCATGGATCGGTACCAATCCACAAGATTCACCAAATCCAACCTCAGCTCCTACTGTTCAAAAGTGATGATGCCAGGAGCCTATTTCAAGTTCCTTTTCATCGTTTTCATGCAATTCTCTATCGATCTACATGATCACTTGAAGTTAGCAACTCTATTCTTTCATCGATCCATCATTTGGACTTAGAGACAAGCTTATTGCATTGCAAACAAGTTGGAAATCAGGAAGCCCACAACGAAACACTCCTATCCAAGGCGATTAAAAGAATCCATAAGTTAACCTTACGGATCAGTACCGATCCAAGCCTATGGATCGGTATCGATCCATAATGGTTGATGATTTGGCCACCATTTTCTCGGAAGAACTAGTCTTGGGCATGGAGAATGAGGTGGAGATCATGGGCGAGTTTTCAGGAAACTTGTAGCTATAAATAGGAGGCTAGATGCATAGTTTAAGGGATATTTTTCACTTCTCTATAACTTTTCTATAATTCTGTTATACTCCCATGGATCCATACCGTTCCGTAAGAACAAAAGTGTAAACTGCACTATAAACCATTAGAAAAATTAAGTGGACGTAGGCAATGATTAGTCGAACTACTATAAAACCAGCATCTTGTTTCTATGTGTTTTTATTTAGTTTCTTCACTTTTTTCTCTACTATACTTGTTTGGATGTTTGTGCCATTTTTGGTTCAAACATTTTGGTGCTTTCACTAAGAATCACTTGAATTTGCTGATTTAATATTTGAAAAAAAATCAAAATGACGAGGCAATTTACTAGGAAGACCACTGGTGGAGGAAATCAACAAGAGGCAACTAAGAGGCATCCTCAGGAGCTAACCCCCATCCATCTACATAACCAAGGATGAGATGGAGACCATGATGAATGGAATGAAAGAAAGGACAATAGCATGCCAAGAAGAGATGATGGAGAATTTCTTTAGGAGAATGGCACAAATAGGAACAATCGAAGTCACTTCAAACCAGAACCAAAGTCCAGAAGCTGGAGCAAATGCACTTGGGAGCCGAGTATAACAAATCAGAACGAACCGCATACAAGTCGTACAGATCGATATCGATCCATAGGTATAGACTAGTACCGATCAACAAGAACATGGGGGCATGACCAATGTTGACTTGGGTGGAAATAATGCATGTCCATGAGATAATGCAAAGCGTTTGAATGTGAATCAAAATGCTGAAGCATTACTGAAGGAGTACGTGTCGGAATTCCCTCGTGGAAATGGAGGACAAGCTGAGAATGCAAACCTGAGAATTCCTTTAGATGATAATGACAGACTTGCTGAGATGGTGAGACGAGAAATAAGGGGTGAATTACCTAATAGAGCCTGAAGGATGTAAACAGAAGTCCATTAACTCTGAATATTCGATACTCTAAAAATCCGCTTGATTTCAAGCTACCTACATTGGAGACATATGATAGGAAGACAGATCCAACGGTTCATTTGACCAGGTACATCCGGCACATGAAGGTGTTGGGTGCATCTGAAGAGGTCATGGGATGGTGTTTCCCTTTATATCAAATAGATTTGGCGGCATTATGATTTAGACAGCTGAAGAATGGTTCCATTTGCATAGGGTCGAGTAGTGAGAAGATTCATGAAGCAGTTCTGGATCCATATTTCACGACCCAAGAATGTTATGACATTATAAGGTGTGAAGCAGAGGGCCAGTGAGTCCTTTAGGAGTTTTTCGATAAGATTTAATGGAGTGGTACTGCGGTTCATAGGCCGAACCCATTAGTGGTTCCGATGGCGGCTGTTTCGGGAGTGGCTAGTAAAATAGATTACAAGGTTGGTTTGGAACGAGATCCACAGATGGATCTCATAGAGCTTTATCATGAGGCCAAAAGGTACTTACGTCAGGAGGACACTGAAGCTGAGTAGGAAGAAATCAATGCTGTGGATGGTGGAGGAACATCCGGCGCAGGATCTGGTAAGGATAAAGGAAAATGAAAAATGGATGGTAGCTTTGGAGGACCAAAGCGGCAAAGAAGGGAACCAAAGTTCTCTTCTTTTATAGATTTGAATGAAACCCTAGAGTGGATTTACTTGGATACTAGGGGACAAATCTACTATTGGAAACCAACAAGGAGAGAGGCCACTGACTGTGAGAGGAAGTCGGGAAAGTACCGCCTATTCCTTGAGCTGAATGGGCATAACACAAATGATTGCAAACACTTGCGCGATCTGATCGAGGAACAGGTTAGAAACAACCAATTATAGCAATATGTGAAAAGCCGAGCTGAGGTTAGAAACAACCAATTATAGCAATATGTGAAAAATCGACCTGTGGTGTTGGAACAAGAGCAGCCATCATCCACAGCGAATGGAAACGACCTTGGATCAAGGTCGAGGAAAGTCATCTCTTGATTGGGATGGCAGGGAATCAAGTTCGGTTCTCACCTTCTATCTTCGTTTTCAATAAATAACGCAATATTACAGTTGATCCACACATCATGTACAGGATCTCGATCGGTGCTAGGCACACTTTGAGTTAATCAATAGGCTGTAACGCACAGTGAGGTGGCTATCATGATGTTTGACTTTATGTTTTTAATGTTTGAGTTCGATTCCATTAGATGAATCCCTGATTATTGAATCCATATGAATGCGATGACCAAGATTGATCATGGTTGTCTCGACTGGAGAGACAGGGCGATGACCACAAGGTACAAGTTCCCTTGCCGAAGAGCAAGTGAATGAACTGGTACAATATTGATCGCTTTAAGTCCCAGCCAGAGAGTAGGGACCAGAGTGCAAGAAGTAAGTCACCTCACCAGAGTGTGAGTGAGTGGGCTTGCTTGTCGTTGAGTCCCCTCGTCAGAGAGCAAGCGAATTGAGCTCAATAAGAATCCGGAGAGACCATGGATATGGTTATCGGCCCCAAACGGCCATAGATTTGATTAACAGTCCGGAGAGACCATGAATTTAATTATTGGCTCCGAATGGCCATGGATTTGATTAACGGTTAAAAAAGAACATGGATTTAATTATCGACCCCGAATGACCATGGATTTGATTAAACGTCCGGAAAGACCATGAATTTGATTATCGACCCCGAACGGCCATGGATTTGTTTAACGGTTCGGAGAGACCATGGATTTATTATTGGCCCCGAACAGCTATGGATTTGATTAACGGTCTAAAGAGACTATGGATTTGATTATCGACTCCAATAGTCGTGGATTTGATTAACGGTTTGGAAAGACCATGGATCTGGTTATCGACCTTGAACGACTAAGGATTCAATTAACAATCCAAAGAGATTATGGATATAACTATCGGCCCTAAACGACCACACATTCAATTAATGATCCGGAGAGATCGTGCTTTAGATTAATAGTCCGAAGCGATCAATAAATGAAACATTTATCGAATGCAGGATTTGGGAAATTGGGATTTATAATTTACTTCGAATGCTATTTGACCTTGGAACGATTTATTATCAATTACCGAATCGAGTCACTGAACTCGACGCATGATTACTAGCCCCCGGATGAACACAGGATGATCCTTATTAGTGATACGGCCTACGGCTTACCAATTCTGGGAAAACATGGGATCATTGTCTATGATTGACATTCAAACAAGGACTCGAATCTATGACTATCACGATTTGGAATGACCTTGGATTTACAGGTGAATCAAAAGGAACAGGATAATTCGCCACAATTTGATCGACTAATAAATAGAAAATTCAACTACTAAAGTTCCATCGATTTTGATATTTGTTCTTAAGCAAAGCACACCTTCCATTCGCAAGGCGTGCTTTGGAGGGAGGGGCAAGTGTTATGGTCGAATTTGCCGCAGTCTTTGAACAGACTTAAACGATCGAATTAGACGAGCAAACGGCGAAAAAATGACCCAAGGACTTTGGAAATATCATAAAAAGGCAAGAAAAAAGAAATATAAAAAACTGAGCAAAAAAAATTGAAAATTTGGAAGTTCAAGTTTTTGGAAGAGTCGACTCGAAGCAAATGCACAAAATCCTTAGGTCGGACTCGAAGTAGGATAGCATTGGAAAAACTCCAATCACAACCCGAAGCAATCCATTCAGAAACTCCAAGTGCGACCCAAAGTTAGTTTAGTACCAATCCTTGAGTCATGGATCGGTATCGACCCATGAAAACTCGGGTCAGACACATAGAAATCTCGGGTCTGACTCCAAGAAAGCGAAGGAAAACTCAAAGCATGAAAATCTCATAAAATCTTCAGGTCAAGCCCTGAGAAAACACTCAAATTTCTTGGGTCGGACTCCAAGTCAGTTCAAGCTAACAAAAATAGATGTGATTAAAAAGTCACCTTGAAATTCAACAATACATATCCAACAAAGTGTTGGATCGGTACCAATCCAACCCATGGATCGGTACCAATGCACGAGATTTGACCAAATCCAA
The DNA here is from genome assembly GCA_030737815.1 of Allium fistulosum. NCBI lineage: Eukaryota > Viridiplantae > Streptophyta > Magnoliopsida > Asparagales > Amaryllidaceae > Allium > Allium fistulosum. The sequence continues at coordinate 267,815,245 of CM060903.1, forward strand.
CTACTACTATTCAAAAGTGATGATTCTATGAGCCTATTTCAAGTTCCATTTTACCGTTTCCATGCAATTCTCTATCGATCTCCATGAGCACTTGACGTCAGCAACTCCATTCTTCCACCGATCCATTATTTGGACTTAGAGACAAACTTATTACATTACAAACAAGTTGGAAATCACGAAGCCCACAATGAAACATGCCTAACCAAGGAAATCGAAAGGATCCATAAGTTGATCTTACTAATCAGTACCAATCCAAGCCTATGGATCGGTACTGATCCACAATGGTTGATGATATGGCCACCATTTTCTCAGGAGAAATGGTCTTGGGCATGAAGAACGAGGTAGAGATCATGAGGCGAGTTTTCAGGCAATCTACAGCTATAAATAGGAGGTTGGCTCTCATTTTAAGGATATTTTTAACTTCTCTACAACTTTTATATAATTCTCTTGTACTCCCATGGATCTTTACCTGTCTATAAGAACAGAAGTGTAAACAACACTGTAAACCATCAACAAAGTTAAGTGGACATAGGTAACGATTACCCGAACCACTATAAAACTCTGGTGTCTTATTTCTGTGTGTTTTTATTCAGTTTCTTCATTCTTTTCTCTACTATACTCATTTGGGTGTTTGTGCCATTTTTGGTTCAAACATATAACAACACCTTTTGAGACCGCATGGAATATCATAACGGTTATCCCCTCAAAAGAGCCAACAATCTATTAAGTACATATCTCGATATAATAGAAAATGTCTAGGGTGTAGAATATAGGTAACAAATAGCTGAGGTACGTGTACTCCACAATAATAACTAGGTATACAATCAAGAACCGCTAAGGCACATTCACATAAATGTGTAGGATTTCAATGGAGATCTCCTCGGATCAAGCCGAATCCGAACTCCATGATAAGGATCAGAACTACCTTTCGAGCGCTGTATATCTCTAGATAGGATATACCATAAGGTAAACTCCATCAGTTAAATGTGTGGTACTAAGTATCAACAACTCCGGATGCCCAACAATCGAAAGCATCTCTAGATTTGGAGTTGTTATACTCTCATTGTTTAGCTAAACCTAAAATTGTGCATCTGTTTAAGGATCTAAGTACTTATAATTTCACAACGATAACAATACCTTTAATTTCCTCCAAAATATCGATTTAAGGTTCTAAGTACATTCACAAATCCTTTCAAAGGATTTAAGACTAATGTTACTTAAACATTGTCACTACAAACCCAAAACCATTTCACTTATGCTTATCTTTAAAATATTCTTTTAAAGATCTATTTACATTCATAAGTATAATAAGAAAGGGTTAAAGACCAATGTTATTAACACATTGTCACAACAAATCCAAAACCATTCCATACTTGTATTGTCTTTAAAAACATTCTTTTAAAAATCTAAGTTAATATTTGGTTATGTTTGGTAGTCGACTAATCGACTATCCGATTAAAAAGGATTGCTTATAGGAATCAAGGTTCATGTACGTAACTCGTTTTCAACATTCCAACTTAAATTATCCCACGTTAAAGAGTGAACCAGATAACTTAGAGCATTGATTGCATATCAAAGTTTTTCCTAGTCACTTTATTCTTAACTCTCACAAATAGATAAGTCTACCTCATTGGCTTTTAGTGTTAAGTATAGTATTAATGATTTACATAAACTAGTAAGGAATCAACATGATTAACACATTTTTGACATTCTGAACTAAACTATTCCTAGGTCAAGAGGAAAGCCGGTAGGTTAGAGATCTATTGCTTCTTTCCCTACTCGAACATCAAGCTTAACAATCACAAATAGATTAGCCTGCTTTGTCGGCTTTTTGGGTTAAGCATAGTTATATAGTTTTCAAACAAGTAATTAAACAAAAAACGATTTAGCCACTAAGCAATTTATAACCCCTTTCTAAATCCTTTGTTTATAATGTAAAATATTTTTGGAAATGATATGTATAATTATAGTAATTTATTTACAAAACTAGATATTTAATACCACAATTTAAAAGATATTTTATTACATAAGGTATTTGTAATTCGATAAAATAGTAAACACATTTTATAAACTATATATACTTAAAAATAGTTTTAAAACACTTTAAAATACTTATAATAGGTTTTCCAAACATTCACTCAAAATATTACTTGAAAATAACGAGTTTATAATTCACTTAAAAACTTGGAAAATCCATGTTTCCTTTATATTTAAAAGTAAACCCTCTTCTTTGAAAATTCATAAATAATTCTTAAAAAATGATAAACATGTCAAATCACTTTTAAAATACTTTAATAATAGTTAGAAAACAGTTGTAAAATAATGAAATAAAATATTAAATTTAAATATATTTTCAAACCTTTAAATTCCAAAACAAAGGCTAAAGCGATGTAGTTTTGCAAAAGTGTAAGTTTAACCACTTTTCGATATGTTACATAACTTCTTATCATCCAATATTTTTATAATAGCAAGTATACATAATAAATATCACAAATATAAAGATAAATCCATAAGGATCTCCCTATAAAGTTCCATAGAAATTGCCGAACATAAGGCAATTCCTAAGTGCATCTATAGCAACTATCGCTATAAGAGCACTTCAAATCTAAGTCCAATTTAAACCAAAGTCCAACTATAACCTATATGATTTGTTTCAAGGCTATTCATAAGTCTTTCAAGTTCATACAAATCCGTTCAAGTCCATGCATATGGATTACATATGCCATTTGCTTTCAAAGCAAGAATCAAAACCAATATTACAACATATGTAAATATCAATTCAAAGTTTCAAACAACATATAAACAGTCAAGTACAAGCACATATACAAAATATTTTCATTCAAGGTGGTGAGTAAGCTCACCATAAACTATAAAAGCAAGTCCAAGCAACCAAGTCCAACCTCTACCTTGCTAACACCTCACTTCTTACCACTACCTTGATTTGATTCAAGTTTCTAGTCTATATTTAGCTTATAGATGCTCATCGCTGAAGGGCTTTAGTGGGGTGTTTTGCTCCTTTCTTTCAGATCTAAGATGCTAGAAAGTGTTGTGATTTTGTCCCAAGGCTTGTGGCAAAGTTTGAAGAGATTTGAAGATGTTTTGAATTTATTTTCTTTTAGGAATTTGAAGAGAAGGAGATGAAAAGAGTTGATTTTTTGTTTTTTAAATTTGCAAAAGTGAATCAAAGAGGTATGTCCACTCTTACATAGGCTTTAAAGGGTGTTCCTTAACCTTGTTCTCACCCACGCATCAAGCCATGGAAGGCTCACCTCTCCACGTGTACATCACTTCTCCTTTACACCTCTTACCTTTAGCAAATGACTAAACTACCCTTACGCAAACAAATATCTCTTATCCATTATAAGCTTCTAGAACATTGTGTTTACTTTATGAATCAAAGTGTTTTAATTAGTTCCTAACATCTTTATATGTTTATTAGCTTAGCATAAAAGAGTTCTAACAACTTATGTTGGTTAAAAAGTTGTTTATCGATAAATCGATTTTCGATTACATTATCGATATTTCTTCAAAGTATTTATTTTTTCAAAAAAAAATTTCAAAACAAGTTTACCACCATTATTTATTATTTAAAAGGGGGTTAACAAGGTTATTATATCATTATAATAACATTTAATCAAACATTCAAATATTTAAATACGAAGTGCCCAAAATTCCAGGTCATTACAACAAGTGCATCTTAGATTGATGTTAGAGGCCTTGATACAGCACAAATTGAAGGCGATGTTTCCAAGTGTCATTTTCTGAAATGTTGAGTTAAATTTATAGGCTATGTTGTTTTAGAAAATAGTTAAAGTTTCGATCTTTCAAAGATAGAAACCATTAACAAATGGAAAACTCCTAAGATAATGACAAAAATGAGGAGTTTCTTGGAATTGGATATCTATTATCGAAGATTCATTAAGGATTTTCCATGTATAGCAGCAACTTTGACTAAGTTTACTAGGAAGAATGAGAAGTTCATGTGCATCGATAAGTGTGAAGGGTCGTTTCAAGAGTTAAAAAGGTTATGAACGAATGCACCTGTTTTGGTTATGCTGAAGGGAATCAGGATCTAGCTATTTACATTACGCCTATGGAATTGGTAGGAGTCATGTTAATGCAAAGAGGGCATGTGATTGCTTATGCATCTCGATTGTTGAGATCACATGAAGTTCACTATCCAACCTATGATTTGGAATTGGTAGTTGTGATCTTTGCATTGAAGATTTAGAGATATAAATTACTGGGAGAACTATTTCATGTTGTACATGGACCACAAGTCTCTTAAGTATAGATAGAATTCCTGGATGCATAAGACTCTGATATAAAATATTGCCGAAAAATGGGAACGGGGTTGCTGATGCTTTATTTCGGAAGCAACATAATATTTGTTAGCCATGATCATGAAGTGGAAGACTTTGTAGACATTAACTTCCAATGGTGTGCATATTAGGCTGAATATGGGATCAAGTCAGTATCCGGATACATTAGTAAGTCTAAAAGTTTGTCCAACCCTTGTTGATATGACTACTTGTAACAACCCGAGAATTTTAATGATTTAAATAACGTAATTAACTAATTTTTTCATGAAAATAAATAGTAAAATTTAGCAGTGAAAATTTGATAGTTGGAATACGTCTATTTAAACATAGCAAGTGGTAGATTTTCACCAGATTATATGGAAGTTTGTTTGATTGTGAAATTTCTATTTAAAATATTAAATTAGTTAATATTTAATGGAAATAAAATATTTTTGAAATCTGAATATTTTTATATAATAAAAATGTAAATCATTTTCTGAGTGAGAAGTCATAATTCGTTTCACTAAATTTGAACTGCTCTAGCTCCGTTTAAATTATTTTCGACGATTTAGCCGTAGTTTTGGCAACGAATATCGACTTTTGATAGGATGGTCGTATCGTTGATATCCATGTACCATTCTGTTCGTCTTGTCATGCTAATCTCCGTAGCATATTCATTTGTGCATTTCGGCGTCCGGTGCATGGCAAAATCTGCGAAACGGTTAGCCGTATCGGTTCCGTTTTGAGTCTCTTGTGTGTTCTATGTCCATTTAATTTTCCCTCGGCTGAAAACAAATGGTCATTAACTTTTAGTATTTCCAGAATTTAATTTTGACCTTTGCTATTTCCACTTTTTCAATATTATTGTTGGTTCGTTTCCCCTTTTCATTCTGATCTTGCTTTGAGAATATATAATAAAATATTTGTTTGTATACATATTATTTCTGTAACCTTCTTTTTTTATTTGTTTTATGATGTCTGCTCATTTCCCATGGCCTTGCCATCTTCTCCTACACCCGATTTTACTCGACTCCACTCCATCGCCTAACAGCCAAGCAACACTCATCTCCCACCTGCTCATTTTCTTGCCGAGCACCACAACCCACTGACAGCGGATCGACACTCCCATCAACCCCACCTTTCGAGCTCGTCCATCATACTCGAGCACACACCTCCAGATCCGCCTTCCACCCATCAATGCAACCATCCCCTTGCTTCCAGATCAATCGCCTATTGCTCAACCCTCCAACACAACTCGACCACCGAACCCTCTAGCAACCGGTCACCTTCCCAGCCCTCTCACCTCCTTGACTGACCGCTGCCAAACCCTTCCACCTCACCTTCGCCCTGACAGCACCCAAGCCACCCAGTTCATCTGCCCTCCACCTAGCTATGACCCTCCACAATCCCATCCTCCTCGGGCCGCCACCTTGCAGCTCCAACCCACAGCACCTGGCCAGCCGAGCAACCAAGATCAAAAAACCCACTGCCATTAGCCCGTACTTCCACCCTGAGTACAGCCGTGCCAAGCTTTCCCCTCTTTATTATAAAAAAAATATGAAGCATGCACATATATTTGCTAACCTGCTCATGCTCATATATTTATTTGCATGGAAGACCAAGTTTCTCTGGATTAGTTTTGTGTTTGCTTCTCCTTCATTTTCTTTTCATCCACCATCTACTTTTGTTGCTACCGATTCTGTTGTACAGTCATTTGGCAAGGCACTGCTAGTTCAGTTTATATATATTTTGACCCATCGAATTCAAGTTCATTTTGCTTTGTTCTCCGCTGTCCGGAATTTGTCGCAGCAGTTATTTGCTTAGTCCGCGCTTATCCGTGTTCATTGCATCTCATTCTCGTTATTTCTCTAGCTTCGAAAGGCGAGCGATCACTCACGATTAACATTTTTATGATAGAGAAAATTTTCAGTAAATTTGTCAAAAAATTCATCCATAAACCAAGAAACATGTCAGGAAGCTCCATGCTTCCATCGGTAAGATATGTTAATCAAAATATTATTATTTGAAATATATATTATTTTTAATAATCATATCCAATCAGTTCTTTATATCCCAATAGTACTGCATATGTGAGAAGATGTAACTAATTCAACCAAGACGGCAATGTACTAAAGATTTACCAAAATTTGCAAAATGTGATTTGAGAAAGCTTAAAGACATAGCAATCAAACAATATTTTGACAATGTCAAAGATGGTGACGTAAGTTAAAGCTCTATCTTATCTATGTTAATCAATATCACTTTAACTCTTAATTAGAAAAAAATTAGCATTATATATTTTCTTCTATCATTTCTGACCATACATACTATCAATTATTAACTCATACATTGTATCACTTCCAATACTTGATATCATTTTTTGTCTCCGCATATATAAGTTTCAAAACTTAATATAATTTGTATCTCTGCATAGTATCAGTTTAGCTTCTACATAGTATCAGTTTAAATTCTTGGTATCAATTTTGTCTCTGCATAGTATCAGTTTTGTCTCAGTATAGTGTCTCTTTTTCTTATAGTAAAAATTCAATTATTATTGTAAGTTTTAAGATAATATCATAACTCTTCTCTCCGTTCCTATCCTTGACCATGTTGTTGCCTTTACCATCCCTTCTGTACCTCCCCACCATACCATACCTTCTCTTACCCGTACTCTCTCTGCTCCTCTGACTGCTGTTTGTTCTGACCATACTTCCAACCCTAACCTTTTGCCTGCTCTGACCAACCCACTACCCCTTCACCCATTCGCCACTAAGCAGTCTTCCCATGTCCCACTTACCACTGACCGTATCGACCACTCTACCACTAACCAGCCTACACCCGCTGAAACCACCACCCTACCTAACACCTACTCTACCAACTCTAATGATCCAACACCACTTCTCTGGTCCACCCTCTTCAAAATTAAACCTTTAAATGCTGGGAAGTACTTGCCGATATGCTTTGATCTGAACTACTCTAGCAAGCCGCTTCCCGTTCCGCCGACTGTTGTTGTTGAAGGTAAAAGCTATTGGAAAAATCGGTTGGTTGGTTTCTTCTTGGATGACTGCTTGCCATACACTACTATCGTTAATCATCTCAAACGAACCTGGAAACTCAATGGTACTTACACTGTTAAAAAAGATAATGCACATTACTATTTCGACTTCACATCGGTCGAGGATCGCGATAAGATTCTTCATGACGACCCTCTTTTCATTAAAGGTAAGATGTTTATTGTAGCTAGCTGGACACCTTCCTTTGGCAATATTGAATCACATATAACAAAAGTTCCCATCTGGGTTCAATTCAACAACATACCACTCCTTATTTGGACAATATTGGGCATCAATTGGTTAGCATGTCACTTGGGTGGTCTCTTATGTTATAATGAAGCAACAAAAAGAATGACTAGTCTGGGTTATGCAAAATGTCTTATTGAAATTGATGCCAGAAAAGAACTACCTAAACAGATTATTATTAGTGAAGGAGATAATGTCAATGTGGTGGAAGTTTCTTATGGCTGGATTCCTCATATCTGCACTTCTTGCGAAGCTTTTGGTCACACTGGTATGCAGTGTCCCAAAAATTTGCTCATACATGCCTCTCCACACACCCCTGAACTAGTCACCATTACTGCTTTGCCCACTGATCAACACCCAAACTTATCCACCCATATCCCGAAGCAACACATCAAAAAACTCGGTGCACCCGCTAAACGTACTCCAAGCACATATGTAGCCAACTTTAATCCTCATGCTGATCCCCAACCTATTCTACCTACCCACACCTCTTACTTGACCAGCTTTGTCTCGAAGCAACACCACTTAAAACTCAGTGCTCCTGCTAAACAAACTCCAAGCACATCTTTAGCCAAAAATCCTACTCATTTTTTTTTACCTTACAACAATCACAACACAACCAACCACACCATTGCTTTACCTCGACCTGTTCACCCTACCCATAGTTTGGTTAACCACTCCATGCCTCTTCCCACCAAACTGCATAATAGTTTCCAACCCCTCTCTGATACTATGTGAATGGTTTCTGACATGCACACCCTTGGTCCTGCACTACTTCTCAACAACCCAACCTCTAGCTTGATCAACCCTGCACCACTGATAGTACCCCAACCCAGCCCACCCTCCCTTCTTCAGCCACCATAGCACAAACCAGCACCACCACTAACCCTGCTGCTCCTCATCAATTTGGCACATCACCTCTGAACTCATTCATAACAAGATCATTACACCTTCATCTTTCCTTGACCAACATAATAACTTATAAGCTATTCTTCATAATTCTCCTATCACCTCAGACACCCCCTCTCCTCCCTCCTCTCCCCCACTTTTCTCCATTAATCATACCTCTACATCCCCAAGCTCTCATCTCGTCTATGAACCCACCATTCCATCTTCCTTCACCACTAACAAACACAAAGCTAAGAAGAACAAAGCATTTAAGGGTAAAATCAGAGACAAACAACAAAAATCTGACCAAGGCAGCTTGATCTACAAATAAATGAAGATGAAACAGACACTCTTAACAACATGAACTCCTCTACCAGAACGCTAGATCCGGTAAGACTGGTAGGAAGCTACATAGAACGTCATCATGTTAGACAACATCTGTGCATGGAATGTCAAGGGTGCTCACCTGACTATAAAACAAAAGGAGATACAAAACATCATCACCGATCAAAATCTTGACATGATTACAGTCCTTGAGACAAATCTCAATAAACTTAAGACCAAAAAAGCATGTAAATACATCAACTCCTCCTGGAGACATACAAATAACCTTGATGCAGCCCCATACGACCATATCATGGTCCTTTGGAACCCAACCATATACTCCACCACTACTGTACACTCCACTGACCAGTTCATTCATCTCTCTTGCACCCACATCCTGACTTCTACACCCTTCTTCATCACCTTCTTTTATGCCTTTAATAATTATGATCACAAATGCACCATGCTACAACAAATTTGCTCCCTCAACCCAATAACTGCCCCATGGATCCTTCTGGGTGACTTTAACTGCATGTACCTCTCCCATCAGAAACACGGTGGCACTCCCCTCTCCCTGCTTGACCTCACACTTCTTCATCAAACCCTTTCTAGAGCCACAATCATTCCCACACCCACCACTGGTCCCTCTTTTACATGGAATAACAAGAAACACTTGGGTCCTAGAACTTTATGTACTCTAGATCACTATTTCATTAACCACCATGCCATGTCCTCCTGGCCTTCCGTACTGTCCCAAGTCTCCCCCCTACTTTTGATCACTGCTCTATCATTGCCAAATGGGGTGTCAGCCCCATCAAAACCTTTCCTCCTTTTTAATTTTTTAATTGTTGGACTAAACACTTGGAATTTGAACATGTTTTCCTACAGGGTTGGAACACTACTTCTACAGGTAACCCCATGTTTGTTTTACAATAGAAGCTAAAGCATTGCAAGAAACATATAAGACTACGGGCTACTGCGACTTTTGGCAAGGGTGCAAAGATCAGCAAAGAGATCAAATAACTGCTTCAGGCAACACAAACACAAATGTTAGCACAACCAAACAACCAGCAACTATCCATTGATGAACATGAGCTAACAAACAAACTTGCTAATGCCATGGATGATGAACTTGAGATGATTAAACAAAAGATTGGGAAAGACTATCATTTTGAGGGTGATAGAAACACCACTTTCTTCCACATCACTCTTAAGATAAAACATACCAGATCAAAAATAGTTAACATCTATGACAGGCATGGTGTTGAACATGATGATGCACATGAAATTAATGATGCTTGTGTTGACTTCTTTCAACAATCCCTCAATGACACATCCTTCCCTACTAACATTTCCAACTTTCCCTCGATTGGTTTGCCAAGAATTAACAACATAGAGGCTAGCATCATAATCTCCCCAATCTCTAATGCGGAAATTAAAACTGCTCTTTTCAGTCTCAACTCTTGCAGCACTGGAGGCTCTGATGGCTTTAATACTCACTTTACAAACACACCTGGCAGCACATTGCCCTTATCTTTTGCAAAGCCATCCATCATTTATTCAGAAAAAACAAGCTCCTCACTGGTATTAATACCACTAACCTAGCCATGATACCCAAAATAAAAAAACTCCACTATTGTTGAACACTATAGACCAATAACATGTTGTACTGTTATATATAAATGCATCACCAAGATCATAGCAACAAGAGTCAAACCACTCCTGTCGAGAATTATTGATCAGAACCAAACTGCTTTCCTCTCCCTGAGAAACATATCTGACAATATTCTCCTCACACATGAACTACTTAGAGCATATAACACTAGTAACATTTCTCCTCGCTGTATGCTTAAACTTGACATACAAAAGACCTTTGACTCCATCTCATAGCTATCTATCACTGCCATTCTTGCTTCTATGAACTTCCCTAAGGCATGCATTGCCTGGATCTACACTTGCATCTCTACAACAAAATTCTCCATAGTTATTAATGGTACTGTTATTGGATATTTCACTTCATCTAAAGGAATCAGGCAAGGGGATCCGCTGTCTTCCTATCTCTTCATTACTATGATGGAAGATCTCAACTATATGATTAAGTTAAATGTTTGAAACAAGACCTTTTCTCTACACCCCAAATGCATGAATCCCATAATCACCTCCCTCATGTTTGCTGATGACCCAGTCCTTTTCACTAAGCTGAACACCACCTCCTTTAACTCTATCCTCCATTGGCTCCAAGTGTTCCATACTATGACTGTTATCCAAATCAACAAATCAAAATCACACATTCTTGTTGCTGGGCTTAATAAACATGATCGTAACCACAGTACCATTCTATCTACCCTCAACCCAATGCCAATCAACTCTGTCTACCTTGGTATTCCTCTCACCACCTCTAGAATCACTTCCTCCCGATACTTGTCCTTATATGAAGCCATCATCTCTAAACTTACAGCTTGGCCTTGTACACTCCTTTCACAAGCTGGCAGACTAACCACAGTTACCTCCATTGCCTTTGGCATTACAACCTACTGGTCTAGAATGTTCATGCTGCTTAAGAAGCTCATTAGTATGATAAACTTTGCACTCAACCTTTTTCTATGGCATGGAGAATGCAACTCCAGGAAAATAGTTCCAATATCCTACCAGAAGATTTGCAAACCCAAAAAGTATGGAGGCCTTGGTATCCCAAACTTGAGGCTATGGAATATGGCTGCAGCAACTAAACATATTGATGCCCTACTTAATCACAAAAAAACTATCCTTGTCAAATGGATGGAGAACAATTACCTTCATCATAAACACTTTTGGACCATGGACATGCCCCTGAACACAAGTTGGCTCTTTAGAAATCTCCTAAACATACGAACCATCCTGCTTCCCCATGTCATCTACACTACCCCCCTCGTAGCAGCTACTCCTTTTGGCATGATCCTTGGGGTGGTTTGAGAATTATACTACATCAAAAATTAAACTATGAGCTTAAATGCCTAACTGGTATACCTGATTGTGCACAGGTATGAACTTTCTATAACCATGATGCAATTATTCTTCCTTCCTCGAGCAACCCAATCATCACAGATCTATGGAAGACTATTAAGTACCAATATCAAAAAGCTAAGATACAAGGCCTCCTGTGGACAACACACCGCAAACATCACTCGATTGGCCTTGTGTATAGAGGCTTGAATCAACATGATACACTAGAACCTGACAACTGGTATAAAAGAATCTGGTGTACCGATGACAAACAACGAGATAACTTACTTCTATGGAAGATTCATAATGCTGCCATAATGACCAAATATAGATTACATGAACTTGAACTTATCCCTGATAATATGCGTGTCTGCTGTCAAGCACACCCTGAAACTTTCACCCATCTATTCTTCGAACGCCTTGATATCTTTGCTATGTGGAAGGATATCCTAGGCTACTTACACTTACCTGCACCGCAGCAGGATCACACACTCGAATAAAGAAGAATATATAGGAAAATGATTCAAAAAGATAGGAAGACGAGAACCCTGCGTTGTGCGGTTAAAACTTATATTCGTATTATATGGAGAAAGAGGAATAAGCAAATTTTTGAGAACATTTTTCGCCCGCCATTGGATATCTTGAGTGAAATGAAAAATGATATTGCCCTAAGTATGTAGTGGTGGACTACAAAACAACAAACATCATCAACTCGAACTTGGGCTGTGCACTGACACGTGCTCTGTTTTTTTTGTTTATTGGTTTGTTTTATTTCCTATCTTTTTCTTTGTTACCCTTCGTGCTTTTTTCCTTTATGGCAATCCTTGGTTTTGCTTTTAAATAAGAGCTGGTAGGGGACCATGATAAAAACCCCGCTTGCCTTTGCAAAAAAAAAAACTAAACCAAAATTTTCCATAGCAATTATACAAGTGAAAGAAATAACTAATCTTTTTCCACATGAAGAAAGACTTCTTCAACCAACAGCTATAAAACAACAATTATGCAACAAAGAAAAACAAAAGTAAGGGAAGAAAGAAAATTTGAAGAAGCTGAAGAAAGTATAGGATCATTTGAAGAAGACATAAGCATTAGAGTCTTCTAAATGCATATAAAAGATTTGGAAGATGAAACCAAAAAAAGAAAGAAAGAATTGGAAAAAGTAAAGAAAATGAGAATAGAAGCTGAGTAAGAAATTCTAAAACTAAAATAAGAGTTGAGTGAAATGAAGTCAAAATTGCAAGAGAATGAACAAAAAAATTCATACGCTGAAGACAGTGAAGAAAAATTTGAAACTGAAGTGAACAAAGATAGTGAAGAAAATTTTGAAGAGAAAAATGCCAATTCCAATGTACAAAAAGACAATATAGCAACTAAAGTGAACAATGATACATGTATAGAGATGAAAATAGAAAATGCAAAAAACATATTCGCAACAGAAAAAAATGAGGAAAATGAAGAAAGAATAGTAGAACATGATATACAAAAATCAACAGAAAGAGCAACTGAAGTGCACAAAAATGTGCAGATGTAAACAGAAAGTGAATTGCTCGAAAAAGTGGAAAATGAAGAATCAAAAAATTAACAAAGAATTCCAGAGCATCATGTAGAAAAACCTGCTCAAACACCAACTGAAATGCATCAACAAGTGGAGGCAGAAACTGAAAATCAAGTGCAACAAAAAGAAACAGAAGATGCTCAAAATATGGAAGAAGATACCACTATCAAAAGCCAAACTTTACCCTACCATGTTTCAGTACTTGACTTCACTCCTCCAACTTTCAAACTATATGACACACAAGAGTTTAAAACGGAAAAAAACGAATAAGATTATGAAAAGAAATCAACAGAACCTGCTGGTCGAAAAGAGAAAACAACAGTGGCAAAATCAACTAGCCGAAAAATTAAAGAACGAAAGAAAAACAACTTCTTATATCCAAAGACTAAAAGCAAGAACAAGAATAAGAAAACAAAGCGACGGCTTTGACTATGGTCAGAAATAGAAAAAAATAGCAAATAAGCCAAAACTCCAAAAAAACAAAGATGATGAAAATAAAAGTACGGAAGAGGACTTCCCAAAGCCACTTGCAGTAATAGAACCAATACTTTCAGAGATAGGACTTGGACACTACAAATTTTCGATATATCTCAACATAAAACAACAAAATGTAATTAAAACTTTCTTTTCTCTGACATCAACACAAAAGTAAGTTTACAAATATTTATACTAATGTTACATATGAAAATAACTTTAATTGATTGATACAAATCTTGTTGTTAAAACAGTGAAGTAGCATGGTAGGATAATGACATAATAAAAGGAGGATGTGTGATAACAAAAAAAGCATTACGACATATACTTGAAGGAAATTATACAGATGGGCATGTACATAAATTTACCCTTTTCTTTAATAATACTGATATCAATCAAAATTAGTACAAAAATCAATACCTAATAGCTTTTGATTCGAATTCATGCTTGGTTATTTTATGTTACTAACAAAACTGATACCTACATATATATTCAAAAATGATACATAGTTTTTATTTGTTATAACTTGATGCTTTGAAATTTAATTATTTTGTTCACCATCATATATGGCAGAAGCAATACCATAGTAGTACAAAACTGATACCAAGTAGTTCTTTGATTACAATTAATGCTTCGTTATTTTAGAAATTATTTTCACTATTGTGTAAAAAAACCAATACCTGTATATATGAAAAACTGATACCTATTTTCTGCTTTGATAAGTTAATGCTCCATAATTTTAAATATTTATTTTACTGTCATATATGACCAAAATAATATCGAAATAATGCAAAACCGATAACTAATAGCAATATGTTTGAAGTTGATGCTTGCATGCTTTCTAAATTACTTTCACTATAATTTACATCAAAACCGATACCAAAATAAAAGCAAAAATGATACCTAGTTTCTGGATCATAAAATATGACGGTAGTTACTTATAGAAAAATATTTTGAGTACTATGTACAACCAAACTGATAACAAATCAATGCAAAATCTGATACCCTCAAGCTGTTTGAATTTAATTTATGCTTTGTTATTTTTATACTTTTCAATATACATAGCCACTATTAACATCACTGATACTATTTATTATTTAATATTGCTTCACTAATAAAAAAACTAACGATTTCCTATTTTTAATACAGATAATTGACTGGTATACATCTATATGTGGATCCGCAGAACATAACTATGCATTCACGACCACGATGACGGTAAATAGAACTTTAATATGAAAGTACATACTAATCGCTTCATATATTAAATTATAACTTATTTTCATATTCAACAAAAAGAAGTTGTTTGTGGTATAAAAATTTTAAAAAAAAGTTTGGCCCTGCCTATGCTTGAAAAAATTCTACAGGACAAATATACAGAAGATGTTTATTTTCCTTTGCATTGTGAAAATCATTGGATGTTAGTCACTTTGACATACCCAACAATGCAATGGTGTCATGTTGATTCTAGACGTCCTAGAAAATTTAATGAAAAAAATAACTCTGGTTTGAAAGAAACTATGAAATTGGCATGATGTTTTTTTAAAATATTACTTAATGCAATTAAAACAAGCGAACATAACCTAATATTTTATCATATTGTCTTTAATAGAGAAAACAAATAGAAAAAATGCTTCAAGAGGTCTGGAAAAAGAATAATATACAAGATATGGAGGTGAAGCCAGACGAAATGCATCAAATCAAGTGTGCACAACAAGAAGAGTGTAACTACCCAAAATTTCAGTCATTCGAAATTAGGATATTTAATTGATTTTAAATATTCACAAGTAAATTTTATAAGTTGAATAACTTATATTTCAAATATCTTGATTTAATTGGATAATTAAATTATTTAATTTAATATTTGAAATTGCAGAAATAATTGAATTTTGAATTCAATCCGAATGAAAATGATTTATAAAGTTGAATTAAATTCTATTTGAATTGGAATGATGTTAGAAAACTTTTAATATTGATTTAAAAGTTAATTTATAGAAATTGAAAATTTTAACATTTAATTAACGTGTAAAAATTGTCATTTTTGACACTGTCTCGGATTTCGTCGAAACTAGTTTCATTGGATCCATAATAGTGAGTTATTATAGGATTTCAAATTTCACGTCAATTGGATTTACGGTTTGGTCGTGCGAACCTGAAACGCATAGGAATTTATTTAAGTAAATTTAATTAAAATAAATCGATTTGAAAACCTATCTTTCAAATACGGTGGAATTGGCTCCCGATATATATTTCATTATATTCAGAATAGGGGTAAAACTTTATAAACGCCAGGCGGCACGCTTCGATTGGAGTTCGAAATATTTTCGGATGAATAGTGTCACGAAATTTTATATAAAAGGACCTCACTTTCTCCATTTTTCACAAATCCTAGGGTTGGAAGCCCTAGCCGCCACTTTACTTTTAATGGCCAGAATTCTCCCAAATTTTCCCTCCGATCTCTCTCAATCCGTGAGCTATTAACAAAATTTTCCAACTACAAACTTGTAGAGCACCTCAATATCTATAAATCCAACGGCTACAATCGAGAATGGAGCGATGGATCGGCGGCAATTCGGGTTCAAACGTGCACGTTCGTGCAAGTTTTCCTAAGCTATAGGGCAGCAGAGTTTGACGTGGTCTAGGCCAAAGGCGGAGCTCGCGTAGGCGCACGCGTTGAGGGGTTTGGATCGTGTTCTAGGCGATCGATGGGGGAGCATAAATCTAAGGGAGGACGGCGGCTATATGTTTCGAACACGTACAGGAGGAAACGCGCGTGAAAGAGAAGAAAGGGATGTGGCCTAAGGTAACGATTACCTTTCACATATCATGTATCACATCACTTTGAATGCCACATTGCCATTTCCGTTGACTACTAATTGCCTTCCACAAAAATACAACCCAGAGCTCGTATGTCTCAAGGAGGGTGTTAAGCTAAGAGAAGTTGCCTTCTCCACCAACACTGATGTATGTTTGTAAAAACCAATGTACATAATAATAGAAATGCAAGGTCAGACACTCGTCCATACAATTTGTCCAGGAACATGACAAACCGAAGGTACTTTCCTACCACATCCTGTCGGGAAATCCCTAGGATTTGTAGCGAATAGTCCTTGCATTGGATATTTCATAACGAAGAGACTACTGCTAGTGGATGTAAATTGGTATTTTAACCCCAAACGATCAACAAGCAATCCTTCACTATGAAAATCCTAAGTATCAATATCATAACAACCTGCACAATCGAACGCGTATACATCGGTATGAAGTGGTTTTCAGATAAATCTGATCCCGGTCTCTTCGCACCAATAACGCAAAAGCGTTTCTCAACCTCACACAGAAACTAAGTCTCATAGACGTATCACGTCTCCAACTTTCAACTTGCTATCCTTCGGCCAAGAAGTAAGCTCGATAGATTGGAGTAATACTCTGCACTACACTAATCAACATCCTCAACACAAACGATAATCAAGCCTACACAGAAGGTTACGTACTAAGTGTACGACTAAATAATTCCCACATCAAGTCGAGGAACTAAAATGGCCAAATTTTTGATAGTCGGTTATTTAACTATCAAAGCAACAAACAAATATTTAGCACCATAAGCAATCACTAGGCCCTTTTAATTAATCTTTTATAAATTAAATCACTTTCCAAATATTCACTTCAAATTATCTTTAAAAAGATATATTCTCAAAACCATTTCAATATTTCACTATTGGAAAACGTTTCCATACACTTATTTTAATAATAAGTGAATTCACAATTTACTTTATTTTCAAACCATTCAAACTTCATTTTATAATATCACTTTCCAAAAATATCCATTTTATTTAAAGGATTATTCACTATCCAAAATCGTGAATATAATTCTTTTACCAAATTCATTACTTCTATACATTTATTAAAAGGATTATCCACTGTCCAAAATCGTGAATATAACTCCTTTAATAAGCTTTCATATTTAACTTATCAAAATAAATTGATTTCACATTTATAAAACAATATTTATAAACCCCATTTGTATTTTTTAAAAACTTCAATTTATATAATTCCTCTATTAACAAATTCCATTTATAACTTCATTTATATGCCAACATCCAATTATAAGTTAATTTACTTATAAATCTCTTATTTACAAATTTATTCTTTTATAACTTCATCGATTCATAAATCTTATTCACTTATAAGATTCATTATAACTCCATTTTAAACACTTATAAAGCTCCTTTATGATTCCATTATTTTTATTTATAAAATATCAATTTTATAAATCTTATACATAAACCATTTATAATAAATTAAATTTTAACTTATTTTACAAAATAGTTAACTCCATATTTCAAAAATCATATTTTGTTTCCATTTAAATAACCTTCTTCTTTTAATAATTTACAAATCATTATTAAAACTTATATAACTTCAAAAATCACTTAAACAGCCTTTTTAATTTGAAATCACCATTTTAATATTTTTAAAATTCCAAAATATGGTCCAATGCTACAACAGCACTAAATAAGGCGATTCACATCAATCATATCCATCATGGCATCCAAATCATCATATATCATATGATAACAGCATATATAACAATATCTGTAAATAAAATCAAACGCTGGTGAGGAATCCAGTTGGATCCCTCCAACCTGTCACCTGCAACAAATATACATATTAGAAAATTTGTACAATGTCTACTTCGATGCAGACGCGCATACAAAGGGTCATCCGCTCATACACAGGAACGTATAGGGTCTCATCTGCTCCAATATGCAGGAATATATCCAAATCAATCAATATATATATATATATATAATATCATATATCATCTAAACAATCATCAATCAGCATAAATAAATTTATTCTCACTTACATAAAAATATAAGCGAGTCAGAAAGAGTGAGTTGTACTCACTTTGATTCCAATCGTCGTTGTAGTGTTTTACTCCGAATAAAATTAAACGAACATTTAATTTTACCCAAAATTTCTAGCAGCTCCAAATCAATCAAAACTAGCTCCATCGCGTAGTGTTCGCGAATACGAACCCAACGCCGCTTGTTTCGTCTAATTCCGACCTCGTATGAAGAAGTTATACAATTTAAAGTTTACACGAATTTATATATATTTAATTTACAATTTCTATTTTATTTTAATAACCTCAAACGATCCAGGACGTTTGTTCCTCAAAACAAGATCCAGGCTGCGTGCTTTTGCTTCTTCCCTTCGTTCACGTTCAAATCGTGAAACACATGTAGCCGCCTTTTACATCTAATTGTCGCTCCTTCCACGATTGCTTCGACGACGATCAGGGGCCACCACGTCGTGCGCCATCCTCCACTGCACCCACAGCCAAAGACCGGTAAAACTCGAGCCCATATCCATCTCGAATATTATGCACGAACGTGTAGCGTTCAAACCCATTTTGTCATCAATCCATTTCACCATAGACGACCATAGCCGTTGGATTGATAGTACTCGCTACGCTCTGCATTATTATAGTTGGAAGTTTCGGCTAAAACTGCGTGGATGGGGAGATAAACGAGGAGGAAGGAGGAGTGTTTTTGGCTATTGAAATAATAATGACGGCTGTAACCCTAGGGGAATTAGGGTTTGTGAAAAAAGAAAATGTTGAGGTATTTTTATAGAAAATTTTCGCGCACTATTAATCCGAAATTTTTTCGAACTCCAATCAAAGCATGCCGCCTGGCATTTGTAATGTTTTACCCCTATTTCGAAAACAATGGAATATATATCGAGAGCTAATTCCATCGTATTTGGAAGATAGGTTTTCGAATCGACTTATTTTGATTAAAAATTACTTAAATAAATTTCTACGCGATTCAGCTTCGAACGACCAAACCGTAAGTCCGATTGGCACGAAATTTGAAATCTTACAATAATATAACATTACAGATCTAATGAAACTAGTTTCATCAAAATCCGAAACCATGTCAAAAATGACTATTTTTACACGTTAATTAAAACGATAAATTTCCAATTTCTATAAATTAACTATTTGTTCAATTTTAAAAGTTTACCAACATCATTCTAGTTCAAATAGAATTTAATTCAAATTTATAAATCATTTCCATTCATATTAAATTAAAAATTCAATTATTTATATAATTTCAAATATTAAATTAACAATTTAATTATCCAATTAATCATTATATTCAAAATATAAGATATTCAACTTATAAAATTAACTTTTGAATATTTAAAATCAATTAAATATCCCAATTTCGAATGACTGAAATTTGAGGTCGTTACATTCTCCCTTATTTAAAAGAATTTCGTCCTCAAAATTACTAAGTAAGAAAAAGCCACAAAATCCATTAACTTTCAAAACAACTCATTCAAACTAGATAACCAAAGTCATTTAAACCTTTTCGAAATCCATTAGTTAAACTTCTTATAAAAACTTTCCTAAGTTTTCAAATCATTCATAGCTATCTTTTCAAAACCAACTAATATCGTTTAACTTTTAACTCAATATCAAAAAAATTTAGTCATCAAATTTTTTTCCAAAATTCTCAGAAATTTCTAACGCCTAAATTTTTCAAAGAAATTAGCCATGGCCTCCTTTGCGCGGTTCAATCCGAAAAAATCACAATATATATAATATCACAAATATACATCTCATCTTCGAGGATGAGGCATCCCATAGGGAAAACATATAAAAGTACGATATGTAATCCGAGATATGTACCTTATATATTATTAGCTAGCATATACGGCTAATATAGCGCGAAAGCGAGCATATACGGCTAATATAGCGCGAAAGTGAGCTCCAAATACGAAGCATACGCCATCTGCACCTACTAAACACTCAACAAACAAATGAGAAACATGTATATAGTAAGTAATATCAATTTACAATATATACCAATACAACAACTATATATGCCAATACAGCAAATGCAATCAAAAGAAACAAATTCAACCATCAAACAACTATCATCCAACTAACATCCAACAAACCAATATCTATCCAATCAATCCATAACCCAATCAATATACATTCATTACTCATTAATATTAATTGAATTAGTTTTCAATTTAATCACATTTGATTTATTAACATTGGATTTTACTAACATTTATTCATTTATATTCAATTAGTTTACATTCACTAATTTACATTCAAGTTGGTTCACTTCCCAATTAGATCAAATTCAATTCTATTTAGCTTTCAATTTCAATAATTCAATTGCTAATTCACTTTACAACTAAAGTTGAATTTCATTATATAACCCAAGTTCATATTCATTTAATTACTTCATTTTGATATCAAATTCAACTTCATTCAACATCACTAAAGTTATGTTTCATTTCATTCTTACTTACATTTACTTTCACTATACAACTTAAGTTCACTTCTAATTTAATTCAAATTCTATTTTCATTAACTCATTTCTTTTTAATTACTTGAGTTAAATTTCATTTTCAAAAATCATTTCCCTTTTAACTTAACTTAGGTTTCATTTCTAAAGTCATTCTATTTAACTTTTACTTAAGTCAAATTTCATATCACTATTCAAATTTAGATTTTGTTTTGCTTAACAAAATTGTTTAACCCTTTTAATATTTGGTTTTACTTACATTTTCCCATTTTATAAGTTATACAACTTATTTATTCAAACTTTCAAATTCATATTATATAATCACTTTACCTCTTAAGTTTATTTTTCCATTTCAATAACTTATCTAATCCAGTTCAAATCCAATTCACTTTATTTAACTTTACTAAGTTACATTTATATTTCATATTATAAGTACAATCTCATTTTACTTATATTTATCAATTTCAACTTGGATTTTAAATTCAAATTTGTTTATCACAACAAAACTTAAAATTTACAATTTACTATTGGTAGCAAATCCATCACACAGAAACTCGAAAATGATACTGATGATGCCGCAGTCATCACCCTTATTATTTTCCATCAACAGTAGTGAATTCAGTGCTTTATATTTTTTTTTAAAATCCTTTTTATTTACAAATCACATTTATAAACTTTTATACTTATATAATTTCACTATTTCACTTTACCTATATAAGATTCATTCCAAATTTATTTGTCTTATTTAGATTTATAATAGTATAATCTCTTTAAATTTTGAAAAATAACTTTCAAAATCAACGAGATTCAATGTAACGACCCAGTATTTTGGACTATTCAAATCGACAATAAATCCACACATGCCGGACTTGAATAAAACAAAACAATGGATTGTAAATAAAATTTGGCAAAACTCAGCATATACAGTAAATAAAGCAATCACATATCACAAACACAGAGTAATATAACAATAATGCAGCGGAAACAAAAGAATAGTATTTCATGAAGCTACTATATAAATATAACAGAGTTAAACAAGATACAACAGAAGTCTTGAATACATAGATGTCTCAATACAATAGTCAAATACAAGATCTGAACACATCACTGGAATCAACTGAATAGCTGAAAGCTGGATAGATAGCTGGATCTCCAAGTGAAGCTCCAACTCCAAATGTGAGTCTCAAATGCTGTATCACTCAATCTGACCCGAGCGTAAAGCAAAACACAAAACACTCAAGTCAGGATTAACATTCTTATATCAATAAATCCAACTCAAGTGAAATATCAACTGAAATACAAGTAACTCAAAGGATGTTTGGGATAACCATCATCTAAGAATCCGTTAAACTATCTACTATGTAGTAATATTCGCTATTATAATAATGTCTAATTATAAAATAAACATACTTTTAAATAGCGTTAAGGCTTTACATTTTCCACCTTAACACGTAATAGTGCCAATAGTCTATACACTACCTGCATACCTCGAAAGGCTATGAGAAGATACTCCATAGGTATGACACAAATAGAAACTCGTAGTAAAGCTCGATATGGTAGGTGACACGACACAACGAGGCAATGCCAGGGTAGATATACAAATTACGCACACGGGTTGGTGGAAACGCATAACAGCCACTACCTCCCACCTCGGAACACACTCCCAAATCAAAAATCGAAGGGTGGCCACCAAATCAATCACAAGTAATAGAATAGTATCGAAGAAATGTGTCCGATCAGAGGTGCTACATCATTGGCCCGAGATCGCTCCTGTTTTAGCCACCTTATGCTAACTCATGGGAGTTAGGTCCATGTATATACCTCAAATAGGATCGTCGCCACCATCCTACTTCATTTTGGAATCTCCACCGCGTACACAGTTGTTAAAGTGGTTTTCGGTATCGACAGAGAGTATGCCCATATCCGATCCCAGTCTCTTTAACAACCAAACGTTATTATAACACCGCGGTTATTTCAAAATAGTTTATACTTCAAAACCAAAATATCATTTCCATTTCAAAAAACCAAATTAATACGATATCATTTCCATTTCAAATATATCCATTTCCAAAAATCACATCACTTTCCAAAGTTATAACACTTTCGAAATCATAGTCTTTCAAATCAAAACACTTTGGAAATCACAGCTTTGAAATCATAGCATTTTGGAAATCATAACACTTTGAAATTATAGCATTTTGGAAATCATAACACTTTGAAATTATAGCATTTTCCCTTAAACCGTTTAGATGTCAATAATAGTATGTATAATAAAATAGTTTATAAAATAAAATAATTTATATAAAATAGTTGTTGGTTAAAACAATGTATATTTTTTTTTGAGAGAGACAGGTGTGTAGCGTGAAACTACACAGCCGGTTAAATAGCTATATTATAAAGTAAGTAAGAGGTCGATCGACAAGCCCGATCGATGGCCAAAAAAATAGGTACGAAGCAACAAAATACAATTAACGTGCTAGAGTATCATAGTCCATTGCATGCTAACTAGTGCTGCCCACGCTAGATTATAACTACCTTCTGGAGATGCATTAGTACTACCTTGAGATTCAGCTGGCTGGACGCTGCAAGGCGGGAGACTCAGACGGAACGGCGCGGAGGATGTTTGACCTGTTAGAGAGGAGAAAAAGTGAGTGATGCTTCTACAGGTTCCACCAAAATGACGTGCTGGTTTCCCAAACACGTGTGCATTCCTTTCTTTCCAAATGCACCAACTAAAGATTGATATGAAGGTGTCTATCAGCGCATTCTGCTGATTATACTGCCAATATTCAATAAAGGAGGTCACGCTGGGGATAAATCCCAAAACATGTGCACTAGTTGCAGCCCAAATTGAGTAGGAGAAGTCACATTCGAAGAAAAGGTGAGTTACTGATTCATCGTGTGTTGAACATAGGACACAGCACGGGTCAATGGGGATGTTGAGTCTATCCTTGGTATTAATTCTTCCATAAATTAGGCACCATTGGAAAAAAGCTATGCGGGGTGGAAGGTTGCAATGCCAAATCCTGGGAAAGGAGAAAAGACGTCCGGGGTGAATTATGTGTTGATAACAGGAGGCGACTGAGAAGCCCTTGGAAGGTGCAAGGGCCCAGAGGAAGAGGTCTTGATTATTGGTGGGATGGATCGATAGGAGGATATTTGTGGCGGAGAGGAGTTCAGGAACCAAGTCTGCATCGAAGATGGAGGGGGGGCAAAGGTGCTCAGGACCAAGTGTGAGGTATTCTTCAACTGTAGCGTTAGGGAGGGTGGCGTGCGAGAAGAGATTGGGTAAGAGCTTAGAAAGGGGCAGTTGGCCATACCAAGTGTCATGCTAGAAGAGGCATCTGTTCCCTCTTTCGATTTTTACCTAGAAAAGTGCTTTGACTCTAGGGAGGGTTAGAAGGACCCCGGACCAGAAGGGGGATGGCTTGATCCGGGTGGTGAGATGGAGCGCCAAATGAGGGTTTGAATGATAATGTTGACTTAGAATCCACGATTTCCAGATGAAGTTTCCAGGTGTGAGTAATCTCCAAAGCCATTTGGACAAAAACGCTTGATTGAAAGTGCGAAGGTCTGTAATCCCTAACCCCCCATGATTGCGTTGCAAACATACCGTCTTCCAGTTGACCAGCCTTTTTGCGTTTCCACCGTTCCAAAGAAACGAGCGCCTGATTGAGTCAATTTTCTTGATAACCCAGGATGGAAGTGTGAGGAAGGACATCCAGTATGAGGGGATAGCTGATAGGACTGATTTGACTAGGACAAGGCGACCTGCAGAAGATAGCGAGTTTGCCTTCCAATTTGAGAGTCGGGATTCAATTTTGGAAATGAGAGGGATCCAGTCAGCCCGGTGGAGATTGGTGGGGCGGATGGGGATGCCTAGGTATGAAATGGGGAATTGGGCTATACTACAATTGAGCAGGGATGATATTTGCGGGCCAAGATGAGCAGAGTTGCCGAGCATGATGACGGAACTTTTGTTAAAATTGATGGATAGACCAGAAATTGTTTCAAAGACATACAGTGCAACCTTGAGGCAATGAATGTGTTTGGTCTCGGTGGAAGCGAATAGGATCGTATCATCTGCAAATTGAAGGTTAGATACAGACAAATCTGAGTTTCGAAGCTTGATACCTCTAAATAAATCATTGGACGAGGCAAGTTTGATCATCTGATTGAACACATCCGCTACCAGGACAAAGATTAGGGGAGAGAGTGGGTCCCCTTGCCTCAGTCCCCTGGTTGATTTAATGTGACCACCCGAAGAGCCATTGATTGATATGGATGAAATGCTTGTGTTGAGTATCCCTTCGATCCAACCGCACCACTTTGGCGGAAAGCCCCTGTGCTTCATTAGGTCCAGGATGAAGTCCCAGTGTACCATGTCGAAGGCTTTGGAGAAGTCTAATTTTAGAAGGGTACCAGGGGTCAATGTTCTGTGACAGTAAGAGACAACTTCTTGAGTAGCGGCGACACAGTCCAAAATGTTTCTTCCTAGTATGAATGCGGACTGTTCCGCCCCCACCAGAGGGTCGATGACTGACTGAAGTCTATTAGCAAGAACCTTTGTGATGATTTTGAATGTGGTGTTGAGGAGGCTGATTGGTCTGAAGGCGGGCATAGTGTTAGCGCCGGGGGATTTGGGGAGGAGGATGATGTTGGCATAGTTAAGGCGGGCAACAGAGGAGGGATTAGCTTGGAATTCTTCGCACATATCTAGCAAGTCGAATTTGATGGTTTCCCAATAACGTTTAAAAAAGTGTGGACCGAAACCATCTGGGCCAGGGGCCTTATCGTCCGACAAGTCCTTAAGCGCGGCCCAAACTTCATCTTCGGAAAATGGGTGGTCAACAGGAATTGGGGGACAAGATGGGTATAGGAGGTTCCAATCAATAGGGGGTAGCGCCGGGGGTTGCTTGCCGAGGATATTTCGGTAGTATTCGGTGAAGAGGCGAAGGTGGTCAGGCAATTCGGTGTAGCTGGAATTGTTGTGAACTAGCTCCGTGATGTTGATAGATCTGCGTCTGCCATTGGCCATTCGATGGAAAAAGGAGGTATTTCTGTCTCCCTCCTCTAACCATTTGGCTTTAGATCTTTGTTTCCAACCAATTTCCTCTTGTTTGATGAGTCTATCAAGCTCAGATTCTAGTGCCTTCAGTTGAGAGTATTCGGTTGAGGTTAAGGGTCGAGATTCTTCGAGGATATTGAGTTCTAAGATAGCATCTTGGGTGGAAGAAATGCGCGAACGAAGGGAACCCCAAATGTTTTTGGCCCAAGGTTTGATGATCTTTCTAAGTGAACGGAGTTTGGAAACTACCCTGGCGGTTGCGGAATTCGACACAATCGGTTGAGACCATGCTAGCTGAATGAAATTGTCGAAAGATGGTTCCAGAGTCCATAGGCATTCAAAGCGGAAGGGACGATTTAGGTTGGAGGATGAGCCCGAGTCTAAGATTAGAGGGCAGTGGTCTGAAATAGTCGAGGCTAAGCCGGAGACGATGGAAAGGGGGTGCAGGTCATCCTAATTGACATTGAAGAGGAATCTGTCAAGTTTAGCAAGTGACGGGTCGGATCTACAATTTGACCAGGTATAGAGTCTGTTGTTGATGGGTGGGTCAATTAGGGAACCAGAACTGATGAAGGAGTTAAATGAATCAGAGTCTTGAGAGATGTTTCCGGAGTTTCTTTCATGGATATTTCTGGTGGTGTTGAAATCTCCCCTAATAACCAGGGGCCATTGAGGTGGGTGGCAAAGGTGAGGCAGTTGTTCCACAGGGTGTTTCTATCAGTCGAATTTTGTGGTTCGTAAATATTGGAGAAGAAGTAGATGGTGTTGGTTTGGATGTGGCAAAGTGAAACATGAAGGACAGAAGGATGAAGGATGGTTTGACAGTGAGACCAAATTGATTCATTCCAGAGGGTGATTAAACCACCATTGGAGCCTACAGCATTCGAGTGGGCCCACCCAGTAAGATATGGCCCACCTATCTACCTTATTTGGGTAGGAGATGGGTCCATGAGTTTTGATTCTTGGATGAAGAGAATATCACTTTTGTGTGGGGACATGGTGAGATTTAGGGCAATTCTTTTGCTGGGGTCCCCTAAACCCCTGACATTCCAGGTGATAATCTTCATTGGGAAGGGGACAAACGCTCCAGTTCTAGTGTTTGCATGGCTGAAAGGTGTTCTTCTCGTAAGTACACCCCCATGCAACGTGCAATTTTTTTATTAAGAATTTTGTTAGCAGAGGAAAAAACTACAGGTTTGAAAAAGCTACCCGGATGAGACGCTGATTTATGTAGTCTGGCGCTACGTCTGACTGCTGTAGGAGTAACCAATGGAGAGTCTTGTCCAACCCGAGGTGGTGATGCTGCTGCTCGAACGTCCGAGGGAATGAGGGCTAGTTGGTTATCCAAGGGTTGGCTGCATGTAGGATGAAGGTTGACTGGAGGCGGAAGAAGGGGTGAGGGGATTAAGGCGAGCTGACTAACGGAGTTTTGAGGAGCTGGTGAGTGATTTTGGATGGGAAGTTGGAGGAACCATGGATTGGAAAGGTCTAGGTCTGCATAGGGATTCCAATTCTGGTCCACTATCGGCCAGCTGTCCCAACCAAGGGGACCCATGACTTCAAAGGAGTTCTCTTGTGGGTTGGGGCAACGGGTTCGGCTGGGATAGGGGCATCTGGGTCGGCCGGAAGGGTTGGGTCAAGAGGAGCTAAGGGTGCAAAGATATCTGGGTCTAGGTTCATGGCGCCAAGTCTATCTTCCGTATTCAGTTCCTCTATAGGGATATGTTCGTCGAAACATCTGAACGCCTCCTCCAGATCAATACCTATTGGGAGCGATTCGGGGTTTTGATTCGGATGCGCGTGTTCCCATCTTTCTACGGAGAGAAGGTAGCCATGGTTATTCAGGTTAGCGACTATGGTTGAGGGAGTTGCGATGTCAGCGAAAAATTGAATTTTGACGTACAGATACCGGTGGTCTAACATTGCCCAGTTGCAGCAATCAAATTCGATGAAGCGGCCTAAGGGGTTCAGGGCAGAGCGCACCGCGTCTGGGCGGTCCCGGAGGAGTTCCGAGAAGCCTCGAATTCTTGCCCAAGTGACCGGTTCTAGGCTTACAGAGGAAGGTTCAGGGTCTGACCAGGGTTGGATGAGGACGGACCCGCCTGGTTTGGAAATGGTTCGGAGTTGGAGGGCGAGGACAAGTGTTTCATAAGTGGGGCAGCAGAAGGCGAAGCTGTTGTTGCTTATGATCTAGATGGGCAGATCATGGTGGTGAAGAGCGGTTGAGAGGGTTTGGTGTAAAGATTCTAACGTCCAGATTCCATTGATTACTGTTGCTGTGAGGTAGAATGAGGAGTTGTCCATTGAGAATTGTTTTGGAGTGGGAGCAGAGTGAAGAGAATGAGAAGGATTTTTGGTATGGGAATGGGGTGGGGAACGAGGAGACACTGGGGTGTTAATTGGTGTGAGGATACTTTTTGGCTTGGCAGTATAATGATGCGGTGTTGGGTCCCGATATGAGTGAAGTGACGTTTTGTTTTTTACTGAAGGGGCAGAGGCTCGCACAGGAAACGAAGCGGATGATTTGGCTTTGTTTTTCTCGGGGCAAGTTGATTGTGAGTGGCCGAAAAGATTGCAATTATAACAAATCTTTGTGTCTCTGCAGTTTCTTGCCAGGTGCCCATTTCCCGCGCATTTTAGACATCGGCCTTTGGATTTCAAAAAGTCAATTGTGGAACATACATTAGCGAAAGACGGCAAGGAACGCCGACGTTCTGCCTCGGAGGGATGGGAATAAGTGGTGGGAGAGCAGCCACTTGAGCATATGTTTTTTCTGGGTTAGTTTTGGTGATAATGGGATGAGGATATTTTGAGCTAGCTGACTTGGATTTATCAGTGCCGCAGATAAAAGTGCCAGTGGTTGGCTGAGACGAGGTGGGCTTAGCACTAAGGAAGGAGGCGTATTTCTTGGGTACGAATGAGATCGGGGGAGGGTTGGTGGACGACAGAGGATCAGGTAGAGTAGTTGTTGAAGAAGGGGAGAGGGGACAAGGAGGAGACAGGGATGGGTTGAGGAGAGAAGCCATTATAAAATAAATGATTTTAATTAAATGAAATTTACTTTAAAATTAAAACAATGTATATATTAAAATAATTAAAATAGTTTATATTAAAATAGTTTATAAAATAATATAAAATAGTTTAAATATAATTTAAAATACTTTATATAATAAAATAGTTTCCTCAAATTTCACAAATCGATTCAACTCAACTCGAATTCCAAAATTCAAATTTAAACAAATCTTTAATCATCAATTTCAACTCGATTCTGTTTCTCAATAAATCATTTCAAATTATCGATTTTCAAATACATATTTGAACCATAAAATAATCCATTCAAATTTCAATATACATCAAAGTCAATATATTCAACATTTCAAAACTAAATTCGATAATTTTATACATATATCAAATTCACTTTACTATTATTAGTTTTGAAATATTTACTTAACATTTCAATAATATCCAAATACAACTTAAATTTTACAAATTTAATAAACAAAATATCCCATTTAACTTTTATTTAAATTTGAAACATTCATTTAAGTCACTTTTAATCAAATTAAAGTTATAAAATCATAGCTTTAAAAAATTTCAAATTTTTATAAATTTCAAATCAAACTTATTTAAGTAAAATTCTTAAATAAACATAATTTCAAATCAATTTCAAATCATTGTAAACTCTATATTTGAAAATATAGGTATTAAATAAATACTTAAACATATTATTTATCAACTTTATTAAATCAACTTTAATAAATCTTTAAAATCAATATTTATTAAAACCATATATTTCTTTTCAAACCATAGAAATCGTTTCAAAATATTTATATATAGACCGACGGTGTCTGTATATAATTTTCTATCATATGGTCAAGTGATACGGATATTTATCATTTCAATCCGCAATTTAAATTATATACGGGTATATATCATTTCAACCCGCAATCCCAAATTCAATTTAATGAAAAATCGCTTGGGTCTATCATTTCAACCCATAACTATTTTCTCCTATTCTACAGATCGTTCGGGTATGTATCATTTCAACCCATAGTGATTTCTATACTAACAGGGAACTTGTAGAGTGATAACAGATATGATAATAATATAACAGGCATATATCATCAATATAAATAACAGATAATGGTGTCAGATGTCATAGGTGAACAAATACAGATAACAGCATATATATAGCAAAGTAAATAACTAAATGCAGCATATTTCAATTGTCGTTTCAATTGAAATCAAATTTAATCAATATAAGAACATTAATCGTGAGTGATTGCTCACCTTTCGGGGCTAGAGAGGAGATAGACAACATAACAGGCTACAATTTGAATTGCGAAATGACGGATCCAAATAACGATTTCCAAAGCAAGTCGAAAAAGGCACGAATTCGACGAACAACCAAGCTGATAATAGGAATTGATGGAAACAGATAAGATCAATTTGACAGAAACAGAAAATATATATGTTATATTTATTATTTCAAATCAAATATTGATTTAAACACATATTAAATTGAATATATATATATATATATATCTCAAAATTATTAGTTTAAATAAACATATAAATAAACAACATATCTACATAATATAATTTGAAATAAACAAATAACTTCAAAACTTATATATATATATTTACACTTTAAACAACTTAGATAGCTTTTCATACTTTAAAATATGTATCAGTGGGATATGAGCAAACTGTATACACTCATATACTTTATAAACTTATATAAAATAATAGCTTATATAACCAAATATATATAAACAATTAGACTTTGTTTGGAGGACGCACAGGCAACAGATAAAAATATATATACATTTATATACTAAGGTACATACAACACTGCACACTATATATACAAAATAGAACCGTTGAAAACTATATATATAACCTGTAACAGAAATGAACTTACATCATAGACAAAACTGTATATATATTTGTGTAGTAAACCCATATATGTATATGTTGAATCAATATCAAAAACTTCATAAAATATATATACAACATATATATACAAACCTATATAACTATGTATATATAAAAACAGAGCTTATATCATTACAGACAAGACTAACAACCCGGACCGCATATGAAGTACATATATACAATACATATATATAGACTTATATATACAACTCATATATAAATTAACATATGTGAAGATCTTTACAATTGTAAATCGATTTATATACATATATGTTAGTAAATAGGTAGCCTGGGATATTTGTATAAACAGCATAAAGTATTTATATATGTATATACACATTCTTCAAAATTCTTATACAAACCAAACTTACAAATAATAATATATACTCTATATACAACTTTATTATATAAATATACCACAGCAAAACAAACCAGACGACCCATATATATACTATATATAAAAGCAACAAAACAATATTATTATATCCTTTCAAAAATATATGTAAGCAGACATACTTTATGTGAGTACTATGTATATAACCTTTATAATAATAGCTCATATATGTGAATATATATATAGTACATTTCACACATAATTCCCTTTCAAAATATAAACGTGTATGTATAAAAGAACAGATTTTAAGTAACTTATATATATACCCAATTCTTATTTTATATAAAAGAATAGAAACAGCCTCAAACTTTATAATATGATGTATATAAACATTTAATAAATAAAACTGCAATATAACATTTACATATTTTAACTAAACATACTTTATAACATATAGGATCTATAACTTAGACAAACCTAATGTGTCAGTAGCTAAATAACAAAAAAACAGTATTTAATAAATATATATTACCTTGTATAAAAAGAATTGAAAGAGGCTACTGAGGGGAGGAGAAAAATAGTGCTCGGCCAGTGCTTTAAGGTGGAGGAGGGGACGGAATACGGGTTTGAAGGTGGCGCTGTGGTTGGAGGAAGGTGTACGGTTAGTGGAAGAGGAGGCCGAGGTCGTGAAGGTTGGCGAAGCATTGATGGAAGATGGAGGCGAGTCGAGTGGGTTTGCAAGCTTCAGGGGAGAAGATGCGTTTGCTTCTTCTTTTTTTTCAGAACAAAATAAGTGAACAATTCATAAAATTTTCTTCCCTTCAAAATGAACCGAAAGGAAATGGAAGAGTGAAAAGGTATAAACGAACCAACAATCATAAATTGGACCAGTGAATAGCAAAGGTCTCATATTAAATTCTAGGAATGTTAAAGGTTATAACTGTTCAAATTTGGATAGGTAGGTAGACGGAAACCAAAAGAATTAAAAAGGGCATCGATACGAAATCGTTTTTCGCGGATTCCATTACGTATCGGACTTTAAAACACAGAATTGGATATACCGCAGAGATCAGCACAACGAGACGATCAAAACGATATACAGATATCAGTGGTACGATCATCCTATCAAAAGTCGATAATCGGTACCGATAAACGCTGCTATTTCGTACGGAAAAATCCAAACGGAGCTAGAAACGTCCGAATTTCGCAAAACGAATTTCGCAGTCTGATACAGAGTGTTCTAAATAAATTTTCTCATGTTGACATATTTAGGTTTCGGAACACTTTTATTATCATCAATTTTTAACTGATATAAATTGAAATAAATTTCACTAGAAAATAAACTTCCAAGTTATCTGATGAAAATTTACCAGTTGCTATGTTAAAGTAGACGCATTCCAAATATTAAATTTTTATTTCAAAATTTTATTATTTAAAATTTGACAAAAATTCAATTAAATATATTATTAAAACAAATAAAAATATAGAAAATTTCGGGTCGTTACATTCAAATTCTCAAATTCTTAGTTTAAATCCATTTTTATTTACAACTCATATTTATAAATATACTCATGTAGTTTCATTTCTTATATATAAGATTATTTCACAATTGTATATCATATTAATTATAATTCCATACTTTATAATTCATTTTCTTATATAATTTATTCTTTTACAATTGTTATTTTTATTTAGATTATTCAAACAACTTATATTAACTTATATATATTTACATTTTCAACAACCAAACAATTAATTTATATACACTATAATAATTTCTGAAAAATAGTTCCTTTATATATAAACTATAATCGAGGTAAAATTATTTCATTTACCCAATTTAAAAACCATACTATGTCAACTTGCCTCGTTTAAGTGTTTAGATATCCCTATCGATAATGTGGCGTCCCGCATACCGACCAGAATCCATAAACAACTCAACGGATAAGTAAACACAATATAAAACATTTTTATATCACTAACAAATACGCGCTCATATATATAATACACTCAAACTCAATCTAGGGCACTACTGACGCTATCTATACTGAATATACATCAAATCCTAGGAATATACTAAATCTAAGCCCAGATTCCACGTGTGATGATCTAGGCTTTGCAACCATCGACAGTGGATAACTCCACCGTAACTCACATGGGTACCTCACGATTTGCTTTTACGGCCAGCCTCTCGACTGTAAGCCTAACTGGCAAACCAACCCCTCGATACTCAATCTCAGGGACATGTAGGAGTAAGAGTCATCCATTCGCTACCTAACAAGAAGCGAGAACACAAATAGAACAATACAGAA
This sequence comes from Allium fistulosum, assembly GCA_030737815.1. Classification (NCBI taxonomy): domain Eukaryota; kingdom Viridiplantae; phylum Streptophyta; class Magnoliopsida; order Asparagales; family Amaryllidaceae; genus Allium; species Allium fistulosum. The sequence continues at coordinate 267,849,057 of CM060903.1, forward strand.
TCTCACATCGCAGCGGAAAACAAATAATAGCATATCAATGATCTACAAAACAAAAACTGTATATACAAACATCAATCAGAGTTCAACAATCAATCAGTAATCATCAGCCTGGACGATTATAATAACTTGTCCTTACAATTGTTAATAATAAAAACAATAACAATACAACGGAAAATAATAAATACGTTTATACGAAAATGAAGATCTCCAGATCTCCCGCTGAAGCTCCAAAAGCACCAAATCTGAACCTGTAAATATACTCGGTCTGACCCGAGCATTGAAAGGGAAGAACGCCCAGATCAGTCTGGTAAACCAGCGTGAGAAACACACTCAACTGAATTTATTAAATTACCAAAACTTTTCTTTTCGAAACAAAAGTATCTCGTAAGACATGCCCACACATAAACACGGACATGCAAATCATGTTAAATTATACTAGTGTCTAGTATACAAATAATATTAATCATAGCCGAAATTGTTGCATTGATTAAATTCCAGCATATATCCCAAAGTGGGTAATACAATCAAAATGGCAGGCACGTAGCGGAGTTTGGATTTCCATAAAAATGACCAGGTGAAGGGACTACCTTCCGGCAGTACATCTCTAGAGGAATGTACCGAGGAACATCACAAAGGAACCTCTACCAACACAAGACTGGCCTACCTCTATAACTAGGTAGTACCGAATATATCTTCCCCCGGTCGTTACCGACCTTTCCGAGGGCCCTCATAGCATACAAACCACATTAATTTACATCCCAAACGTCATAGCGGGAAGAAATATATTTAGATGAGGATGGTCATATCCTAATTGGACATGACCCACTTAGGCTTGCCGCATCTAACCCTGTTTCGGTCATTTCCGGTTGATGAGGCCTGAGGTAACGATTACCTTTCACATATCAGATATCACATCACTTTGAATGCCACATTGCCATTTTCGTTGACTACTGATTGCCTTCCACAAAAATACATCCCTTGAGCTCGTATGTCTCAAGGAGGGTGTTAAGCTAAGAGAAGTTGTCTTCTCCACCACCACCGATGTACGTTTGTAAAAACCAATGTACGTAATCATAGAAATGCAAGGTCAGACACTCGTCCATACAAGTTGTCTAGGAACAGGACAAACCGAAGGTACTTTCCTACCACATCCTGTCGGGAAATCCCTAGGACTAGTAGCGAATAGTCCTTGCATTGGATATTTCATAACGAAGAGACTACTCCTACTAGATGTATATTGGGATTTTAACCCCAAATGATCAACAAGCAGTCCTTCATTATGAAAATCCTAAGTATCAATATCATCACAACTTGCGCAATCGAACGCATATACATCGGTCCGAAGTGGTTTTCAGATAAATCTGATCCTGGTCTCTTCACACCAACAACGCAAAAGCATTTTTCAACCTCACACAGAAACTGTCTCATAGACTTATTACGTCTCCAACTTTCAACTTGTTATCCTTCAGCCAAGAAGGAAGCTCGATAGATTGGAGTAATACTCCGCACTACACGAATCAACATCCTCAACACAAACGATAATCAAGCCTACATAGAAGGCTACGTACTAAGTGTACGACTAAATAGTTCCCACATCAAGTCGAGGAACTAAAATGGCCAAATTTTTTATAGTCGGTTATTTAACTATCAAAGCAACAAAAAAATATTTAGCACCATAAGCAATCGCTAGGCCCTTTTAATTAATCTTTTTTTAATTAAATCACTTTCCAAATATTCACTTCAAATTATCTTTAAAAAGATATATTCTCAAAACCATTTCAATATTTCACTATTTGGAAGACGTTTCCATACACTTATTTTAATAATAAATGAATTCACAATTTACTTTATTTTCAAACCATTCAAACTTCATTTTATAATATCACTTTCCAAAAATATCCATTTTATTTAAAGGATTATTCACTGTCCAAAATCGTGAATATAATTCTTTTACCAAATTCATTACTTCTACACATTTATTAAAAGGATTATCCACTGTCCAAAATCGTGAATATAACTCCTTTAATAAGCTTTCATATTTAACATCAAAATAAACTGATTCCACATTTATAAAACAATATTTATAAATTCCATTTTTATTTTATAAAAACTTCAATTTATAAAATTCCTTTATTAACAAATTCCATTTATAACTTCATTTATATGCCAAAGTCCAATTATAAGTTAATTTACTTATAAATCTCTTATTTGCAAATTCCTTCTTTTATAACTTCATCGATTCATAAATCTTATTCACTTATAAGATTCATTATAACTCCATTTTAAACACTTATAAAGCTCCTCTATAATTCCATTATTTTTATTTATAAAATATTAATTTTATAAATCTTATACATAAACCATTTATAATAAATTCAATTTTAACTTATTTTACAAAATAGTTAACTCCATATTTCACAAATCATATTCGTTTCCATTTAAATAAACTTCTTCTTTTCATAATTTACAAATCATTATTAAAACTTATATAACTTCAAAAATCACTTAAACAGCCTTTTTAATTTGAAATCACCACTTTAATATTTTTAAAATTCCAAAATATGGCCCAATGCTACAACAACACTAAATATGGCGATTCACATCAATCATATCCATCGTGGCATCCAAATCATCATATATAATATGATAACATCATATATAACAATATTTGTAAATAAAATCAAACACTGGTGAGGAATCATGTTGGATCCCTCCAACCTATCACCTGCAACAAATATTCATATTAGAAAATATACACAATGTCCGCTTTGAGGCAGACGCGCGTACCAAGGTTCATCCGCTCATACACGGGAACGTATAGGGTCTCATCTGCTCCAATATGTAGGAATATATCCAAACCAATCAATATATATATATATAATATCACATATCATCCAAACAATCTTCAATCAGCATAAATAAATTTATTCTCACTTATACAAAAATATAAGCGAGTCAGAAAGAGTGAGTTGTACTGACTTTGATTCCAATCGTCGTTGCAGCATTATACTCCGAATAAAATTAAACGAACATTTAATTTTACCCAAAATTTCTAGCAGCTCCAAATCAATCCAAACCAGCTCCATCGTGTACTGTTCGCGAATACGAACCCAATGCCGCTTGTTTCGTCTAATTCCGACCTCGTATGAAGAAGTTATACAATTTAAAGTTTACACGAATTTATATATATTTAATTTACAATTTCTATTTTATTTTAATAAACCTCAAACGATCCAGGCCGTTTGTTCCTTAAAACAAGATCCAGGCCGCGTGCTTTTGCTTCTTCTCTTCATTTACGTTCAAATCGTGAAACCCTTGTAGCCGCCTTTTACACCTAATTGTCGCTCCTTCCACGATTGCTTCGACGACGATCAGGGTCCACCACGTCTTGCGCCATCCTCCACCTACCCACGTCTAAAGACCGATCAAACTCGAGCCCATATCCATCTCGAAAATCGTGCACGAATGTGCAACGTTCAAACCCATTTTGTCGTCGATCCATTTCACCAAAGACGATCATAGCCGTTGGATTGATAGTACTCGCCGCACTCTACATTATTGTAGTTGGAAGTTTCGGATAAAACTGCATGGATAGGGAGATGAACGATGAGGAAGGAGGAGTGTTTTTGGCCATTGAAATAATAATGGCGGTGTAACCCTAGGGAAATTAGGGTTTGTGAAAAAAGAAAATGTTGGGGTCCTTTTATAGAAAATTTTCGTGCACTATTCATCCGAAAAATTTTCAAACTCCAACTGAAGCGTGCGGCCTGGTGTTTTTATTGTTTTACCCATATTTCGAACATAATGGAATATATATCGAGAGCCAATTCCATCGTATTTGGAAGATAGGTTTTCGAATCGACTTATTTTAATTAAAAATTACTTATTCAGCTTCGTATGACCAAACCGTAAGTCTGATTGACACGAAATTTGAAATCTTACAGTAATATAACATTATGGATCCAATGAAACTGGTTTCGTCGAAATCCAAAACCGTGTCAAAAATGACTATTTTTACACGTTAATTAAATCGATAAATTTCCAATTTCTATGAATTAACTTTTAATTCAATTTTAAAAGTTTACCAACATCATTATATTTCAAATAGAAATTAATTCAAATTTATAAATCATTTCCATTCACATTAAATTCAAAATTCAATTATTTTTACAATTTCAAATATTAAATTAACAATTTAATTATCCAATTAATCATCATATTCGAAATATAAGTTATTCAACTTATAAAATTAACTTTTGAATATTTAAAATCAACTAAATATCCCAATTTCGAATGACTAAAATTTTGGGTCGTTACATTCTCCCCAACTTAAAAGAATTTCGTCCTCGAAATTACTAAGTAAGAAAAAGCCACAAATCCATTAACTTTTCAAAACAACTCGTTCAAACTTGATTACCAAAGTCATTTAAACCTTTTAACCTTTTCGTAATCCATTAGTTAAACTTCATATAAAAACTTACCTAAGTTTTCAAATCATTCATGGTTATCTTTTCAAAACCAACTAATATCGTTTAACTTTTAACTCAATATAAAAAAAAAATTAGTTATCAAATTTTTTTCCAAAATTCTCAGAAATTTCTAACGCCTTAATTTTTCAAAAAAATTCGCCGTAGCCTCGATTGCGCGGTTCGATCTGAAAAAATCATAATATATATAATATCACAAATATACATCTCATCTTCGAGGATGAGGCATCTCGTAGGGAAAACATATAAAAGTACGATATGTAATCCGAGATATGTACCTTATATATTATTAGCGAGCATATACAGCTAATATAGCACAAAAGCGAGCTCCAAATGCGAAGCATACGCCGTCCGCACCTACTAAACACTCAACAAACAAATGAGAAACATGTATATAGTAAGTAATATCAATATACAACATATACCAATACAACAACTATATATGCCAATACAACAAATGCAATCAAAAGCACCAAATTCAACCATCAAACAACTATCATCCAACTAACATCCAACAAACCAATATCTATCCAATCAACCCATTACCCAATCAATATACATTCATTACTCATTAATATTCAATGAATTAGTTTTCAATTTAATCACATTTGATTTATTAACATTGGATTTTACTAACATTTATTCATTTATATTCTATTAGTTTACATTCACTAATTTACATTCAAGTTGGTTCACTTTCCAATTAGATCAAATTCAATTCTATTTAGCTTTCAATTTCATTAATTCAATTGCTAATTCATTTTACAAGTAAAGTTGAATTTCATTATATAACCCAAGTTCATATTCATTTAATTACTTCATTTTGATATCAAATTTGTTACCTGAAGATTTGACCAGGCAACTAGGCACTCGGCACTTGCATACCGTTCGGCATTAAGAGTCGTTCGGTATTGTATATTGTCCGGCATTAAGTGACGTTCGACATCTATGGCCGTTCGGCATTCGAGAGTGTTCGGCATCAGACCCTGTTCGGCATTCGAGAGTGTTCGGCACTCAAAGAGCGTTCGGTATTCAGGCGCGTTCGGCACTCAAAGAGCGTTCGGCATACATGGATCATTCGGCACTCCATACTGCTCGGCATCCACACCTCGTTCGGCACTCAACCTCGTTCGGCATAAATCTCGATCGGCATTCGAGATCGTTCGGCATCCAGAGGTGTTCGGCATTCAGAGCTATTCGACATCTAGAGATGTTCGACATCCAGAGGTGTTCGGCATTCATCCAATCTCGACCGGCTTCGACTATTGCTCGGCCTGCACTCTCCATTCAGCACATCACTTCGTTCAGCATGACGATATCATTCGGCATCACTTCGTTCGGCATCTATGGTTCGGCACACAGAGCTCACTCTTGTTGGGCCGAGGTATTTAGCTGCCAGGCCCACCAGGGAAGTCCAACCCATCTTTGTCTATAAAATAGAGAGGCAGGGGCACAGTGAAAAGGACCCTTTTTCGAGAACACTGGGGAGACTCTGCCACTTTCAAGACTCGTTCTTTTTACTTAGCAATTGTATTCGAGTAGTTGGTGGACGGATTGTATCTGTAATCAATTATCAAGTAAAGCAATAAAAGATTAACCTCAAAGTGGACGTAGGCAGTTATGCCGAACCACTATAAATCCGATGTTCTCGTCTTTGCATTCAATTTAGCATATTGTTCTCTGTTTAAATTTACTTTCCTCATTTATCTCTCTACATAATCTTTCTCAACGAGGTTAGTGACCAATTTTGGTGCTAACACTTTGGTGCTTTCATTGAGAGTCGAATTCTCAGGCCATAATGATCTGCTTTGAAGCTACTGGATTGAATAAATCCCCCGAAGGAGATCCGAGTCATTCATAAGACGTCCGTTGATTCTACTCAGAGTTCCTATCAATAACTCTACAATGGGAAGACCACGTACCAGGTCGGCCTCTCATAACATGGACGCCCCTGAGACTGCTAGCGTACAACAAGCAGGGCCTAGCAATTAGCAAGCAAATCTAGGTGCAGGGACTACCGCCCAGGACCAAATGCAAGTTGTCACCAGAATAGAGTTCAACGACTTGATGAGAGAGCTCAGGAAAGCAGGAGACAACTTGGAGAGCAGATGCAAGCTAACGCCAACCTCATGGCACAACTCACTCAACAACAGCATCAGAATGTTGGGGGCAGTCCAGCTCCTTACTCTTCATCTGACAGCTCGACTTCGTCCGATGAACCTCCCAGGCATAGACGCCGCAAGACTGAAACTACACAGGCAGGTGTTGTTGTTCAAACAGCTGGGAACCATTTACACCTCGGAGGCCGTGACCGAGCAGGAACTGGAAACTTAGGAGATGGAGTGCAGGTGGAGGCTGGACGCCCGACTCACCAAGATGCTAATGATGTCGAACCTTAAGATGCACGTTTGGCAGATCGCCGGCAGAGGAGGCATCAGCCTGATCAATCCCGTAGGACATACTCCAACCTTCCACCTTCCATACAAACCCCAAACCTGACAGCTATGATCAGACAGTTGATGAAAGAGAATCAAGTCTTATCAAACGATGATTGGGGAGTGTCCAGAAGTCATACTCCATTCACAGACGTTGTTCTACAGGCTGAGTACCCCAGGAAGTTCAGCATGCCAACTATCCCGGCTTATGAAGGAAAGACTGATCCCAGACAGCATGTGATGAGGTACGAATGGATGATGGATTCAGCTAGAGTGAATGATGCAACAAAGTGCAGGTGCTTTCCAATAACTCTATCTGGGATCACTACCATGTGGTTCACCCGACTTTCTCCGCCGTCCGTATCCAGTTTCGAGGAGTTGGCGAAGAAATTTATAGAACAGTTCAGGATACATACTACTCGTCCAAAGGACGTGATGTCTCTATCAAGTGTAATCCAAGCTCCTAGGGAGTCATTGAAGGAGTATTTACAGAGATTCCATGTTGCGGCTACTGAAGTCAGTAATCCCAATGATCAAGCAATTCTTATGGCTGTGATGCGAGGTGTGGATTCAGATTCAGAGTTTGGAGATTGGCTGGAAGGAAAACCTCCGACTACGCTAGAATGTTTTTACTCAAAGGCACATCAGTTCATAACAAGAGAGGAAGCCAGGTGGATAAGGTGAGATAAGGCACCGGGGCCTGTTCAGGAGTCCGTGAAAAGCAACATTGCTGTGAAGCAGTCTGGAGATAACTCGGGGAAGGTTCAGGTCAATGTCCAGAACAATCCCGGGCAATCTAAGGAATCCGAAGGAAGAAATCAGGGGAAGAAGAGAGAAGTGAGGAAATGGAAGCCGAGAATTCCAATCTACAACGAGTACACCCCGCTGAAAGCATCTCTTGAGAACATTTACCTATCAACCTGCAATACCTTTCAGTATAGAAAGCCACGTCCAAAGGAGTCAACCGAAGAACAAAAGCGGACCGGGAAGTATTGCCGCTTTCATGAGACTTATGGGCACAATACTGAAGAGTGCAGACACCTACACGACGCTATAGAGAAGTTGATTAGGCAGAAAAAGCTACAGGAGTTTGTAAAGAATCCGCAAGAAGGTGGATAGGGAACGTCCCATCCCAGTCGTGCACCCGCTCCACGTCACCCCGAGGAGCCTGCTCGGACTGTGGGCAGACTAGTCATAAACACGATCATCGGCGGACCTCACCCTGTAGATAAGAACTGGCAAGAAATGGAGCGGTATGCTAATTCCCTGAGGCATGCAGATTTTGAGTGTTGTTCCAACGTAGAGGATGGGACCCCTGCTAAACAGCTGCGCATGATGACGGACGATATAGTATTCAAGAGCAGAGATGCTGACCAGGTGGAGGCTCCTACCATTGACCCGATGGTCATATCTGCGACAATCTAGCCGGCTTTTGTGAAAATAATTTTGATTGATTGTGGAAGTTCTGTCAATATCATCTTCAAGAAGGCTTATGACCAAATGAAGATGGAGACGAAGGATTTGAAGCCATCTAAAGCTCGTATACGCGGCTTTAATGGCGCAGCAACCGATGTAGTGGGATATGTTGAGTTGCCAGTTGAACTGGGACAAGGTGAACGTAGGAGGGTGTAAATCCTACCTTTCGTAGTTTTGGATGTAGATTCTCCATACAATGTGTTTTTGGGCCGACCGGTCCTGGCTGAGTTTAGGGCAGCATTGGCCCCGTGGTGTTTGACTTTGAAGTTCCCGACTGACAAAGGAGTATGTGTTGTTCACGGCGACCAGGCGACCGGTCGTGCATGTTATGTGGCTGAGCTCCGAGAGGCCCAGCGGAGAGAGAAAGGAAAGGTTGCGGACAATTCCGTCCGCATCCAGAATACCGACAATTGACAAATAATGCCCGAGCCCTGGCTCGGGCAAAATTCTCGGATCTACAGAGACATAGATCCGAGAGACGACGATGAGGAACCCAGGGAAGAAAAAGCAGCACCGGCTGAACTGACGATTGACATTTCAGTCAGCCGAGACGATCCATCGCGGGTACTGAAGATTGGATCACAACTCAGCCCCTCAATGACTGAAGACCTCAGTGATTTCCTCCGAGCGAATCTCGATGTTTTCGCTTGGACACATTCCGACATGTGTGGGATTTCTCCCGCTATTACGAGTCATATGTTGAACATAGACCCGAAGTACGTCCCAGTTAAACAAAAGAGGAGAGGAATGGACCCGGAGAGGTCCGCTGCTCTCAGAGAGGAGGTAGACAAACTCAAAGCCAATGGGTTCGTCCGCGACGCCCTCTACCCTGAATGGGTATCAAACCCCGTGCTGGTGAAAAAGGCGAACGGGAAATGGAGAACTTGCATAGATTATTCCGATTTGAACAAAGCATGCCCCAAGGACAGTTTCCCATTACCTAGGATTGATCAGTTGGTCGACTCCACTGCAAGACACGAGTTGTTGTCATTCATGGATGCGTACTCGGGATACAATCAGATCTCGATGCATATTCCGGACCAGAAACACACCAGTTTCGTCACAGACGTTGGGCTATATTGCTATGTAGTAATGCCTTTTGGATTGAAAAACGTGGGAGCGACCTATCAGCGTTTGGTGAATTTAATGTTCAAAGATCAGATTGGTAGAACGATGGAAGTCTATGTGGATTACATGCTCGTGAAGTCACGACAGTCAAACGACCACATTCGAGACTTAGCAGAGATGTTCGGTATACTCAGATATTATGGGATGAAGATCAACCCTCTGAAGTGTTCTTTCGGCGTTGCGTCGGGGAAGTTTTTGGGATTCATTGTTAATACCAGGGGAATTGAAGCTAACCCGGAAAAGATTCAAGCTATTCGAGATGTACAAGTGCCCAGAACTATAAAACATGTACAAAGCTTGAATGGAAAGGTGGCTGCGCTGAGTCGATTTATATCCGAAGCCACAGACAAGTGCATTCCCTTCTTCGATATAATAAAGAAAGGAAAGAGGAATTTCGAATGGACAACCAGCTGTGAGGAAGCGTTCCAAGATCTGGTGAGGCATTTGGAGAGTCCTCCAGTGCTGTCGAAACCAGTAGACCACGAGATGTTGTACGTATACTTGGCCGAATCCCCGCATGCTATAAGTGCGGCTTTGGTCCACGAGGAGGACCAAGTTCAAAAGCCGGTGTATTACATTAGTAAACGTTTAACGGGGGCAAGGTGGAATTACCCTAAAATTGAGAAATTGGCCTATTGCTTGGTGATTGCATCACACAAGCTACGTCCATACTTTCAAGCACACTCAGTCAGTATTTATACCGATCAGCCCTTGCGACAGGTACTCCAACGACCAGAAACTTCTGGAAGGATGTTAAAATGGAATATCGAATTGAGTTAGTTTGATATTACCTACCTGCCACGAAGAGCCATACAAGGGCAAGCATTAGCAGATTTCATCGCTGAGTTTACTGTACTAGACGAACCAGATGGTCACAGTGTCATTCCTCCCATTCAATGGAAATTGTACACTGATGGGGGCGTCAAACGACCGTTGCTCCGGGGCTGGTGTAGTCCTTGTGCCTCCAGAAAATCAATCAATTTGTTATGCTTTGAAGCTCAATTTCCCGGCTACGAATAATGAAGCAGAATATGAAGCATTGATTGTTGGTTTAAATCTTGTTAGAGAACTCGGGGTAAAATCAGTTGAAATCTTTTGTGACTCGCAGCTGGTGGTGTACCAAGTGCGAGGAGACTACCAAGAAAGGGGACAAAAGCTTGCTCTATACCTTTTCTCTGGTTCAGGAACTATTGGCGAATTTCGAACATTATGACATTTCGCATGTCCCGCGTGAACAGAACAAGGAAGCCGACTCGTTGGCCAAATTTGCAAGCACTGGCGATGCGCAGCAAATGGGATTAGTTCCCGTCGAAACCTTACATGCTCCAAGCATAGATGTGATGGAAGTTGATTTTGCGTTGGAAACGGAAATCGAGAAGGAGTCGTGGATTACCCCATTCAAACAATACCTGCTAAACGGGACTTTGCCCAAAAGAAGAAGCGAAAGACGACAGGTCATTCGCAAAGCCGCGCAATATGTGATGCAGGGAGGAGTAATGTATCGGAGAGGATTCTCGGTCGCTTTACTATGGTGCATTGCCGAGATGAGACAAAGCGGGTCTTGGAGGAGGTTCACGAAGGAGAATGTGGCGACCATACTGTGGGGCAGACACTAGCAAAATAGATCCTCCGCTACGGATACTATTGGCCAACTGTGAATCGGGATGCTGCAGACTATGTAAGAAAATGTGACAAGTGTCAAAGATACGCAAAAATCCCGAGAGCTCCACCGACGGAACTCACGCAAATGGTTAGTCCATGACCGTTTGAAATCTGGGGAATCGACATAATCGGTTCTTTGCCTATATCCAAAGGTGGTGCAAAATACGCGATAGTTGCGGTCGACTACTTCACGAAATGGGCCGAGGCAGAGCCTTTGGCCACAATCACCTCCAAGAAGGTCATTAATTTCGTTGTACGAAACATTATATGCCGCTTTGGCCTCCCGCAAACCATCATTACAAACAACGGAACTCGATTTGAAAGTAGAGAATTCAAAGATTTTTGTTTAAAGTATGGCATTGAGAAAAAGTTCGCCGCCGTTGCTCATCCGAAGGCTAACGGACAAGCTGAGGCCGTGAACAAAATAATCAAGTCCATATTGAAGAAGCGTTTGGAAAAGGCTGGAGGCAAGTGGGTAGATGAACTCCCAATAGCGCTATGGGCTTATAGAACTACCCACAAGTCCGCGACTAGCCACACTCCATTCACATTGGCATACAGCTCGGAAGCTGTTATACCCGTGGAGCTTGAAGTTCCATCACATCGGGTGACACATTATGATCCTAAGACAAATCAGGATCTTTTGTTGGAATCACTGGACTGCGTTGATGAAAAAGGTGAAGAAGCTGAATTAAGGGCGGCAGCATATAGGCACCGAGTCAAGCGATATTACGACAAGAAAGTCCGCCCAAGAATCTTTGATGTGGGTGATCTCATTTTGAAATGAGTTTTCCCGGTACCATCACGTATGAATCTCAACTGGGAAGGTCCATATGTCGTTGAACGGAAGCTTGGAGAGGGAACTTTCAAGCTAGCGACCGTTGATGGCGTGACACTCCCCCGAGCGTGGAACAATGAACATTTGCGACGTTATTATATTTAGCCTATTTCTTTCCTGTTTTAGGTGCAATTGTTCACCGTATGTTTTTATTCCATTGATTCTTAGTTTCCTTTTCAGCATGTAATCGGACAATTTAGTTTGTTTTCATGAATAAAGGCTTGAAGCCATCTTTTCCATAAATTACTGATGTTTCTATACCTTATAGTCTGGTGATAAACTACTGGAGTTACATTATTCCGTATGACGTACGAACTCACATAAGCAACTCAAAATCTCTGAGTTCCCTGAATGCGGACTGGAGTACTCTAAGTCCCCGGAGTGCGGACTAGAGTATAAACGACTTGAATCTCTAAGTCCCCTGAATGCGGACTGGAGTACTCTAAGTCCCCGGAGTGCGGACTAGAGTATAAACGACTTGAATCTCCGAGTCCCCTGAGTGCGGACTAGAGTATAAACGACTTGAATCTCCGAGTCCCCTGAGTGCGGACCGGAGTACTCTAAGTCCCCGGAGCGCGGACTAGAGTATAAACGACGTGAATCTCCAAGTCCCCTGATTGCGGACTGGAGTACTCTAAGTCCCCGGAGCGCGGGCTAGAGTATAAACTACTTAAATCTCCGAGTCCCTTGAGTGCGGACTGGAGTACTCTAAGTCCCCGGAGTGCAGACTATAGTATAAACGACGTAAATCTCCAAGTCCCCTGAATGCGGACTGGAGTACTCTAAGTCCCCGGAGTGCGGACTAGAGTATAAACGACTTGAATCTCCGAGTCCCCTGAATGCGGACTGGAGTACTCTAAGTCCTCGGAGCGCGGACTAGAGTATAAACAACTTGAATCTCCGAATCTCCTGAATGTGGATTGGAGTACTCTTAGTCCCTGAAGCGCGAACTAGAATATGAACGACTTGAAACTTTGAGTCCCTTGAATATGGACCGGATTACTCTAAGTCCCTAGAACGCGGATTAAAAGATATTCTAAGTACCAAAACGTGAAACAAAAGATGTCTAATTCCAAAGATTATCCGAGCAACGTGAGAGTGGATTGGGAATTCATGTAACTCACGAGAATTTGAGTTTCGTCCACAATTATACAAAAAGCTAACGGCGGGAATCATTTGAAAGGTAAAGAAACTAAACTTTATTCACTAATCCAAAATAGGGTTATACAACCACTCCTCCAAAACTCGGAGTCAAAAGTCTGTCTACGTTGACTACAAAAATAAATAAGTAAAAAGTAGTTACATGACCTAAGCTAAACCTCATTGAACGAGTATAGTGGCTACTTCTTTGACTTCTTTGGTTTCTTGTCCTCCTTTGCTTTCTCGGATGACTCCTCTCCCTCACGCTTTCTCTTGGATATTTTGCTCGCCAAAGAAGCGGGGTCAGGAGTGGGAGGAAGAACATCCAGAGGTTTGGATTGCCGAGAAGAATGACTTTCAGAGGCCTGTTCAGCGGGTCGTTAAGTTCTATTGCTTGAGACTCGACCTTGATCTCGACTTTCTTCCTCTTCTCTTCCATGAGTCGCTCCTTCATACTCACCTTCAAAGTGTGTTCTGAGGCGTCCGTGATATCAATTTCATAACTCCCTTCAACATGGGATGAAGTTTCAGACTTATCATCATCTAGCGCCCCGATCACTTGAGCATCAGGACCGAGGGTTACTCCCGTGTGAGTAGCGTCACTCGCTTTCCCCATCTCCTCCTTGGCGTCATCGCTCCTCGGAGTCGGTTCAGGTTCGAGGTGGCCTACGTAAAAACACAAAGGACGAACACTAGAATACAATAACCTCTCGCCGACAGCGACGGTTCGTCGAACTTTAAGAAAAAGAGTTATGTACTGGTTTCTTGCTGACTTTTGGCCGTCCGAGGGGTCTCGCCCTCTAAAATGGGAGATAGCACGTGAATGCCGAGACCGGGGTCTTCCAGATCATAGCCGGCATGATGTTCAAATGGATCAAGTACTGGCCGAATGACCGATTGAGTAGGAGGAGGAGCTGAAGGCCCGGTTCCAGACGAACCAGTTATGTCATTTTTCTCCTTTGAGGGAGGAGAGCCTTTACTAAAGAGAACCATAGCTGCAGACAAGTCTGATGGCTCGTTACCCTTGAGAAACTCTTTCACTAAAGCATCCTCTTCGACCTCCTCAGTGCCCGACTCCACCTTTCTAATCTTTATTAAAGTCTCCCAAGCCTCGGCTAAAGATTCAAGGTAGCCCTCGCCTAAGAAAGTCAAGTCCCGGTGCATGAGGACACGGGCGTTGTGTTCGGCAATCAGCGGGTCAAACATACACTTGACCTCTTCTCTGCCGGCCTCTGCAGCCGCTTCAAGACGGGAGTCGATCTCCACGGAAGCTATTCTCTTGCCCTCCTCATGGGCTTCGTCCTTCATCATCCCGACCTTAGAAAGCTCATCGTCGAGCTTCGCCTTCAAGAGTCGTGTAGCAACAATCTCGTTGCAATATCGTTGAGACTCCTCTTGAGCGGCTATCTTCTCTTCCTTCTCCTTAGAGAATAGCTCTTTCAACTCTTTGACTTGCAGGGCAAGTGCATCCCTTTCTTTCTGAATAGAATCTTTTTCTAAAGCCAGGGCCCCACTACGTTGGACCGCTTCGTCAAGTTCCTTTTTATGAGTCATCTCTAGACGAGTGATGGCCTCGGCATTGTCTTTGGCACTTTGTTCGGTGGCCTCGAGCTTGGACTTGTACGAAGCGAGCTCTTCATCCTGGTTTTTGATAATGTCTTTGTCAAAGATAGCTTCAAGCGGTCGATTTCCTGTTGACATTTGATGGATATTTCCGAGACTTATTCGACTAAATGAACAAACGCGTCATGTTGAACATAGACGTCGTTGTTGAAAGCGATGGCACTTTGCTTGACATGCCCCGGAATATGATGAATTGCTGGAAGGAACTTCAGACCGTCAAACCAGATTTTGGGAAATTTAGCTTTAAGCTCGGCCAGCTTCTCCGATATCGTTGGGTCTACCGCAGGAGCAGGGGGAGGAGGTTTTGAAAGTTCTGTCCTCTTACGATGTTCCCGGGATTGCCGTGTGCTTGATGAACCAGAATGTTGATCTCGGGAAACATCGGGTTGAGACCCCTTCTGCGAAGATTTTTCTCCGCCTGGCTCTGTTTGAGGAGGACGATCGCGAGGGTATGAAGACTGGATATAAGATTTCTTTCGATAAGTTGGCTCTCGGGAACGGTTGTCTCGGTCTCCGAAGTCGTCTCTATCGCAGCGCCTACCGGAGCCCGAATCCTGGCCAGAATGGTGAAAGATGGATGAACCGTGAAGACGATCGAATCCGTGGGAGCGTCCCATGTCACCTGCATAGAATGAGAATAACGACAAGTTAGAAAAGATCAGGGTGATGACAAAAGTTGAAGTATAAGGTGAAGTACACGTGTTTGTGTGCGTCCTAGTGTTTCCCCCCAACGGACCAGTTGTTTTACTAACGGGTGTTTTTTCTCCCTGATGTTGGGCGTGAATGCCTGCATCACCTCTGATGGGCGAGTGAAGTCTGAGTGCCTCCGGATCGTCAAAATCATAATTGAGTAGATCATCGGGAATGGAGAGGTTCGTTAGGCCTTTTAAAGAACTTTCTAAATGTTGTGAGGAAGCTTCTTTCTCCATTGGAACAAGAGTAACTTTAGAAGTTCCGCTGATTGTTTCCTTCCTCATCTTGTACGTCAGTTTCTTTTTCCTCTTCGAAGGGGAAGATGACGTTTCGATTTCGTGAACTTCGACCGTCAGATCCTGAGTGGGACCAACATTCTCATCTTGTACTTCGGGTGTCTCAGTCTCCTTAATTTCCCCCTCTTCTAGTGCATCAGGAGCATTGCGTGCTGAAGACTCAGCTTGTTTTTTCCCTTTGCCAAAGGCAGGCCTTGGAATGGTGACGCCTTGAGGAAGGCTTTTCCGACGGCCTTCTACCAACAGTCCAAGCCTTGTAAGTGACTCATTCGAAATGAGAGTTCTAATGTACCATTCTTCGGCAAGAAGGGCTCGAATAGCTTCGACGACATCAGAGTATCCGCGGCCGTCAGGATGTGGATTGATACCTGAAAAGATGGGTAAAAGTTAGAAAAGGTACGGCTTTGACTAAACATGAGTAACGGTTCAAGAAAAAGGCTTACTTCCTTCAACCCATCTCCTCGCAAAGCCGGGAGGACAACGCACATAAAACCATTCCTGTTTATACAAGGCGAACTTGGTCCACGCCCCAGTTAAGATTTGACATTTGTTATGCGGCTCGAGAAACATGAATGATGGGCTATCCTTCCGCTTCTTGATGCAATATATGTATCTGATATCGCTCGGAGTTGGAAGCCTAGAGAGGACATTCATGAAGAGGATGCAAGTACCCTAGAGGAATGCATGGCCGTTCGGGTGTAGTTGCGATGGGGAAATGTCAATATATTGCAGCACATCCCGAAGAAACGAGTTGAACGGTGGCACACTGCCAACCCAGCACATGAATTTATTACAAGCTGTGTATCCGGTTGGGGGCAAGTGTGGACGATCATGCCCCGATGGAACTAGCATGTCATCAAAGGGGATTCCGTGGACAAAGCATATCCAACGGAGTGTACTTTCATTAATCTTCGAAGCATGTGAGTCGACAGGGTTGTCCAAGAGAATTGCTGCCTCCATAGCATCGGGAGCTAAGTCATGTGCAGGGGAAGTTGACAGGTTTGAAGTATCTGCGACTTCTCGTCGGGAGGACGGCCCAGGTATGTCTGAAATCATGGTGGAACTAGATTTCATAGACATCTCAGATAAAGATTGAATCTAGCAGAGCACCTGTTCGAACTATACTTGAAAATAATCGACGTTAGACTAAACAATACGAATATTCCCCCCCCCCCCCCGTGTGGTGTGTGATCTAGTGCGATCATTCAGGTGTAAATGCTGAGAAATTATAAGTCACAAAATTGATAGTATAAAGTTGAGCTTTGAACTGTCGTCTTCGAAGACCGTCATCGCTGACCGTCTCCGAAAGTCAGCCTTGCAATGTTTTCAATTTTGGACTCGGACATTGGCACTGCGTGTTAAAAGCTTTTATCTTTTTTTATCGGTTTAAGTTCAGGCTTGTGATTATTGAAACTAGGAAGTTATCAGTCCAGATTAGTTCGATATGCTAGTATGCTTAGGTCCTTGTCCTTGTTTTTGTTATATGATTAGGGAAGGTGAATAAGTGTTCGGCCTAAATGTCGTTCGGCCTTCGTATTGCTCGGCCTTTGTTCTGTTCGGCCTTCGTTATGTTTGGCCTTCGTTCTGTTCGGCCTTCATACTGTTCGGCCTTTGTTCTGTTCGGCCATCGTTATGTTCGGCCTTCGTTCTGTTCGGCCTTCATACTGTTCGGCCTTCGTTCTGTTCGGCCTCCCTTCTGTTCGGCTTAAATACAAGTGCACGCGGCAAATCATGCCGAGCCGATTCGCTCGGCCTTCTACCCTAAACATCACTTCTCTTCTTTTCCTCCATCTCTCCCGACCGGCATGGTCGAGTCTTTTGGCAAGCCGTGCCAAACCACGGCCATGCCGATCCACATCACTAGGCCTTATCTCCAATTCCGTGCACCCTTATACTCACTCGGCTTTAAAGGATCGTGCCGAGCCACAATAGTTCATCACCCACACGCCTCTTACTCCCTTTAATCTAGGGAGGATTCACGGGTTCGAGTTTTGAGTTATGCTTCCTAATTTGAGAAAACGATCGAAAGGTTCTTACCGAAGAGAACAGCGGGAACTTGGGGGTCTGTGAACTTAAGATTGAAAGTTATTCGAGCTTAATTTGGGAAGGGCTTGTTGGATTCAAAGTAGGAAGGGAAGATCGAAAGAGGTGAATAAAACTTAAGGGAGGTAAGTTATGTATTCTTGGAGAATCATGGAGGTAAAAAGTGAAAAAGAGAAGAAGAAGGAGAATGCCGGCCTTTATAGGAAAGGAGAGGAAGTCGAAGAGGCAATAACCGGTAGAACCGGTCAAAACGACATTGTTTGGCATCGGCTATGTCGTTCAGCATCCAGGGTGCTCGGCTTCGGCTATGTTGTTCGGTATTTGCATATCGTTTTGCACACATCGCCTCACCTGGAATTCGAGAGAAGATACTATCGTGAAGACTAAGCCACAGCTTGAAGCAAAGCACGGTAGATTCATGACTCAAAGCACATCACGTTTAACCACATGATGCACTTTAGGGGTCAAGTGTTACCTGAAGATTTGACCAGGAAACTAGGCACTCGGCACTAGCATACCGTTCGGCATTAAGAGTCGTTCGGTATTGTATATCGTCCGGCATTAAGTGACGTTCGGCATCTATGGCCGTTTGGCATTCGAGAGTGTTCGACATCAGACCCTGTTCGGCATTCGAGAGCGTTCGGCACTCAAAGAGCGTTTGGTATTCAGGAGCATTCGGCACTCAAAGAGTGTTCAGCATACATGGATCATTCGGCACTCCATACTGCTCGGCATCCACACCTTTTTCGGCACTCAACCTCGTTCGGCATAAATCTCGATCGGCATTCGAGATCGTTCGGTATCTAGAGGTGTTCGACATTCAGAGTTGTTCGGCATCTAGAGATGTTCGATATCCAGAGGTGTTCGTCATTCATCCAATCTCGACCGGCTTCAACTATTGCTCGGCCTGCACTCTCCATTCAGCACATCACTTCGTTCGGCATGAAGATATCGTTCGGCATCACTTCGTTCGGCATCTATGGTTCGGCAAACAGAGCTCACTCTTTTTGGGCCGAGGTATTTAGCTGCGAGGCCCACCAGGGAAGTACAACCCATCTTTGTCTATAAATAGAAAGGCAGGGGCACAGTGAAAAGGACCTTTTTTCGAGAACACTAGGGAGACTCTACCGCTTTCAAGACTCGTTCTTTTTACTTAGCAATTGTATTCGAGTAGTTGGTGGACGAATTGTATCTGTAATCAATTATCAAGTAAAGCAATAAAAGATTAACCTCAAAGTGGTAGGTAGTTACGCCGAACCACTATAAATCCGGTGTTCTCGTCTTTGCATTCAATTTAGCATATTGTTCTCTGTTTAAATTTACTTTCCTCATTTATCTCTCTACATAATCTTTCTCAACGAGGTTAGTGACCAATTTTGGTGCTAACAAAATTCAACTTCATTCAACATCACTTAAGTTATGTTTCATTTCATTCTTACTTACATTTACTTTCACTATACAACTTAAGTTCACTTCTAATTTAATTCAAATTCTATTTTATTTAACTCATTTCATTAACTCACTTCTTTTTCTTTACTTGAGTTAATTTTCATTTTCAAAAATCATTTCCCTTTTAACTTAACTTAGGTTTCATTCATAAAGTCATTCTATTTAACTTTTATTTAAGTCAAATTTCATATCACTATTCAAATTTAGATTTTGTTTTGCTTAACAAAATTGTTTAACCCTTTTAATATTTGGTTTTACTTACATTTTCCCATTTTATAAGTTATACAACTTATTTATTCAAACTTTCAAATTCATATTATATAATCACTTTACCTCTTAAGTTACTTTTCCATTTCAATAACTTATCTAATCCAGTTCAAATCCAATTCACTTTATTTAACTTTACTAAGTTACATTTTTATTTCATATTATAAGTCCAATCTCATTTTACTTATATTTATCAATTTCAACTTGGATTTTAAATTCAAAAATGTTTATCACAACAAAACTTAAAATTTCCAATTTACTATTGGTAGCAAATCCATCACATAGAAACTCGAAAATGATACTGATGATGCTGCGGTCATCACCCTTATTATTTTCCAGCAACAGTAGTGAATTCAATGCTTTATATTTTTTTAAAATCCTTTTTATTTACAAATCACATTTATAAACTTTTATACTTATATAATTTCACTATTTCACTTTACTTATATAAGATTCATTCCAAATTTATATAGCTTATTTAGATTTATAATAGTATAATCTCTTTAAATTTTGAAAAATAACGTACAAAATCAACGAGATTCAAATTCTCAAATTCTTAGTTTAAATCCATTTTTATTTACAACTCATATTTATAAATATACTCATGTAGTTTCATTTCTTATATATAAGATTATTTCACAATTGTATATCATATTAATTATAATTCCATACTTTATAATTCATTTGCTTATATAATTTATTCTTTTACAATTGTTATTTTTATTTAGATTATTCAAACAGCTTATATTAACTTATATATATATACATTTTCAACAACCAAACAATCAATTTATATACACTATAATAATTTCTGAAAAATAGTTCCTTTATATATAAAATATAATCGAGGTAAAATTATTTCATTTACCCAATTTAAAAATAATACTATGTCGACTTGCCTCGTTTAAGTGTTTAGAAACCCCTATCGATAATGTGGCGTCCCACATACTGACCAGAATACATAAACAACTCAATGGATAAGTAAACATAATATAAAACATTTTTATATCACTAACAAATACGCGCTCATATATATAATACACTCAAACTCAATCTAGGGCACTACTGACCCTATCTATACTGAGTACACATCAAAGCCTAGGAATATACTAAATCTAAGCTCGGATACCACCTGTGACGATCTAGGCTTTGCAACCATCGACAATGTATAACTCCACCGTAGCTCACATGGGTACCTCACGATTTGCTTTTACGGCCAGCCTCTCGACTGTAAGCCTAACTAGCAAACCAACCCCTCAATTCTCAATCTTAGGGACATGTAGGAGTAAGAGTCATCCATTCGCTACCTAACAAGAAGCGAGAACCCAAACAGAACAATATAGAATCTCACATCGCAGTGGAAAACATATAATAACATATCAATGATTTTTACAAAACAGAAACTGTATTTACATACATCAATCGGAGTTCAACAATCAATCATTAATCATCAGCCTGGACAGTTATAATAACATGTCCTTATAATTGCTGATAATAAAAACAATAAAAATACAACGGAAAATAACAGATACGTGTATACGAAAATGAAGATCTCCAGCTCTCCTGCTGAACCTCCAAAAGCACCAAATCCGAACCTGTAAATATACTCGGTCTGACCCGAGCATTGAAAGGGAAGAACGCCCAGATCAGTCTGGTAAACCAGCATGAGAAACACACTCAACTGAATTTATTAAATTACCAAAACTTTTCTTTTCGAAACAAAAGTATCTCGTAAGATGCACCCACACATAAACACGGACATGTTTTTATCTTACGATAACCAAAACCATTCATATCAAATCATGTTATATTATACCAATGTCTAGTATACAAATAATATCAATCATAGCCGAAATTGTTACATTGATTAAATTCCAGCATATAGCCCAAAGTGGGTAATACAATCAAAATGGCAGGCGCGTAGCGGAGTTTGGATTTCCATACAAATGACCAGGTGAAGGGACTACCATCCGGCAGTACATCTCTAGAGGAATGTACCGAGGAACATTACAAAGGAACCTCTATCAACACAAGACTGGCCTACCTCTATAACTAGGTAGTACCGAATATATCATCCCCCGGTCATTACCGACCTTTCCGACGGCCCTCATAGCATACAAACCACATTAATTTACATCATGAACGTCATAGCGGGAAGTAATATATCTAGAAGAGGATGATCATATCCTAATTGGGAATGACCCACTTAGCCTTGCCGCATCTAACCCTGTTTCGGTCATTTCCGGTTGATGAGGTCTAAGGTAACAATTACCATTCACATATCACATATCAAATCACTTTGAATGCCACATTGCCATTTCCGTTGACTACTAATTGCCTTCCACAAAAATACAACCCTTGAGCTTGTATGTCTCAAGGAGGGTGTTAAGCTAAGAGAAGTTGCCTTCTCCACCACCACTGATGTACGTTTGTAAAAACCAATGTACATAATCATAGAAATGGAAGGTCAGACACTCGTCCATACAAGTTGTCCAGGAACAAGACAAACCGAAGGTACTTTCCTACCACATCCTATCGGGAAATCCCTAGGATTAGTAGTGAATAGTCCTTGCATTGGATATTTCATAATGAAGAGACTACTCCTACTAGATGTATATTGGGATTTTAACCCCAAACGATCAACAAGCAGTCCTTCATTATGAAAATCCTAAGTATCAATATCATCACAACTTGCGCAATCGAACGCATATACATCGGTCCGAAGTGGTTTTCAGATAAATCTGATCCTGGTCTCTTCACACCAACAACGCAAAAGCATTTTTCAACCTCACACAGAAACTGTCTCATAGACTTATTACGTCTCCAACTTTCAACTTGTTATCCTTCAGCCAAGAAGGAAGCTCGATAGATTGGAGTAATACTCCGCACTACACGAATCAACATCCTCAACACAAACGATAATCAAGCCTACATAGAAGGATACGTACTAAGTGTATGACTAAATAGTTCCCACATCAAGTCGAGGAACTAAAATGGCCAAATTTTTGATAGTCGGTTATTTAACTATCAAAGCAACAAACAAATATTTAGCACCATAAGCAATCGCTAGGCCCTTTTAATTAATCTTTTATTAATTAAATCACTTTCCAAATATTCACTTCAAATTATCTTTAAAAAGATATATTCTCAAAACCATTTCAATATTGCACTATTTGGAAAACTTTTCCATACACTTATTTTAATAATAAGTGAATTCACAATTTACTTTATTTTCAAACCATTCAAACTTCATTTTATAATATCACTTTCCAAAAATATCCATTTTATTTAAAGGATTATTCACTGTCCAAAATCGTGAATATAATTCTTTTACCAAATTCATTACTTATACACATTTATTAAAAGGATTATCCACTCTCCAAAATTGTGGATATAACTCCTTTAATAAGCTTTCATATTTAACTTGTCAAAATAAATTGATTTCACATTTATAAAACAATATTTATAAATTCCATTTGTATTTTATAAATTTATAAAATTCCTTTATTAACAAATTCCATTTATAACTTCATTTATATGCCAAAATCCAATTATAAGTTAATTTACTTATAAATCTCTTATTTAATAATTCATTCTTTTATAACTTCATCGATTCATAAATCTTATTCACTTATAAGATTCATTATAACTCCATTTTAAACACTTATAAAGCTCCTTTGTAATTCCATTATTTTTATTTATAAAATATCAATTTTATAAATCTTATACATAAACCATTTATAATAAATTCAAAATTCTCAATTTTAACTTATTTTCCAAAATACTTAACTCCATATTTCATTTCCATTTAAATAAACTTCTTCTTTTAATAATTTACAAATCATTATTAAAACTTATATAACTTCAAAAATCACTTAAACAGCCTTTTTAATTTGAAATCACCACTTTAATATTTTTAAAATTCCAAAATATGGCCTAATGCTACAACCGCACTAAATAAGGTGATTCACATCAATCATATCCATCATGGCATCCAAATCATCATATATCATATGATTACAGCATATATAACAATATATGTAAATAAAATCAAACACTGGTGAGGAATCCAGTTGGATCCCTCTAACCTGTCACCTTCAACAAATATACATATTAGAAAATATGTACAATGTCCACTTCGAGGCAGACGCGCGTACAAAGGGTCATCCGCTCATACACAGGAACGTATAGGGTCTCATCTGCTCCAATAGGCAGGAATATATCCAAACCAATCAATTTATATATAATATATCATCCAAACGATCATCAATCAGCAAAAAATAAATTTATTCTCACTTATATAAAAATATAAGCGAGTCAGAAAGTGTGAGTTGTACTCACTTTGATTCTAATCGTCGTTGCAGCGTTTTACTCTGAATAAAATTAAACGAACATTTAATTTTACCCAAAATTTATAGCAGCTCCAAATCAGTCCAAACAAGCTCCATCGCGTAGTGTTCGCGAATACGAACCTAACGCCGCTTGTTTCGTCCGATTCCGACCTCGTATGAAGAAGTTATACAATTTAAAGTTTACACGAATTTATATATATTTAATTTACAATTTCTAGTTTATTTTAATAAATCTCAAACGATCCAGGCCGTTCCTTCCTCAAAACATGATCCAGGCCACATGCTTTTGCTTCTTCCCTTTGTTCACGTTCAAATCGTGAGTCCCATGTAGCCGCCTTTTACATCTAATTGTCGCTCCTTCCACGATTGCTTCGACGACGATCAGGGGCCACCACGTCACGCCATCCTCCACCGCACCCACGGCCAAAGACCGGTCAAACTCGAGCCCATATCCATTTCGAAAATTGTGCACGAATGTGTAGTGTTCAAATCCATTTTGTCGTCGATCCATTTCACCAAAGACGATCATAACCGTTGGATTGATAGTACTCGCTGCGCTCTACATTATTGTAATTAGAAGTTTCGGCTAAAACTGCATGGATGGGGAGATAAATAAGGAGGAAGGAGGAGTGTTTTTGGCCATTGAAATAATAATGGCGGCTGTAACCCTAGGGGAATTATGGTTTGTGAAAAAAGAAAATGTTGAAGTCCTTTTATAGAAAATTTACGCGCACTATTCATCCGAAATTTTTTCGAACTCCAATCGAAGCGTGTCGCCTCGTGTTTATAATATTTTACCCCTATTCCGAACATAATGGAATATATATTGAGAGCCAATTCCATCGTATTTGGAAGATAGGTTTTCGAATCGACTTATTTTAATTAAAAATTACTTAAATAAATTCTAAGCGTTTCAGCTTCGTACGACCAAACCGTAAGTCCGATTGACATGAAATTTGAAATCTTACAATAATATAACATTACAGATCCAATGAAACTAGTTTCGTCGAAATCCGAAACCGTGTCAAAAATGACTATTTTTACACGTTAATTAAATCGATAAATTTCCAATTTCTATAAATTAACTTTTAATTCAATTTTAAAATTTTACCAACATCATTCTAGTTCAAATAGAATTTAATTCATCTTTATAAAACAATTCCATTCACATTAAATTCAAAATTCAATTATTTCTACAATTTAAAATATTAAATTAACAATTTAATTATCCAATTAATCATTATATTCGAAATATGAGTTATTCAACTTATAAAATTAACTTTTGAATATTTAAAATCAATTAAATATCCCAATTTCGAATGCCTAAAATTCTGGGTCGTTACAAATAATGTGAAGTGATGAATATGAATATAAACTTGAATTGTTAAATGAAATTCAAGTTTAGTTGTAAAATGAATAAGCATTGGAAGTGTTGTAAAAAATGTGAATATAGTGAATACTAGAATTCAATCTAAATTGAATATTTTACCAATTGAAATTAAAAGTGTTAACCAAATTGAATGTAAACGAATTAAATATGAATGTTTGAGTGTAAATTAAATTAATTTGGTTATGTTGGATATGCATTGGTTGTTAGATGGATGTTAGTTGATGGTATAGAAAATTCATATGAAATTGAAAACTAAATAATTGAATTCAAATTGGTAGTAAATGAATCTAAATAGAATAGAATTTGATTTAATTTGGAAGTGAACTAACTTGAATGTAAATTAGTGAATGTAAACTAATTGAATATGAATAAATGAATGTTATTAAAATCCAATGTTAATGAATCTAATGTGAATAAATTGAAAACTAATTCAGTGAATATTAATGAGAAATGAATGTATATTGATTTGGTTATGGATTGACTGGATAAATATTGGTTTTTTGGATGTTAGTTGGATGATAGTTGTTTGATGGTTGAATCTGTTGCTTTTGATAGCATTTGCTATATTGGCATATATAGTTGTTGCATTGCAATATGCTGTATATTAATATTACTTTCCATATATACATGTGCTTATTGTTTGTTGAGTGTTTAGTAGGTGCGAATGGCATGTGCTTTGCATTTGGAGCTCGCTTTCGCGCTATATTAACTATATATGCTCGCTAATAATATATAAGGTACATATCTTGGATTACATATCTTGGATTACGTATCGTACTTTTATATTTTTTCCCTACGGGATGCCTCATCCTCGAAGATGAGATGTATATTTGTGATATATATTGTGATTTTTTCAGGATCGAACCGCGCAAAGGAGGATATGGCGAAATTTTTTGAAAATTTAAGACGTTAGAATTTTTTTGAGAATTTTGGAAAAATTTTGATGACTCAAAATTTTAATTTTGAGTTAAAAGTAAAACGATATTAGTTGGTTTTGAAAAGATAACTAAGTAGAAAACAAAGAAAAGTTTTTATAAGAAGTTTAACTAATGGATTTTGGAAAAGTTAAAAAGGTTTAAATAATGTTGGTAATCTAGTTTGAATGATTTGTTTTTGAAAGGTTAATGGATTTTGTGGCTTTTTCTTACTTGGTAATTTCAAGGACGAAATTCTTTTAAGTAGGGGAGAATGTAACGACCCAAAATTTCAGTCATTCGAAATTAGGATATTTAATTGATTTTAAATATTCACAAGTAAATTTTATAAGTTGAATAACTTATATTTCAAATATCTTAATTTAATTGGATAATTAAATTGTTTAATTTAATATTTGAAATTGCATAAATAATTGAATTTTGAATTTAATGTGAATGAAAATGATTTATAAAGTGGAATTAAATTCTATTTGAATTAGAATGATGTTAGTAAACTTTTAATATTGATTTAAAAGTTAATTTATAGAAATTTGAAATTTTAATATTTAATTAACGTGTAAAAATAGTCATTTTTGACACTGTCTCAGATTTCGACGAAACAAGTTTCATTGGATCCGTAATAGTGAGTTATTATAGGATTTCAAATTTCATGTCAATCGGATTTACGGTTTGGTCGTGCGAAGCTGAAACGCATAAGAATTTATTTAAGTAATTTTAATTAAAATAAACTGATTTGAAAACCTATCTTCCAAATACGATGGAATTGGCTCTCGATATATATTCCATTGTATTCGGAATAGGGGTAAACATTATGAATGCCAGGCGGCATGCTTCGATTGGAGTTCGAAATATTTTTGGATGAATAATGTCACGAAATTTTATATAAAAGGACCTCACTTTCTCCATTTTTCAAAAACCCTAGGGTTGGAAGCCCTAGCCGCCACTTTACGTTTAATGGACAGAATTCTCCAAACTTTTCCCTCCGATCTCTCTCAATCCATGAGCTATTAACAAAATCTTCCAACTACAAAATTGTAGAGCACCTCAATATCTATAAATCCAACGGCTACGATCGAGAATGGAGCGATGGATCGGCGGCAATTTGGGTTCAAACGCGCGCGTTCGTGCAAGTTTTCCTAAGCGATAAGGCAGCTGAGTTCGACGTGGTCACAGCCAGTGGCGGAGCTCGCGTAGGCGAACGCGTTGAGGGGTTTGGATTGTGTTCTAGGCGATCGATGAGGGAGCATAAATCGAAGGGAGGACGACGACTATATGTGTTCGAACGCGTACAGGAGGAAACGCGTGTGAAAGAGAAGAAAGGGATGTGGCGGCCCAGATCTGTTTACTTGAAACGTGCGGCCGAGATTAAATGTAGAGTTATATATATATATATATATATATATATATATATAAGGAAAATCTTAGTCTAATTATATTATTAAATCGTGTGATGTTTAAAATTGTACAACTCTTTCATACGAGGTCCGTTTCGCACGAAACAAATTGAATTGGGTTCGTATTGTCGAGCACTACATTATGGAGATGGTTTGGATGGATTTGGAACTAGTGAAAATTTTGGTTAAAATTAAACGCTTCTTTAATTTTAATCGAAATAAATTGCTATCGCGACGACTGCAAACAAGTAAGTACAAGTCACTCTTTTTGACTCGCTTATATTTTTATATAAGCGATAATAAATTTAATTATGTTGATTGATGCTTGTTTGGATGATATATGATATATTACATATATATTAGTTGGTTTGGATACATTCCCGCATATTTTAGCGGATGAGACCCTATACGTTCCCGTGTATGAGTGGATGACCCTTTGTACGTGCGTCTGCCTCGAAGGAGACATTGTACATATTTTCTCTTATGTATATTTATTGCAGGTGATAGGTTGGAGGGATCCAACAAGATTTCTCATAATTGTTGATTTTGCTTACAGATATTGTTATATATACTGTTATCATGTGATTTTTGTTGTGTTGGATGCCATAGTTGTTGTAATCCATGTGAATCACCTAATTTAGTGTTGTTGTAGTATTGGACCATATTTTAGAATTTCAAAATAATGAAATGATGTTTTCGTTGAAAAAAAGATTTCAAAATGATTTTGAAAATATATGTTTTATTAAATTTTGAATTGTTAAGGAAATGAATTTATTTTAAATAAAAAAAAGTTATAATTTTTAAGTTATAAAAATTATGATTTTATGAAATATACCTAAATATGATTTTTTTAATATGAAGTTAACTATTTTGTAAAATAAGTTAAATTGGGATTTTTGACTTATTATAAATAGTTTATAAGTATAAGATTTATAAAATTGATATTTTATAAATAAAAGTAATGGGATTATAAACGAGTTTTATAAGTGTTAAAATGAAGTGTAAATGAATCTTATAAGTAAATTAGATTTATAAACTTATGAAGTTATAAAAGGAATGAATTTGTAATAAGAAATTTATAAGTAAATAAACTTATAATTGGATTTTAGCGTATAAATGAGATATAATGGACTTTGTTAATAAAAGAATTTTATAAATGGAAGTTTTTATAAAATAGGAACCTGCATTATAAACATGGTTTTATAAATCTGAAATCAATTTAATTTGATAAGTTAAATATAGAAGTTATTAAAGGAATTATATTCACGATTTTGGACAGCGAATAATCCTTTTAATTAAATGTGTAGAAGTAGTGAATTTGGTAAAGGAATTATATTCACGATCGGTACTACCTAGTTATAGAATCGGTACTACCTAGTTATAGAGGTAGGCCGGTCTTGTGTTGATAGAGGAACTTTGTGATGGTTTCTCGGTACA
Organism: Allium fistulosum; assembly: GCA_030737815.1. Lineage (NCBI taxonomy): Eukaryota > Viridiplantae > Streptophyta > Magnoliopsida > Asparagales > Amaryllidaceae > Allium > Allium fistulosum. The sequence goes on from CM060903.1 coordinate 267,878,102, forward strand.
TTCCTCTAGAGATGTACCGCCGAAAGGTAGTCCCTTCACCTGGTCATTTGTATGGAAATCCAAACTTCGCTACGTACCTGCCATTTTTTTTTGTATTATCCACTTTGGGATATATGCTGGAATTTAACCAATGTAACAATTTTGGCTATGATTAATATTATTTGTATAATAGACACTATTATAATATAATAGGATTTGATATGAAATGTTTTGGTTATCGTAAGGTAAAACCCATCCGTGTTTATGTATGGGTGTGTCTTACGAGATACCTTTGTTTTGATAAAAGAACGCTTTGATAAATTTAAAATAAATCCAATTGAGTGTGTTTTCTCAACTGGTTTACCAGACTGATCCGGGCGTTCTTTCCTTTTAATGCTCGGGTCAGACCGAGTATATTTACAGGTTAAGATTTGGTTCTTTTGGAGCTTCAGCAGACAAGTTGGAGATCTTCAGATCGTATTCCCGTATATGTTCATTTTTCCGCTGCTTTGTTGTTTAAATTATCAGCAATTGTATGGACAAGTTTTTATAACTGTCCAGACTGATGATTAGTGATTGATTGTTGAACTCTGATGGATGTATGTATATGATATTATAGTTTCTGTTTTGTAAAGATCTTTGATATGGTATTATATGTTTTCCGATGCGATGTGAGATTTATGTATTGTTCTGTTTCGTTCTCTCTTCTCTCTTTCTTCTCTTCTCTTTTTCTCTCTTCTTTTCTTTCTCATGACTTTCTGTCATTCTATGCTTTTTGGGTCGGACATGTGTGGTTTACTGTCGATTCAAATGGTACGGAGTTGCGGGCCGTCACAGAGAGGACACGTAAGTTTTTTTGGTAAAAATGATACCTACTGGGAACAAAATTGACACTACAATTGAAACAAGCAGTGATACTCAATTGACAGTTACCCATTATTAAAAATTGTTGTCTTTTTGCATTATAATATTTCATACAAACTACTATACATCTTTGTATGACTTTTACATTGAATTGAATTTGATTCATACAGAAGATATTATCTTTCAATTCAATAAACATTTAGTTCAGAACTAAACCGATAACTACATAAACACAACTGATACCCACATAAACAAAACTGATACATGAATACACAAAACCGATACTAAATATATACATAATCAAAACTAAAACTAAACAATTACCAAAAAAATCTTAAAATGCTAACTTCAGGCACTAAAACTCGTACTAAAACTAATGCTAAGTGTGGTAGTAAACTGTTAAATATTTTAATTCAAAGTATATCATCTGTTTGTACCATTATCTCTGAAATTCAATGTTTTATATTAGTTACAAACCTGATAGTACAAGTGATGCAAACTGATACTAACAATATATTTTGGTTCGAACAGGCTTAATTGTGGCATATACGTAACGATATTCATCATTTCACTCAACAGAAGTAGAATACCAATCAAAATAGAAACTAAGCAAATATTGTCAACAAGAGCAAGAATTGTGCATGCAATACCGACGGACAATGAGCACTGCTGGAATTTGTCCAAGTACACGTCGAGCATAGAAGAACAAAAAAAACAAAAGAAGTGAATTTGTTTGCAAAACCTAATGTTATGTTCATTTTTCCTAATATACATTTGAGATATTGTGTTGAAAGTAATAGAAACTAGATCTTTTTTTAATGCTGATACAAACACTTCTTGGTATTATATCAAATTGCTGTGAAGACTACGTACTTATTTCAGACATTGCAAAATTTAGTTTTGTTTAACTTCTCTCACATTTGATGTTCTGTTATGATAATGAATATGTTTCTATTTACAAATGAAACTGATACCAGTAGTGTACATGAACTGATACTATTTTTTTCACCTACATGTATGATTGTGATTAATACTTAATTATTTTGTAGATTATTTATTTCAAATGTTATTTACAACAAAGCTGATACCTATATTCATACAAAATGATACCCATTAGCTGTTACATATAACATAAACCTCTACGAATTAAATTTACTTTACTATAATATACAACAAAAGTAATATCAAAAATAATGCAGCACCTATACTTAGTACCTGTATGATTAAAATTCAAGCTTAATGATTTAATAAATTGTTTTAAATATTATATATAGTAAAACCGATACTTATATTTAGGAAAAAATGATACCCACCAGTTATTTGATATAATATGATGGTTTGCAAATTTAATTATTTAGTTAATTGCCATGCATATCAAAAGAGATACCAAAATAGTGCAAATTCATACTTAGTAATTGTTTGATTGAAATTCATGTTTTTTCATTTTATAAATTATTTTCACTACAATTTATAGCAAAACTGGTACCTATGTATATACAAAACTGATACCAAGTTTCTGTTTCAAATAATCTGACAACAACAACATCCCAAACTATACTTTTACACTTCTACTTCATATATTGAGTTGCCAACTGTTCACCATAACATACTATACAATATATATTGACATTTAAGCTTATAGTTCTTTATACAGTTTTGCACTTCACAACTCATCAAACAAATAATTTCAGTCACTTCAAAAGTAGAAAAAAATCACGATGTACAAATGATACAAATAGCATGCAAAAAATGATACCATGGTTGTTTATACCTAAAACAAATTAAAAGCACATAAAACCCAATACTGTAATTTGTAATATCTAAAACTAATAGTAATACCATACAACAACCGATACCACATATTTTACATACCTAAAATTGAAACTAATAGAACCAAAAACTGATATTGAATATCCAATAAAATAAATAATCTGAACAACATATAAACATCATAACACATTACTTCCCATGCAACATATATATTCCAAAACACACAATAGTAAACTAAAATTGATACCATATAACAAAATTAAACTACAAAGATCAAGTCAATGTCAAATTTAGTATATAATAAACCAATACACTTATATAACAACGTTCAATTACATAAAATTGCCAAAAAAGACATAAAACCAAGAATATCTTCTTAGAAGCTTGACAATCAAATTATATCTTTTTAGAAGCTTGACAATTACGCTTGTTGTGACCATATTGCTTGCATACATCACATCAATTTTGTTTATTTTAAAAATATGCAAACCCTCCTTTCTGTTTTATAGAAGGTCTACCAGCACCTCATTTCTCCTTTGGTGGCTTGGTAACATCTTCAATGCTTGCATCAACAATTGGCTTGTCAAAATTAGGAATATGATTAATAGAATTAGCATAAGAAGAACGATAAGCATCAACGGTGAAATAGTACTCAACAAAATCATAAACGGATAGCTTTGACTTATTCATGCACTTAATATCATGAGCACAAGGAAATCCTGTAACTTTCCACTGATTGCAACTACAACTCCACTCTTTAAGATCAACACGATGAGAGTTAGGGGATTTCACCTAAAAATAAACTTTGAAGACTTGTATACATCCCATCCAAATCCTTCTTCAATCAATTCACTTAAATGAGATTCAATAGAAGGACAAAGAGTAGTATTTCATAATCGACACTCCTCTTTCCTATTAGTCATTTGTTCCATAACTTTAATTTGAATTCCATCTAAGCATACCATAATAGGCAAGGCCCGTTCATCCAAAATCCAACTATTAACACTTTTGACAACATTTGAACTATATTCACCATATTGTTTACCCGAAAAAAACAAATCAGTCCACTTATCAAAAGGCTTATCCTTCAAGGAATTCACATCAGCAACACCACCAAGTTCACAAAATTTAGAATATGCTTCTTCAAATTCATACAAATTAGAAGCTTTAGAACACATCTTGAACAAATCAATGATAGACATATTCGAATTCTTTGCCTTAACTGCTGAAAGTAGATTCTCCTCCATATGTAGATAGTAATAACTATGAAAGGCGGAAGGAAAAACCTCATGAACGCCTAAAATTAAACCTTGATGGCTGTGACACCCCGCACCTCTAAGCACCCTGAAAATCGAACATGACTAGAAGCACGGGTGGTTGGGTGAAATAAAAATCCATAACATAGCATAGAGACTAAGGCAACAACATAAAATGATTAGAATATTACAGCGGAAGAAAACTTTCACTAATTATAAAGTAATAGCAAAACAGCTTCATTAAAAACAGCATTACCCCAAATTTATTTCTGAAACCAAAAGTACCAAGTAGTCTCCACCAAAACATAAACCAGAACAAAGTTCCCCATATATAGGGTAAAGTACGGAAAAGAGAAACGAAGTACATGAAATAAAAGAAACAAAAGCTGAAGATAACAACTGCTCCAATGACCCTCCAAGCTACAAAGAACTGCAACTTAGACCTGCCCTCCTGTGATTTGGGGAAAATAGGAAAAATATGAATGGGTCAGACATAAATTCTGGTGAATGAGAAATAAAATGAAGCAGAAAGAATAAAATAGTTTAATTCCAGGTGTTCCCCGGATATCGCAGAGGGTGAATAATATAATGCAGTGAATCCTTCTTAGATATAGTTCCGAAGAAGCCAAAGTCTACGGTTACTCTAAGGAAGTCAACCATGTAGTAATACTAAACATCAATCGGCCTGTCAGACCTGCTGGACCTGCTGTCCTTACCTATCCATGTGCTACAGCTTGAAATTCATGCTCTTCACCCGTGCACTATGACTAAATGCCTCTTACGTCTGACCGGCGCCGACTCAAACAATCTCGCAGGACCCCGAAGTTGCGCTCAGGCTCCACCAAACTGGACTCCTATCCTCCTGTCTCCTCGGTCAACAACGGGGACTTGCTCCTATCCAAAGTGTCGGTCCTCCAAAAGAGCGCCCGCGATTAGGTCGGCTGCTAGAATCCTCCAACGATCTACCTTAAGAAGCCTACGTCGGAGTACACTTGTCTTGTTCCGTCCGCGTCGATCTACCTGAAGAAGCCTACGATTGCGGATGCTATCTATCCTACGTACTAGCAACCTATGAAAGGTAACAAACATCCTTGCGAATCTACTTGCCCGCTTCTAGTATGTACAGCCAAAACTATATTTTGGTCTTAACTGCACGAAACACCTATCCAGACCTTAACAAGGTCTGCCTACTAAATCGCTTCCAAATTAATTAATTTTACCATTACATTTTACATACTGTTTATTTCCATCAATCTGCTTTAGGCCATTTTTACATCCGATTTGGTTATTTCACCATTTTCCTTTTTCTTACATAAATGGTATTTCAATTCACGTCTGTTCAGTCTGTATGGTTTGTTTGTAATTTTTATGCCATTTTGTTATAGATTTACACTAGCCTTTAGGGTCCATTTAATTTACATTTTTTTCCACCCTAATTTACGTTCTACTTTTAGAGATTTAATCTGTATAAAATTTTTATCCAATAGCCACAAACCATTTAATTACACAAAATTCCACTTTTACATTTTTAGGCCACATATGAAACAAACAATTATGCCAATTAGACTTCCCAATTTTGTTCCAAAACCATATTTAAAATTATGTAATTATATCAATCAAAACCATAATTTTATTCAAGTAACATATTCTGAATTTATTCAACTAACATGTTCCACCATTAAAAATTGAATAACAATTCTAATTCAATTTAATTAAACCAATCTTATTTACGCCATGAAACGTGAATAACAATTTGTTTGTTCCAAATTTCAACCCAAACATGAATTAGAATTGAGAAGTGGAAAAAGAAGAAGATACAATAATTTGCATAAATTTCAATCTTATTTATGCCATAAAACGTGAATAGACAATTTATATGTCTCATATTTTAAACCAAACATGAATTAGATTTGAGAAGTGGAAGAAGAAGTTGCAATAATTTACATATATTCTCAATTAATAACAGAAATTAATTCATATTAACGTACCAGAAAAGAACTGAAATAGAACTACTTTATTTTTCTATTTCATATTAATTCCCACTCATGTGGCACTTGAGCTTGCATAAATTTGAAAAAAGCTTTGCTTTAATCTTTCTCCCTTTGATTCTTCTAAATTCCCCAAATTGCTTGAATATATATAGATAATTTAATTTGGTAGAGATTTGTTTATTTAGTAGAGAAAAAGAGGAAGAATGATATACAGTAATTTTACTGTAGAATTATGGCGACGGCTGAATAAGAGATTAGGTTTAGGTTAGATGGTTTATTTATAAATTATTTAAGTGAATATAATCCATTATATTATTTTAGATTAAATCCGGTTCTTTCATACACTTAATGATTATCTAGCCCATACACATCACTCAACCAATAAAATTTAGCCATCTCATCTTATTACATCACTGGAGCGAATGGGAAGCCGCCACATGTTAGAAACAATGCTGAAATACGTAGGAAAATCGCTGAAAACGAACCAGCTGAAAAAAAACATCGCTCCAGATTTTGGGCGACAATAGGACTTGATCCCTGGTCACTAAGGAAGCCAACATGTGCCTTTACCACTGTACCAAATGCACATTTAATTTCTTTTTAATTATATTTCATGTATAATATTGGGGTGTTACATCCCCCCCCTAAAGGATTTCATCCCCGAAATCTCCAAAGATGGAAGAACGTGATTAACAACTAGCATCCAAGAACTACATCCATCTACTCAACCATCATCCATTTCTACCATTGTCCTTATTTTTAACTAATGCAATTTATGATTTATGAAAAGTGAAATGCATATGAACTTACCTAATGCGAAAAGGTAGTCGGTCTACTGATTCAGTTGACCTCCTGTAATGCAAGTATGCTTATGCCATGCAACCAAATGTATGCAATTACCCTAGTATAATTGATAATTCTATATGTATATTTCAATCATTCACCCAAATGTACCATCCATATGCAGCATCCATTTAGATATACATATATGTGTGTGTGTGTGTATTTGTAAATGCAATAGATAACAGATACGCATATGCATGTGTGTGTACCTAGTTAGCAGATTATCCTAATAAATATCTATCTAGTGCACGCAATACATCCATTTGCAAACATTGGCATCCACTTGCAATAATTTTCATCCATCAAATATAACATGCCCTGATGACATGTTTACAACCAAACTACCATCCATAGGTTTCACCTAAAGATTATCGAAAAGACCCTAACTAAGGAAAGATCAAAGATCGAATATAGGATATTTGAAGTGTACCTTCAAATAGAAAAGGATTAGAAGTTCGAATTCTCTCCTCAGATTCCCATGTGCACTCCTTGGGGTCATCTCGCCGCTGAACCTTCACTAGATGAACTTCCTTGTTGCGAAAGACCACTTTCTTAGCCAACCAAGCAATCTGACTAATCTCTTTGAATAGTTTGGATCGGTCCCCAATTAATATACTGCGTAATCTCCTGACGCCGTGTTCCAATATACGGGTGGATGTACGATGCATAAGTGATTTGCACTCTACCTCCACTTCCCTTAGCTGATCGGGTTCTACTACTACTGCGGAATCATGTAGACACTTCCTCGGATGTGAAACATGAAAAACATCGTAAACTCCTGCCAACTTATCTAGAAGATCAACTTTGTATGCCACTTTTCCAATCCGTGCGGTAATAGGGGAGGGTCCTACAAATCTCGGTGCCAACTTAACCACTGAGCCAAATCTCATAATGTTTCTCAGAGGAGAAACCTTGACAAAAACAATATCTCCAACCTTAAACTCCAAATCTGAACGTCTTCTGTCGGCATATGACTTTTGTCTACCTTCTGTAGTCTTCAACCTCTTGCGAATCAAATCCACCTTCTCGGAAGTTTCCCTCACCAAGTCTAGTCCAAGCAAGATCCTATCGGTGGTATCCCACCAATAGGCTAGTGATCTACATGGTCTGCCATAGAGGGCCTTGAACGATCCCATCCCAATGCTTGCTTGATAACTATTATTATACGTGAACTCCACCAAAGGTAGGTGGTCTTCCCAAGAGCCTTCGAAGTCAATGTTGCACGATCTGAGCAAATCTTCCAAACCCCTATTTACCCTCTCAGTCTGTCCATTTGTCTGAGGGTGATATACCGTGCTCAGATTCAATTCCGTTCCCAAGACTTACTGAAGAATCCTCTAAAACTTGCTGGTGAATAATGGATCTCTGTCGCTCACAATGCTGACGGAAACTCCATGAAGCCTAACTATCTCCCTTACATAAAGAGTCGCCAAAGAAGTTGTCGTCCTATTGCTCTTAATGGGTATAAACTGAGTGCTCTTCGTCAGTCTAACCACAATGACCCAAATGCTCGCGTTCCATCTGTGTGACCTTAGTAATCCATCCACGAAGTCCATAGAGATGCTCTCCCATTTCGATAATGGAATATCCAATGGCTGCAACAGTCCCCCAGGCTTCTTCTGTTCCGCCTCTATCCTTTGGCAAGTGATGCTCTTTGATACATACTCTGTCACCCTCTTCTTCATTCCGGGCCAATAGAATACCCTCTTCATATCCTGGTACATCTTATCACCACCGGGGTGCACTGTCATCCTAGAATGATGTGACTCAGCCAACACCGCATCTACTAAATCCTCACTATGGGGAACACAAAGTCTACCATCACTTCTAAGCATCCCCTAGTGTCCATGGTATAGCGCCTAAGATGTGGTGATGACTCACCTCTACCAAGCTTATCTAAAATGTCCTTTAACTCTTCGTCCTCATCTTGCCTTGCTCCAATCTACTCCATCAAAGTAGGCTAGACGTCGAGGGCTGCTAACAATCCCGGAGCTAAATCCGATGGAGGTCTAAAATCAAAGGTAGCAATGTACTCCAAATGCTTCCATTCCAAAAACAGAGGACTTAAAACCACTTTGCGTCTACTCAACGCATCTGCCACTACATTACCCTTACCAGGGGCATAGGAAATCTCAAATTCATAAGAGGCTAAAAACTCCATCTATCTTTGCTGTCTCAAATTCAAGTCTTTCTGAGAGAATACATACTTCAAAGACTTATGATCCGTGAAAAGCTCAAACCTTTCTCCTAAGAGATAGTGCCTCCAAGACTTGAGAGCAAAAACTATAGCTGCCAACTCAAGATCATGCGTCAGGTAGTTCTTCTCGTGTGTTTTCAACTATCTACTTGCATAGCACACTACCCTACCCTCTTGCATCAGTACCGCCCTTAGCTCCATACCACAAGCATCCGTATAAACCGAGAAAGGCTGAGTTCCATCCAGTAATACCAATATGGGCGCGGTAGTCAAAGCTTCCTTCAATCGACCAAAGGCATCCTCACACTTGGCATCTCAAACAAAAGCTGAGTTCTTCTTGGTAAGGCAGGTAAGTGGAGTTGATATCCTAGCGAAGTCCTTAATGAACGTCCTATAGTAGCCTGCAAGATCAAGGAAACTCCTTATGTCTGTGGCATTCTTAGGGGTCTGGCAATCTTGTACTGCTGCCACTTTCGTCGGATCTACTGCAAGTCCATCCTTCTAAACGATGTGTCCCAAAAAGCGAACCTCATCCCTCCAAAAGTGGCACTTGGAGAACTTCGCCTTCAACTTATGTGCTCGTAGGGTCCTAAGCACTTCTTCCAAGTGAACAGTATGCTCCTCCTTGCTTTGCGAATAAACCAAAATGTCATCGACGAACACCACCACAAACTTGTTTAACGATTCGCGAAATACTCGACTCATCAGGTCCATAAAATATGTCGAAGCATTGGTTAGCCCAAATGGCATGACCAACCACTCAAATAACCCATCCGGAGTCCTAAACGCAGTCTTCTTAATGCTATCCTCCACCACATGCAACTGATGAAATCCCATGGCCAAATCGAGCTGTGAAAATACTTGGCTCCTACTAGCTGGTCAAAGAGATCGTCTATACGGGGAAGAGGATAACGATTCTTCTTCGTCAGCTTATTAAGCTCCCTATAATCATGCAAAGCTTGAGAGAGCCATCCGCCTTAGTGGCAAAGACGACGAGTGCGCCTCACTCAGAAATGCTCCTACGAATGAAGCCCTTTTCCAAAAGCTTTCCAATCTGCTTGCTCAGCTCACGACGTTCCTTAGGAGCCACATGCCTTACTGGTAAAGTAACCGGTTTGGCATTATCGACAAGATAAATCTTGAACTCAATCTCTCTGCGAGGTGGAAGGCCGGCAACCTCCTCAAACACATCTGGAAAGTATCTAACAACGGGTACCAAACTCAAACTATCGGGCGATAAGTCAAGAGAATAAAGGTAGCTCAACATGACTGGTCCTCTAGGATCACAAGATACCTCCAAGGTAAGTCCACTACAAGTGCCTAACCTCACTACCCTCTTATCGCAATCAAGAATAGCACCATACATGGATAGCCAATCCATACCAAGAATCAACCCGAACCCGAAAAAGCCTAATACAAAGGCACTACAGTCAAACTCAACCCCTAAAATAAACAATTTCAAACCCCGACATAACATGGACAAATAGGTCAATCCTCCTACGGGATTTGATACTACTACTGGGTCGATCACTAAGAAAACATCAAGACCAAGACCCACTACCAGAGTACTAGATATAAAAGAGTGCGAACCTCTAGAATCAAATAGGGTACGAACAGGAAAATCAGAGATAGACAACACACCTTCGATGATCACCTTCTTTCCCTTGTCCACAACCAGACGAGTACTAGAGGAAGGAGCTGCCTCTAAAGCATAAGCCTGAGCAGGCTGTGAAGGTGTTTATGAACTGTCCTTGGGCTTCGACGGACAGTCCTTTTTCATATGCCCCACTTGATCGCAAAGATAGCACCTCAGTCTCGGTCGCTCTCCTGCCCCTTTACAATCCTTAGCAAGACGACCTGGTTTCCCACAAGTATTGCACTTCCAGTCCTTCCTTGTAACTTTCCTCCGCATCTCCTTTCTTCTCGGTATCAGGATGTAAAGCCTTCTCTACCAATCCCTCAAAAGTGGCTCCCATCGGAATGTGGCTCACCGCCAAACTTTGCAATGGCTGACTCAAACCCTTAACGAACTTCAGCACCTTCTTTGTGAGAAGTATTGATCAGGTTTAGTCCAAATCTGGCAAGCTCATTGAATTGATTGACATATTCCTTAACTGTCATATCCCCTTGCTTGAGCTGTATAAATTTCTCTAGTTGCGCTCCCTCTTCAGCCTGCGATAAGAATTTCCTCTCGAACCTAGTACGAAAATCTGCCCAAGTCAAATTATCAACCTCAGCCTCCACAATCTCCCACCAACAAAGAGCCTCGCCCTGTAACTGCCATGAAGCCAACTGCCTCTGAACCAAGTCCTCCAATCCCATAAGTCCAAATATCCGCTCACAACTACGGATCCAAGCTCTCGCCTCAGTATACGACTCAGTGCCAAGAAACGGCTTGCCTCCTAAGCTGGTGTAGTCCTTGCATAACTTGGGAAAATTGGAAATGCCTAGCGGACGGGCTGGAGCCCCTTCCAACGGAGCATCTTCCCTAGCTGGTGGCTCTGCTCGTGCAGTAGCCTACAAATAACGTCTGAACCAAGCAGGCATATTAAGGCCTGGAACTTCGGGGATATCTTGCGGTTCAGACATTTCTATCTGTGGATATTAAAAAGATGGGATTAGGTACTCCACAAATAGTTCAATAGATAGGGAGAAAGAGATATTAGAGACCCATTTCTAAAATTTCTTTTTGTTCCAAAATATATACATATACTTTTAAAAGTATTATTTGGAATATCCTTTAAAAATTATTCGAAAACCTTTATATTTTTAAAATATTTTTAGGATTACCGAAACCTTAGCTCTGATACCAACTATGATACCCCACACCTCCAGGCTCCCCGAAAATCGAACAAGACCAGAAAAACGGGTGGTCAGGTGAAATAAAAATCCATAACATAGCACAGAGACTAAGTCAACATCATAAAATGATTAAATATTACAACGGAAGAAAACTTTCACTAATTATAAATTAATAGCAAAACAGCTTCATTAAAAACAACATTATCCTAAATTTATTTCTGAAACCAAAAGTACCAAGTAGTCTCCACCAAAACATAAAACACAACAAAGTTCACAATATAGGTCGCCATATATAGGGTAAAGTACGGAAAAGAGAAACAAAGTACATGAAACAAAAGAAACAAAAGCTGAAGATAACAACTTCTCCATTGACCCTCCAAGCTGCAAAGAACTGTAACCTAGACCTGCCCTCCTGTGATTTGGGGAAAATAGGAAAAACAGGAATGGGTCAAACATAAAGTCTGGTGAATAAGAAATAAAATGAAGCAGAAAGAATAAAATAGTTTAATACAGGTCTTCCACGGATATCGCAGAGGGTGAATAAGTCAAAGTCCATGGTCATTCTATGGAAGTCAACCATGCAGTAATACTAAATGTCAATCGGTCTGTTGGACCTACTGTCCTTACTTATCCACGTGCTACAACGTGAAAGTCATGCTCTTCACCCGTGCACTGTGACTAAATGCCACTTACGTCTGACCGGCGCCGACTCAAACAACCTCACATGACACCGAAGTTGCGCTCAGGCTCCGCCAAACTGGACTCCTATCCTCCTGTCTCCTCGGTCACCAACGTGGACTTGCATCTATCCAAAGTGTCGGTCCCCCGAAAGAGCGCCCGCAGCTGGGTCGGCTGCGCAAAATCCTCCAACGATCTGCCTAAAGAAGCCTGCATCAGAGCACACTTGTCATGTTATGTCCGCATCAATTTGCCTGAAGAAGCCTACGATTGCGGATGTTATCTATCCTACGTACTAGCAATCTATGAAAGGTAACAAACATCATTGCGAACCTTCTTGCCCGCTCCTAGTACGTACAACCAAAACTATATTTTGGTCTTAACTGCATGAAACACCTATCCAGACCTTTACAAGGTCTGCCTACCAAATCGCTTCCAGATTAATTAATTTTACCGTTATAGTTTACATACTGTTTATTTCCATTAATCTACTTTAGGGCATTTTTACATCCGATTTGGTTATTTCACCATTTCCTTTTTTCCTACATCACTGGAGAGAATGAGAAGCTACCACATGTCAGAAACAACACTGAAATATGTAGGAAAATCGTTGGAAATGAACCAGCTAAAAAAAACATTGCTCCAGATTTTGGGCAACAACAGGACTTGATCCCCGGTCATTAAGGAAGTCAACGTGCGCCTTTACCACTATACCAAATGCGCTTTTAATTTCTATTTAATTATATTTCCCATAAAATATCGGGGTGTTACAATGGCGATCCAACATAAAAACCAAATCACAATCTTCTTGAAACATTTGTTTTAAATGACTCAAAAACCATTTCCAATTATCCACATTTTCTAAAGAAACTATACCCATAGCTAAAGGGAAAAAACCTGCATATAACGGTTTCAAACAAATATTAAAATAAAATTCAATCAATTCTTAAATTAAAAACAGATACCTAAAAACTGCTACTGTTAACTAAAAACTGATACTAACAACTAAAAACTAATACCTAAAAAAAGAACTAAATTCTGGCACTATACATTAAAGCATATTAAAAATAAAAACATACCATGATTGCCATTTTTTGCAGTAGCACCTATCAAAACACCTGGCCGTTCCCTTAAATGAGTAGCATCTAAAAATATCATAGGTCGACAATGCTTGAAACCAAGTAAACAAGCACCAAAACTAATAAATATTCTCTCAAATTGATTAGTACAAACATTTACTTCCATATCAACAAAACCACCTAGATTATACTTCTTCAATGTTTCTAAATACCAACTCAAATCGTTGTACGACATAGCATCATTACATACAATTCCATCAAAGCAAGTTGTTTTCCATAATAAGCAAAAGAGTAAGACAGCTCAAAATTGTATTTACTTCTAAAATCGTCTATTATATCTTTAGGCTTTTTACCAAGACAATCACGAATCTCATCAATAATCAACGAACAAATGCACTAGAAATATGCGGATTATTCAAATTTCTAAGACCAACCCTACAAGGATGATAACTAATCAAACTTCTAATGAAAAACCTATTAAGTTGCCCAAAATAACAAGAAGCATGAACTTTAAATAGACACCCATTCATAATCGAAGAGCAAATAGCGGTAATTCTTCTAGAACAGTTCTTCAAAAACACTAATTCATATCTCTTTTGAATTTGGTATGCCATCAAAACTTCCCTAAAATCATTGGCTCCTCCAAAACAAAAACCAACAAAATTAGAAATGGATAATTTCGAACCTCTCTTTAACATATCCTTCAAATAACTTTTACTATGAACAATAATATTTGAACACAAAGATCCACTAGAAGATGAATAACTAAGACGATTAGATGAAATTGAAGTAGAACCACCACCAACATTTTCTAATTAAGAACTCTTAATCTTTACAGTAAAAGGAAAGAGTGCACTCTTCTTATACAATTGAAAACAAAGTATATTCTGAATATCAGAAAAATCGGTATCAACCACTATAACTTTATTCTCAAGCACACAAGAAATCTCAAGGGATGAAGGAACTAATTGAGACCAATACCGAGAAATGTCATTCTTCAAATCATAAAAACAACAGTCCATGGACAACAAAGTGCTGAAAGTATTATCATTGAAGACAAACAAACAAAGAAGGCTATTATCACCACTGCAAAAAAAAAAAAAAAACAGAAGTAAAAAAATCATAAACATAATAAAAGAGTTTTTACAAAACTGATACCTACTAACAATAAAACTAATACTAAAATCTGAACCTCAAATTTATAGTTAAACTGATACAAAAACATACTTCAAGAAATATTAGATACTAACAAAACACTAATTTAACACATCTATTATTTGCTACACATCATCATCTATACACAGAGAAAACATTAAGGCTTCAAAACTTCATTATTGTCAAAAATGATATAACAAAAACTAAAAATGATACACAAACACTGATCCACAATGAATTAAATACAACACTAAATTTTCATCCAAATCAATACGAATCCAACATAAACATCAGTGAACAAAAAGCAAATAATATTCGATTTAAAGCAAATTAAAAAACGATGCTACATATAAATGAAAAGAAAAGAGAACGAACCTATTACCACTACCCAAATTTTCCATAGAATATGAAAGAAGAAAACATAGCAACAAAACTAATTTCAATTATTAAGAAGAAAAACAAAACAATGTTAGAAACGACCAAATTAAAACTCTGATAGAAGAAAAGACAAAAGAAAAAAAAATAGAATCATACCTAAATTTGAGAATTTACAGTATCGAATTGAAAGAAAGGAGAATCAAAATCGTGAAAACATGAGTGAATCGCGCACCACAATAAAGAAGAACGAAGAAGAAAATTCAAATCTGAATACAAAAAAGAAAAAAGCGAAGAAGAATTAAAGAGGAAAAAAACAAGATCTAAGAAGAGAAAGCACGTGCGACAGTTAGGGTTGTTTAAAATGTTTAAACGCTTTTGTCCTTGACAATAAAATATTAGTGGACTATCTTAGCTTTCAAAAAAACCTTTAACACAATATTTTCTAGAATGAAAAAGGGTTTTAAAAACCAAAAACTAAAAAATGAAACAATCAGGACCTAGATAATCAAATGGTCGGCCCCACCGATGTACGTTATACAAGTAACCTCAAATTATGGTGAAAAACCATCTTCTTGTGTCGCGTTACCTCTCGCTTGTTCAAAAATCCGCCGATTCCCAAAATTTTTAGATCAAAGCTCTTTCATTAGTCCAATTCCCAAATTTCACCCTTCATTTCATCAAATCTTCCAATCAAGGTAATCTCCCAATTAATCTTGGATTTTTAAATTTTCTTTTGTCTTTTTTCTTTCCTTCAAATTGGATCAATTTATGGTTTGTTTGGATTTAAATCTTCGGGACTTATTTGAGGGTTTATATATTCTAATTATTATTCTGTTATTTTTTATGTGAGAATTATCCTTCTTCTATATATTTTTGACCTTAATTGTTTATTGAATTCCTGATACGTCTGCGAAGTTTTATTTAACATAGTTCAAAAAAATAAAAGGTCAAAAAACATATTAAATGACAATAGACGCTTAGGATGATATAATTCATATAAACATATTAAATGACAGTTGACCTTAATCTTTTTTCTTTTTTTACTTTTAATGATTGCTTGGTATGTAAAATTCATATAAACCAATGGTCCATGATATAATTTAATTTTGTGCAAAGGGAACAATTCATTCAAATTTCTTACGTTAACTTCTATAGGGTTTGATATATTCACCTAACCTCTGTGCTTTCGCATGTCAAACTTATTTTTAAGGTGAAGGATCCATTTATTGTGGCACACAGTTCTTTAGAGTAAAAAGTTAATGATATTTAGATTTTTAAAGCATTTGATATGTAAATATTTGGCATATACTTGAAAATTATGCTAGATATTCACTGCATGAATATGTTGGTTTGAATTGAAGCAATGAAAGCAGTAATTGTAGAAATATTGTAATTATGGAATTAGCTACAATTAAATGTCAATAATATTTATATATGATTTACACGATTGTAGGTTGTTACAAAAATACTTTAGTTTTCTCCAACTTTTGAAAAAAATAAGGCAAACCATAAAATAAAAGATAACTCATTTGCATAGGTGAATGTTTTCAAAGTTGAAATGTTTGTTTTTTTGTGTCTAATCATCCTTAGTATTATTAAATCTATTCTATATTTTATAAAGTTGAATCATGACTCCTAGTGTTCCATTTTTTTTTTTTTGAGTGAGACGGATGTGTAGCGTGACACTACACAGCCGATTAGAAGCATATATATAACAGGTGTTCCATTTTTCTTAATTTGCGGACTCTACTTTCACCACTCGTAGCCCTGACTAGGTAAATTGTGTTAAACTTCTTTTGTCCATTGCTCTAGATAGCGATTTTCTTTTTAATTTGACTGAAGTAATTTTATGATCTGTATTCTTACAAATTTTGAGTTTCTATTCACCTTTTGCCTTTAACAAATAATCCTTGAGATAATTTATTTGCTTATTTTCAAGCAGAAATTCTATATGTCATTTTCAATTTTCATCCATATATGTTCTTTTTTGATGTAATTGATGTGTGGGTTTGCAAGGGTGTGTTGACGTCGTTGTAATGACAGGTCTAAAAATGAATTTTGTGTATGGTTTTCAGTTTTGTGTTGGACAATGATGTCTTTTTTATATACATATACTCTCCTTTATGATATTTGAACTGTTTCAAAAATGAACTTTTGTTCTCTTAAAATAAAAAGACCTGTAATGACATTTTTTATACTGTTTTTTGAACTTGAAACATAAAAAACGAAAACTCTACTTCAAAATACAAATTACTTGCGATATTTAATATTAATTATGCGTGAATCATGGATCATGCACTAGAAAATATATGCTAGCTTTGATGTCACTCCTACAGATTGAACTGTATAAGAATATGTATCACAATTTTCTTATAAAGTGAAAATTCTATACTATATTCAGTTTCTACCATCACATCTGGTACTTGAAGTTCTGTTATAATTTTCTTTGTTTAGTTTGATTGAATATGAAACGGTACTGCTGAAAACCTTGTCAACTGAGATGTTATATAAACATGACGTAGGTTCACAGCCTTTTGGTAGAGAGATACACAGTATTGTTGTTTATCATGGGGGGGAGCTTCTTAAACCTTCTTCGTGTAGTTTTGAAAACAATATTTACTGATTCTCTCAGTCATTCTATTGTTCAAACGAACAAGAATTTTCAGTTAAAATGGTCAAACTGCGAATATTGTCCTAATTTGAATTACGTCACTTGATTTGAGGTATTAGACAGAAAGACTACGTTTTCTTTTCTCTTCAAACTAAAGTGTTGGACTATCGGTTTAAATCATTCAATGAAATTTATGTCACATAAGCCTAACAGTTTACATGTAGGATCTATGGCCGTGACTACAAAAGATGCAGTTAACATGGTTATTTGTTGCAAACTTCTGTTGGTTCAACTATTTATATAAACCAAGTGTTTCAAGCATGTATTGTGCTCCGTAGGTAAATTTCGAAAAGTAACATATATGAGCCATTTAATTGCATAGGTAAAATTTCAAAAGTAACATATACGAGTCATATAATTACATGTCCATGACATTCATAGTCATTTACACTCGATATATTTAGCCATGTGATCAAGGTTTTGATGATTTGTCTTATGAGTATCTACTTGGTTTATATTTACCATTACCTCAAACTATATTACATTGAAAGCATTTGAACAGTATTATGCCAGCAAACTTCTGATAATACTCTGATGTTGCAGTACCATTTCCTACAAATCTACAGCAAGCGAAACTGATGGTACATACCTTATTTTTTAATGCTAAATGAAAATATAACTTAAAATTATTTATTTGTCAGTAAATTATTTCTTGCATTTGGAGAGGGAGACAATCACTTCTAAACGAATCCAATCCTCCCAATTTGTACTATATGTAGGTGTAGGTATACAAATTTGTAGTAAACATGTGGATGAGTATTGCGTGGTCAATTGTCAAATTAGTATGATCCTGTTAACCTCTATTTCATACTTCACCATGATCTTTTGGGGAAATATGCTCATTTACGTGACTCCTCAAATCATGCATTTGGAAAAGTATGCTTATCACTTTTTTCTCAACATTTGGAAAAATTGTATATACCAAAACAAGAATACAAGTACAAGATGTGTATAATCAGACCGCATTACCCTTTGTGTAGCAGAAAAATAATTCCTTCCTACCATCTATCATTCGTCATTTTCATTGGAGTATGTTTCATTAATTGGTTGATTATCACTCTAACTATTCATGTGTAATTCATCTGTTGTAGTTTTGAATTGCGTTTTTGTCATTTTGAGTAAAATATTAACATGCCAACAAGATGTGGTGTATTTACCACTGCAAAAGAACCTGTACATGCCGTGTTGTGAATATATGAACCTGCATATCTACTTTGTCTAAAATTGATATTAGTAATTCATATGTAAAAATAGGTTTACAGTCAGCCACTTATAGTCTAGCAGCATGTATAAAATGTTTTCATCTTTTCATATTTAAGCTAATTATGATATGTGTTTTGTTACCATCAAAATTTCATTATTTACACCATAACATATATTCTATTTGACCTATCTACAAATAAAGAGAAGAGTGCCATTTCTAACTTCACAGTTCATAATATGCAAATCTTCCATTCCAATGTAATGTTAGTGCATTATGTATATGCAGTTTGTTTTGGCAAGGCCGTAGATAGACGGATTTAACTAAATCGACTGCTCATTTGTCGAGGCTGGAATATGATGGGTTTGATTCAACTGGATGGATAGACGATCAATCACGGATGATAATCATGATTATGAAGCCGGGATTTGGCATATTCGATGGATCAAAGTCGCGGGATAATCGAAATATGAGTTTCGATAAAAGTCGAGGTGATTCGGAATATTTGGAGTTTACTTCGAGTCACACTTGGGCTTGCTTCGGGTTTCTGAGAGAGTTGCTTTGGGTCAGGCAGAGCTATGCTTCGAGTTGCTTGGGGTCGGTGGGAATTAATGGGATCGGCATCATGAATGGATCGACATGTTCTTTCATGGGATCGGTGCTACTTGGGGTCGGTAGAGCATTAACTCCGGGTCGGCATCAACACATCTTCGGGTCGGCATGTATGTGTGACTTCGGGTCGGCACTCCCACAAGCTCGGGTTGGCATATAGGAATGGGTCGGCATGTCCTAATACTTCATGGGGCATTTGAGTTAATCTGAGTTTAGACATGCCACCGTCATTGTTTATAATCACTACACAGTCCTATTTGAGTTAATCCAGCATTAGCTAATTTAGCCTTGAACCCTTTTCCGAGATAAACGTTTGAGCACTTCAAATTACCAAATACAAGTGGTGGAATTTGGTCTACGTGCAAATGTTTTAATTTTTAGGCGATCGATAAAATAATTTGCATTTTAATTTCTTACTTTTTCATTTTTCATGGATCTATCGAATCATAAACAAATAGTTAGGATTTCATTCAGAAAATGCATATTTATTAACGATACAAATACAACAAATACAATCAAATAGACGAGTTTTCATAGTTTCATGTGGCATGTATTTGTATATCATAAGCCTTTGTATCATCATATCATAAGCCTTTGTATTAGAGGTACAATAAGGACCAGGGGCTGTTGTACTCTGGTTCCTGGGTCAAGACATTCAATGTATGGCGGGTTGCGGATTCCAAGTGTCTGGAGTTGGTGGCGGTGCACGGCGATGCGGTGGAGTTAATGGTGACACCACAGGTGTTCGGAGATGAGACGATGTTCTAAGGGTCGACGGATGGGATGATCAAAGTTTGGAAGGGGGAGATAATAAGGAAAGGGATAACAAAGCATGTGTGCGGTCAGACGTTGCTGAAGCAGGAGAACGCGGTGAACGTGCTGGTGGTGGGGGCGGAGGTGGTGTATAACTGGTCGTCGGATGGGGTGATCAATTTGTGGGAGTGAGAAATTTGTGGGTGTGAGACGAGAGGGGTACGGGCAGAGGGAGGGGCTGAAGGGGCATAAGATGGCGGTGTTGTGCTTGGCTGCGGCGAATGAAGACTTATAATATACAAGTGCATACCACATCGAACTTTGGAAACTCGTTTAATTAATTGTATTTGATGCATTTGTATCATTAATAAATATGTATTTTCTGAATGAAATTCTAATGATTTGCTTGTGATTCAATGACCCTATAGAAAATGGAGGCACCGAAGTGGGAAAATCGAACATGAATTATTTTATCGGTTGACCGATGATTAAAACATTTGCATGTAGATCAAATTCCACCGCTTTTACTTGTAATTTGAAGTGCTCAATTTTTTGTCTCGGAGAAAAGACTAAATTAGCTCACGTTGGATTAACTCAGATATGACTGTGCAGTGATGTAAATGATGAAGATAACATGGCTAAACATGAATTGAGTGTAGATTAGATATATACAGATTTTAATTGCTATTTTTTGAGATAATCATTGGTGTAAGGGTGACTTTTGATGATTTCATGCTACAAACTCTTGAGATTTGGGTAAATCCAATATTCATGCATATGCACTCATAATATATGTATATGTACTATGCATATATCTATGTATGATGTGCTGATATTTTTTAATTATGCTATTACTGACATTCAATTGTAGAATAACCAAAGAGAATAAAAAATTGATAGTTATGACAGATCTGAATATGTGTGCTCTTTCAAAAGTTGGATTTCAAAAAGCTGTACAAGAAGATGCAATTTCTATGCTAGATTCTAATCTAAAGCCTTCCTTCCGTAGTTGACATTATTGATGCACTTACTACTGAGGATGTAGTACTGAAATTTTATAATTGAATTGTCATCGCTGCACTTAGTGCAATGCGCTTGCTAGATTCTAGTATCTTTTATAATTGACTTGCACTTGTTGAAATCCTTTTGTAGTCTGTACCTTTCAAAGATCTAACATCTCTTTTTCATGCTATGATTTATCATATTTTTGTTTCGACCTTTTGCATCAGGACTTCAGCGTAACGTTTTTGTTGATGTAGTAGTAACATACAGTCCTAATCTTTTCCAAGTGTAAAGCAAGCCGTGTTTGAAAGCTTATAATTTTTTCATTTCTTATCTAACTAAAGAGTAAAAGACACCACTAATATGTAGACAAAACAAGATTTTCAACTATCAAAATTAGTGTGTAAGGGAGAAGTTCAGCATTCTCACTTAAAAGTTCTATGGTAAACGTCTCATGTTTTCACTAGTAACTTTTATATAAGAATGTGTTTTAAAACATTCAACGATCAACTTACATTTTACACCGAACTAACTTTATTAATTTTGAAATAAGACATTCTCTCATTCATTATTCTCTCTCTTCTTAATTCCATTCTAATCGAGAAAAACTAAGTTTTCAAAAGTAAAATCAACATTATTGTTTCATTTTTATCCAAAAAATTCCGAATTAAATATCTAAATTAAGATTTTGATATTTAATTAAGATTTTAAAGATAAGAATCTTGTTTGATGATTGCTTTTAAAGCATTTAATTATAGAACGAATGTGTTAACTGTTTGATATGAAATGTTGTACTTGATTTGGATTGTGTAATTCTTGTCGGGTTGGAGTTGATGAAATGATAAAGAGATAATTCATGACATTGGTAATTGACATTTGTGGAATGAAAGTAGAGTTGAGATATAAATTGAGCAGTTAAACTCAAATCGTAGTCGAAATGGTTTATTGTCTCAAAGTCATTCTTCGAGCGCGAAGCCAAACTCGTATGAATGTCGAACAAAACTTATAACAAGTGTGTGATTCGTGTGAAACGAAGTGAGTGAAAATATCTTGATGATAACGAAGTCGTATGTCGAAGATGAGAGAAACACAAAGGCGAACAAAAAAAAGGTGGATAGAATTTTCACTAAGGGAAATTCTCCCATCCAGGTTCAGGTTTAGCCAGAACAGACTTCTGAATTGTTCAAACGTCTTAAGTTCAGGGATTTTATCCCGTAATAATTAAACGTCTCATTTTTGTCGTAGTTCAGCAGACATCTGACAAATGCATTTGGTCGCTCCTGCATAAAGAGGCAACCATGCATTGTACCCCTAACAATACCAGCATAAAACAACACTATTCATCTAACAAAAGTGTCACTATGCAACAACTCTTTGTACTTTGTAGCCCATATGGCAGCAGTGCATTGGCAATAGGTTAACAAGAAGAATTTTGAAAAAAAAATTCATTTTATTAATTTGCACAAAATCGTACTTTGTGTATTGATAGTAGGAATAGAAGCGCAATCTTTTGGTCCGACCGCAAAGTTCCAAAAATATCGTTATATGCAAACAAGAGGTTTGAAGTTCCAATCCCAATACTAACATCTATTTTCAAATTGAAATTTTGAAATGTAAATAAGATTACAACTTTGAAACTCTATTTCGACAAACAAATTATAATTTTTTCTTTATATTTTTTTCTTTATTTATAGCCGCAATAGAGGCGCAATCTTTTGGTCCGACCATGAAGTTTCAAAAATACTTTATATGCAAACAAGAGTTAGAAGTACGAATCCATAGAGAATAAAAATTAACACCTATTTTCAAATTGAAATTTTGAAACGTAAATAGAATTACAACTTTGAAACCCTGTTTCGACAAAAAAAAAATTATAATTTTTTTCTTTATATTTTTTAATTTATTTTTTATCCAAATACGTAGAAATTCTACATTTAATAATTTTATAAAAGCGTTATATAAACGCACGTGCCTACAAATCTTATGAATAATAAATTTATTTGCTTATTAAATCGTATATAGTTTTTTTGTTTGATTTTTAGTTTTTAAATAATATTTTATTATTAATTTAATTTACTTTAATTTATTAATTTAGTTTTAATTTAATTTTATGTTGATATTTTAATATGTTCGTACTGCAATACAAATATTATAACTATGTTAAGCATGGTAGTTCTGACACATTCTAATTACTTATAAATTTGAAAATTTGAATTTATAATAATTTGACCATTTCAAAATAAAATATTTTTTTTGAAAACTTCAAAACTATGAAATAAGATATTTTTTAATTTTGCATATAATCCGTACGGATAAATATTTAAAATATATATTTTAATTTTTCAAAAATTTGAATCTTAAAATATTTTGACTTTTTCAAAAATAAACAAATGTTTATTTCACTACAATAAATTGACCCTTTTACAATGTTTTCGTTACGACGTTCGTGACGACACACCTTTTTGATCCCCTTGAACGACACTTAATACATCCTAGGTATTCGTGTGCCGTTGCCGAAGCATTCGAAAGACAAATTGTCGTGGGGTAAAATAAATAACAGAAAGAACAGAGTAGAAAAACCTTACACAGAATGCTTACATATAATACAAAATGATATAGTACAAAAGATTACTCCTTACATGGAGCTATCAGAGTTAAACAAAAGTACTACATCTAATAGATTTGCCGCTATATATTCTGACTTACATTTCCAGATATCAAATATACCAATAATCATACAGCGGAAATAAATAACTAGATAACTAAGGAACCACATGCTCGATCACCGTCTTCAAAGAGCTCCAAAGAAAACCTGCTACACTCGGACTACTCAAATATAATTGAGC
Organism: Allium fistulosum; assembly: GCA_030737815.1. Taxonomy (NCBI): domain Eukaryota; kingdom Viridiplantae; phylum Streptophyta; class Magnoliopsida; order Asparagales; family Amaryllidaceae; genus Allium; species Allium fistulosum. The sequence continues at coordinate 267,902,179 of CM060903.1, forward strand.
ACTCGAGAGTTTCAGGGAGTGTAAACAACTCGGGTCAGACAAAATGCCTGGCATGAGTAAAAGTCTGATACAAAAGGAAGTGTATTTAACAATAATATGTGGGACTACGCCACTAATGCGGAACAGGTTTTCTCTCACATAAACAACAACCAAACGTAAGAATGGAAAATAACAATAGGAAGCAAATCCCAGCATAGATGATGGGCAAAAATAGTATAAAGATCCAGACTTTAAAGAATGACAATAGTCTGAACAAAATTCAAACTGGACAGAATGGATAAAACAAGATAACAGTCCAAACTTATAGAATGGACAAAACCAAACATTGTGAAGAGTGGTTGACTCTTCCCGTTGCAATTACAGAAAAACAATTCGAAGGTTCGAGCCAAATAAGGAGAGGAAAATTTTCAACAAATGACTAGGAAGGTGCACCACCATTGAAGTATACCTCTAGTAATATACTTCTGAGAAGCTCATATACTCTGTGACACTTCTCGGACAATACCAAGTCAGACCCCACCAAATCTTGTCGAGAATCCGAATATTTCCACATCCAAGTGCACAACCGAATCCAAACTAGATGAGATGTGAAAATACCCTTTTAAATGAGAGCAATCTCACATAGCTTGGCTTCCTCTTGCGCTTTGGGTTTAGTCATTTCCGACAAAGGATAACAATGCTCAACGGAGCAATAAATCGTCTTAGAATGACGATAATAAAGAAACTGAAGTAACTGATAGCCGAGAAACCAACTATCGAGGATATAAAACGATCATATATGAAAATTAAGTCTTGTATACTTACCACCACTCATCGAATTCAAACTTGTACTATTTTTTGGTTAACAATAATACCGGACAAGTCAAGGTAGTGTTACCTCAAAGTCATGCCTCATGATTATCCTTTACTTTCGAAATAGCGACAAGTCTACTTTTTTTTATGTTTAGTGCTAATTATACAAATAAATCGTTTCCATATAAGTGAATCGTTTTATGGAAATTAATTTATTTCCATAAACGAATCAAACGTTTTCTTTTAAAAACCCGAATTCATGCTTGGCTTCACATTACAAGTATTAGCTTTAAAAAACCACTTTGTTAAAAGAGTTCACTAACTTTAAATATCATTATAAAAAGGATTTAATAACTTAAACCATCCTTATTACATTGATTGATTAACTTTAAACCTTCATTAATTCGGTTGATTGCTTGACTTCAATAGCCCTTAATTCAAAAGAAGTTAATCACCTTTAAACACCATTAATTTAATTAACTAATAAAATTAAATATAAATAATTAAATTAATAAATAAATAATTAAATATCATTATTTAAAATGATCAATATAAACCATCATTAAGGAAAGATTAATTAAAGTTAAAACAAGTTGATTTCCTTTTAAAAGTCATTAATTAAAAAATTAATTAATTAAAAAATTAATTAATTTAAAAACATCATTAATTAATTGATTAATTAATTTTAACCCATCATTATCAAAAGATTAATTAGCCTAGAACATCATTAAATAAAATGATTAATTAATCTAAAATATCATTTAAAGAAAGATTAATCAAAGTTAAAACAAGTTGATTAACTTTTAAAAGTCATTAATTAAAAAGATTAATTAATTTAAAAACTTCATTAGTTAATTGATTAATTAACTTTAATCCGTCATGATTAAATGATTAATTTTCTTTGAACATCATTAAATAAAATGATTAATTAATTTTAAAACATCATTAACTAAGTAATTAGTAAATTCAAAATACATCATTAACTAAGTAATTAGCTAACCTTAATCCTTATTTATTAAATAATTAATTAAATTAAATAATCATTATTAAAATGGTTAATTACTTTTAAAAACATCGTTAATCAAAATCTTGCTTAACTTGTAAAACAATTCCAAGCACGAAAGATGAAACCAAACGATTTCGATAAAAAGTGATTTTCCGAAAATGCCGATATAGCGACTATCGTTGTACGGGCAGTTCGACAAACAAGCTTATGGCATTATTATTACAACCAAACATCACATAGCAAGGATATAAGCATGTATACATAGTAATTTACTATGATACAACATGTAGTAAGCATGAACCAACATTATAAGCAATTTTTACTTACTAACTTTACAAGTTACTAAACCACGACTAAGTTGTCAACTTTTCGAAGCATGAATCAAACCAACAACTACCACGCTACATACAAAGCAGAAATTAACTTGCTTGGGAGTAATAAGCAATGAAGATTGTGTTCTATGTCATAACCAACCTGAAACTAACACACATTTATTTTTTGAGTGTAATTATACTTATGAAATCTGGTGCAAGTTACTAGCTAATGGAAATTTTCACAAACCAGTTAAAAGCTCAAGAATTGAATGGTTTAATATACACAAGGCAACAAGGTGGAAGACTCCGAATACAGTAATTCTTATGATTATTTTGAAGATTTTTGTATATGAGATATGGAATGAAAGAAATAGAAGAATCTTTGATTTGAAGATGGAAGCTGCAGCTGCAATATATAGTAAAATAAATAAGAGAATTCTATCCAGAATAAGAAGATTGAAGTGAATTAAGACATGTATTGATGTTTTTAGCTTTATGTCAAATAATAGAAATGATGGTATATTGTGATAATTAGCTTTTGTTATAAGGTTGTAATGTTGCATGTAAACATATATGAGTTTTGAATGAAATGGGCAGGGCTCCCTTAGCCCATTGCTTTTCAAAAAAAAAACAACTACCACGCTACCAAACATACAATAAGCGTCTAATAGCAACAAATACGAACATGAGTATGGTTTAAAAACTTTTGGTTTAAAGGTGAAGTTTTACCCACCTAAGCACTTACTAACTTTATCGAATTATGATGAATCACCACAACATCTTGCACTAACTTTAACGACACCTCTCTTCACTTGAATCTTGGTGTCTTGGACCCTTAATGGGTTGTTTGGGCTCGGCCTAGTGGGCTATAGGGCATGGCCATGGTCCAAAATGAGGGGTATGGGTCTTGTTTTGGATGTAAGGTGATGTAGACTAGATTTAACTTGGTTTTAGGAATGTTTAAACTAGTTTCGACTTAGGAAATGAATTTAGAGACCATGAATGGATGTATGCATTCATGAAGAAGAGTATGGAGATAGTGTTAGGGAAATGGAAAATGAAATGAAGAACGTGATTTACATGAGAATGCGAGGGTATGTATAGGCATAGAACATGCGAAATTACCAAAATAACCCTAGTACCTTCCCTCCACTCACAAAATGCCACCTCACTCTCCCTCCACAATGTCATACACATTGGTAGTGGCCCCCATCCCCTTAAATCAAGCAAGTATTATGCCTTCATGTACAACCTAGAATCCTAAGGTATGGTGGTATGGTGTTTCTTTAATATAGGTTACTATTCATACCATACTTGATTTATTTAAAGTCAAATCCAGTTTTAATTTAAACTAAGCATGATTTATTACTACTAACACAATACTTAAATTATCATATGACACGTGTATGTGTGCATGTGCACACTAGTGCACAACATTTCCCGATAACTTTTCGATGCCGAAAAGTCGAAATTTTGTAAGACATTTTTCGATCACATTTTCTATTTTTATTTGAACTAACTATTTTAGTAAACATATTTTGAAAATGATTTTAACATCATTAATTATTATTTAAAAGAGGTTTATTTAGTTATAAAAATCCATTATTTCCAATATTTAAAAATGATTTAAATATTCAAATATAAAGTGATTAATTTACGGGTCGTTACACTCTCCCCCTTAAAAGAATTTTGTCTCCGAAATTATTATGGAGTGGAAGCAGTAATAAACAGCCTATGAAAATTCAATTTACTTAGTTTTCAATAAATCTGATTAGTTATATTTTCCTTATTTATATTATTTCTATCATAAACATATGTAATATAAACACTATAACAACCATATACAACAAAGTAAAGAGAATATTCTATAATAAATGCTATGCATCCAACATTTGTTAAAATATTTCCAAAATTTTAGAACTAACTACCCAGGTTTTATATTCAAAATATTTTCAAAAATTGTTTTCAAATTCCTCAAAAAGAGAAGTAAATAAAAAACGTCAAGGAGGGGGTCCTCCTAACAAAACATATTAAACTCTAGAATCAAAATAATATGGAGCTTTCAGTGGTATTATGGTTCCTCCTAACACAACAACTAGACTAAATAATAATTATTTCTTTCCCAAAAATTTCCAAAATCATATTTCCAAAAGCACCGGAATTTAAGTCCTAATGAACAACAATTCAAAAACCTTGGTTTATAATTAATTCTATAAACTATGGTATATAAGATCACCCAATCAATCAACTCAATTAAACCAATCATAATCCGTAAAGGAAAATCTAACACTCAAACATTATTTAAAATGTCAAACGACTAACAGACAAATCTTAACTTGGGTTCAAAACTTTCTTGATTACTTAAGAATATAAATAATTTCCTAAGCGTACCATTTTTCTCATCAGCCTTCGATTATTGCTTAGAGGATTACCTATGCTCCTTCAGACAAAATTGAAAGTCACTCTCTAAAATTATCGGTTTCTTAATCATACTAATATTGCTAAATCACTTTTTATTTTGCATTTAGTATTTTATTCAATACCAAAATCATTTATGAATTATTTCATAAATTTTTACCTAAGTTTAAAAATATTTTATAAAGTCATTTCTTTATAAGAAGCCAAATAATAACTTATTCCACTTTATTTACTTGTATAATATCCTTTTAAATTCTAAGAGTATATCCAAAACATAAAATTTATTTTGCTTTTCACAAGTTAGGTGAAGATCTAATCAAAATTTGGGTCTTTTAAAACTGAGTCAACCTCTCGACCTCTTTAACTTAAAGCGTTAAAATGGATAATGTTTATGGGTTGACCTAAAACAACAAATAGTTTTACAACTTATATGTTTTAAACGAAAGCTATGGTTTTAATACAAATAGTTTTACAACTTATACTCGATTCATTAAGTCCGCAAAATAAGCAGGTGCATTAGTCAGCCCATACGGCATGATTAACTACTCATAAAAATGTTCCGGAGTCCTAAAAGCTGCTAAGGGCACACTCTCCTCTGCTACCTTAATTGGTGGAAACCGATGCAAGATCCAAGTGAGAAACTATCCAAGCGCCTTGGAGCTGATCAAACATGTCTTCGATCCTTGGTAAAGGATATTCATTCTTGATAATTCTCTTGTTCAACTCCTACTAGTTTACACATAACCTTAGAAAATTGTTCGCCTTTGTAACAAGGACGACCGACGATCGCCAACTAGAGGTACCGCGTCGAATCAAACCCTTCTTTAACAAGTCAAATGTCTGATCTTCTACCTCCCTTTTCTCTTTCGGAGCCAACCTTCGCGGGGGTTGTACAATAGGTCCGTTTCCTGGAATCCAATAAATATGGAACTCTACTTCACGGTGAGGAGGTAAACCTTACACTTCATCAAAAATATCAATGAAATACCAAACAACGGGTATATCCCTAAGCTCCTCTTTAGCTACTTCTAGCGAATAATGGAAACTGCTCATTAACTCGTTAGGCTCTTCACAACATACAATAATGCTTCTTCCTACCGCATCCTTTATCATGACCCTTCTTCTACCACAATCCAAGACAACCTTAAACTTAGATAACTAACTCATTCCCAATAATACTCCGAAACCCCTGAACTCAAGAATAAACAGATCAGAGAGAAAAAGATGATTTTGATAAGAAATAGTAACATTTAGATACCTAGTGTCAAGATTTGTCGGACCCCCAATTGGGTTTGACACACAAGGAGGATTACTTAAAATAACATATTTTAGGTTTAGTTTGTTCATCAGGTCATACAAAATAAAACTATGGGAAGCACCCGTATCAAATTATACTCTTATAGGAAGATCATAGATGGATAATGTACATTGCAACACCTTCTTCTTCTTCTGTCCTGAAAAACTGGTATCTCTTTAATAGCAAAAGCCTATCATTGAGAACCCTTTCTTTGGAAATGGGCACTCATTGTTCATATGTCCCATCTGGCCGCAGTTGTAAAAGGTGGCAGTTGGGTAATGAGTTGAGAAACGACCCATCTCATTGCACTTGAAACGAGTAATATTAGCCATTTTAAGCGCTTCTTCTATGCTGGAACTCCACCTCTGAGTTTCTTTCCTGCCCACTGCTTCTTTCCCTTAAACTTGCGCTTGAAATTTAGCTTGCCTTCAATTGGTATAACTGATAAAGGGTTGGCACTGACTGCTCACACTACTCCCTTCTGGATTCCTTCCTTAATATCGAGAGCTTCAAACCTCAAAGCCATGCTGATAAGGTTGGTGAATATACCTACAAGATGATCAGTCATTTCATGCTGGAACTATGGTAGCATCCTACTCACAAACATTTCATTCTCTTTGAGCGGTGCGTCTATCAATTCAAGTCCGAAATAGAACAAAGCATTGAACTTATGCTCATAATGTGACATCGTCAAATCATCTAGCTTTAAATCAAGGAAACCCCTAAAAAACTTAGTCCTTCTGGCTTATGGAATAAATTGCGCTTCAAAAACTTCCTTAAACTGGGTCTAAGAAAATTCTTCCTCTGGAGTATTAGCTAGAGTATTAGCTATTATTGAATCCCACCAATCCATCGTCGACTTTTGAAGTTGTCGCGATGCCAACAGCCGTTTCTCTGCATCTTCCAACCGAAGATCTCCAAATATTCTTTCACACGATCGAAGTCACATCTGCACTCCAAGAATATCTTCAGTTCTATAGAATAGTTTCCTGCCCAAAGTGGTAAAATTCTTACATAAAGCCGCAAAGTTCATAGGAGATGAACTTGCGTTGCCACTTCCTCTACCGGATCTACAACTGCCATAGTAACATTTCTAGATACTCTGCCATTGGTAGCCGTGCTTGTTCTAGATCCTCTCCTTCCTCCTCTTCTTGTATCCATCTTCTATTACCCGAACAAATAACATGTTTCTTTAGAATACAAGAATGGGATTAATATGGTTTAAGGAAACAACACTTTAGAGGATAGATATTATTAGTATAAAAATTACAAGCATTTACCCTGTCTCTAATGAGTTGTACCCCAATCAGGCTAAGGTGTTCGCTCAACCAAAGCTCTGATACCAACTTTGACAACCCATCTTTTGAGACCTTGGGAATGACACTTAATACATCTACGGTATTTGTGTGCTCTTGTTCAAGCATCCAAAAGACGAGTTGTCGTCGGATAAAATAAAAGAACAGAATAGAAAATCTCACAAATGGAACTGTTAATTATAATATAACAATACGATAGTACATAATGTTACTCCTTAACATGGAGTTATTAGAGTTACAACAAAGTACTACCATCAACCTAGGCAGTTATACACCCTGCCTTTACACTTACTGATACAAAATACACAAACATACATAAACATGGCAGCGGAAATAAATAGCTAGATAGATAAGGTGCCTTCTACTCGACCATCATCTTAAAAAAAGTCCAAAGAAACCTACTACTCTTGGACTACTCAAATATAAATGAGTACCCGAGAGTTTAGGAAAAACAAACTACTCGGGTTAGATAATAAGTCTAGTATGAGTAAACTCTAAACAAATGGGTGGAAATAAAAAATAATATGTGAGACCACGCCGCCAAATGCGGAACGGGTTTTCCCTTACAATAACAACATCTAAGCACAAGTAATGGGCATAAATAATTAAACACCGTGAAGTGCGCAAGACACTTCCCAATACAATTAAGAAAGAAATAAATTCAAGAATTTGAATCAAAAATAAGGAAAGATAAATTTTCTACTAATGAGTAGGAGGGTGTACCCCCTTACCGAAAGTATACCTCTAGAAAATATACTTGAGAACTACGATAGCTCTCAGAAAATGTACAAGTCAGAGCCAACCAACCTTACCGAGTATCCGAGTATTTCACATCTCCGTGCACATACAACCAAATCCAATCTAGAGTAAATGTGAATATAACCTAATGGGAGCAACCCCACATTGCTTAACGTCCACTCGTGCTTTGGTTTTAGTCATTTCCGTTAAAGGATATCAACGCTTAAAATAAGCAATAAATCATCTTAAATTGTAACAACCCCGTTAATAATTAGCTAATTAATAATTGATTATTAATTTTTAATTATTCAAATTTCCATAGTATACTTTATTTCATATTTTTAAATTTGACTTTTGCTGATATTATAATAATATTATCTAAGCTTTGAATAGACATCTCTTTTAAAAGTTAAAACTTTCAAATCAATTGTTCAGATTTAAATTTAACTTCTCAATTAAATCTTTAAATTCATAATTAAAATTAATAATCTATTATTAACTAGCTGATTATTAACAGGGTTATTACAGACTTCCCCCTTAAAAAAATTGTGTTCCCGTAATTCTCCTTTAGAGAGCAGTCTATAATAGACATATGTATATATTACCAATAGTGATATATCCATTAAAATAATGACATAACAAAACTATGTATACTCAAAATCAAACTCTACATTATCATTTGAGTTGCACATATCGAGATAAGCATTAATCCGTTGGGTAAAATAGAGTAGTGAAATACTTATAGACCCTTTAATCGATGGCTTCTTGAGCTTTAGAACTATTTTGCTCAAATCTACTATCATGGACTATTAGTTCTACACAATTTCGTTTAGATAATAAAACACATGTATAACAATTAATTTATACTTTTTCCAAATGTCAAATTTTTCGAAAAAATTCCGGAGAAATTTCTGTGGCATAAAATATATTTCAAAAATCCATGACATTCGGAATATAATAAAATTTATGAGTTCTCAAAATAGATAAAAACTCTAAATCCATAAGACTTATTCATTTTAGGTGAAAACAAAGTATAAAAACCAAACAAGTTCTTTTATCCTTTCTCAAAATCTTCTTTTATCAAAAACAGTTTCTTTCCAATAAATCTCAAAATGATTTTTTTTCAAATTCAAGGTACTTTATTTTAACCATTTCTTCTTTTAAAAGATTTTCCAAAAATATTCACTTTGCTATTGTTATATTTAACACATATACAAAGATGAACTATACTAAAAAGTCAAAATAGTATACTTCAATGCTAGCACAAAATCTAGAAGTCAACCTGTCCCTGTACCTATAGAGTCTCGACCTGATATAATATTTTGGATGTGATGTATAGGTATTTATGTGGGTCTAGAACTGATATTTTGTAGACTCGTGTCTTATTATGATATATGATGTATATTATTCTGCTGTGATTTGTGACTCTGATTCTAATATAATTATACTATATATTATTCTAAATATTTTAAATCAGTGTGTTTATTACTTTGTATTAATACTATACACATCAGTTTTTCAGTGCAGATCCTCCTAACGGCAATAAAGACATGTCAGTGTTAGTTCAAAGATATATTCACTTTCGATCGCCCTTAACCAGCCGTATTCTCCGTGTTATTAGACGACATTACTTGTAATGTTCTTTAACAATATAAGTATAACGGTGGGGTCATTGCAGCTTGGTATGACAAAACTATGCGAATTTATCTAACGAAAATAAATAGGTAAACATTGTCCAACTCTGAAATAAACTGATAGGCCTGCATATAACACCTGCCCAAAAAATGAAAGGGCAGCCGTGTTATACCATAATAAACCTAACTTTCAAAAATTGGTCTGCCTACGCAAATCTAAGAATATATCGACTCTCAGATCGATGAAAATGAGTTATCGTCTCTCTGGGATCTGTCGGTCTAAAATTTGAACACCTTAAGATAATATAACTCTAAGTGTAGTTCACTTTCACTTTAGTGATCACTAGAATCTAACTAACTGTCTCATATCAGAAAGTGAAACTATAGTATTTACTAAAGCTAGTAAATTCCACTTAAACTCTATTTAACAAATTATAATAATAAACAAAAGAATTGTACGAAATGTCCTATACCAATCCGACAATCCAACCGTTTATTAAAATTCTTTGTTTCATAAAAAGCACGAATTCCAATAAAATCCAAAATCCATGATAAATAAAATAAACGAGTTTTAAAATCATCAAATATTTGAAGTTTCTTATTTAAAAATTTGAGTTGGTTTGGATTATGGCAAAGTGTAATAAAAAAATAAATATTTATTTTGAAATTTTTAAATAAAGTGGAATGAAATCTAAATTTTGTAAACAAATTGATTTATGAATAAAATAAATTAATGGATGAAAATTTATTTTTCATTTGATTAGAATATTTTGTTAAGTGTTGTTTAAGCTAAAAAGAAATTATTTCTATTTGTAGCTTGCTAGGAATCTTTGGTTTAGAAAGCTTAATTACATAATGTTATAACATTGTTAGAGAACTTTGGCTTTACTAATTTTTCAAGCCCATTAATCTAAATAAGGATAAATCATTTCGTTAGCCTAATCCCCATATTAAAAGCCTCTTCCTAAAACATTCAACCATGTATCTTCTCTAGGAAACCAAGAAAAATGAAAGAGTCAAACAAATCCAATTTTCAGTCCTAGTTTTAATTCTAGAAAATCAAAGGAAATTCTACAAATTATAAGAAAATAAGATATGAGCTTCTTACCATTTATCTATCTTTTTATACAATCAAATTAGGGTTTTGAGTTAGTATTAAATCCCTGAAATTGGAATCAGGGGCTGTTTGAAGTGTTTTGGGGTTTGGATAATCAAAGTGAGAATTTTGTAGTGGGAGTAGAAGTCAGTAGCTTTCAATTTTTAGCTTAATCCAAATTCAATTCATTTTTTCATCTTTTTGGGTTCAAGGTGAGATTTTTATCTTACACACTTATATCTAGCACTACTGATAATTTTGAGTTGATTGTTGTTTGAACTAAATTGCTAATAGATGAATTGATCAGTAAAATCTTAACATCTGAAATCAGGCACTGTTAGTTCCTGATGCACAAATTCACTCAGTTAGCATGTTATCAGTTTTGAAATTTCTCAAATACCTTGAATTACTTAAGCATCTTCTCTTTAGGCCGTGGTTATTTTAAATACATTAGTACGTCTGTTTCAAAATAAAGGACAGGTCATTTAATGGTCTTTTGCTTTGAAGAAAAGTTGCATACCCAAATATTTAGCTTTGATCCTTAAACTGCTATGTACGTCCAGTGGCGTAGCCAGGACAGAATATTGGAGTGGGCACAAAGTGAGATGTGATTCAAGGACAACGACCATTTAGGCTTTTTTTTATGTCACTGATATTTAACAAAATTTGCACAAGAAACTTATATGATTGAAATAAGACAAATAGTAACTTTAACATAATAGACTTCAGATTCATTACAAAAGCGATCAATAATTGATCTTCCAAAAGAAAATTAATCATAATATACATATCTTAAATTTGTTCCCTACGAGTTCTCATATTTTGAAAACGATCGATAATTGCATCATTGTCAATGATATCAAAGACATCTCTTTCAATATTAGTGATACAACTATCATTTAGCCATTCATCCCCCATTCGATTTCGAAGATCCGTTTTCACTATATTCATAGCTGAAAAAGTCCTTTCAACTGTAGCGGTTGAAACTGGTAGAATTAAGGATAATATGATGAGTTTATAAACTAAATTATAGACAATATGCTTTCCCGTCAAGACCATCTTCTTGGCTAAATCACTAATGCTTTTCACTTCTTTGAATTCAGTATTAGATGTCATATCCATCACATAAATCTCTAATTGATTGCAAAGATCCATACGTTCCGCTTCGGAAAAATCATTTGGATAAAGTTCAGATAGACGAACTAGTTTCATGACATCAAAAGAAGCAAATAAATTATTAGGATTCAAAGAATCCATGCATAGAAGCAATTCTATGTTAACCTCATCAAAACTATTATTAAGCTCGACAAGTTGTTTATCCAAACCAATGTAGAACAAACCAATTTGATAATGATGCAAGTTTGTTAACTTTGGCCCTCGTCTTGATCTACCTAAAAGAAGATAATTATCCTCCATATTTGGAATAAGAATATTTTGCTTCGTGCAAAAAGAACTTACTTCAACAAATAGGTTATCCCATCCATCATTTCTCATTTTTTGTAGTCGTTCCTTAGATAATTTCACCAAAGTTATAGCATTGACGATATCTTGATCTTTTCTTTGAAGTGCTTTTGAAAGATCATTGGTGATTCCAAGTACATTTTTCATCAAATATAATGTGAATACGAAATCAAAATTTTGCATCACTTTTATCAAATTTAAAGATTCTCCTTTTTTATCTCCAGAGACATCTTCCACCAAATCTGTAAGAACATCTATTACAGAAGAGAACATAACAATTAAATTAATTAAGGTTCCATAATGTGAACCCCAACGCGTGTCTCCTGGTCGTTTCAAACTTCTCTCTTGATTCAATCCTCGGCCACTACATAATTCTCCACTCTGTAATTGATTGAATACCCTTTCTGCTTCTTTTTCTCGTAGGATATCTCGACGCTTACATGACGCTCCAGCAAGATTCACCAAATTGTTAACTAACTAAAAGAATTCAGCAATGTGGTTTATATCTTTCGCGACATGAACAAGTGCTAATTGAAGTTGGTGTGCAAAACAATGCACATAAAATGCAGAATTGTTCTCTCTCAATATAAGTGTTTTGAGGCCATTGAACATTCCTTGCATATTACTTGCCCCATCGTAGCCCTGACCACGTAACTTTGTAAAGCTCAATTTGTGTTTGGAAAAAAAGGCTTCAAGTGATGTTCTAAGTGAAATTGCAGTTGTATTGGGAACATGTATCATGCCCATAAATCGTTCAATGACACAACCATTTTTATCGACAAATCGTATAACTATAGACATTTGCTCTTTAATTGAGTTATCGCGTGCTTCATCAATTAAAATTGCAAATAGGCCACCATCAAGTTGCTTCAAGATAGCATTGACAACTTCGATAGCAATTGAGTTTACAACATCCTTTTGTATATCGGGTGATGTCATTTTGGAATTTTGTGGAGCATTTTCCAAAACAACGGCATTAATATATGAGTTTTGATTTGCAAGCCATTGTAGAAGTTCTAAAAAATTTCCCTTATTCATGGAGTTTGCAGATTCATCGTGACCACGAAAAGCTAGTCCTTGACGCAAAAGATATCGAATGCAATCTATGGTAGCATTTAGTCGAACTCGATAGTCAATTCGGCATTGTTGTGTTTGCCTCACAATTAGTGGTTCAATGTGTCTGGCTTGAATCATTAAATTTTCAGCTTTCATACAAGCGGTGTTATGTGCTTCTGATTGAGCGTGTTCTTGGAATCTTCTATAATTTTTTCAATTTTAGTACCCACCCGTTATAAAAATCTCACTCATATTTCTGTTCACCGACTCTGGACGAAATAGATAACACTTCAAACAAAAAACTAAATCTTCTTTTACACTATATTCTAACCAACTCCTAAATTGACTAAACCAATTTGGATTAAAGCGACGGGCTTTTTCTCCAATGATAGTTTGTGGAAATACTAATAAAGAAGGTTGACATGGACCTTTCTGTAAATAAGCTCTTCGAACTATATCTTGATCATTTGGGTTAAAGTCCGAAATTCGGTTTCGTAAGCTTGGATCAAAAGGAAGATTTAACAAATCAACATGAACGCGATTTCGAATCACTGTTTTTGGAATAGCTTCATTTTGAATATCATTATCTACAATGTTGGAAGAAGATCCCACATTGTCCGAAATAGTATCATAAGCTCGTTTATAATATTTATGCAAATCTGAAAAGGGGATTAACAATATTTAGATAATCTAACGATTACAAAACAGTCTAAAGTATATTCAATTTTTCTCATGCATTTTGTTGTTGAAGAATACTTTGATGGTTTTTTTTTTCATCAACAAATGTGTAATATCATCTGAATATGTTCTTGCATTTTGAAAATCAGTTGAAAAGGTGGATATTGATAGAGAAAAAATCTAGCCAATGCATGGTTATTAATCATAATCTATTATATTTGGAACAGTTCAACACCTATTTTCTCAGCTACAAGTTTTTTAAAGGACATCTTTTCTTAATCAAGTAGTTGCCTAAAGTTAATTTACTGGGGTTACAATCAAAATATATTTGCTGAATGAAAAACGTAAGTCTTGCAGTGATGCACAATGGAATTTCGAAACTTCGAACAGTTTTCTTACAAATATTGCAAGATTCACAAGAAATCAAAGAAAAACCAAAATAAGATTACCCATTTTGCAGTATTTCTGATCTAGGGTTTTGCTTTCACAAAATATATCTCGGCTGAAATTGACGTTCTTAGCTGATGGAGAAGAAGAAACGTGGTCCGTGCTTGATGAAGCTTGGAGGAGCAGGCAAGCGGCGTCTCTTTCCTTCGTTCGTTCTTTTGTTTTTTTTCGTTCGTTCTTTAATTATTTTCCCCCTTTCTTCGTGGCTGCTTCTATTTGCTGCAGGTGAGCAATTGTTGCCGCATCTTCTGATTTTTTTTTTAAAAATACTGGGGTAGGCACGTGCCTACCCCATATACATGTGGGCTCCGCCCCTGTGTACGTCCCTGCCTAATTCATGAATTGTGGCTGTCTTGACTTATTCATTTTTATCTTGTCCTAGTGCATGAATTATAGGCACACACTATTAATTAGAGAAATCATTGTGCTTTGATTTATATTTTCATCCCTACCTTTACTTGTTTATTTTAGCTTTTGCTATGGCATTGAAATATGGGTATGTATTATTTAACTTGAGAATGTATTCCTATTTGATTTTTTCCTCCCTGCATTAACTTTGTTCATTTTTAATATACTAATGCCTTGAAATATTTTCATCCCCGTCAGTTCATAATATTTCCTTGAAATATTTGCCTTGAAATATTTTTAAATAACCAGTTGCATAATTTTCGTCCCTGTCAGTTCATACTTTTGCCATTGCACACATGCTCTTGCATAATTAGCATATGTCCCTATCCTTTCTATCTTCGTTCATTTTTCTTGCCTTCACCCAAGCCTTGAAATATTTAAGACGCATGTTGTTGCTTAGAGCGTAGGTCCTTATTTATTTGATTATTGGCTGCCTTTTGATATTATGCTGCCTTCTTTGTTCTAGTGTCCTTGATATTATGCTGCTCTTTTGTTTGGCTTAGTGAACTTTGAGCTTACTGTTGACTTGGGTTATTTTCTGATCAAGAAAAAACAACAACTGATTAATAAAGTTTTAAAGTTAATAATATTTTATGAAAGGTAAAAATGTTTTAGAGGCAAAGAATAAAATATAGTATTATTTTATAAAAGCGATTTTGAAAGCGGTAAATTTTAATTTCAAGTGCTTTCGTTATAAAAGAGGTTTAATGATTTTGAAAGAGCTCGAAAAGCTTTTGTAAATAAGAAACTCTTCTTTAAAGTGAGTTTATGGAATTAAAAATGATTTTGGAAAATTATATCTTTGTATATATAAAATTAATTTAAAACTCTTTTATTTTATTTATTATGGATTTGAGATTTTAATGAGGTTTCGTGCTTTTCTATGAAACAAAGAATTTTAATAAACGATTGAATTGTCAGATTGGTATGGAATATTTCGTACAATTCTTTCGTCTATTATTATAATTTGTTAAATAGAGTTTGAGTGGAATTTATTAGCTTTTAGTAAATATTAGAGTTTCACTTTCTGGTATGGGACAGTTAGTTAGATTCTAGTGATTACTAAAGTGAAAGTGAACTATACTTATAGTTGTATTATCTTAGGAAGATCGGATTTTAGGCCGATATATTCCCGAGAGACGATGACTTATTTTTCATCGACTTGAGAGTCGTTGCCATTTTTGATTTGGGTAGGCAGACCTATTTCTTTTAGTTTGGTTTGTTATGGTATGAAATGGCTGCACTTTTTTTCTTAGACAAGTGTTATATGCAGGCCTATCAATTTATTTCATAGCTAGACAATGTTTACCCATTTATTTTCGTCGGGTTAATTCACATAGTTTTGTCATAAACACGGCTACCTATTTCTTTTCGTTACTAATAAGGGTTTATACCTGGTAGTCCGTTTCTTTTTGATAGACTATTGCGTTGTGTGGCGGGGTTTATTTATTTTAGTTAGGCCCCGTGTCGTACTGTATCATATTGATAGTTGACTACCATTATTATTTCATTAGTGATGATTATTTCTTCAGAGATTTTGTGATAGATATTTAGTATCTTTTTGACTCTGCAGAATTTTGAATTGTTATAACCATAGTTTGATGATAGTCCATTTGTGACTTAATATGGATTTGTGAAGTGGTGATTTTGGATTGATATGCATTTTTATGTTTATTTGATTTTAGGCATATTTGGAGATGACTTATTTTATTGTTAAGTCAAATATTATGATATCAGTTTCATCTCACCTTTCTATTCGATATAGTCTGACTCGTTTATTTTTATAATACTCAGGTCAGGCCGAGACTCTATAGGTACAGGGACTAGTTGACCTCTGGATTTTATGCTAGCATTGGAGTAGACTATTTTCACTTTTCAGTTTACTTCATCTTTGTATGTGTTGACATTTAGGAGGATATGTCATGTATATTATTTAGTAGTCGCCATGAACCTAATATGATATTTTGGATGTGATGTATATGTATTTATGTGGGTCTAGAACTGATATTTTATAGACTCACGTCTTATTATGATATATGATGTATATTATTCTACTGCGACCTGTGACTCTGATTTTGATTTAATTATGTTATATACTGTTCTGAATATTTTAAATTGGCATGTTTTATTACTTTTTATTAATATTGTACACATTAATTTTTCAGTTTAAACCCTCCTAACGGTAATAAAGACGTGTCAGTGTTAGTCCGAAGATATATTCACATTCGATCACCCTTAACTAGATGTATTCTCAGTGTTATTAGATGACATTGCTTGTAGTGTTCTTTAATAATATGGGTATAACGATGGGGTCTTACAGCTTGGTATCAGAGCACAGTTCAGAACATTATAGAATGTAATTTGTATAGAGTCGAGATCTAAACCTAGATGACCTAGAGTCCCGTCCCTTGGGTGTGTGGTAGTTAGTGATTTTATTAACTAGTTAGGGATATGAATTTAAATGATTATTGGGAATAATCACTGGGACGTATTTGAATTTTTTTTGATAATCTTATATAAATTATTACTATGAATAACCCATAACCTCTACAAATTTTTGCCACCTCATCCTTCCTTCACCAATTCCACACGCAACCAGCCACCTTCCCCTTATCTCCATCACATCATCACTTCATAAGATTTGATGTTTCCTTTTTACAACTTTCTTTTCATTTTAAATTTTTAAAAGAATGGTCAAATTTACTTTATTACTTTAAGCAAATATTTAAACTTATTTAACACTAACCAAAGCATACGTTATTTATATAAATGTGTACACATGTACACTAGGGTATAAACATATTCCGACGGCTTTTGATCGATGAGAAGTCAAAAATCTGAAAAAATGATTTTCGGTCACATTTTCGATTTTTCTTCGAACTAATTATTTTTGTAAACCAAGTTTTAAAACAATTTTACCATAATTAGTTATTATTAAAAAGAGGTCTAATTAAGTTATAAAATCTATTATTCAAAAATGTATTAAATATTCTAATTCAAAATGATTGAACTACGGGTCGTTACACTACACCGCCACATCTAAACTTTGATTTGAGCAATATTTCAACGACTCATTTGTCTTTGAATTGCTAGATAATCGTGCAGAAATTAACCAACAATTTGAATTTGAAAAATTGAATTTGAAGTTTACCAATTGAAGGGACAATTTGAAAAACTGAAGTTGTACAACACTTCAGTTGCCTCTTTCTCCCTTTCCTTTAAAGACCATGTCCCCTACCTCCTTTGCAAGCTTTGCAAGCTATTCTGCCCTCCTTTAACTAGTTCTTCCAGTCAACAAGCTTAATTAATTTAATTAAATCAATTGTTTAATTATTTTATTTAAGTTCGTTCTTTAATTAAATCAATGCACAATTTTTATACAACATTTTAATTAATTTTTAGGCTTCAAACAAATAACTAAAATTAGATTAAAAGTTTGTATAACATTAATAATTTTATTATTAATTTACAATATTTATAAATTAATTTTACATTGGTCGAACTCGGAAATTAACTAACAACATGGTGGTGTTGACTCTTTGGCAGTAAACTAGGTCCTCAGTCAATATCCAAACAATTTAAATGCCGAAGCATGTACGGGCTTTGTTGAATTATAATATCGGGCATATGTTCAATCACTTATTGATCATTTCGGCAAAATCTGATTTCTAATATTTATTAAGCTGCACCCAGTAACGACATTTTGTGCACATATTATTTTTGTTAATACCGTATCACTAAGATATCTAGAGTTTGGTTTATTGTCAAAAACTCTACTAATATTCATAGGTAATTGTGTAGACCACTTTAAAGTTCTTGGTTCAATTCGATAACGTTTTTTAATTAATCAATTTACTTCGGCTATAGATTTTGCTTTAAGTTGACTATCAATTACGGTGATACAAATCTTCTACAATGAAGGAGACGAATACTCGCTCGAGTAGTGTTTCAGTTTAAGTAATTCAACGTATACCCAACTACGGTCTAACATGATCGTGATGCGATGCAATTGACACAGTTAAAGTATAACCTAGCTACTCAAGATGAATAATGCTATGTCGTTAGCATGAGATCTTCTATATTGATTTAGTTATATTAACATATAGAAGACTCTCGATGAGTCATTTTATGATTATTTCAAATAACCACAAGTACGTAACCCCTTGGTACCCTAAATGTTCATGAGTAATTCACCATCCATCATATGAAGAGCACTACGTATACTAGTCTCAATAGATGTATCGATATAATTTTCTCAATACATCTTGACTAGGAACATTTAAGGCGTAAGTATTTAGATATCGATTAAATGCTAATGGTTATGAACACATTCGCAATTATGATCGATAAAATATCTCTTCTAAGAATTTTTTGCTTATATATATGTTTAATTTATTTAATTCATTATTTATATCTCTATATAACAGCACATATAAGAGAAAAAAGAAACAAAACCAAAAGCATACTTTATTTTGAACAAGATTGTTTATAGAGTTAAGTTTATATAACTATTTACATAGATGCCCATAGGTCACACCCTTAACTCTGTCCGTCCATATGATAATGATGCTATTGTTCATCAATAGCCCTTTGCATTAAGTCGCCTTTCAAACACAAGCATGCCATAGGATGGCCAGCTTGTTGGCTTTTATCCAAACCACTTGTTCACTTGACATACTTGTTGGACGCCGTTCGAGTCGTATGGTGCCATCAACAAACACAAGGAAACTCGGTGTTTGAGGCTTCACTTCGAGCTTCGTGATCTCTATATATGTAAATAGGGACCCCTATGCACTTAGACAAGGATTGAATTTTCCAACCTTACGTACGATATAACTTAGCTCAAAGTTCTTGTAATAACCCTCTTTCAACAAAATATCAAGCAATAAAACTAAAAACCATAGTGGACGTAGATCTTTCCCAAGATTGAACCACATGTTATTTACTTTAGTAGCATTAGATATAAATTTGATTCTCAACTCCTAATTTACATTTTTTTTACTATGGTATTAGTGAAGCACCTTTATTAATATATACTACTTGTCATAATTCTGAGGTTGGATAGAAACACAACACCAAATATGGCATTTTCCAACACTTTTTCATTGTCAATTTGCAACAGTTATTACCGTAACTAATTGCTAACGGTTATTTCCATTGGAACGTGTTGCAACGGTTTTTATCGTTACTAAATATGGTAATTTCATAAATTTACGAAACTTAAGTGGACATAATAGTAATTTCCCTTTTATTTTTCCTAATCCCACTTCTAACGGTTACGTTTTCCCATTTCATTGTTCCTCCCCTCTTTTAGTCTAGGGTTACGGCCTCCGCATCGTTCAAGCGCCGCTTATGCCTCGTTTTGCAACCACTTAGTTTTGTCACTGCCTCCGCATCGTTTAGGAGGAGCTTCCGCCTCGTTTTGACACCGCCTGATTTTGTCATCGCCTCCGCCTGATTTTGTGTTATGCCCAATCTTCTTCGACATTGATCTAGTATTCATAAGTCAGGAAGGAATTAAAGTGGTGGGTTGAACTGTTGAAGTTTTCTTGGTTACAGGCAGTGAAACAGAAAATCAGATGATGGATTAATGGATAGAGAAGAAGTGCAGTGAGTATTGACTAGGAAGAAGATGATACAGAGAGTTTTAAGGGAAGAGATCAGAGTATAACAGGGAGATTAACAGAATTATTAAACAGAAGAGAAAAGAGAAATATATTTTTATTCATAAACTTCACACTTACAAAATGATCACCCCATGCCTATTTATAGTATTTTAGGCATGTGTTTCGAATATTACATCATCAAGTTCACAAGTAGATTACAAGATTTAGGCCCACAAACTCAACTCTCAAAATCTGCTCTGTCTCTACCCAGTCCCGTGCACGTGTGCACGTGCACACTCGTTGGAGACAGATCTGAAGGCATCTCGACAACCAGATCTAGTCGTCAGGTCATGCTGGTCGTTTTGGTGCTGGTGTTCCATCAGCTCACCCATGGGTTCGTCTGCGGTGGTCGTGGAAGAGTTTGGAGCCAAACTGTTTGATGGAATGCCTCTCTCTTCTTCAATGTCTACAACAATGGCTGAGCTCCTAACATTCCTTTCCCCTTCAAAATTTGACCTTGTCTCAAGGTCAAATGCTGGAAATCGCTTGATTAATTCCCAGTAGTCCTCCCATGTTGAATCTCCTTCAGATTTTTGTCTCCACTTTACTAAGACTTGTGTGACAGGTCGATTATGCTTTGGTACCATCCTCCTATCCAATATCATTTCCGGTTCATCAACCACCTCCTCAGTAAACACAGGTGTCTCATGCTGAATAACGATGTTTTTGCCAACCTTCTTCTTGAGTTGCGAAACATGGAACACTGGGTGTATCTTAGCGGATGATGGTAATTCGAGTTTGTTGGCAACCTCTCCAATTTTCTGGATAATCTGGTAAGGTCCATAGAATTTTGGGGAAAGTTTGGTGGTCTTAAGGTTACTGGCAGTGATTTGTCTATAAGGCTGGAGCTTCAAATACACCCAGTCTCCCTCTTTGAAATGTCTTTCAGTTCTACCAAGGTCAGCATACCTTTTTCATCCTCTCTCGATTCAAAGTCAGGCTGTCTTTAAGCAGTTGCAACACCACATCACGTGAATACAATTCTTGTTCAACTTGTGGAACTCTGGCAGTGTTAGGGATATAAGTTAAAAGGGTAGGAGGTGGAATGCCATAAACAGCAGTAAATGGGGTTGTATTGATGGAGCTTTGCCAACTTGTGTTGTACCAGAATTCAGCCACTGTTAACCACTGAGACCATTCATGAGGCTTATGACATACAAAGCATTTGAGATAACCTTCAAGAATCTTGTTTACTGCCTCTGTCTGACCATCTGATTGGGGATGGTATGCTGAGCTTAAATTCAGAGAACAACCTTGCAATCGAAAGAGTTCCTGCCAGAAAGCACTTGTAAAAATTGCATCTCTATCACTTACTATATTTCTTGGCATGCCATGGTATTTGAATACCCCATTAAAGAATATTTTGGCTATATCCTTTGCTGTATAGGGGTGTTGCAGAGGGAAGAAATGTGAATATTTAGAAAGCCGATCAACTACTACATATATGGCAGTGTACTTATGACTCTTAGGTAGACCAACAATGAAATCCATTGAAATATCATTCCATATTCTATCAGGAATGGGAAGGGGTTGTAGCAGGCCAGGTATGAGGATGTTTTCATGTTTGTTTCTTTGACATATATCACACTCTCTTATATATGCTTCTATATCTGCCTTCATACTTTTCCAATAAAAAACTTGCTTGATTTTATGATTGGTCTTCTTAACTCCAGCATGGCCACCTAGTGGAGTTGAATGATATTCAGCGAGCACACATTTTATCATTTCTTTACATTGATAATCCAGATAGATTCTTCCCTTATAAAAAATGATGTCACCCGCTATTTTGTATCTCTCTGACTTGATCTTTCCTTCATTAATCTGTTGTATTAATTGTTTATAGCCTTCTGAATTTTGCATGTAGTGTTGTAACTGATGTAGCCAACTAGTCTCTACAGTTGAAATGGCATGGCAACATGGTTGTTCCTCTGGCAATCTAGAAAGAGAGTCTGCAGCCTTATTTTCTTTTCCCTTTCTATATTCAACCCTATAATCAAAGCCATGTAGCTTGGCTAACCATCTTCCTTGTATTCCTGTAGTTAATCTCTGTGATAGTAGGTGTCTTAAGCTTTGATGATCGGTTTTGATGATGAATCTCCTTCCAATCAAATATTGTGACCATTTTTTTGTAGCCAAAATCAATGCTAAGAGTTCTTTTTCATAAGTAGACAACAATAAATTTTTCCCATTCAATGCTTGGCTTAAGTAGGCTATGGGTTTGCCATCTTGAGTTAGCACAGCCCCAATACCCACTCCACTAGCATCGCATTCGATGATAAAGTCCTTGCTGAAATCAGGCATGCTAAGTACAGGTGGATTCATCAAGCAGTGCTTTAGTGTTTCAAAAGGCTTGGTAGCCTGGTCATTCCATAGGAATGCATTTTTCTTAAGTAGATCTGTCATAGGCTTGGCTAGGGACCCATAATTTTTTATGAATTTTCTATAATAACCAGTGAGCCCCAAAAATCCTCTCAGCCCCTTTATGTTTTGTGGTTGTGGCCATTGTTTGATTGCTTCTACTTTATCTGGGTCCACAGCTATGCCATTCTGGGAGATGACATGACCCAAATAGGTAACTTGATTCTCAGCAAAAGTGCATTTTGTAAGTTTAATAACTAACTGGTTGCTTGCCAAAACCTGCAAAGCAAGTCTAACATGCCACATATGCTCAGTCCATGTCTGGCTGTAAATCAAGATATCATCAAAAAATACCAGTATGAATTTCCTCAAATAGGGTTTAAAAATGTCATTCATCAAAGATTGAAAAGTTGAGGGAGCATTTGACAATCCAAATGGCATCACAATAAATTCATAATGCCCCTCATGGGTTCCGAAAGTAGTTTTGTGAATATCTGAAGTGTTCATTCGAATCTGATGATAACCAGACTTTAGATCAAGCTTAGTATAATAATTTGAGCCATGCAACTCATCTAGCAAGTCATCAACTATTGGAATCGGAAATTTATCTTTAATAGTTTGGTTATTGAGTGACCTGTAATCTATACACATTCGCCATGTTCCATCCTTTTTTCTGACCATGACTACGGGTGATGAGTATTCACTGGTGCTAGGTTGGATGATTCCAGATTCTAACATCTCCTTGATAAGCTTTTCCAATTCATTTTTGACATGATAGGAATGTCTATACGGTCTGAGGCAAACAGGCTTGGCATTTGGCAAGAGTGGTATTCTATGGTCGCAGCTTCTTTTTGGTGGTAGTAGGGAAGTAGGATTAGTGACAGAGGGAAATTGTTGCAGCAGAGTTTGAACTTCGGGGTGTATTTTGGTTATGGATGAGCAGGAAGTATGTACTCGCAGCTCCTTTGAACATAAAAGCAATGTAAGCTGCCCTTTTATACTTTCCCTTGATATTTCTTTATCACTGATCATTTTGCTATTGTCTTTAATGCCCTGCCATACATATAAACTGTCTTTGAATTGGAATTTAATTTGTAATTTTGCAAAATTAAAGGATACATCCCCCAATTCTTTCATCCACTGTGCACCAAGGACTATTTGACATCCTTCCAGTGGTATCATCAATAAATCTAGTGGCATAGTGCATCCCTGACATTTGAAAATGACTTCTTTGCAAATACCTTGCCCTTGTATTCTCTCTCCATTAGCTATTTGTACTGAATATGGCATGGTCTCCTGCACCTTTAAATTTAACTTTTTGGACAGTTCAGAATTTATGAAACTGTGGGTAGACCCTGAATCTATCAACACGGTGATGGGTTTGCCATTGATTAGACCTTGTACTCTTATAGTGTATAGAGTAGGTATACTACACATGGCATTGAGAGTAATAGTATATGATTCTCCTTTATTTTCTTCTGGTGTGGAAGTCTCACTGTTTTCACTATTGTCTGCATCCTTGCCATCTTCAATACATATAACATCTTCATCATCTTGCAATGGCATAATACCCTCCATAATATACACCTGTTTGTTTTTACAAACATGACCGGGGTGCCATTTGTCATTACACCCATAACAAAGGTTCCTTCTTCTCCTATCAATAATTTCTTGAGGGGTTAAACCTTTACTTTTGGAAAAAGCTTCCTTGGAATTTCTTTCAACATACTTTTCTTTATTTGTTTTAGGTTGCAGTTGACTTCTTGATGAGTTAAAGAATTGGTTCTTCTTCTTTCTGTTATTCTTGCATTCAAACACCTTTGCTAAACTCACAGCCTCTCTGAAGTCCACAGGATGTAAGGCCATGACATCAAATCTAATCTCTTCTTTAAGGCCATCAATAAACTTTTCAAGTAGAAATTGATCTGGTAGTGCATCACATAGGCCTTGTAGTTCCTCAAATTTGGTGAGGTAGGCCCTAACAGTGGTAGTTTGCTTTATATTGGAGATTGCTCCATATGGCTTCTGTAGGTCTTCAGTTGCAAATCTCACAATTATCTCTTCTTTAAAAACCATCCACTGCTCATAATTTTTTACCTTCTTGGTGAGCCACCCAAACCATAAATGGGCTTCACCCTTTAAGTGAAACGAACAAGTGGGCACCCATTCCATGTCTGGTGTGTTGTGGTATTGAAAGAGATGTTCAACTTGGCTGATCCATTCCATCACGCTGCCCTCTCCATCATAAGTGGGAAATTCAAGTTTGATGAGGGTATTCTGCAAAAGTTTAGGTGTATGATGGTATGATGGAGTAATATGGCCTGGAGAACTTGAAAGAATACCAGCGGTATTTCTTGATGCATCACTGGGTGGAATCGGGTTGTTTCTTGAAAAGTTAGTGGGGATTTCCTGATTAGTTCTTGCTGGAGTTCGCTGCGCGGGGGTACATATGGTGCTCGAGTTTGATTCTTGATTTCTTTCAATTCCTTTGCTATGTTGTTGATAACCTCACTGATGCTATCTACCTTCACATTGAGTTCTTGAGCGCTTTCTTGTAGGGATTGATTTGATTCTTGCAATTCTCTAATGGCCACTGCAGTTTTGATATTAATTTGCTCTTGTCTCGTTTCTGCTGGTGAATGGTCAGGTGAGTCTCCAGATCTGTCTACATTTTCTTCATCAGAAAGATCAGTGTGTAACTCAGAATCTTGTGGCTCTGATACCAATTTGTTATGCCCAATCTTCTTCGACATTGATCTAATATTCATAAGTCAGGAAGGAATTAAAGTGGTGGGTTGAACTGTTGAAGTTTTCTTGGTTACAGGCAGTGAAACAGAAAATCAGATGATGGATTAATGGATAGAGAAGAAGTGCAGTGAGTATTGACTAGGAAGAAGATGATACAGAGAGTTTTAAGGGAAGAGATCAGAGTATAACAGGAAGATTAACAGAATTATTAAACAGAAGAGAAAAGAGAAATATATTTTTATTCATAAACTTCACACTTACAAAATGATCACCCCATGCCTATTTATAGTATTTTAGGCATGTGTTTCGAATATTACATCATCAAGTTCACAAGTAGATTACAAGATTTAGGCCCACAAACTCAACTCTCAAAATCTGCTCTGTCTCTACCCAGTCCCGTGCACGTGTGCACGTGCACACTCGTTGGAGACAGATCTGAAGGCATCTCGACAACCAGATCTAGTCGTCAGGTCATGCTGGTCGTTTTGGTGCTGGTGTTCCATCAGCTCACCCATGGGTTCGTCTGCGGTGGTCGTGGAAGAGTTTTGAGCCAAACTGTTTGATGGAATGCCTCTCTCTTCTTCAATGTCTACAACAATGGCTGAGCTCCTAACATTTTGTCACCGCCTCCTCCTCGTTTGTCATCCTCTGCCTCATCCAATCAAAGTCTAGCGTTTCTGGTTGCTATTTGAATTTTGCTTCAGGTATATTTATTTCAGTCTTCTTCATTTTAGCTTTTTAACATTAATGATAAATGTTTTCAACTATTGCTTTTAATTGTTGTTTTAAATTGTAGACAAGTTTCAAATTGCTGACAAGTTTTAAGTTACGGTAGTGAATTTACATGAATTGGTAAATTATTCTTTTTGGAATTTCATCAATTTTTTATGTTTTGTTTTTACATCACTCAACCATGTAGAATTTGAGACTCCATTGTATTTTCCATTGAATCGATTGTTCATTTTCTATCCAAACTTTGCATCTTTCTTAATACATAATTTCCATCTTCGAAATCAATATACAATCGTTTATCAAAGAGCTGCCATACCAATTCCAGTTTAATTATGAAGTGAAAGTATATTTTACCTAAATTTGTTCCATACACTGATTTTTGATGCATGAATAGAGTTAGCAGGAAATCAAAACTAAATGCTTCTTTAGTTTTTTGAATAATTCTTTTATGTTAAATTATTCATATTTTCTCTTATGGATATAATTCATATTTGTGACAATGAACTGC
This sequence comes from Allium fistulosum, assembly GCA_030737815.1. NCBI lineage: Eukaryota > Viridiplantae > Streptophyta > Magnoliopsida > Asparagales > Amaryllidaceae > Allium > Allium fistulosum. The sequence goes on from CM060903.1 coordinate 267,928,852, forward strand.
TTCAGTATGAGTTCTTTGGACTTTGGGTAGAGTTTGTTGTTTGCACTCTAAAATACATTAAAGCGTACAATGCCACACTCTAGAAAAACATATCAATATCATACATTACACTTATAAGCATTTACAATTAGATGTGAGTAGAGAGAGAGTGTGTGTGCTGTGTGTGTCTCATAATAATTGCTAATTTACAAATGATAAAAGAAGATAGAATTGGAGGAAAATATGTATTTATAAGCCTACAAAAATTTGACTAAGTTTGAATATTAATTTCAGCCAAAAAAATCAACTTTACTTTTAAAACCACCAATGTACTCTCCTGTTAACACTCGATGTACTTTTGAATGTTATCCTAACAAACCCACCATATCATTTGAGTCCACTTTACCTTAAAACTCATCAAATGACTGTAACTTTTGAATCATAGCACTTATTTAAAAGCTGTTTTCAACGTTGACGAGATTCCATATGAAACGAGTGGTACAGGCAAGTATAAAAATACACTTTATATTTCTTTTTTTTTCTTCTATTTACCCATTTCAAAGTTCATGCAACTTTTAACCTTTGTCAAAATTTGGATCGGTGTAATTTTGTAGGGAGGATCTATTAGTATTGTTATTATTATTATAACTTCCACAAATTTTGCAAATGAATGTTCCAGCTCTAAGTGACATTATATGTAGACAATCCTTAACTAATGAAACTGTCACATTATATGTAAACTGTGAACTTGTTGAAGTTCTCATCTTTTGATGGCCTGTTTTGTAATGATGAGATGATGCAAAACCATACAGGTCTATATTATCGGACCCATTAGTGGCACTGTAGGGGGCTCATGGGAATATGACTTGATATGCTTCACTAACAAGCTGGTGCGTGAGATTAGATAATGTGGCTCGTTACTTATGATCTTACAAAGCAATTGATTGAGCAAATAGAATAATACTGTAAGTCGCGCTGTATAACTGGGTGTTTGTTGAAATGAAAATTTGCATATACATTTCTTAATGTTTACAAATCTTAGTTTGAGGCATTGCTGTCATATATGAGATTTGGAGCATTGGAGCAGAACAAGTAAATGTGTGTTGGATAAAATAAATGTATTATTGGCATTCTATCTAAGAAGTCTACTTGATTTTGATCTAATAAAAAAGTATTATGAGAAATTAAACTAAGTTTTGCATTTACGGTATTGTTCACATATATAATCATAATTCTTGTTATAGTAAAACTACAACAAAAATGTAGAAGTTTTTAACCATAATGAGATCGATATTCAAAGCTGAACATACTCATTTACAACTACTCAAAATTATCGAAAATAGGGAAAGACAACAGCATAAAACCAGTGCAAAAAATCTATGGACAACAATTTTTACAAGATTTTCTCTCCGTTTGCAACTCCTAGATGGAAACCGTTCTAAAAGAAATGTCATTAATGAGAATGTAGTGTGCGACTTTTACATGAATAATTATTTGGCTCTGCTTTTAAATTGGAAATACAAAAGAATCTGTTACAACGGTGCATTGTTTTATTTTCGTTCCCTTTTGTAGATGAAGTGCTTCGCATGGGAGAACATCTATCTGAAATTCAACAATTTAACCTTTTATTGCATGTTTTTTTTTAATGTAAATATTTTTAATATATCGTGCAGGTGTACTATTGGTGTATTACTTATAACTGACGCACTTTTCATATGACTCTTTATAGAAGAAAATTATACGGATGATATTTCTTTCAAGTTTATGTATTATTTCAATCTACTAATGGTAATGTTGATTATCACTGAATGTGATGTTTAAATTCAAACAGTTGGTATTTATGTTATATATATAGTAATTTTTTTTTTTTTACAAATTTGGGTTGAAGTAAATTTACAATTAGGAATGAATTGGATAATTTCTCAGTTAATACCGACTAAAAGCAACTCCACATCCCCATTTTTGATAGTTTTACGAAAAAGGATCAAATTTGGTAACTTTAAAATGGTTTTTTTCTTATTGTAGTATAAATAGCTGGCCAACATTATTCATGGTATAATCGTATGTACAGGATGGCATTTATTCAGTTTCCAAAAGCATTGAATGAACCATATATGGAGATTAGCTGCCTTATACGATGATATTGTTGTGAAATAATAGAAATCGTGAATATTTATATATATATATATATATTATATAAAACCATATAAAGTTTGTAAGCTTTTAGAATTCATTTGTCAAAGTTGATAGGCAGTTGGCAAATATCATGCATTTGAAATTGAAGAAAGTGTACACTTATTACTGCTGCTACATGATGAGCTACAATGCTGCATAACAAGAAATGTATTATTTTCGTAATCTTCGTAATAAAATAGATCGGTTTCCTAATCTGTTATATGAACAGGGGAAGTGGTGTAAAAATCTGAACTTTAGCAAAGCTATGATTTGCAAAATATACTCCTCTTTACGTACTACATAAATTAAAGAGATGCATGGTTTGAAAAGAGATGTAGCTTCACTTATTCTATTTCATGTAAAACCTTTTTACATTTTAGTATTATCTTATCATAAATTATTCATATTCATATTATCACTTTCTTTCATTTTCATGACTGCTTACTAATAATTTAACTGCTTACTAATTAGTAGTAAATGTGAAGTACGTATTGCTTGAATTGTTCTTTTTTATATGTAGGAAATGCGTAGGAGATTTCCTTACGTCTTTCCTATGCCTTTACGTATTTCTACCTATTTCCTACGCCTTTCCTACGCCCCGTCTTTCGGCGTAGGAAAGGCGTAAGAAATTTTGCGTAGGAAATTGAAGTATTTTCCAGTAGTGAAAATTATTTTATGACAAGGAATTATTTTATGTCAAATCTTTTGTGCAGCAAATCTTTTAAGTAAAAATTGAATTGTCTATACTAAAAGATTAAAACATTTATTATACCTTCTCCATTAGTAAGGACTTTCCAACAAACTGCTGGCTATACGATACTTTTCATTTTTCATTTCCATAATTTGGACATTTTAATTTTCTGTTACAATTGGTGGATTATCACTTCTTGCTGAAACAAGGTGCATGTTGCATATGAAATAAGCAACAAAACTGTAATATAAAATCATGTCAGATATTGATCTCATTTTTCTCTTATATGGAAATAGACTATCAAGTTTGGGAAGATTGCAAGCCTCATAAATGTAGACAATATTGACTCATCAGTGCTTATAACAACGAAAACTCTCAAGGTATTCTTTACTCAAAGCACATCCATCATTACACTACAAAATTTTGGTTTATAGTGCACCAACTTTAATCAATTTCATCTTTGCTAATATGACATATGTGCAATAGGGAAATATATAAAGATGGTGTTAGGGTATTGTCTAGGGATGCAGATCTGATTCAGTGGCCAATTCATATTAAGGTAAGTTTATGATTAACGAAGATGTTTAGTTCTTTAGATTCTATAGTGCCTGCTTACACTACAAAATAGTACATGGATAAAAATAAATTTCATAGTCTGTAAGGTTTGAAAGTTTTTAACATGTTTATAAACGAAGCCCACTCATGCATCATCGTCTATTGGCGCTGGTATTATAACATGTTTATTAACCAAAATCAACATTTGGGCCAAGCAAAATTAATTTTGAAATGATATATTTTATTGGTATTATATTGCTTAAAGCTGTACTGTTTAACCATGTTAGAAACTTAGAAGCTTGAAATTAGAGTTAAATTTGTGTCAGAAGCATGTTCAAGATTCAAATCACATCTCAAAAATTTCTCAAATATCTATCAGTTTCTAAATTACTATTTGTTTACATTTAAGTAGTTTACAAGTTACACACGTTGACTGCAATTAAATTCACATTAACTGAACTTTAAATCAAAATTAAATTACGATTAATTAAACTTTAATTAAAATTAAACTACTCGTTTTTTATCACTAACTTAAAAAGAAAATTTGTGCTTATGCAAATTTGGAATGCACAAGTATAAATTTATGCTTATGCAAACTTTTTATCACTACTCGTATTCACATTAACTGTCGTATAAGTGACCAAGCTCTAATGGATACAAATAATTGAATAAAACATTAGATGAAGGAAGTAATGAGAAAAACCTTTGGAAGCGTTCTTGTTATTGTGAGTTAGAAGGATAGAAAGAGTGAAAGAATTTTTTCTTCATAATTTAAAATACACCATGAATTAAGGAATAGTAAGATGAACATAAATTAGACATGAAGAATAAATAAGAAGTGAAAGAAAATAACATGTTAAATTAAGTTACCTGTTGTATAAAAGGAATAAATATGAATAATTAAGGAATAAAATGGCTATACGAACATTTTTGGACAAATAAAATGAACAAAACCTTGCACTTATCAAGTGCTCTAGCTGACATAATTATGTATAATACCTATGTTAAGTTATCTAATCTCCACAAATTAAAAAGGATAATTTGGAAAGATATAGCACCAGAAATATTATTTGCTGAGCTAAGAAGCACTGCTATCCCGGATTGCGTCTGTCTAGAGGATATAACATGGGTTATTCATCTTCATCTCTCAAAAATTTACACATAAGTTCATGTGGAAGTATGAAAATTGTAATTAATAATGACGCGGACCCACAAGTTTTAACTTTTCCTTCACTTCAGGTGTTCCATTTGTACGGTATGGATAAATTGGAAAAAATAGCTATCCATTCTCTTGCTTTTCCACAACTTGAACAATTGCATATTATGGGATGTCCTTTATTGAAATCACTCTCGCTTGAGGTTAAAACAACCCATCAACTTAGAAAAATCAGGGGATTTAAAAAATGCTGGAAAGAGGTTGAATAGGAGGATGATAACTCTAGGTCTCACTTCAACCAAATTTTCAACCAAGCTCCATAGTGAAGTTTGTATAGTTTCTTTGAATAAACATTGTTTGGAGAAGGTGGAATGGAATAATGATAATTCTAGATTTCATTTCAATCCGATTTTCTCAACAGGGTTAGACTTAAGGTACATGTTACCAGTCCCTGTTAGTGTTGAATCACACATTCCAAATAAAATCCAATCTATGTTTCGAATGCTTGTTCATGGCCATGTAGATTTACTGTTATATTTTTATTTCAACATTTAAGTTTGTTATTTTGTGAAGTGTCATATTTCTTTGCATGTGTGTGATATGCTAGTTTTTGTAACCAATTCAGCCATCTTAATATCAAATTTGTTCCTTCAATAAAGAGCATGAATGTTGTTTTTTTTTGGCATTTTCATTCCCTGTTTCTAAATTTTCATGAAACCCTAGATCATAAATGAATATCAGTTGTGTATATATTTGATAATCTACACTTTATAATATCTGCCTGAGTATAGTATGTTCAGTGCATATATAGGTATTGTTTTTTTTTGCATGTATATTTGTGTTGACAGGGCTTGTTGAGCTGTTGATGTACATGGTGAAGAGTGGCATGTGCATCATGATCAATTATTGAGGGAGCACTGATTGATGGTGTAAATTATAAAAACATACATATTAGTTACCTGACATATTAGTTACATGCAATCTGATATATTGGATCTAGTTATTTTTTTATCATTATTTTCCAAAATTTATCCTCTACTTTTGAAATATTCTCCTTAATTGTGAGTTTTATGGAAATTCTAATGCTCGATGTATTTCCGTTGTAGATATCGATAGTACATCCTTTGCTGCAGTTTTCAGAAACCGGTTTTCCAACAAGTCGTCGTCCAAATGTAACAAGTACTAGTAAAATTTGACATGAGCTAATTAGTTACCCCTTATACTCTTCATTGACATCAAAATTGTTATCCAAAGTAATTAAATACCGTAAGTCTGATGTTTGGTTTATCATTGCATCTTAATCTTAGTTTCTATAAACTAAGCAATCTTAGTTTTTTTATTGAGCTTACTACTCAATTACAAACTGAGCGTTGAAGCTCGGTTACAAATTGAGTAGTAAGCTCAGTTAAAAACAAAGCTTAGCCCAGTTTATAAACTGAGCTGTAAAGCACAATTTTTAACTAAGCGAAGCGCTTGGTTTTTATTATCAGATTTGGTGAAGTTCTATTTTCAAGTACAATGAAGCTTTCCTTCTATTTGATTTATAAACTAAGCATTGTTTCTGCATATGCAGGCTTTAGTAGAAGCTGTAGAAGAAAAGAAAAAAAATCAGAAGCGAGTAAAATTGGGCCGAGTTAGTTGATGGAAGGTTTTGTAATTTGGTTGGAAAGTGGCATTCATTGTTTGTAAGCTTTTAGACATTTTGTACTAGTAAAATTCGAAGTTATCATGAAATTTTTAGAAGATATGAAGTATTTAATATGTATGATGTTTGTTTTGGAATTTGGCGCAACAGATTTGAAATTTGGTTACATGTTTGTCATTAATATAAATTTGAATTTGTATCATAAATAAAATCTTTTTGATGTCTGTTGTTACATGATATGGTTCAACAAAACCAAATTTGTATTTATAAATTTGAATTTGTATTATAAATGAAATCTGTATTTTAAATGAAATCTATTTGATGTTATAAATGATGTATTGTAGCAGCATATTTACCAACGGTTATAACTGTTGGTAAATACATTATATACCAATGGTTATAACCGTTGGCAAAATGAAAATTTCCAACGGTTATAACTGTTGGAAAATATGTTGTACATTTTGTCACGTACCTATTTGTAACGGTTATAAGCGTTACAAATTTGATTTGTAACGGTTATAACTGTTGTGAATTGACAATTCTGGTGTTGTGAAATATAATATGTATTTTTATGTTAGAAGGAGAGCCTCCTCTAAAATCTCTCAAACTTCATTCTTTTTCATCCTCAAGACATCTATTATACTCAAAAAGTTCACCATGCAAACTAATTGGGAAAATAAGGTGGATAACTTTAACATCACAAGACTAATGGCACAACAAGAGCTAGCGTCATTGGCTCCATCCCGGGAATGACCTATAATATGTTGATGAGCTTCGTGAATGCGCTCATGAGCATCAGGAAAAAGGCCCACGACCTGAATGAACTCCAAGATCGAGTGGACGTCCAAGAAACCGCAATTACGATCCAAGAATCAAAGCTACAGTGGATTGGACCCCCATCCAGCCTATGTCCACTGTACCTTTAACTTATGCATGATGTTTGTGGAAGGGTCATGTTGGAAATCCCTATTGGGGTTGTTTCAGTTTGTAATAGGGATGCGCATGCTGCACACGCTCAATATTTTTCCCATGACATTCCCATGCCCAAATTTTTCCCATACTAAGAACTCATGAAGCTCATCGCTCCCCTTTCCATGAAAGCCTTTCCGCCTTCGAATGACTTCGGGCAATGGACGAGTGGCACAATCGGTGCTTCAACCACCTGAGTGGTGAAGGGAGAGCTAGGAACAACGAACACCAAGAATTTTCTATCCACTCTTGACCCAAGCATAAAATACATAGACCTCGCTCTCACGAGCGGTAAGGCCAACGCTCTAGATCTCCTTCTATGAATAAGAATAGAAGGTCGTCTACCCCCATCCGCCATCGTCGCTCGTCATCCCAGTACCAACGCCATAGATCTCCTTCTCCCGCAATGCATCAAAGAAACCACTCTATGGCGAGGACCACTAGGGCCTTGCACCATCCCAAAAAAGCAGTGGTGAGCCTTAAAAAGGTAATGGCATTGCTTAGACAACATATGATCAGAACCAAACTAAAAATCATGAATGTGAGGGCATGTTTGATGATGAGAACGGGAAGCCATTTTCTAAGGAGATATCACGTCGCAATTTTCAACTCCACCTCCCAAGCCGGTCATCTCTTGAGCAATGCTATGTTTCTTTTGTTTACTTCCACCTTGACCAGATTGGCCTCCAGTTGATTTTTGCATCTATAAGTGGGTAGTATCCACTCCTAGGCTCACCAGTGCACTGGTTTTAGAACCCAGTTCTTTGCCTGACTAACTAGAACATGACCAGTGAATAGTGCAACATTCGACTAGGACCAACCAATTCGCTCTGCTCCTATGTTGCTTTAACAAGGAGTACTCTCCTTTTGCTCTGGGGTGAGACACTGGCCCAAAATGTGGAAGGGGTTGCAGAAATAACCAACCTCGTCCTTAGCAGACTTCTTTCACAGAGCTAATGACATTGTGCAAGTGAAAGAAGCCTACTTGTCTGACACCAATGAGGAGGGTAGGCGAGGCAGCAAATATAGCTTGCATAAGGGGAGTAGCAGTATGAAAAATGGCTACAAGGAGCATAATAAAAAGCCCCATAGGATAGCTCTCAATTAAAACCCAAGTACGCAACTACACCTCATTAACTCGCAATATGGAAATAATCTATCTCGCCTCCCGGGATCACACATAGCACTAAAGGCCCTCTTCCATCTACTCAAGGCGAAAGGAGGTGCCCTGCGATAATACAAAATATTGCAAATTCCATCAATTTAATGGTTACTCCATCAATGAGTGCAACCACTTAAAGGACGAGATAGAATGGTTAATCCGCGTAGGTATACTTGTGCATTATGTAAGACAACATATTAAGAATTGAAATTAACGTCAAAATCTTCTCGACCGGCTCAATGGGTGGATGGAAACAATGCGGTCGTAATCAACACCAAAGTCGCATCTACCTGCTGCAGCCTGCATGCGACTAGGTGCGGCAGAGGGGCCCAAGCCCAATATAGAAGGGAGTTCACTCTAGCAAATTAGACATATTCGGCCTTGAAAAGTTTGAGAGTGGACGAAGATGAAGTGGACATCACCTTCTCAACCGAAGATAAAAGAGTTGTCGGCTACCCACACCATGACCCCATGGTCGTCCTAAGCAATATTGTAAGTACCAAAGTACACTGGGTCTTTTATTGACAGGGGTAGCTCGAGTAATGTCATGTCAAAGATTGTCTTTAACTGGGTAAAACTCTCATTATCTAGCATCTCTCCCTGTGCATTGCCTTCTATGGTTTTGGTGAGGTTAGGATTGTCATTCTAGGTTCAACTTCACATGTGGCCACCTTCGACGAGGAACCCCCTCTGCCAAAATACAACATATCAATCACTCAATATGAAGTTTCCCATCAAGGGAGGTATTGACTGCATCCTCAATAATCAACAAGCCATTAGGAACTGCTACAACATCTCCCTTCAACAAGCTAAGAAATGAGTACTCATGCTCCAACAAGAGGCGACAACCATCTACAACGACCAACATAAGATGCTACAGGAATGTTCCATTACTCCTACCCTCGACAAAGCACAAGAGCCACACAACGCTCCCACTTATGCTAAAGTCATCAATCAAAGGGAAACATCCAAGAGATTACACGAACCCCTCGAAGTTCCACCCATGTCTAAATTCTCATTCAAGAAATAACAAACACATCTCACAATAGCGAGCCTACTAAGAGAACGCGAGTCATGAAGCATTTTCATTCGTTTCAAAACAGAAATATCGAAGATCAAATCTCCATTGCTAACCCAAGCAGGACCTGAGAACTCATTATCACATGGAACAAATAAGCTTATCCCCACTGGCAAGAGGGTACAAGTAAATCCGCAACCTATTTCCTCTCAATGCCGGTGGATTCATATGTGAGAGTCGAGGGTAGCTAGAGATCACATGCTTGCACAAATACGTTCATCCGGCCAAGGACCTCATCGAATGCATGGTATATTCCCTTGGCCAGTGCAAACTAGAGCTCAGTATGTAAAGCGACAACGATGACCCCCTAGATCCCCATATGGGAGACATCTGCCTAGATGACGGCCAGTTACCCCACTTGATACTATCATGATAGATGATGACGACTCCAACAAGGTCGTCCAAACAGTATAGAAAAAGACTTAGATGTTAGAGTGGAGCCAATAGTTTTCCTTAAGGATTTCACATAGGGGAATGCAAACATGACTGGCATAGATTCCTCCATCATATGCCACACATAGAACATCGACCCCAAAGATCACCCCTTCCATCAAAAGATAAGGTAGAGAAACTTATTAGTAATGGGTTCATCGGAGAAGCTAAATACCCGGTATGTGTGGCCAATCCTTTGCTAGTTCGAAAAACTAATGAGGATTAGGGAACATGCATTGATTTCTCCAACCTCAACAAGACTTTCCCAAACGATGGCTTCCCTTACCATGCATCAACCAACTAGTGGACGCAACTGACTAACATAAATTTCTAACGTTTGTCGATGCCTACTTTGGGTATAATGAAATTTCCATGCTTTATTAAGAGAAATATCATTTGTAACCAAATGTGTGACTCTATTGCTATAGTGCGATGTTGTACAGCCTCCAAAACACGGGGGCAACCTATCAACGGCTCGTCAATAAGATGTTTGTAGAATAAATTGGAATGTCAATGGAGGTCTATGTTGAAGATATGTAAGTCAAGTCTTAGAAAACGGTTCGACGCATATAGAATCTAGCCAAAACCTTAGGTATCCTTCACAAGTATAATATGAAGCTGAATTCTAAGAAGTGCTCCTTGCTCGTTCGCTTCGGCAAGTTCTGGGGTGCATGGTAAGCATCGAAGGGCAAATTCCAAAAAGATTCAAGACCTGTAAGATATGCGGATCCACCGCATCGTCAAACAAGTGCAAAGCCGGAATGGGATGTTGGCCGGTCTCAAGATGGCAGATGTGCATTGGTAGTGAGGTAAAAATGGTGGTTAAAATTTTTTTTTATTAATTTCCACAAAATCATATGTTGTGTTTATATGAATAAGGATTTTATACTAAATCATATCTAGTAGAAGTACATCATGGAGAATTGTCTGAACCGCTAGAGGCAGAGCAAAATACTGAACCGAAGAAAGATATTGTTCCTATTGTTAGTAAACCTGGTCATATATGTTTCAGGTCTTTAGGCAAACTTTTATTGTTCTCACTTGTTTGGAGTTCTTTTTCGTAAAATCATTTACAATTGTAAGAGTATCAACGTAAATATAAGTCGCAAATCAATGTAAATATAAGTTGAAGGCACTAAATTTTAATTTCGAAAATGTGAGACGGATGACCTTTTGAGATTAGTACGTTATATGTTGGTCTGCTTGTATACAATTGTTTAACACAGTTCTGGTATTTTGATTGTTGCTTATTTCAGTTCAGTAATTTAACATATGTATGGACCAGTATGGTCTAATGCTATCATTATCATAGGTTCCATGGTATGTAACTCTGTCCTAGTTTGAAAGTAAGTTACCCTCCATACGTTACTTATTAAGATATATTATTACGCCCATATCATTTTCGATTTTAAATTATCATTGTAATGCATCTTTGTAAAATTGTCCACTCGTCATCACTAAAATTTAAACACTCAATCTGGCAGCTGCTTTTAATATTCATGTGTGTGATAATGTGTTGATGGGCCTCCCATGATTTAATTATCAATTCACCATAGAATATTAGAGCCAGTCCTTTGAACGTTTTGGCTTGTTAATGTTAATGGGGATGTTTAACCTGATGCAAGGATCTGTGCTGTAGTACTTTTTATTTATTTAAATAACTGACTAGGTTAAATATGACAATTTGAATAGAAGGCAATATATTTTTCCTTTTATGTTCAAGTACAATAGCATAGTTTTTTTTTCCTCTTTCTAAATACATGTTTACCATATTATCTGTAAACTTCAGGGAGTATTTCAATGTAATGGAACTACCAGCAAGAAGAAAGGTCAAAAGTGGGGAATGGAGAAAACAAAAGGTTATCATTCTGGATTACATTACTTCCTTCAATATTTGATTATATAAAGGTCAAAAGTGCACAACTTTACTTCCTTGAATAGTTTGTAAAAGGAGCCTTGAATCGGAAAAAAATTCAGCATTTTTATAAACCATTGTGGATTACATTGAATTATAAATAGACGCAATACTCGTTACATCATGTTTTCTTTATCCTTTGCAATTTTGAACCATCGTATAATTTAAGAATTAATATTTGATTTGGATACCCATCTTCTGACTGCTAATAAAGTACATTTTCCTCACATAATATACAGGAAGAATGAAAACTGAAGTTGTCGGCGTTTAATATTCACTAGCAGTCCACTCAACTGGAATATCAATGCCCATGATCTTTTTTAATGTGTGTGTAATGTTGGTGCTCAAGTAACAATGTCTAGCCCTTTAAACTGCGTTTTAAAATTGATAATGGACGTGGAATAAATTTTGGTTTTTTCTGTATATCCCATGATAGTATATTGTATTGCATGACTGAAAGATATGATATTCAGAAACATACGAAGGCAGTGGATATCATATAAATAATTAATGTTATGAATCAGTAATATGTTTATCAAGAATCATCCGTGATTGAATAATTTTAGCACCAAATTTATCATCATGGTTTAATCAACAATGCATTCATGCTACAAGTTACTAAAACGGCGAGTATGATAGAGCATATGCCTTTTACTATTGTTTGAAAGTATCAATCTTCACTGCTAATGGAATTTTTTGTGGAGTAGGTTGGTGATGTTCTTGCGTATCCTGTAATAGAGCTATCATCTTTTTGGTGCCCTGGAGTTTCCCTTTTCCGATTTGATGGCTATCTATTTCAATAACCTAAAACTTGAAATAATGTTGAAACACCGATTTACTTTTAGTTGAAAAGGAAAATGAAGCTAATTCTGGCCGGGAGGAAATAAGAAAGGAGCTGGAAAAGAAAATTGCCGAGCTTCAGAAGAAGAGCACCGCCCCAAGTGCTTCGTCGTTTGTTCAAGTAGATGCACATCATTTGTTCTATACTGGTATATTACATTTTGACACACTTATTTTCAAAAGCATATGTTTATACATATCAAACATATTTAGGGCACACGTCATAGAGTATATTCAATCAAACTATTCGGATGAACCTTGATTTTGCAACCAAACAAAGAGGAACCAACTTATGCGTAATTATCCCAAATGCCTCTTTCATATCCAGATCCTCTATCTTCGTTCCTACTGGCAACTTCCACTCAAAACAATGCAAAAGATTAGCCATCACAATTTCATATATCGACGCTCCAAAAGTAATTCCAGGGCATCCCCTTCTTCCAGACCCGAAGGGTAAAAGTTCAAAGTACCGTCCTTTATAATCCACATTGCTGTTCAAAAACCTTTCTGGCCAAAACTTCTCTGGATTTTCCCATTTTTTGGGATCCATTGCTATTGCCTTTGCATTGAAATAGACTCTGGTTTTAGAAGGAATGGTGTATCCTGCTATTTCACATTCTCCTAAAGTTTCTCTAGGAACTAGTAATGGTGCAGGTGGATGCAGCCTTAATGCTTCTTTCATTACCATCTTCAAATAAGTTAACTTTTCAAGGTCCGTCTCTTCTACATTTGGTTTTTCACCAACAATGTCATTGAGTTCCTTTTGCAATTTGATCATCACTGTTGGGTTTTTCAATAGTTCTGTCATAGTCCATACCATAGATGCAGCTGTGGTGTCTGTTCCAGCTATGAATATATCCTATATATACCAACATGGTAATTACTCAGTTTAGTGGAAATTATACACAGCCCCTCTTTCTAAAACCAAGACTTATTTGTTTTGCATCCCTCCATTTTAGAAACTACCTTATACATCAACTTTTTTGAATTTCTTTTTTACCTTTTCCGTTCCAAATTTAAAAATCACCTCAAAACGTGTATTGTGGACGGTTATAAGTTATGAACCTATACCCTAAAAGCGCATATTAAGGTTAGTAAAACTACTCAAACATTCCTTTGAATTTAACCAATTTTTTTGAACATATTGATGTATTTTATAAAAGAAAATTGGAAATGACTTAAAGCTTACCTTTTTTAATTACAACGATTATGCCAAAAATTTCCAAAAATTAATACATGGCTACTCATAGTTGGCAAGAGGTTTATGACTCTTAAAAAAGCAGTAGACAAGATCACAATTATAGTTTCAGTTTCAAATTAAATACAACACCCACTAATCTTATGGTTCAAGTACAATGTTTTAACGTTGCAGGATGCATAATCAATGTTCAACTGAACAACACAATAAGAATTCAGAATGGTCTTAAAGATTAACTCAATAAAATGATTTTAACTAAGTTTTACAGAATATGATAGGAATTTTGCATGACATCCCTCTTCATACCACCCGTTTTGCACTGCTTTCATACCTGAGCCATACAGTTTGAAATGCTAGAAAATTTTGGAAAAAAAAAGTCCAAATCATATTAGGACATTCAAGTATATCTATACCATTGAAATTCATGTTTCATGTCAATGGTTAAAATAGATGCTTTAATCGTTTGATATCGGTCTATAAGTTTGTAAGAGGCAGAAACATTAAAATAATCTCATTTTCTTGGACATGCTAAACTGAATGTAGATCAAAATAAAATCTTGTGAAATTTGAAGTAGTGTAGCTCAATACATGTAAGGGGTGCTAAAGGATGCCAGAAAAAAGTGTTATTCAACCATCAAATGATTGGAATATTTATGATCTCTTGTGTATTTCATTCTTTCAGGATGCATATTTTATGTATAATGTGCACGCATGTCCATCCATGCAGTTTATATATGTAATAATCAAACAAATAAGACATACCAAGAGGAGAGCCTTGATGTGATCCATGGTACTGAAGATGTCTCCATAACAAGGATCGTTTCTAAGTCTAAGCATCGCATCTACTAAATCCTCAACCTCCTCTTCTTGCTTCTTTCCACTCAAATGTTCTTCGATCATCTGGCTGAAATATGCATCTAATTCCCCAAAGTTTTTCTCCAATTTCTTCTTCAACCCTATACCAGATATCATAAACACTGTTAAGAATCTAACAGATAATAAATAAAAATCTTGTTCTTTAAACACTGCCCTTCTCTCTAATTAAGGTTGGGTTCTTACCTTGCTACGCTAACAACAATTTGTTTTAACTTGGCTATTATATGTACATAGATGTTTGGAAACTAAGATACGAAAACAGAAATTATATGAAAATACGTTAGGTACCAGTGAATCTTTCGACCCATGCCAAATGAGGGAAAAAATCAGCAATGCAGAAACCGCCTAACAAAATTTGAGCCTCTTCAAGGATCTCATGAACTTTACTGCTTCCTTCATAACTACCACCTCCATGTTTATCACAAACATGATCCTACATACAATATTATTGTCCAAAGCAAGCAGCATGTCACTCAAATTAATCTCAGCAGAAGGATCGCTACAACTCAACCTTTTGATGGCATCGATAAGCAACTTAACTTCTTTTTGGCGCACACCTCTAAACGAATGCACCCTCTTGTGATTAAATAGTTCTAACATACCAAATTTACGTACTTGTCTCCAATATTCTCCATATGGTGCAAAAACCATGTCTATGTACCCATATGTTATTGTTTTCACAGCATATAATGGAGGTCTTGCAGAAAATGTTGTGTCATGGGATTTAAATATGTCTTGAGCGATTTCACTTGAAGAAACGATTATGGTAGGAATCGAACCAAGTTTTAAGTACATCAATGGACCATGTATTGAAGCTAGTTTTTGAAGGGAGTGATGTGGCATTGAACCTAGTTGATGCATGTTGCCTATGATTGGTAGTTTCCATGGACTTGGTGGTAATTTTGAAGCTATCTTTTGTTTAGGTTTTTTGAAGATTAGTAGAAGTAGAGGAATGGAACAAAGGAACATAGGAGTTGTGATGGTATAGTAAGAAGGAAGTGTTTGCGTGTACATACTGATTGTATGAATTGAAGAGAAGAACATGGAAAAATAAGCTGTTCCTACTTATATTTTAAAGGAAGAGAAAGATAAGGGATCGAATCGAATTGAAGAGCTGTTATGTGACAAACACATGTCATGGTCAGAATTGTGCGGACGAGGTTATAGTATTTGACTTTGAAAAATAAATACAACTTCAATTTGATAAGTTACCATGAATGCTGAAAAGTTTTTATATGATTATTATCGTTCAAGTACTTTCCTAGCCAAAGAAACAACAAAAACAAAATCCACGAAAAAATAAAGACTGTTCCTGTCCTTATCATATAACACCCACTCTCTCTCCACAAAAATAAAGAGCACTATGCAAACGTTTTTCCATTGTTTTTATCAATTACCTGTACTCGTATAATGATATCCATTTGAATTCATAACCTATGCTAACAAACATCAGTAGAAGAAAAAAGAAACAATTAATTTTGACCCTTTGCTTGAAACTGCACCTAAGCACTTGCCATATAAATGAAAGTTGCAGCTCTATAATAAATCTAAAATAACAGTTGAACTAATTTTCATATCCTTTGCGAACAGTATAATTTCCATAGTTATTGTATATACATTGGATCAAAATATATAGGTTGGTTAAGGAAAGCATAATAGCATTATAAATATCAAGGTAAAACGAACATGCAAATAAAAACTTAGCAAAATATTATTTTTAAACCATAGTTTCTTCTTTTCAATAATCACTCTTGTTCAGAGATTAAGGTTTCTTCCTCTATGAAATCAGAACATGAAAAGCAACCCATATTATAAACACAATAGAAGAACTCAGTTTGCATTTATACGCCCATAAGATATGACAAATAATGTAGAAAAATTACCTGCAAATGAAACCATCAATTCACATCCTAAATTGATAGTGTTTAATTTGATAGTTTTTAATCTACTGCTTACACTTCCATCCTTTTAAAATTGAAGAACGCGGTAACCATTACTTCATAAAAGCAGCAATGCAATCTCTAAAACTCCATAAAATAAACGAAACCAATTTTTCGTTTAAAATCATATTAATAATTAAATTATTATTATATAATAAGAACCACAATCAATCCTTAGGTGTTGAAATTGAACGAAAACACTATTAGCTAAGTGATAATTTACCACAAATTTCAGAGCTAGTGGAGAAGGAAGCAGAAAAGGAAATATAGGGTTAAAGTGAACTGATTGATCTGAGGTGGACGATGATAACAGTGATTTAAGGAATGAAATATAGGGTTAAAGTGAACAGATTGATCTGAGGTGGTGGACGATAACAAATAACAATTGCGATTTAAGGAATCATGGGCGGTAAACTGGGGGTAGAAATCACCTGGTCTTATTTTCCGTGTCCATGTACACCCGACCAGTTCAATCTCCACTGCACTTTCTGCCTTTTCTTTACCGGTTAAATCTCCACCACACATTCTGTTATTTCTTAACCAGTTCAATCTCCACCACACATTCTGCCATTTCTTTACTTCAATCTCCACCCCACATTTTATCATTTCTTTACTAGTTCAATCTCCATCACACGTTCTGCCATTTCTTTTATTTTAATTGACTAAAGTACAATAATGTGTGGTGCACATTGAACTGGTCCACCGGGACACCAAAGAATAAGACTGGATGATTATTTTCCGTAAATTGGTAATGAAAACTGTTATTGTGCATATTAAGGTAAACCTGATTGTTTTTTCCAAAGCAAGAGGCGTATTTGAACCGAGGTATTTGAGCGAAGATGTTGGTTGAAAGAGGAATGTGTTTGGCTATGCAAAATGGACATTTGAGTGGAGTATTCGAAGAAGGAAATATGTAGGGGAAATGAAGAAGAAAAATGAGTAGCAGTTGAGGGGCAAACGGCTCTACATGTCCGACGCGTCTAACGCAAACGCATCATTCTCCCCCACTCCAACTAACGAGTCATTTGGGGAGAGAATGTAACATTCCGTATTTGAAGGTTAAAAACTAAGCGCTACAAATGCTGCATTCATCTATAATATTAACTTCTGATGACAAAATACGATAATGCTAATGGTATCAATAATATCAAAAGCACTTGAATTTGAACAAAATCATAGATTTCAAAAAAACAACATTTTACTGACTACATTTCAAAACAATAATTCATATCCAAGTTACATAATCCCTTAACGCTTCCCAAGCAATGATCAAATATATCAATTACAAAATACGCCAAGAGCAACATATGACGATGCCCCCTTGGTTGACTAGAGTCAATATAGTCATATTTGACTTAATACACACAGCGGAAATAAACAAAATAAACTGTAACTCCTATTTAGCTATCCGTCAGCCACCTGCTCGTCTCCGAAAGCTTTATTCGTCAAAATTACAAAAACCTAAAAAACTCAACCCTCAGCCTACTCAAATCAATTTTGAGCACCCGAGAGTTTAAGGGGAAACAGAAACTTCGAGCCAAACATAAAGCCTGGTGTGAAAAATACTATACATCTCGATTATTGATATTAAGTGAGACCACGCCGCTTAGCGGAACGGGTTTCCCCTCACTTATATCCTTTTAAAACATATCTTTTGCAAACCTTTTCCTGCAACCAAAACTGGTTAAAACTGTAAAGCATTATCATTTAAACAAACATATCAAATAAAAAACAGACTATCCGTCCGAAAACTGTAGTTTTGTTTGGCTAACTACTGACCTTTGACTGACACGGGCCTACCAGACAATATAAACCAAATTTATCTAACATCTGTTAAACACTCTTCTTGTGGACAGTCAGTGCTTAACTATCTGTTAAATACTTCTCTTCTAGACGGTCTGTCCCTAACATATCTTCTTCCAGGGTCACTTGATCCTAATGGTTTTGCGGGCTCATCAATAACATATCTGTATACAAACATATATTCATTCTGTGTGTAATCATAATTTTAGTCTTACTTGTGACAAAGTCATACACACTGGAATTTTCGACTAAATTAGCTGGGGCTAATAGCTAATGTATATGGCGCGACCCTATACCAGTCTCATCTGGAATTCTAATATATGAGTCATTTTACTTAGGGATACCATCCCAAAATTTTCCTTGAAAACCTTTTCAAACTGATTAAAAACCTTTAAATCAAACTTAAACAAGGAAAATATATATACTCTATGCTTTACTCAAAATCACCTTGTCATGTTATATATATACTTTCCCAAATTTTAGTTGATGAAAACATATAAACCTTTGAAATTACCCCTTTCGAATCTATTGAGAGTACTTCTACTACACCAGAAAAGGCTTTTTGTACCATTGAAAAAACGCTGCCAAAACTTTTAGAGCCTTTCGGTAAACGCTGCGATACGACATGCAACTAAAAGTCTGAAACTTTTTGTTGCATTGTATAAAACGCTACCAAAACTTGACATATTGTAAGATTTTAGAAATGCTACAAAAAGTTGCAGTCTTTTAGTAGCATGTCGTATCGTAGTGTTTACAAAACGCTACTAAAAGTTTTGGTAGCGTTTTTTCACCGCTCCGAAAATCGTATCATAGCTATTTACATTTATTTCCGTAGCGTTTTTAAAATGCGACTAAAAGTTATTAACTGTTTTATAGCATACTGTACACGCCCCATTTCCTATTATTGGCTTGTACCATTTCAGCCATCACTCACATAATAGTCTTATTACAACTAGCAATCAATCACATAATCGTCGTATTCAAACCAATAATCAATCATTCAATCACATAATCATCATATTCAAACAATTAAAAAAACACGTTAATCACATAATAAAATATAATATATATATAACCATTTCGATAATAGTTTTTCGACAAACTGAGCAAATTCACATAAAATCCATAACCATTCATAAACAAGTTTACACAACAAGTACTAACAAAATTTTATAATATATATAACAATTAAAGTCATGTTCATTACTTGATTATCCACAGTTCTTCACTGCAGTTGGTCTTTACTCCTAAAAAGCTAATTACCTGTAGACAAGTTTAACAATCAACATATGTTTTGAAACTTTTTTGCATATTTAAATTATATAAAACACCTTAGTTAAACTTTTATTAAATTTAAATAATTTTTATAAAACTTAGTTAACTTACTTAAATTTTTATGAACTTGGTTAATTTTTATAATAAACTTATCTGATTTTTAAAAACTTATTAACTTAGTTAAATTCTAATAAAACGTAATTAATTTGTACAAATTTATTTAGTTTTTATAAAACGTCGTTAAATTATACAAAGCTTAGTTAATTTTTAAAATTTTGGTTAATTTTTATAAAAATTAGTAAAATTTAATTAATTTTCATAAACTTATTTATTTTTTTATAAAATTTAGTTAACTTAGTTAATTTTTATAAACTTAGTTTTAGTTATTATTGTTGTTGTTGTTGTTGTTGTTGTTGTTGTTATTAATTATAAAACTTAGTTGACATTATTAATTTATTATTACTATTATAAACTTAGTTAATTTTTATCAAACTATAGTTTATTATTATTATAAACTTAGTTAATTTTTTATCAAACTTAATTTATTCTTATTAATATTATAAACTTGTTAATTTTTATAATACTTAGTTAATTTTTATAAATATATTTAATTTTTATAAACTTAGTTAATTTATTCAAACTATTTATTATTATTATTATTAAACTTATAAATCATCTCAATTGCTAAACTTAAAATGTCATAACTTATATTTTAATTAACTTAAACTTATAAATTTTTCATAAACTTAGTTAAATTATTATTATTATTATAAACTCAATTAAGTTTTATAAACTTATTTAATTTTTATAAAACTTAGTTAATTTTTATAAACTTAGTTTTTGTTATTACTGTTATTACTGTTATTAATTATAAAACTTAGTTGACTTAGTTAGTTTATTATTATTATTATTATTATTATTATAAACTTAGTTCGTTTTTATCAATATAGTTTGTTGTTGTTGTTGCTGTTGTTGTTGTTGTTGTTGTTGCTGTTATTATTATAAACTCAGTTAATTTTTTTTATCAAACTTTGTTTATTATTATTACTACTACTACTATTATTATAAACTTGTTAATTTTTATAAAAATTAGTTAATTTATTCAAACTGTTGTTTATTATTATTATTATTATTATTATTATTATCATCATCATTATTATCATTATCATAAACATAGCTATTTTTTATAAACTTTGTTAATGCTTATCAAACTTGGCTAATTTCAATACAACCAAGTTAGTGCAAAATCCATAACTGTACATAGAGAAGTTTATACAACTAGTGCTAACAAAATGTTATAATATAAATGATGATTAAAAGCAAGTACCAATTCGTTGCTGCAACCAATCACTTCTTCAAAAAAGCTTATGTACGAAAGGATACCTGCAGGGCAAGAAACTGTCTGCTATGAAAGCCCGAGACCAACAGCGGGTATCCACCGTTATGTTTTTATCTTGTTCCAACAACTTGGGTGCCAAACTGTTGCAGAATCATAAAAAGTTCCAGAATGGTTTTTACCTCCACTTTTCTACCTACATTGAGCTCCTAATCGATTTTTCTTTGAGTAGTTAACGATTCCATATATGCATAATTGTCTGCAAACTAAAAGAAATTTAACCTTATAGTATAGTTGTAGCTTGGACGTTTTTTTTAAAAAGCAAGTAAAACAGGTCGAAGGTAGAACTGAAAGCGGGAATGAAAAGAAGTTGGCTCATTGACACACCTGACGTCCCAATATAGATCAATAGTTGGAATAACATTAAAATATCATTAATCCATGTAAGATTAATATGAGTTTGCCATCTACCAGTTGACATTGCTCTATACTATTTTATTTTTGTTCCCAAAGAGGGAAAAAGAAAATCCATTGGCATTGCAACATCAATCTTGCAGCCAGGTCCAAGTTTCTATGCAGCATTAGCACTTTCATTAGAGCATGCTCAGAACATTTACTAAGCAGCCACAAATAGAGGAGAAATATTGACAAGAACTACTTTATAGTTTTCACAAACCATGATAAACTTATCTTTACCATACCAGTAGTACCGGCATTCCAATTGGCGATGATCTGATAATGCTATGATAATTATTGTTACCGGTAATACTTAATACTGTGGTAACACTATTTGGAAACCGGCATAAGCCTGTTCAATGTTTAAGCCAGTTAAGCGTTTTTTATACCAAGTAATAATACTTTGGTTATTTCGAGTTAATTGCTTATATAAAATTTTACCAAATGCCTATTGGATCACTATAACATAGATTAATAACTCAAATGCCTTGATAGGATATATATGCATAACAAAGAATAAGCTCTCGGTCTACTGCACAATTTGGTTACGCACTCAACCTCATGTTCGCAAGCTCCTGTACTCAGACTCCCATTAGTTACTGAGTTGACTAAATTTTTAATATATATAAGTATAAATTTTAGTTTTAAATATATGTATATGGTTATTGAATACATTCTCTCACATAATTGTTCACTTTCACCTACCTGATCTGTCAAACTCGTAGGCACCTAATTTAAAATACAACATACTAATTACTATATATATATGCATTTGTTTCCTTTTTATTGTTCTTTAATATACAAATGTAAAAGTAGATTTTTCTTTTTTCTTTTTTTTGGGTATACACACATATAGCAACAGATTTTTTCACTTAAAGCTTTGTTTCACTAAACCATTACTGTTTCATTAAACTTCTATAAAAATATTAGTAATGAGCAACATAATTTGATAGAGAAAATAAATACCTATAATGGAGCCAACAGTGATGAGGCACTTGGAAGGATAATCAGACTCCTTCATGTTATAAAGAAGCAAGCAAGTGCGCAAAAAGTAACCAACATGGTTAACCTCAACGCTCATCTCAAACCCATATGCAATTCAAATAAAAGGCATCTCAGTCAAATGCTTCTTGGGAGGTAACCAATCCTTGTAGATTTTTTTTGAAAGAGGATTCAAATCGCCTTTATAAAACTTGTTTAATTTTAACAAAACATAGTTAATTTTATTAACTTGGTTAACTTAGTTAATATATTATTAGTATTATTATTAAAGCTCAGTTAAATTAATTATATTATTATTATTATTATTATTATAAACTTAGTTAATTCATCATCATCATCATCATTATTATTTATAAAAACTTTGTTAAATTAGTTATATTATTATCATTTATAAAATTTAGTTAATTTAAAACTTAGTTAATTTTATAAAACTTGTTTAATTTTAACAAAACTTACTTAACTTTTTTTAACTTGGTTAACTTAGCTAATTTTTTTTATTATTATAAATTTAGTTAATTTTTATAAACTTAGTTAATTCACCATCATCATCATTACTTATCGAACTTTGTTAAATTAGTTATATTATTATTTATAACATTTAGTTAACTTAAACTTTGTTGATTTTATAAAACTTGTTTAATTTTAACAAAACTTAGTTAATTTTATTAACTTGGTTAACTTAGTTAATTTATTATTATTATTATTAAAGCTCAGTTAACTTAATTATATTATTATTATTATAAACTTAGTTAATTCATTATCATCATCATCATTATTATTTATAAAACTTTGTTAAATTAGTTATATTATTATCATTTATAAAATTTAGTTAACTTAAACTTTGTTAATTTTATAAAACTTGTTTAATTTTAATAAAACTTACTTAATTTTTATTAACTTAGTTAACTAAGTTAATTTATTATTATTATTATTTATAAAACTTAGTTAACTTAGTTATATTATTATTATTATTATAAACTTAGTTAACTTATTATTATTATTATTATTATAAACATAACAATATATTAAATGAAAAATTAAAACAGTCATAAAACATATTTAAAGTTTAATACGAGGAGAAATACCTCGTAGGCATTGTACTTAAGCGAGACTTTAGGGAATATGAAAAAGAAGAGATGTCCAAAGGCCTTGCTTCATCCTGACAACTTCTTTTATACATGAAAACGAGTGAATTACAAATGTAATTATGTAGAAATGTGCATTTGAACCAAGTAACACATTGAAAGGTATAAATATCCTAAAAGCTAAAAATAAGAGAAAAAGGAATTTGCACTAATACTCCCTGTCACTATATTATGACTGAAATTGGACAAGATTCATCCTTGCTAACCCTTGTAATTCAAATTTAACCAAGAGAGACCTCATAAAACCAAGTAAAGTTAGTTAGCTGTACAACAATTGCAGAGTGATATTGCTAGAAATAAAGAATAAAACACCTAAACAAAAATAATTTTAGTAACATGTTATCAGAAAACTCAGAAACGTCGGCTGATCTAGGTTCACTTCTCCTAGAAGTAGTAGATGGTGTAGGGTTTGAGGTATCGGGATATCGTAGTGTAGATGTTTTATTTCGCATTCTTTCTCTTTTAGCAATGCATGCCAGTTGTTGCATTATGTGCTCTTCAAGCTCGGAATTCCCATTCTTGGCAACTGGTAACTATGCAGTAAAATAAATTTCTTAATCAATAGTATTAGGATGACATGTTCTTTATACTAAAAATAAAACTAGTGTCTACACAGAATAAGGTAGTGTTGCATTGTTGATTATTGTGTATGCTCCTCTCTCTTTCTACAACATCAAGTAGATTGAACCGTTAAAATTTAATCAAAAATGAAGATTCCAGTTAAGACATTCAAAAACCTGAATTAAGTTGAATCCAAATTCTATTGTGTAGTTATCTAAAACCAATGTTCAAACACATTTTTAACCAAACAATGGTTGAGGTAAAAACATTTTTGTTTGAATACCAACAAGTTCATAAATTCAGATTCAGTGATACTGAGAATCCAGTAGTACAAGCTTACAGTTAGACTGATAACAAATGGTATACTTTGGCAATAGTTATATCTCATGGTACATAAAAAATGAAAATGTAAATGTGATTAGTAATAAGAATAAAGCCAAATGTTGTTCAAGTCAGACACCAATGAAAACCAAGCTTAGCATATTTGCCACTAAATGAACAACCACAACATGCAAATAAATACATAACAAGTCGTCATCCTTCATGCTCATGCACTACATTATCCCAAATAAGAGCTCCTAATTTTTCTAGCCTGACATATTAAATAGACATTCGACATTTCTTAATATTAGCACAATACCGAATATTTTTTTTATTAATAAATAAGAGTAAGTACATTACTGTAAACATTGCAAACACAAGTGTCCCAAAATCTTTAAAAGTATATTTTATCCTAATGAGCTATAGTAAAAAAAATGAAGACGGTAAAATGAGTTTTTTTATCGAAATTAGAATACATAAAATCCACAATCAATGACAGTCAGATGCATATGATCGAAATAACTATTAACTTCTTTTGCCCTACTAATAATTTCCTGGTTATAGTAGGTTAAAATGAAAGGTATTATCACGTTTGTTGTTGTGAACCAATCAAGATAAATAAAAAGCAAAATAATGTTTAAAGCGTAGTAGTACTAACAACCTCCAAAGGAATGGTGACTGAATTTGTATGCAATGCAAGAGTGCATGCAAATACCTATGCAGTTGCACGGTACTGACTTAAAGCTTCTTTTCCAACATCAAGCACTAATGGGTTATAAATATTGTAAAGATAAATCAGAATTTATATGTAATGCTAGAGCGTGTAAAATTCAACACAAACTACTTTCTTACAACTTTAGTCATTCTATAGACCTGTATGTTGTTAGAAAAGGGAAAAACAACATACAAGTGAATAACTCTCGTATATTCAGGATGCTCTAACACAATGATAAAAGTTATTTAAAATGCTCCAAAATACCACATATCTTTTTATCTCATTAACTTACTAAGGGAAAAAAACACAGATCTACAAAGCTACAAAGCAAAAAATTGGATTCTCCTTTGAAGTAGTATGCTTTAATCAGATGGGAGAATTGGAAGAGTTCACAGCAAACAATAAGAATCTGTTCTAAACAACATCCAATGCAGTGTTTGTCGATGTAAAGCTTATAACAATTTCCAGTGTCACGATTCATGAATAATGTTAATACTTAATTATTTCAGTAGTCATACTGAAGCTTTAATGTATTCGAATGTGATTTAAACTGCCTTGTAATGCAAGACAATTGAATCTGACATCCAATATTATACTATGCAAGTAGCATTAATAAATTCGAATTTGCACGGTACTATAATTAAACACTAAGCTTAGTCCTATAATCATATCCAAGAGGTCAACTTACTTAGGACCAGTGCATCCCATTGTAGTTCCCAGACCTCCGTTAAGCTTTAAAACAACAAGCTTGTTAAGCAATTTCTTTATCGCTTCAAGATCTGCACATCCCCACCAACTTTCATCAGATCTTAAACGTTGAAATAACAGAATAAAAACAATAATTCAATGGGTATCAAACCTTCAGGAGGTTGTGCGAGTACATCATAAGGTACAACAACTTCTTTAGTAGGTGTCTTGATTTTGCTCCAATCTATCTGTTGTGCTTCTCCACTACAAAGTTATAACAAAACCAAAAATCTAAGAACTCAAAATAATCATATCACTGAAAGTAAAATTGACAACTAATCTCGATCTACCTCAAATAACGAGAAACAAGGTTGATAAATCCAGTCTTCTCATTTTCACTGCAAAATAAGTTTGAAGAACAAATTACAGTCAGATATCAGATCGCAAACAAGTAAGAAGTGAAAATAAAAGATGAAACGAGAAAACGAGAAAATGACTCTGAAAAACGTGACCTACTCATAAGATCTAACCAACTTCGGCATCTCAAAATTGACGATGAGAGGCGACGATCCAGACCAAGAAGAAGCTTTAGGCTGGGCCGAATTAATTTCAGAGATCTGAGAATGAAAATATTAGGCTTTATTTGTTTTATAGATTTGAGAAGTTGCGTTGAGACTTGGATAAATTTTAGGTTTTGTTTTGGCGCTAGCAACGAAAGAAAATGAAAAGGAGATGTAAGCGGGAATGAAAAAACAAAGCTGTAACAACCCGCATATTTTACGATTGTATATTTAAATATAGCATCGTTAATCAGATTAAAGTCCGAAAAGCTACTTTTTGTAAACAGTTGAATTGGGACTCGAGACCACTTCCATTGAGTCCAAAATGGCATTTACAACTTTTTTGAATATAAACATCGATATGTTTGGAGTTGAGTGAATTTTGCTATTATTCACTTAGGGCTTTGGGCTTGGGTTTGGGTTCAGCCCACTAACCCAACTCACCTTATATCCTTACTCCACCCCTCTCCTCTTCATTCATTCTAATATTTCCTAACACTTCAAGCTTTAGGAAAATGGGGGAAGAGAAGAGAGATTAGAAAATCCTAAGCCCTAGTTTCTTTGCAAATTCAAGTTCTTGCTCCAAATCCAAAGAGAAGCTTAGGTAAGCATCCTCTTCATCTTCTCCATCTCATTTCCTCTTCAATTTCAGAAATTTCATAAACCCTAACTTAGGAAATGTTTTTCTTTTGAACTTAGATTGAAGCTTCTTGGGTTAACATTGAAGAGTGATTGTTCCTGCCTTGCTCTATAGCTTCTCTCTTGTGTTTTTGGGTTTAAAGGTGAGATTTTTATCTCACATCTAAGTCTATACTATTTTTGATTGTTAGGTATGAATTCCTAACATCTTTACATGTTCATTTGATTTTGATTTGGATTGATTTGGAGAATATTCCAATTTTTGTTTTTAAAGTCCAATTTTGTGAAAATCCTTTTACGGATGTTTGAACATGTTTTCGTTGAAGCATCGAAGAGCCTATAGGGCTGGGTTGCCGACTGGCGTAAACCCCTAGTGCCCGTGGCTCGTCCGATCGCGATTTGTATAACTTTTGCCCCAAAAGGGACTAGGCTGAATATGCTCCTGAAGCAGGTTCAATCGACTGAACCAGAAGGTCAGTCGACTGAACCAGAACATGAAAAATGCTTCGGAGCAGGTTCAGTCGACTGAACCAGTGGGTCAGTCGACTGAACCAGACCCAGGAAATTGCCTGGGTCTGTATCAGTCGACTGACCATCTGGGTCAGTCGACTGACTCTGGGGATATAAAATATGTATCCCTGTGTCAGTCGACTGACCACCTGGGTCAGTCGACTGACCTGATTGCCTTAGAAAAATTGAGTATTTTGTTTTTGATTTCCAGTTTTTATCGATTCGTGATTTCCGATTTGTCGTTGTTGTTTATTATCTTCTCTGATGACTTCTTATTCGAGATTGTTTTGGTTATCCATTTTTGATGGATTCGGTATCGATTTATCTGGATTTGATTCACGTATTCGTATGTGAATTTTTGATGGTTGATTGTTTCGACAATCATTTCTGTGACTTGTCACTTTAAATTACAAAGGTTTCTATACTAGTAGTAAATATTCAAACTCTTTTACTAAAATGGTTTCAACTCTATTTTTAATACAAAGCTCATTTATGAAACCGTTTTCTAATCTATTAGTATATACAAACCTTTACCTCATTCGTATGAGAAAATCTAATTAAATGGCTTAGCAAAACAAGTGGTATGAAACGCTTGCGTTTGCTTCGTCGGTTAATTTATGGACTTGTTCGATTGAAACTCTTGTGACAATTTTCGAGTGGAAATCTACAATCTGTTCGTAAATATTTGAGTTAAGCAAGTGGTTATGGGACATGAAGCTAAACTCTTATATTTACTAGCTTAGTGTAATCGACACTTCTTGATGATCGATGATGATCATTTTGTGATTTAGACTAGCATTGTGCGATGTCACTTTGTCCACATGGGGGACTATACCCCGTTCTTTTGAGCTTCGTCTCATTTTTGTAGGCTTGCGTCCTATAGTTTTATGGAGTTCCATCCATCGGGCATAACGCTGTATTACGTCGTTGTTTCGGTTTATTGGAGTTCGGTTCATCGGGCGTTCGCTGTACTATGTCGTTGTTCCGTACTATTTGTGTTCAGGTTCATCGGGCGTAACGCTGTACTACGTCGTTGTTCCTTATTGTTTGAGTTTGGTTCCTCGGGCGTTCGCTATACTACGTCGTGGCACCGGCTCTATGGTTAGCGACCATGGGATTAACAACCCGTTTGTGATACATGTGTTGGTGAGTTTTCATGCTCCCGTTTGTGATAGGCCTCCCCCTTTTGTGATTTCTAGATTTCTCGTTGTGATTTCTAGAATTTGTGTTTCACCAACTTTTGCGTTTGGCATTTATATGTTTGTCAATATTTGTAGTTTGGTGAATAAAATAAAGAATATGACATTCTTTTTGGTGTTTTGAGACGATTGGAGATATTGTATGATTTTTGTTGTTATTTGATGTATACTTGACACAGTATGGCATTTCTTTGTTATCATACATTTTTGGTCACATCTCATATCCTATCTCATTTTATATGATAATTATAGCTAGACTGATCCGTTTATTATTTTCTTCTTAAATAATACTCGGGTCAGACCGAGATATTTCAGGTGCTCCCGCTTGACTTCTTATCAGGAATTATCATCTGATTCTTTTGGCTAACTACTTTAGATTAGTAGTTTTTGTTATTATACATTTGAGATATGGACTCCTTGATGTATAATTATTCTTTTGTCTCGCACTTGTATCTATTCATTGTGATATAGTGGATCTTATATGACCACTATTTTGATGTACACTTTCAAGTGATATATTCATATCTTATTCCGCCTTTGTGATATGAATGTCTGTGACTGATTATGTTATGCTTATTTCTATATTTGTTTTCGAGGTCCACTTAGCCACTATGTAGTAGCTTTGAGTTTGTATCGGTATGTCGGATTTCCTCTTGAAATGAAATGCACGTTATACTATCTGACATATCGGTGCTCGCACAAGGCAATTGCACAGATGGTCGCTCCTCAACAGCCTTATTCTTCGCGCTAGTTGACAGCATTACCCAGTAGTGTTTTTGGCTAGCGTGAGTATAGAGGTGGGGCGTTACAAAAGCCCGCCGCTTAACCTGTCTAAAACTGAAACGCTACTAGTACAGTTGGACCAAAGAAATAGATGCATTTAGCATTCAAAAGCTGCTATATAATGCAACCAAAAGCACGATTTCTTGTAGTGTCCTTTCAAACCAGTAAAACCCTTTATTTGATCTAAACCAAAAGGCCAAAACCTTCCATTCGAAACCATTCTCAAAACCTTTTCGAAACCATTGAAAAACCTTCCCTTCAAAAGCTTTAAAACATTAGACATCCTTCTTTAAAACCTTTAAACCATGCCTTTCAAAAATATTGGAAAAACCTTTCCTTTCAACCCTTTCGAAACAATTAGAAAACTTTTCCTTTCGACTCCTTCGAAACCATAGGGGAACCACCCCTTCGAAACCTTTCTTTAAGACCTTTCGAAAGCATCAAACCTTTGTAAACACAAACCTTTCGAAAGCATTTGAGTTCAATTTAAAACATGTAGAAACCTTTCGAAATCATTCAAAAATTTACTCCTTCGAAACCTTTGAAAACCATTTCGGTCGAAACCATTTGGATTATGCCGTCAAGTAGAGCAAAAGGATAAGAAACCCATTAAAGTCGAAAGAATTCCTTTCGAAATCATTCCTAAGTAAAGAAGTGATGGTGTCGAAACCATCCCTTCGAAAGTATTGGAGAAGTGGTCAAGTTTAAAAAAAACAAAGCAAAGCAACCCTTTCGAAACCAATCTGGATCGAAAGATAGAAAGAGGCAGTCAGGGGTTTCGACCCAGCCGAAAGCATGTATTTAAAAACAAAGGCGCAACCCAATCGAAACCATTTCTTTAAAACCATTTGACCTGGTCGAAAGCTATTCAGTCGAAAGCAAGCGGACACATTTTCATTTAAAAGCAAAGTATCTCTTCAACCCCTTCAGAACCCCAGGTTTCGACCCTATACCTTCCGCTTATATCCAATTTACTACGTACTAGTTACCTAATACCATGTGCATTGGTTTCGATGGAGTCAGAGGCGAAGGCAAGGAGGCGAAAGCCTGGTGTCGAAAGCATCGAAACCGTAAAAACCATGTAGATTAGTCCCTTTTAAACTATTTCTTTGTGCCTAACCTGCCTTGTTTATTAAATTGTGATTGGTTGCAATTTTCTCTTTTCTAAAAGTACTGCCAATTTCCAGAAATAATTTTTTTGAATTATTCACAAAATACCCCTTCTCCTTTTTATAAATATATAAAACATTTAAGTCTCATACCTTAAATAATTTTATATATCCAATAAAAAACTTGGGAAAATTCTACAAAAATTCCAGAAAATCATTTTTTATAATTTTTTCTAACATATATTTATTTCAGACCCAAACCATTAATTATTTAACCGTAAATAATTTTTAACCCAAAATAACATTTTTTCACTAGAAAATTCATATAAAATCCACATAAATTTTGAAAATTGAAACTCATCTCTAAAATACCATTTCTGATCTATATAAAAATTCGCAAGGCATTTGGATGTTATTTAGTAGGGTTTCCATATCAAAACTTGTCATAAAATCTATATGAACAACCATAAATCAACAAGTATATATAATCATTCAATCATTCAAAAACATGACAAATCATTGCAAATAAGTTCGGATTCAACTTAAAACCGAAAACAATAAGAAATTTGAGATGTAGTGATTATTCACCTTAGCTTTAGAGATTAAGGAGCTTGAGATTTGAATGGATTTGATTTGATTTAGCTTCTTCCTTAACTTTTCTTAATATTCTTCCTCTTTTCTTGTTAATGGTGGCCGACCTCAAGTTTTAAAATTTTTGATGAATGATAAATGAACGTGTATAGGATACACGGCCAAGGGTTTAGGGTATAAGAATGGCCTCTTTCCTATTTTACCCCTCCTCTATTAATTTTAACTCTTATTTTAATTCATTGGTTAAATGGCACGACCACCCTTAATAAAATCAAATCTCAATCCCATAATCAATACATAATTTTATTTAATTTAACTAATTAAATATCCTAAATAATGTTACCAAAAATATGGAGTGTTACAGAGAACCATTACTGCGTACGATGCTGTTTGGAACGGTAATGGGGCAAATTTAGATGCCGAACGGTACCTTTATTTTTCACTCCATTAAATAACGCTGTTTAATTTTCATACTTTTAAAACCAACAATGACTTATTCAGTGGGAAAAAATGAACTTAACAAGTCACAGCGCAACTAGTTATGGCTTATTCAGTTGTCCGTTGGTTCAATTTAATTATGTGCCTAGTGAACTAAACAGAAGTGAGTGGATAGAACGACAAAGTGTTTGCCGTTTTATTGGAAAATAAGTTTAAACGACAATATCTTCGTCATTTTATTGCAAATTAAATAAAACAAAGACATTGTCGTTTTATATAATATTTGCAATAAAACGGCAAAATCTTTATCGTTTATTGCGAATTTATTTTGAAACAGATCCGTGGTTTGTTTTCCTTCTTCTAATTGCAAAAGTCGTTCGTTCAATGTAAAAGTAAGAGAAAGAGAGTAAGTGAACATGTTCGTTATTGGTGTTTTGCTATTGGTCATTTAATATACTGCAACCTTAAATCATGTCCATATTTTTCCTTTTTTGTCTTTTCCATTAAGTCTGATATATTTTATTATATAATAATAGATGATAATAAAAAGCATTGGATTTAACGGAACAAACAAATGAAGACAAAGAATAGTCTGGATTACATAGAAATAAAGATATCGGATGGTTGAAAATTTAACACATAAGCATAAATTGACGGCGTTAAAATTCTAACATACGCGGTTAGATAAACATTCAAATCCGTAACCCCAACGACAATTTACTCCCACTGTCATTCCCATTGCCACTGTAAAATTTACTGCTACGGCATTTCCATTGTTTATTTCGTTCTTCCAAAATCTAATCAAATCCAATCCATTTCAATGCCTTGTAAGCATTTTTTTTAATCCATCTCGAACCCTAAATTCATCGTCGAATTCGATTTTACCAGTACTTATTTTGTTTTACGATCTGATGATTCATGGGTTCTAATTTTGTCCTCCCTAATTTGTATCATCCAAGGTAATTTAATTTTTATTTTTGGAAGATTTCTTCCTAGTAGATTAGACTTTTGCTAAAAAAATGCAAACTTTGTATTGCTTGAAATCATATTGGTGAATGAATGACATCGGATTCGTGATAAATTGGTAAAAAGATTCTGAAATAAAGCGTACAAAGTTTTTTTTCTTCCAAATATTATGTTTTTATGTTTATTATGATTTATGTTCATTTTATTTGGTCTTTTATTTTATTGTATTGTGTTCATAGTAACTACTAATAGCGCTTTGTTGTGATGTATATTTGAATATTTATATTATTATTACTAAAGCTATTTTCTTTAAATACTAATGTCGGTAGAGTATGTTAGTTGACGTGTATACAAAAAACAGAGATGAATTGAAATGACCCTCCTATTTTTACCTTAATTTCATAAGGAATTTTTTTGTTTGCTTGCTGAATACTTGCTCAATTGAACTTGGTTTAAATTTCTCAGGGTCATTTTTTTTTCTTTATAAACAATGTGCTCTGGATTTAAATTATCTACCAATATAAACATATCAGTTCAGTCATAGAAATATACACATACATATGATGATATATGTGTTCCTCTTATTTAAAATCAGAGTTTATTATTATTATTTTTTTGACAAGAGCTAGTCTGTCTGATTTGTATTTGAAATTACATCTACTCATAATTTGAATTCCCAAATTCTTTAATATTTACATTATATAAGTGGATCTTGTTCATATTTATTCATACTTGGATTTAATTTTATTAACCATGTTTCAGATAATCTTAGAACACAAGAGTTCATTTATTTGTTTATTCTTGCATAGCTCAAAGGATTGTTATTTGCATAAGTATCAGAAAATGATATCTGCATTTATCATTTTCAATTTATCTATACCCTTTGAAGCCTCTTTTATTTTATTTTTCCTACAGTTTAGCATAACATAAGTAGTTCTTATGTTACTGATATCTAAGTTTCCTATAATAAAGGTTCTGGATTTTTATAAGTGTTTATTTTTTTTGAACAATCACTTTGATTCATGTGAACCAGGTTTTGGATTCAAAATTCCTCTTGAAATAATAATGCCAATCAGTTTCAATATATATATATTTTCCACTTTACATTTTAAAGAGATTTTAACATGCTTTTAACAAAAAGATGTAGAATACTTTTTAATCTCAAATTCCAGGCCAACATGCTCAACCAAGACCACATTCTTTTGAAGCTGGTTGAACCATATGGCTGTGCTAACCAAACACTTGTTCATGATAATTGAAATGGTATTAAGTTACCAAGTGCTAAAAACTTCCTTCAGAAAATTCCTTTCTTAAAGCATCACACAAAATTAACTTGAGTTCATTTGCAAAATACTTTACTAAAACAACTAAATATCTGAAATATATTTCTAATTTGAAGTCAAGTTTTCACTTCATAACTCAGTGATTTTTAAATGATTCAAACCTGACTACATCAGGATATAAATTTTTGTATGAAAATTACTTAAATGTAAATGCACTTTTTCTTCAGATTTTCAAATTCTACCACATAACAAAATTCAACTGTCTAACAACTGATTTAATCAAACAAAAGAAATTCATTACATTTTCAAACATAATTCTCTCATGAATACATGCAAATAAAATCATCATAGGCTCTTATTAAAACTAGCTAGCATGTTCATTCACTCGTTCTCCTTAGCCATAACTTCATTTTCTACTTAATCCCAGCATTACATGAAAGAGCATTAGTGACTGCCTCATTTTTAAAATGAGACACCCCCATATGCCATGAG
Organism: Allium fistulosum; assembly: GCA_030737815.1. Taxonomy (NCBI): domain Eukaryota; kingdom Viridiplantae; phylum Streptophyta; class Magnoliopsida; order Asparagales; family Amaryllidaceae; genus Allium; species Allium fistulosum. The sequence continues at coordinate 267,963,334 of CM060903.1, forward strand.
CAAACAAAGGTCAGATCTATGATCTGGTGTGAATAACTTCATCATATTCATGATATTAAGCAATTGAATGATGCATAAGTTTTTAGCCAGTTACTTGAGTAACTTATCAAAACACCTACATTCTATGTTACAGGTTAGACTATCATGCAAGTGCAATAACTTCATAAGTCAACTAATTACACAATCATAGTCATACAATCATTCACATCAATCTCCAGTACTTAGATGCTCTGGAGTAACCATGTTTCCATTTCAACAAATCTGAGTAACACTCATATCTTTTGCTTCCTGGTTTAGGAGTTACCTATGAGTATATACATGTCAATTTATGTTTCAGCCTCATCTGCTATTAAGGAATCACTGGGACACATTGCAATAAATTAATTCACATTATTGCACAAAGATCTCAGGGCTTAAACAAACCATGTGCCAACTTGCATACTTCAGATATAACAAGCATTCCAGCAGCCTTCTTGGCTCATTATTCCTAGTTTATTTACTAGAAGCATTTGTTTGATTTTATCATCAGATATCTAGATGAAAAATGCCACTGCATACATGAAAGCACCCCATACCTCTTGTAAGCATGTTTTCCAGAAACAAGTAAACAATTATTTTTAATAATGTTGTCAAGAGATATCTGGGTCTTAAATCCATACAAGAATCTTTACAACTATAAACAGAGATATGGCATGTTAGGATTATTTTGATCTGCAAGTAACTATGGTTGAACCAGATTTCACAGTCTAGCTTAACCATAATTCTAACTTGTGGGTTTTATTATCTCCTTTTTTTTTCTGATCAGGGATTCAGCACTCAAGTACACCCCTAATACACTGTTCTAAGCCTCAGCACTTATACATAGTATAATGCAGCTCATGATGTTTTCTTCTATTAAAATTTTCATGCCATAGATCCAGATTAGTTGTGAATATTCTTGCCTAGATTTTAAGGTATTATACTTTAACTTTTCTAGGTGTAATGGAACAGTGAGTTGCACATCCAAAAACAAACATCACAATAGATCAAAGATCACCCAAAAACATCCATAATAAAATCAAGACAGATCCAAAAACATCCAAAGAACATTGATAAAATCATACTCAACAAAAACTAAAATAAGTAATTAACTAAATTAGAATTGGCTGCCTCATTTCAGGTCTTAGTGCCATGAATTTGGTGAGGTTACTCACCTAAGTATCTCCTTCTAGTTAATCCAGAAAATCCCTGAGCAATATTTTTCTCCTTTCCCTCTAAATGTTTTCTTTCTTATTTTAAGTATTACAGGTAAACTGATTCCCCTGGCTACCACTACTCATTTATAAGCATTTTACTAGGGTTTTATCAAACAAAATCCCATTTTGCCCTGACCATTATCATGCATTTTGCATTTATATTTTAACATTCCCATTTTCAGTTACCCCGGCCATATTTCTTTTATTAGAGGCAACTTTTTCTTTTTCCTACTTTTTCAGAAAATGTCCAGTCTACCTAAATCATGTTAAAGGTGTGACCAAGTATATTTGTTTATTTATGGGAATCCCCATTTTCCTATTTTTTGCCCATACATAATATACTTACTTATTTTACATTTCATGCTATTTTAATGTTATCATTATTTTCTTGCTCAGTTTCAATATATTTCTTCTCATAGAAAATATACATGTGTATAGGTATATAATTATTTGTTTTATTTGATTCCCCCCTGTTTCACAGAAAATATGTCTAAGCACATATTTTATTTTTAACTTAGGTTATGTTTTGGTTACATTCTAATGCCTTAAATAAAGAATTTACTCCTTTATTTTAAATAGGATTTTTCTGTTTTTTTTAATATCTCTATATTATTCTAGTTTCACTATGTATATATATATTCAGGAAGTCTTTTAATTTCAATGTATCCAGAGAACATATTTAATTTGATCAATGATTCATATCCAAGATCATATCTGAAATGCTTCCTTACTTTGTTTATTTATTTTATTATCACCATTATATTATTTTATTTTCCAGAGAATTTCTAAATCTCTTCCTTGTGCCATTTTCAGTGTGCACGTGCACACATATCCCTGCACATCATTCAATTCAGAAACTCCATTAACATTTTAATCCAGTATATATATATATATATTTAAACTGAATTGTTTTAATTTTTTTTCCTCAAAATTTTTGGGGCATTTCATGAATTACTTATAAAATCATCACACAAGTTTACAGATCAGATTTCCACTACTTTGGAATTATGTATCAGTAATTTTGAACAATAAGTATTGTTGTAATGAATTTACAACAATAAACTACAGCAATAACAACAACTAAGTGCTACGTTAAACTATAGCGATAAAAAACCGTTGTACTACTTCGTACAAACAGCACAACTTCGAAACGGAAAGATGACGGAATGATGTATATATATATATAAACAAATAAGAAATCTAACCGTATGAAGAAGGAAATTTCGTATGAGGCTTGCCGTAACAATTTCCTTAAGACTTTATTCAAAGTCTCCCAAGATACAACAGAGGTGATCTGCTTGAGATTGTGGTTTGTATGATCTTCTGTGTGATATGCAGGACCGTTTGGTTTTTAGAATTTTCAGAAACGAGGAGGAAGAGAAGAAGAATTGAGTTAGAAATCGATCAGGTTTCCTGCTCTTTTTATAGGCGAATTCCCAACGGTTATGTCCGTTGGGAATAGCCACTTCTCTCCGTTTGCAATGGCCAAAAACGGTCGCGCCTCTTCGTTTGCAACGACCATATCTGTTTGAAAATCCGCGTCCATTCAACCAATAATCGCTTTTGTTTGTATTAGAAACTGTTCACTTTTGTGCAGCAAAAAATATTACACGGTCCGCTCTTATTGGACCCGCATCGGCCCGGTTCGGTACGGAACGGGCGGCGCACGCGCGTGTTAGTTCATGACCATATATGTCCTCCCCCTAGCACAAAATTACCTGACCCTAAGGGTCGATATGGGTTTGAGGAAAATAGTATATAAGCATGAATATTAACTTATTTTTGACGATGTGGGATAATATCTCATACACTATAAAGGATCTCTAACAATCCCCCACATGAATGATGATATATGTCTCCCCCACACAAAGTGTAATATCACACAGTTCATATGAAAATAATGCTATATCGAGGATAAGTAGATATTTCACTTTGAACTTTCCCTAGTTAAAACTTATCGGATATACTTGGCTAATCGGTGAATTATTTCATCTTGAACCGTTAACCGTTTGTGCATACCCAGACAATAAGCTTTACAAAGCATTGTTTCCCCCTCACATTCAATCTCTTGGCTGTGTTCGTTTTGGTCCCGAACAAATTTGGTTATGCGGGTGTTTTAGAGAATTTAAGCCTTTAATATTCTCATAGAGCCGATTCAGCTCACACTAACATAGGCGATCGCAGCCATTAAGAGTATCCTACATATACCCCACTTGTTATTTTCAAGATATGGTCATCATTAAAAAGCATAGCTTTAACCTTTTAATACTTTTGTAGGTATGCATTCTATTGTGCACCATAGGAATGGAGTAGGACTAAGTCCAAACAAATGCATTACTTCTTGAGTTACTCAGAACTGGTTTGCCTATTGATCCTAGTCCGTGGGATCTTCAGTCGCTAGGATGGGTTTTCGTATAAGATAACTCTTGGTGGTTTAGGCTTTTAAATCCATTCCCCTCGATGCGCAGTCTATTTTCTCTCTTGATAAACCTTTAGTAAATGGATCCGCAAGGTTATTATTAGTTCTCACATAATCAATGGAAATAGTTCCATTTAAGAGTAACTGCCTAACAGTGTTATAGCATCGATGAGTATGTCGGGACTTTCCATTATACACAAATTTTGTGCTCTTCTTAACGCTGCTTGATTATCACTGTGTATGCATATGGCCGGTACAGGTTTAGGCTAAAATGGAATATCTTTTAAAAAATGACGAAGCCATTATGCTTCTTTGTCTACTTTATCTATAGCGATGAACTCTGATTCCATAGTGGATCGAGCTATGCACATTTGTTTAGTAGATTTCCATGACACTGTTGCTCCTGCTAAGGTGAAGACATAACCACTAGTGTATTTAGATTCATCTAAATCAGAAATCCGATTTGCATCACTATATCCTTCTAAGATGGCAAGATATTTTCTATAATGTAGGAAAAAGTTCGTGGTACTCTTTAAATATCCCAACACTCTCATTAGTGCTTTCCAGTGTTCCTTCCCTAGGTTGCTTGTATACCTGCTCAGTCGACTTACTGCATAAGCTATATCTGGTCTTGTGCAATTCATGAGGTACATTAGACATCCTATTACACAAGAGTATTCCAGTTGCATTACACTCTCATTAGTTTTTTTATGCAGTACTTCTGATGGATTAAAAGGTGTTCTTACTCCTTTAATTCCGTAAATTTGGAATTTTTCAATCACTTTTTCCACTTAGTGTGACTAGATAGTTCAATTCCATTAGGTGTTTTTATTATTTTGATTTCCAAAATAACGTCTGCAACTCCTAAATCTTTCATATCGAAATTGTTGATTAACATTTTCTTTAAGGTCTCTATTACCTTACTATTAGGACCAAAGATTAGCATATCGTCTACATATAAACAAATCGTCACATATGATTGTCCAACTTGTTTATAATAAACACATTTATCACATTCATTTATACGGAAACCATTTTTCATCATGACACTATCAAATTTTGCGTGCCATTGTTTTGAAGCTTGTTTTAGTCCATATAATGATTTAACTAATCTACATACTTTGTTTTCATTTCCTTTGGAAATAAAACCCTCAGGTTGCTCCATGTAAATCTTCTCATCAAGATTTCCATTTAAGAATGCTGTATTTACATCCATTTGATGAATCTCTAGATTATATATGGATGCAATTGCTATTAACATTCTTATAGAGGTTATTCGTGCAACTGTTGAATAAGTATCAAAGAAGTCTATACCTTTTTTGACGATATCCTTTGGCTACCAACCTTGCTTTATATTTGTTAATAGAGTCATATGGTTTCATCTTCTTTTTGAAGATCCATTTACAACCAATCGGTTTTACTCTAGGTGGAAGATCAACTATTTTTCGAGTTTTATTACTTAGAACTGAATCAATTTCACTTTTGATTGCCTCTTTCCAATATGAAGATTCAAAAGATGACATTGCTTCCTTGTACGTTTGAGGTTCATGTTCTAACATGTATGTTAGAAATTCTGAACCAAATGTCTTGGACGTTCTTGCCCTTACGCTTCTTCTTGGTTTAATTTCCTCAATTTCAGAATGAGTTTCATCTTCATGTGGATTGCTTGATTCTTCTCTTGTCCTTTTAGGGATATAATTTACTTCATTCCTTTTGTGCAGAAACACATCTTCAAAGAAGGAGGCATCTCTCGACTCTATGATTGTATTTACATTAATATCATCTATATCAGACTTGAATACCAAAAATCTGTAGGCACTACTATTTTAGCTGGCCCTAGATAGTAACAATCTACGGTTTTTGGTCCAAGTTTGACTTTCTTGGAGGCGGAACTAGAATTTTTGCCAAGCACCCCTACACTTTGAGGTATTTGAAGCTGGGTATGTGTTCTTTCCATAATTCATATGGAATTGTTCCTGTTTTATTGTGGGGAATCTTGTTTAATACGTGATTAGACATATTTAAGGCTTCCCCCCACAAGTTCTTCGGTAGGCCAGAGGTCAATAGCATTACATTAATCATATCTTTTAATATTCTATTTTTTCTCTCGGCAATACCATTTTGTTGTGGTGAATATGGAGCTGTTGTTTGATGGATTATACCATTTTCTGCACAGAATTTTTCAAATGGTGATTCATATTCTCCACCTCGATCAGATCTCAATATCTTGATCTTTTTATTTAACTATTTTCTACTTCAGCCTTATATTTTATAAATGATGTAATTGCTTCATCTTTTCTATTTAAAAGATATACATAGCAATATCGTGTATAGTCGTCAATAAAAGTGATAAAGTACTTTTTCCCACCTCTTGTAGGTAATGATTTAAAATCACATAAATCAGTGTGAACCAAACCTAGTGGTTCGGTACTTCTATCAACAATATGAAATGGTTTTTTAACCAATTTTGCTTCTACACATGTCTCACATTTGTAATTTTTACCTACTTGGAATTTAGGAATTAATCCCAAGTTTGCTAATTTTTTCATTTTTCGGAAATTTATGTGTACTAATCTATCATGCCATAGTAAAATTTCATGCTCAATCAAATAAGAAACTTCATTTTTATTAATAGCATAATCAAAATACATAGTTTTATTGCCGACTACAGCTACATTTGCCTTAAGTAGGCCATCACATAAATAACCCCTTTCTATATAAATTCCAGCCTTAGACAGAACTACTTTATATGACTCGAAGACCATACAGAAGCTTTTCTTTGAGAGCACAGGTCCAGAGATAAGATTCTTGCGGATATCCGGAACAAGAAGAACTTCATTTAGTGTCACGGGTTTTCCTGGATGTAAATTTGAGGACGATGGTGTCGTTACCTTCGATCATGGAAACTGCAGAATTGCCCATGTAGAGTTTTTCTTCCTGATCGTATTTCTTATAAGTGGAGAACATAGATATATCAGAGCAGACATAACAAGTAGCGCCTGTGTCTAACCACCATTGTGCAGGGTTCTGTACTAAGTTGCATTCTGAAACAACTCACGAAAAGTTCATCTCCTCAATGGTTGAACTCAAATTTTCCACTATATTTGCCACCGATTTGTCAATCGTCTTCTTGTGCCTGCAATCTTTGGCTGCGTGTCCAGTCTTTTCGCAGACCCAACATTCGCCTTTGAACTTCTTGGTTTGCTTATCTTTGGATTGATTATCTGGTGCCTTTCTCTTTTTCTTTTTGTTGTTGAAGTGTCCTTTCTTCTTTGACCATTCTATAAGAAGTGCCTCTTCGTCTTTGGGTTGTGTTATTCCACGATTATCTGCCTCAATTTTTAATCTGACAATGAGATCTTCTAAGGAAATCTCTTTTTTCTTATGTTTTAGATAGTTGCGGTGGTCTCTCCAGGATGGTGGTAATTTTCCTGTTATCGCTTCAATAAGAAATGACTCTCCAACTTTATGTCCTTTCGATTCAAGTTCATGGATTATAAGTTGGAGTTCCTGCACTTGACTAGTTACAGATTTTGAATCCACCATTTTGTATTCCATAAATTTATCTACTATGAACTTCTTCAAACTGACATTCTGCATCTTGTATTTATTTGCAAGTGCAGTCCAAAGGGATTTTGCTGTCTGGTGTGGCTGATACACTTTATACAGTACTTTATCCAAACAATTCAGAATGTAGTTTTGGCATAGGAAGTCTGAATGCTTCCATGAGTCAATTTTGAGAAAAACATCTGCGTCCTTTTCTCTAGTATGTCCGTCTTTGGGCTTTGGTTCATCCTCCTCAATGCACCTGTGCAGCCCTAACGTAGTGAGATAAAACAACATTTGATTCTGCCATGTCACGAATTCATCACCATCTCCTCTAAACGGATCAGGCCTATTGTGGGTAGCAGTTTTTGCTGATAGTTCAACTGCCGCCATCTCTGTTTTAGTGAAAACGGGAAAGTCTTAAGATGTTAGTTGACGTGGATACAAAAAACAGATATGAATCACTTATAAACTCGTCACACAAGTTTACAAATCAGATTTCCACTACTTTGGAATTATGTACCAATAATTTTGAATAATAAGTATTGTTGTAATGAATTTACAACAACAAACTACAGCAATAACAACAACTAAGTGCTGCGTTAAACTATAGCGATAAACAATCGTTGTACTACTTCGTAGAAACAACACAACTTCGAAACAGAAAGATGACAGAATAATGTGTGTGTGTATAAACAAACAAGAAATATAACCGGATGAAGAAGAAAATTTCGTCTGAGGCTTGCCGTAACAATTTCCTTAAGATTTTATTCAAAGTCTTCGATATACAACAGACGTGATCCACATGAATTGAGTCATAATATTTGGATATAGAAATAGTCATCCACATGGATCGGGGGGCAATTGAGGTGTAGCCGATTCTTGCCAGCCAAATATATAGGGCAAGGATATAAATATTATGTATACATTGCCAAATATTTCATCTGCTACACCTCAATTATATACACCGTTTCTAATTGTTCTGCTTGTTGGACCGTTTCTCATTGTTTTGCTTGTTGGAAAATGACAGATCACTCATGTTTACTGTACAACTGAGGCATTTTAAGATATAACTAAATTTAGTCACCAAATGCAACATAAATTACATATGCCTATTTTCATAATTATACCGATACAAAAAATATGAAACATTTGATGATTTGATACACGATAGGAAGTGGTGTACCATAATGTTACAAGGTAGGAAGCATAAAGTTTAATCAACGGAAGTTAACTTATGCTAGCAACTCATTAAACATAAGTTATGCCAGAAAAGAAACCTGAAAAGCAATTACTGTTAAGAGCCTAAAATTCACATTTGAACAACTGCAACACAGCACCACACGCATATGCATCTACAGGAGTGATCTGCTTCTTGCTTAGTTTAGTGAACATCTCTTTTGCCTTCCTCTCCAGCTCTTTACCTTCAAAACCCTCACTAATGAAGGTTGGGAAAACAAAAATTAAACATGAACCATGATTCTAATAGAAAGAAACTAATATTTATGGTTCATAAAATAAACAGGAAACAAATAAATATTTATAGAGATATACTGAGGCATTCCCTTGAAATATAACTATGGCACATAGGGGTGACCAAATAGATGGTTCATTTTGAAACCGTCAAAAATGTTGAAACCAAAGTAACCATTCAAGAAACATAAACCGAACCAAACCAAACCGATATTTTTCAAAACCGAAACCAACCAAACTGATAACAATTTGTTTGATTTATTTTAGAATGATTAGATCGTCTGATTGTTGATATAATATAAGATTAAAATAAATAATTGAGTTCATATGATGCAAACATTTTTAAAAACAAACGCTTCTGAAAATATTAATATGAATTGAAAGAAAAATAATATTATTATGGAAATATTTTAAATAATAGCGTTGCCATTAGTAATTTTGTTATTTTTTAATAACTTAATTTTTAAATTTGATTTAATTGGTTGGTTCGATTTTCAAATATTGAAAATCAGACTCAACCGATAAACCAAAGAAATATAAAAACAGAAATCAAAACCAACCAATTAACTAATAAAACCGAACCAAACCGACCAAACTTAATTGGTTTATTTGGTTTTAACCAATAAATGATCACCCCTAATGCCATATCCTTACAAATTGACCAAACATTTTTCACTTTTATTAATGGCCTTAACGAATACCCAACAGATTATCAGAATTTCTAAGTAAAAAATTGAATACATTAAATTATATAATTTTGACATCACTATTTCATCTACGTTTTAGATGACCTATAGATGTTATAATCTTGACACCCATATATTAAAGTAAAGAAAATCCATTGACAAAATGAGAAAGTGACACCAAGAAAGATTAAACATTCCAAGAGTTAAATGATTTTGATTGGCATGAAAAATGATGGAGTGAATATTGTAAGTAGACTGGAATAAAAGCTGGAAGAACTAAATTAATTTAATTTTTATAACATTGGTTAAGTTAGTTAAATTTTTATATAACTTAGTTAATTTAAACAAGACAATGTGTAAATAAATAACCAAGCAATTTGGTTGCAGTGTTTATTGATTTTAAATATCAATTTAAATTTATTTATTTATTTACATATTTATTTATTTTTTCTTTACTTACATTGGCTATTGATTCAAATGTGATTTGATCTGAAAACTGTGTATCATCAACTTAGATAACAATAGCGGTCATTGACAATATGACTTGATTTGAAAACTGTGTATCAGCAACTTGATCTGAAAACTGTGATTTGATTCAAACTACTCGAATAGCGGTCATTGACAATATGACTTGATTTGGTAAGTAAATACTTGATAAATTTATTAGAAGTTGACTTTTCAAATATTAATAACTAGTGTCAGAGAAGAAATTGCTACAACACCTAAGCACATGGGAGATTTGTCAGTAGTAGATTACATCCTTCTTAAGCACTAAAACTCGGTGCGCGCGCGCACGCGCATTACTATCTTTATTTTCATTCCTCTCTATCGTTTCTAAGTCAAGCCATTATCATTCAAATAAAACAAAGAGGAAAGACAAAGTAAATCTTACTAAAATAATGTGCTAGACTGCTAGTACATACAAGAAAATATGCAGGCAAAGATAGCGTTAATCACATCACTTGCACTATTTTGTTCTATTTCTTCGATTGAAGCAGAAGATCCCTACAGATATTTTGATTAGGTTGTTACATTTGGTGAAATTTCTCTTCATGTTGTTAAGCAGCAGTTAAGGCCCCGTTTGGCTTGTCGTTTTTAGTTTTGTGTTTTCGTCTATACAAAAACGCGTCTGTTGTATGTATAGTTGAAAAACAAACAATTTTGAAAAATGAAATTAACATATAAAATAGAAAACAAGTTTATTTTATTTTTCGTGTTTCGAGAGATAACAAAAGCACGGAGAATAATCAAACTCTTTCGTTGTCCGTTGGTCGTCCCAACGGCTAAGAATTATAAATATTCTTCTCTTATTTCTTGCTATTTCTTAGTGCAAGTTGAAAATACAAAACTCAAAATACAAAATGAAACCAAACGGACCCTAAGCTTTTCACACATTACATGTACAGTCTAAAATTGCAATGTGTACAGTTATCCATAATCGTATATTTGTATTGCTTCTATTTTGATTCTTATAGGGAATTTTTATCAATGGACAATTTCCTGGTCCTGACATCTACTCTGTCACTAATGACAATCTCATAATCAATGTCCATAATAACTTGACAGAGCCATTTCTACTCTCATGCAAATGCCTTATCCTTTCTTGACTTCTGAATCTTTGTTGTTACCATGGATCTTCAATTCAAACGATATATAAACCAATTAAAATTCATACTACCAGAGCTATATTAGTGGCCTATCTATGTCAAATGTCACTGTAGTAGGAAATGATTGTTGGAATTCCTAATACTAAATTGAATGAAAATAACATAGTCCCACATCGCCAAAATTGCAAAACTATTCTAGTATATTAATAGCGTTGCAATGAACGGGTTGGGGTCTTGGGGCACCCAAATGTTTGCTTCGTTGTGAGGAGGGAGATCATGCATCACCACCCCGCGCGCGCCGCCACCGTTTGGTTCTAATATGATCCTATTTTTATTGCAAAACTGGGCTGGGGTTTTAGACAGTTACAGGCTATACGAACAGTTGCGGATTGACTGAAGAGGCGCGGGCGAATCGATGCGAGTAGTAGATTGAAGATGCGCAGGCAAACAGATACAGGTGCGACACGACCCGTCAAGCGGACGAAATTATAAATAGGAGAGAATACCGATTGCATTCTTATTCTGTTTCTTCTGCCTCTTCTTCTCTACTGCTCTATACAATAAATCACAGAGTTGACATACTCATTACAATCTCGTGCAGATTACGTCTGTTGTATCTTGGGAGAATTTGAATAAAAAATTCTTAAGGAAATTGTTTCGACAAGCCTCGGACGGAATTTCCTTAGTTAACCAGTCAGGTTCTAGTCTATTTATATATTCTTATACATCATTCTTTTATCTTTTCGGTTTCTACGTTGTGCTATTTTTTACAGTAGTATACCGTTGTTGTTGTAATTTAACTACGACATAGCTATTGCTTAAATTAGCTAATACAGACTTCCAGAGTAGTGGAAATCTGATTGATAAACTTATAAGACGGGTTTATAATTGATTATTCTCTGTTTTGGTATACTAGACGTATAACAATGATACCATCGTTGTCACCTTGAACCATTCTCTGTATAATGATTGAAGTGTTTCTAGAAATTTGTTGTGAGCTACAATCTAAGTTGTCATAAGTGACATGGTTGGTTATGGGTTCTCTTAAAGGCGTAATATATCATAAATGTGTTCTTTTTATAAGTGATGTCTCCTTTGACCTCTCTTATAAATTTAGTTTCTTTGGTCACTTCTACTTTAATGCATGCTGTAAAGGCTAAGGGAATCAAACCCATATCATTAATTTATTGTGCACATATTAATTTATTAGCCGCGTATTTTTGTCAACTTTGCTATATGCCAAAAGAGATTTAATTATCGGGGTTTTGGACCAAAGGTCCCTATTCTCAAAGCCCATTTACATAAAGTCTCTATTAATAAACTCATGTAAATTAGGTTCCTATTTTGTTATTTTTTACCAAATTGTCCCCTTCTAGAAAATCGACCCAGCATTGAAATCAGGAGCAAAAGTGGCATAAATTAGTCAAAAACCAAAAATAGGGACCAAATTTTCATAACTTTTTTGGGAGCGACTTTTCTTCCGTCATCTTCCAATTCTAGGGACTTAGCAGCCGTTTCTTGTTAATTATCTGGGAACATGCTTACTGGGTAAGCAACATCATCAAAGTAGCATTTGGACTGGCCACATTCTAAACTGTGTAATTACCCTACAAACTAACATAAAATGGAAATGGGTGATAGATTGAAAACCTAAGAAAACTGAATTAGAGAAATTGAGTTGAGAAAATCACAAGAAATTGAACAATAGGAGAATATCATACCTTGTAAAAGAATACAAACGGTGTGATTCACAGCTATGGATTTCAAAGATAGGTTGGAACGATGAGGAAAAATGGTTTTCAAAAGGAATTGAACAATGCGCGCGCGTGCACATGTACATGTACACGTGTACATGTACATGTGTACATATGTACATGTATATGTATGTATATGTATACACACACACTATGTATATGTCGGTGTACAGGAGGGATGGGGGACTTCTGTTAAGTGGGTGTGGTGTGGTTCTAATTTTCTTTTGCAAATGAACATCTGGATGGTACTTATGTTGGTAAGGAGAACGAGCAAAAATGTCAGCCTTCTTGCCGCCTGGGTTCAGCAGAAAGTTTGTGTATGGGCTGGAAGCGACTTGTCAAGTGCACAGGAGGAAAGCCCAATGGAGATTGATGAAGCAGTTACGATTAAGCAGGAGACGAGTGTAAATGAAGTATCAAAGTTATGGACAATCTTGTCTTGTAAAAAAAATAGGTTTTCTTTTTGAAAATTTATTGGCTCGCACTAGGAGGAATTTCTTCTTTTCAACAGATTTCATTTATATCTCAAGTTGAATTCAGATGTCTTAATTTCAACTCTATGTACAATTTACCTACTGTTACCTTTATTTATGCACAATTCATATTAAACAATACATACATGCTGATCAAACACCTTCACTTAGATTAATCGACATGTTTAATCAGTGAAGTAGACCAAATAGAAAAGAAAAAAAATTGAACTATAACATTCAAGCAGTTATAAATAATAAAATGATAAACCTTTTCACTGCCTTGGTTAATTTGGTAACTAAATCTTCTCCTTCTTTGAAAGAAAAAACTGAGAAGTTAGCAATGTATTAAAACTTTATAAGCACAATAACTCATAGAAGAGTATCAAACTTGATATATTTTTCTCATTGGTGAAAGCGTTTCTTTATAAGCCAATTCACACGGTCAACATTACGTTTCTTCTTTATCTAGTAAAAGCATATTACACAGAGTTGTTACACGGATGTCTTGGACAGCTACATAGGTGAGAAGCATTTGCCAACTCATTTATATGAAATTGCTTTTTGTACATTTATGGATGGCCACTAATACATTGAAAAGAGGCTTTCTATCCCCAAACCATAGGATATATCTAAATAAATTTCAACAATTAAATCTTTGTTGAAGTGGCTATCTGTTTTTGTTGGAATAAGTCCCTAATCTTAGGGAAATTTGTTACTTACTGTTGCAAGTATGCGGAGATAATGTAGCTTGGATTCAGTCTTTTCTTATCCCATTAGAATAGGTAAAGTATCTCCTTAAACATTTATGTATTTGCTTATAAAAACCTCAGAGCTTGTTTAATAAAGTTAAAAAGTCTATTTTTGCTTCTACAAATATACTGAATGTCAGAAACAATATTTGGTATCGGAGTGAGGTTGAGATGGCAAATTCTAAAAAGTTCATGCAGCTAGCTATCCCTAGATTCGATGGTCACTTTGATCATTGGTCAATGCCGATGGAGAATTTCTTGAAGAGCAAGGAAATGTGGAATCTAGTGGAAGAAGAAATACCTTCCGCTGAAGGATCGAGAGCTGCAAGTGAGACACAGAAGAAGAGTGTCGAAGATGCCAAGCTCAGAGATCTGAAGGTAAGGAATTACCTTTTCTAGGCAATTGACATGGAGATCCTGGAGACAATTCTGGATAAAAACACATCGAAAAAAATCTGTGATTCGATGAAGCGGAAGTACGAAGGCTCCACCAAGGTGAAGCGAGCTCAGTTGCAGGCACTGAAGAGGGAATACGAGCTCTTGACTATGAAGAAAAGTGAGAAGGTCGATGCTTACATTGCTAGGACCTTGACTGTGGTTAACAAAATGGAAATCAATGGTCATGTCGTGGTGTCTAGCACGGTGGCCTTTAAGATTCTGCGTTCTCTTACAGCCAAGTTCAATTATGTTGTTTGCTCCATCATGGATTCTAACAATCTTGACACAATGGCGATAGATGAGCTCTACAGTAGTCTACTTGTCCATGAACAAAGAATGAACATAGAGAAGGAAGAAGAGCATTTATTGAAGGTAGCCACAAAGACATCCTATTGAGGAAGAGGAAGAGAAAGTGGGGGCCATAGAGGTCGTGGAAGAGGACGTGGGAGAGCCCCGATCAATAGGAGCACAGTGGAGTGTTACAAATGCCATAAAATATGGTATTTTATGTACGAGTGTGCAGATTGGGAGAAGGACGCTAATTATGTAGAGTTGGATCAGATCGAAGAGATGGTGCTGATGGCACACGTATAAGAAAACCATGCAACAAGAGATCAAGTTTGTTTCTTGGACTCGGGTTATTCAAACCATATGAGTGGAGACAAACGATGGTTTTGCAACTTGGATGAGGAACACCATCACAGTGTGAAGCTTGGAAACGATAGCAGAATGCTAGTCATGAGGAAAGGTAACGTACAATTTGCTATAGATGGAATCTCTCATACTTTAACTAATGTTTACTACGTTCCTCAACTAAGTAACAACTTGATTAGCATTGCGAAAATCCAAGAGAGAGGTGTTTCAGTTCTCATGTAGAATGGTACATGCAAAGTATTTCATCCAAAGAAGGGCCTAATCATTCAAACTCCCATGACTACCAATCGCATGTACGTGATCATTGCTAGTGTAGTCATGCTTAAAGTCGGTTGTCACAAAGTGGAGGTAGGTGAAGTTTCTCACTTATGGCATCAATGCTATGGGCATTTGAGTCACAGAAGCTTGAGAGTTTTGAAGAGCAAAAATATGGTAGTTTGTCTCCCAATAGTGAAAGAAGAGGTTAAGCCATGCAAGGGCTGCTTAGTGGGTAAACAACATCGAGAGTATTTTCCGAAGAAGAGTTCCTGGAGAGCCTCTAAAAGGCTCGAGTTAACCCACTCAAATATATGCGGATCTACATATTTCTTATCAGAAAAGTCCCAAGCTCTTAGTTCGTTCAAGAAGTTCAAAGCACTTATGGAAAAAGAGTCGGGTTTAGTGATCAAGTGTCTCAAAACCGACAGAGGAGGGGAATACAATTCCAGAGAATTCAAGACAATCTGTGAAGAACATGGGATTTGAAGACAACTTATTGTAGCCTACACGCTGCACCAAAATGGTGTGGCTGAGAGGAAAAACAGGTCAGTTCTTAATCTGGTGAGGAGCATGCTTAATGGTAGGGGAGTTCCAAAAATATATTGGCCCGAAGCTACTGCTTGGTGTGTTCATGTGTTAAATAGGAGTCCTACAATGGCATTAGAAGAGTGCACGCCTGAAGAAGCTTGGAGTAGCATGAAGCCTTCAGGGTCTTCGGTTGTGTGGCTCACGTACACGTGCCAAAACAGAAAAGGAAGAAGCTAGATGATCGCAGTATGAAATGTGTACTGTTCGAGATCAGTGAGGAATCCAAAGCATATAGGCTGTACAACCCTATTGAAAACAGGATCATTGTTAGTAAAGATGTTGTGTTTGAAGAGGAGATTGCATGGAATTAAGAGAAAAATGAAAGCAATAACCATGAACATGAATGGAAAGATGATTCTGAAGCTTGTGATGGTGAGGAAGTGATTACTGAAAATGAGGCTTCTTCAACTGAATTTGAAGAAGAAGAAAAAGGAGAAGCGGAAGAGAAAATTGAAGAAATAAGGCAGAGAAGAACTCCCGCATGGATGGGAAATTATACCAGCGGGGAAGGTCAGTTGGACGAGGAAGAGGCAGTAAACAAATTTGTTTTGTTTGTTTCTATGCATGATCCATCAAACTACAATAAAGATGCAAAAGACGAACGATGGAGACTTGCCATGAAACAAGAAATTGAGGCCGTAAAAAGGAATAATACATGGGAATTGTATAGTTTGCCGAGTGGTGCCAAAGCAATTGGAAACCTTGTTCTGCGGGATGGAAAAAAACACAGGAACCGCCAAAGGAAAATTGCCCGCTAAGAAAGTACGACAATTTTGGAAGGCATTTTACTACGCAAATATATAGCACCCCCGTTTTCCATGCTGCTTTTTCGGACCCCCTAGCATTTTAATAGGAATATCCAACAGGTCTGTGCTTCGCACGCGGGCAATTTTGGAACAATGTGATGTGGGTATAAAGATATTGTCTAATTATGACAATTAATATATGTGCATTTATTTCTAGGGATGAGTGTTTGGTTGGTTTGGTTTATCCGATAATGAAAATTGTTAAACCAAACTAAAATTAATCAAATTGAAAACCAAACAAACCAACCAATTTAAGTTTGGTTGGTTCGGTTATGTGACGACCCACATATCGGAAGGTTTAAATCGACAATAATCCACACATGTCCGACTTAAACAATCCGGAACATAGATAATCAATGGGATTAATTAATAAAAATAAGAAAAGAAGAAGAAAACAAACACAGAATCTCGCAGTTGAACGATAAAATATAATAATCAAATAAACAGTTCATGAAGCTATTTATATTATACATTTGATTATAATTTATACAACATTTATCAAAGTTATATAAACAACAGGGACAAATAAAATAATGCAACAGACAGCATGATGCAAGAGTACTAATAGTAATAATATACCAAATCTTCGTTTTGGTCCTCCAGAATAAATCTTCAACGCATTGAAAAACTCAGGGCTGACCCGAGCGTAATGAAAAGACAAAACACTCGAGTCAGGACTAAAATATTCTTATGCGAGTCAAATCAATATCGCATATAACATAAGTGCCGTGGTGTTAGAGATGTTTACAGGGTTTTACATCTCCTATCTAGTGTATAACATGTGTGCAATAATTCAAGAGATGTTACAGGATTTTTCATCTCTTAAGGATCTGCCAAATTATTTATATATAGTAGAATACGCTACATATATAATGTCTAATCAGTAAAATAAATATTTTTCTTAGCGTTAAGGCTTTACATTGATCCCCCTTAACGCGTTTTTAAGTATTGTCATACAGTTTGCATATAAAACACCAGTAAACCATCGGTGGATAGGGATGCGCCGTGATATGACAACACTAAATCAAAATCGTAGGGGTCTCGTATAGGGATAAAAGTATGACAAGGCACGTGAGGCAATGCCCAAGGTAGGATACTACCAGTTTACCATTCCCGGCTGGTGGTAACCCTTAATGGCCCACCGCGTCCAAGACTCCCAAAATCCGAGGGTGCGCACCAATCAATCACAATGTAAATGATGGTAATACAAAGAAGTGTGTCTGCTAGAGGTAGCTAGCCTTATTGGCCGGTACGACTCCTGTTTTAGTCATTTCAAATTGACACAAGTGTCAGGCCAATCCATCATCGTTCTCTTTCTTCAAATCCAGCAAACGTACGCCAAAACCATCCACTTCATTCTAGATCATCCACCGCGTACACAGTTGTTAAAATGGTTTCAATATTGATAGAGAGTATGCCAATAAGAGGCCACGGTCTCTTTAACAACCGAACGTCATTTTACACATCGGATGGTTCTTTTATATTTCGAAAACACTTCGTACTTGATATCAAAATATCATATTCGCTTCAAAATCAAATTCATTTCGAAATCATCATATTTGCTTCACAAATCATATTTTACTTCAAAATGTCAATTCAGTTCGATATATCGATTTCACTTCAAAATTTTGATTCGCATTACAATTTAGGTTATAACTTCACTTTAACCTAATTCGCATTTAAATCCAAGATTCAAATATAAACATTTCACCCTTTTGACCAGTTTGAATTTTTAGAAAATATTTTAAATAATTTTAAAATAGTTAAAATAGTTTCAAAGAAAATAGTTTGAGTATTAAAAAAGGTTTATATAGTAAAATAGTTTGGAAAATCAAAGTAATATGAATATTTAAAGAAGATAGATTTTAAACCGTTTATACTAAAATAATTCATTTGAAAATAGTTTCAAAGTCAAACCGATTCATTTCCAAATTTCCCAATTCAAATCAATTTCAGTTTCCATTTCGATTTAATCGATTCAATTCCGATTTCAAGTCGAATTTTACTTCAATTCCAAATTAATTTCAATTCCAATTACAAATTAATCTCAATTACAATTCCAAAATAATTTCAATTCCAAATTAATCCAATTTCGATTTCAATTCCAACTAATTTCAATTCTATTCCAATTTGAATTAATTTCATTTCAATTCTTAATTTTAAACCATTTCGATTTATATAATTTCGAGTTCGATTTCAGAATATTGATTTAAATCACTTAAATTAAATTTAGGAAAATTTGCTAATGTAGGCTTCTTTTTGTAAACAATAACAAAAATAACCCACTTTTGAAAATAATTACAAATGTAGACCTTTTTTGCCAGGTAGACGTTGGCGCATTTTGAAAATGCGCCTCTGGACGAATTTTCAAAATGCGCCAACAGGCGACTTTTCAAAATTCACCTTTGCAAAAACCCTGCACACAAAGTAACCCGAGGGATAGTAGACAGATACCCTACCCTTATTTCCACTCTCTCCCAGCCGAAGCCAACATCCCCAAATTCCCCAAAGCCTTCCTCCATTTCCATTTCTTCAATTTTTAATCAAATTCTTTCAAAAATTTGTCAATGGCAAGCACGTCGGGCATAGAACAAGAAATATGTATGACTCTATACCCATAATTTATCATTTCAATTTTAGGGCATGGATATTTTGCTTTGTTTCTTCATAAAAAAATTATGCTTGTAAAGTAAAGCATTTTAATATCAATGTTGATAAAGCATTTACAAAACTATCATTACAAGTATTTGTACATATTTTAGTCTTAGATTAAAAGCAATTTGAACTAGGTTAGAAGTAGTTTATAAAAGCCATATTAAAAAAGGTTCTTAAAAGCAACTTAAGATTATTTTTATAAGCAATCTATATGAACCACAAGGAGTTTAAGTGCATTCATACTACTTTGTGGGTTAGGGGGGTTGTCAATTTTTGGATAGTGTATAACTTTTATCGAAATGAATTGATTTTTAATATTTGTATTTTGTAGAGCATGTTGAGATGGAGCCCAGACCCGTTGATGGTAGGGTATTATTTCTTCAAGCCCAGCATCGTACTTCTAACGACATATGGATGTAGGTGGTTTTAAAAAAATTGTAATTTTGTGTCATTTGATATAATTCCTACTTTTTAATTATGTATTTATCATTTGGTCAGTGTGACGATCCAGATACCACTATAGATCACTCCACGTCGTTAAAGAAAGTGACTTCAAACCATCCAGGAGTATTGGCCGAGATTGAGAGGGCTGGTTTTTTTTACACATAATGAAGTTAGGATACATCCAACTTGACCACTATCTTATCACTGCTTTGGTAGACAGATGGCGGTCGGAGACCTCCACTTTTCATTTCCCTGTTGGTGAGATGACGATTACATTAGAAGATGTAGCAGTGTTGTTAGGTTTGCCTATTGAAGGCAATGCAGTGGCTTATGGAGGAGTGTCATATGACTATATGCAATTGTGTCGTGATTTACTTGGTCTTGACCCACCCCCCGAACAAACAAGGGGCAATGAGTTCGTGGAAGTCATGTGGTATCGACGTCAATTGTCGCACGATATTCCTACTGATGCTATAGAGGTTCAGATTCAATAACGAGCACGTGCTATTATTTTTCACATCATTGTTTCCCTATTGATGTGCGACCATACAAAGACTCGGGTAGATCTGAAATGGCTACCGTATATTGTTGATTTAGAGGAGTGTGGTAAGTTTTCTTAGGGCAGTGCTGCGTTATCTTATACATATATGGAGTTATCCAGGCTCTCTCTTTTGGAGAATAAATCTATTGGTGGATGTCTGACACTAGTACAGGTTTGAAACAAATTTCAATAGTTTATTGTTTTACATGATTTGTCTCATTTTTTGTCATAATATTTTCTTTTAAATGCAGCTTTGGTCATGGACTTATCTTCCGATTGGAAGATTGTTAGTAATAAACGTTTTTGTCGATCAGCCGATGCCGCTTGGGTCTCGGTATATTTTTTACCTTTTAATTTAATTAAATAGTGAAATTTTCATGTGTAATATTAAATTGTTAACATCTTATAATAGGTGGGTAGGACCAAAAAAAAACGCACCAAACTACAAGACGGAGTGTGAAGTTCTACCGCAACGAGTTAGATGTGCTGGAGGATAACAAGGTGACATGGACACCATACACACATGATGTGCTAGCACAGCTTCCAGCTATGTGTACGGCTTCTAGATACTTGTGGACTACGAGAGTACCACTCATATCTTACATCCAAACTGCATTTCACTACCCGACAGGGTTATGAGATAGTTTAGTATGATGCAGCATATACCGGAGGATGCGCCACCCTGCACGTCTACGTACAATGTAGAGGAGTATGGAACCTACATTCAGTTGTGGAATGAGCGCCATACAGCTACCCAGATTGAGAGGGAGCCCACCATTACGCTAGAGCAGTACAAAAGGTGGTACCGCAACATAACACGATGATATGTTCTTACGGCTCCAGTAGAGGCAGTGTATAGAAGTCCGTACGTTCCCAGAGCACCACTTGAGAGGAACGTGGTAAGTTGATGTTGTAAGTAGTATATCAATTAGTTATGATAGTTGTGTTTGATGCTAATTTTCATTCAACTTTACAAGCAGCTGGTATAAGCAGGGCTTGGGAAGAAGTAGAAAATCTTCGCAAACGACAAATCGACGAGGAGGGTAGGAGGATGTGCACTAACATCCAAAGGATTCTAGATGTTGTGTTGTGCAGGAATAAACTTGATAGGCCGAGACCTCCATCTCCACCTCCAGCGCTTGTGTACACACGACGTCGTCCTAGAGGAGGTGCGGGTTCATCGTCAGGGTTCATCGTCACAAGCTGCACCAGTACACGAAGAATTTGTTCCTGGCCCATCTCAACCAACGGCCGCATTACCTTCGTCCTCCACTGCACGCCAAGAAAGGAGCAGCGGCAGCAGCAGTAATAGTTCGAGACCACCGGTAACGCGTCGTCAAAGAAGAAGCCCGCGCGAATTTCATGAGCTTCACGACTAAATCGGTAATGTTGTTTGATGCGAATAGTTAGAGGTGATGTGGAAAAAGATATGTAATGTACAAACTAATGTTGTTTGGATTTGTAAAATGAAGTTGAATTTGTGTAGTTGTGTTTTGTTTGCATGTGGTCCTAACTAATGTTGTTAGGATTGGTAATGTTATATGACTTTGTGTAATATGATGTAGTCGGGGGTTTGTAACTGCTGCTCTGTTTGCAGCAGCAGGCTTCCTTTGGAGAATTTTCAAAATTTGCCAATGGGCGAATTCTTAAATTGCGCCCATAGGCGAATTTTGAAAATTCACCCATAGAAACCTGCTGTATTAAAACCAGTCAGCCCCTTCTTCCTTTTTCATTCTTGTTTGCTTTAAGGTCGAACCAAAAACCTAAATTTGTGCAAAATCATTCGCAGAAGTCATTAAGGTTGGTATTTTGTCCAATTTTTTCCTCTATACTTACATTTGTAGATGTATAGTATGCCCTTCTTTAATTTTGTTCAAACCGGAAAGTAAATCGACCCAACCCATGGTTGTAAGTTTGTGAAATTTTGGTATTTTATTCAACTTTTCTTTTAGGTGAAAATGGATGATTGGGAGATCGATGATCAAACAATGATGGAATTATATGATGATTACGAACGGAACAAGGGCGTGGACGATGAGGTAGAATTTGTTCCGGAGACCCAAGTAGAAGATCTACCAAGAGTGGATGCTACAGAGACAAATGAAGAAGTAGAGACCGAACTTGTTTGTACTACGCAGGCAAATGTCGTACTCGAGAATCCCCAACCGGTTTAACAGTCATTGCATTCCAGGCTGATGACTGTACTTGCTCATCAAAACCCTGATAGATCAAGTTCTAGCATCATGGGACGTTCGGTACTTTGCCATTGCGGAATTGAATGCAACGTTGTTGTTTCCAAAAGTCAGATGAATGCAGGACGTCGCTTTTACGGCTGTAAAGCGTATATCGATGCACAGACGCGTCAGGGGGTGCATAGTTGTAAATTTTTTGAATGGATCGATCCTCCACTGACGGAAATGATGGTCCAATACACGCTTGAGATGCAAGCTAAGGTTAGTCGCTTGGAGAGGATGAATATTGCAATTCGCAATGAAATGCTTGCAGGGCGCTACCGCTTACCACGTGATTAACCGTATGTTTTGCTGTATTGGTAGTTAAGTTGTATCGGGTGGTAGTTGTTTGTGTAAACTTGCTTTTTATCATGTGCCAATCCTGTATTTTCTATTGAGAAGTATCCTGTAGTTGAACAGACTAATATTCTATTTTATATCGTGTTGTAGGGTGTTTCTGAATTGGCGACTTTAGAAAAGTCGCCTTTGGGCGAATTCTCAAAATTCGCCTTTAGGCAAATTTTCAGAATTCACACAAAGGAGACTATTGAAAAATCGCCAATTCAGAAATTGCTTTATATCCAGCCAGCTTAAGCACTCACATCCTCATAACATACCCTTAGTTTTTTCAGATCTGAAGAACCCATTTTCTTTCAGCTTACATTCCCGAACACCAAAACTCAATTTCTTTCGATAATTTGTTGGTTGTTGCCATAGAGTCCTTGCTGATCTACGCAAACGTCTTCACTATATCTCTACATCGAAATTGGTAAGCAAATTACAAACCCTAGCTTTGTTACATCTATTGAAATATTTTCATATGAATGGCTAGAAATTGGTTGGTCAAATAAAAACTATTTGTTTGTAGAATGGCTAGAAATCTCATTCCCCCACTTTGCTACTACGACGGTGAACTAATCATTGACGAACAAAAAAACGGGATGTATGTCGGCAGTTTTTGTAAACCAGGGAGAGTACGCAAAGGTTGCATGAGTTGAAAAAATCTGTGTACAAAGCGACAAAAATAAGCGTAATCGAATTTGATATTGAGTTGGTCGTTAACTGGCCCACGGATTCGGGTTCAAAAGCAATAACACTTTCAGGCAATAAGGATGTTGAAGTTATGTTTTCTGCGGTTACCAAATCCATTGAGTTGTATGTTGGGAAATTTGCAAAAGAAAATATGCAAGAACATGTACCATCTCCTATCATTAGCATATGAATAAGGTATTTTACAAATATGTTAGAAACTAATAATCCTTCAGCAAGCTTAGATTCTCCTACTTATAGTAATCCATATGTACATGCTGGGGGTCATGGTCCTCCACCCATAAACTATGGTTTCATGCCTTACATGATGTCGCAACCAACTTCAGAACAGTACTTTCGTACTACACACCACCTACGATGCTTTCAAGGTATAGTTGTTAACATTGGTATTTTACGTGTACCTTTTTAAATTACAATTGCCTAATAGTTTCTTCTTACACATTCAGCTCCCAACAACAAATGCATCTACAAAATGTCCGTGCTGAACAACAGAATATTCATTTGTTGCAACCGGTATATCCTACCCCATCAAAAATGTATGATATGAGTCAAAGGTCTGTGTAGAAATTTATTTGGTAATGTTTCCTATCTACTCTAGCTTCGTACTAAAATACTTTTGTAAAAAGATTTACAAGTCTTGAGGATATGGCTGCAGAATATGGTGCTGGACCGTCACAACATTCACATGATTCCAATATTGACATTGATATGGATGTTGATATAGATAGAGACACCGGACATGATCCTCCAATTGATAGTATGGCTGTTGCGACGAGGACTAATAATGATGCATGTTGGGTAGAACGAATGCAGGTGAACAATGAACCGTTGAACTATGACTTTCCGAACGTAGATGATGTTGAAGGTGATGGTGAAGAAGCTCAAATGGAAGTACCGTTGGATTATGATCTATGTACTGCACAAATGATGGCAAGATCGATTGTTGCTAATCTGCAATTTGTTGGGAATTTTTTTTAACCGCATGCATACAAAATGGATTTGCTGTTGGGATGGTATTTGAAAGTAAGCAAAAGCCGTTACACCAATTAACCGAATGGTCAATTCTACATGGAGTTTCGTACAAGCCGATCAAGTCGAATAAAACTATATACACTGCTATCTGTAATGTTGACACTAATTGTCCATGGAGAATACATGCAATAGTCTCAAAGAAATCGCAATCTGGCTGGTGGGAAATCAGAAAGTTGCCTAGTGAACATACTTGTGTTAATCCTACAGCTAATTCCAACCACAAGCAAGCCACTTCTAATTTTCTTGTGTCAAAAATCATGTCATTTGTCAAGGCCGATTTGGATATCTTAGCAGGTACAGTCCAAGTGATTTTCGACGACCAACTGTTCATAAAAATTAGTTACATGAAAGTTTGGCGAATATTAAACAATACAATAGAAAGAATTTATGGTGACTGTGCCGAATCGTATGCGACTTTGCCTTAATATTTCGAGGAAATAAAGAGAAGTAATCCGGGGACTGTTGGACATGTGACCCACGATGAAGTTGGAGTATTTGATCGTGCGTTTTGGGCATTTGGCCCTTGCATTACAGGTTTTCTACACTGCCTGCCATTGCTATGTATTGACGGGACACAGTTGTATGGTAAATACAAAGGGACGCTGCTTGTTGCTACTGCTGTAGATGCGGATGACTGTCTGTTTCCCTTAGCTTATGCAGTTGTCGAATCCGAGTCATATGATAGTTGGGGTTGGTTTTTTTCTTGCATGCGTGAATTCATTCACAGTGTTTGCAATCGTCATATTACTTTCATATCGGATCGAATGAAAGGAATTCCGAAGGCTTTATAGGAGAAATGGCGAGAACCACACAAACATAGGTTCTTTGCACGACACCTTAAAGCTGATTTTCAAACAGCGGGTTTTAGGGATAAACGACTTACATCTCTGTTTTATTCAGCTGCATGTGCTTCAAAAGTAGTTGAGTACAACAAAATCAGAGAAGAAATTAAAACTACAAATCCACGGGCTCATGAATGGATTGAAAGAAGTTTAGGGAATTTTAAATTGGGACCTATGCAAAGACGATAGAGGACGCTATCATGTTATGACCACCAATGCATCCGGAAGTTTTAATGGTGTACTGAAAGGCGCCGATCATTACCTATAAAGGCGTTGGTTGCACGAACCTTCTTTCGATCGGTTGAATATTTCTGTAAGAGACGAGAGACCGCGGATGCTATCACAACAGGTTTGACTCCAAAATGGAAAGCTAAAATAGCAGATTGGGCTATTGAAGCACGTCGTTGTAGACTAGTTCGATTTAGTCGAACAGAATGGCAAGTGATTCATTGCTACGACGATGAATTTAAAGTGATAATTGATGGTCCTAACTGCTCATGTACATGCAACATCCCCCTACTGCAAAAATTACTATGTGCCCATGTAATGGCAGCTTGTTCGGCACAGGATTACGGTGCTAACAGAGCACATCATGAGTTCGCATCAGAGTGGTATATGTTCAAAGTTACAAAGCTTCATATCAGCCAGAGTTTCATCCCGTGTGTGATAAGAGATACTGGAGACCATACATCGGTCCACATATATTGCCTCCACCTACAAGAAGACAACCCGGGCGACCCAAATCTACGTGGATAAAAAATGTTATGGACGAGCATCAAACGCCTAAAACAAACAGGTGCAGCAAATGTGGATCACAGGGCCATAACAGAAAGCGATGTACTTCAGTGACCTAAACTTTCATTATCAAATGTATGACTGCGTACCAAATTAAGATTTCTGTGTATTCAACTTTAAACGAATGTAATTTCTGTGTATCAAACTAACTAGTTATGTATCGGACTTCGTATCTATGTAATGTTTACTCGATGTCGACTTAAATGACCTTCGCAGTTGTTAAATTTGAAAGCTTATATCTATGAAAGTTGTTAGATTTGAAAATATATATCTATGCAGTTGTTTGATTTGATAAACTCTCTGTCTACTGTCTTGTTTGTGTGTAGGGTTTTTGCGTAGGCGAATTTTCAAAATGCGCTAACGTCTACCTGGCAAAAACAGGTCTACATTCGTAATTATTTTCAAAAGTGGGTTATTTCTTGTTTACAAAAACGAGCCTACATTAGCAAATTTTCCTTAAGTTTAACTTCAGTATTCAATTTAAGATTCAAATCTTTAAAAATAATTCAATTCCGAGCCCAAATTTTGAAATATTTATTTAAATTACTTTTACTTGGATTTATTTCAAAGTTCATGTAAGAGTTCAAATCTTTCTAAAACAAATCAATTTCCGGAATTCAAGTGGTTTCTCAATTATAACTTCAAAATTTCAAACCCGATTCTTTAAACCATTCCGATAGACAAGTTCATTTTTAACATTTCAAGCTCGAGTTCAAAAAAGATTCCATTTCCATACTCAATTTTTTTATTTCTTAAATCAAATAATTTAAATAATTTCAAATCAAAATTTTCAAAATCATTTAATTTAACCAATCCGATGTCCGTATATAATTTTCTATCCTATGGCCAAGTGAGCAGTTGTTTCAATTTAATTTCAGGGATGGATATACATCAGTTCAATCCAAATCACAGTGTCATAGGTATATATCATTTCATCCTATTTCTTAATTTATTCGAAATAATTCAATTTACAGTTTTATATACTGTAATAATATATAGGATGATAACCTGATATATCAAAACAAATAAACATCCAAATCATCTAAAACATCAACCAATTTTCATCCATCACAATCAATCACCCAAACAATCAATAATTCACAACAATTAACCAATTATCAATGATCGGGAATTTTACTAACAGTTTAATTCCGAATCAATTTAACCGTCCATTAAAATTTCTACCAGTTAATTCAGATGTCAATTTAAATATCAATTAAAATTATCAAACAACAATCAGCAAATTTAAATCACTTCATAATTTTAAATTTAACTAACATAAAAATATTCTAGTACTTCTTAAGCGTTATAAAACACTTGGCTTTTATTTGAAACTGAAAATATTTCAGCTTCAAATAAATGCCACTTTAATTCCATGCCAAAACCTTCATCGATACGATTCCAACGCCGCTTGTTTCATCTCAATCGGACCTCGTATGTGAAAGATATACATTTTTAAAGATTTTAATACAATTATATAAATAATTTATTATTATTATTATAAACCTCGTCAGGGCCGTTGATATGGAATCAAGAAAATCCGGCCGCCCATGCTTTTCTTCCTTCATCGTTCATCTTCATTTCACGAGACCACATCGCCGCTTCCTTCTTCGATGTGCCGCGCCTCCATCACGTGACCGGAGCTCGATCGAACCATGTCACCAAACGCGCCACCCCAGGCTCCACCATCGCCCAAAGTCCGGTCATCTTCGACTTCACCTACGACTATAAAAAGATGCCAAATGCCAAGCCTTCGCATGCAAACCACATCGATCCACTCCACGAAATCCAATCATCACCGTTGGATACATCGAGCTCGACGAGCTCTTCGATTTTATAGTTGAAGCTTTTTCACGAAAGTTTAAGGATTTGGAGAAAATTGAGGGCGAAAGTGGTGGAGTTTCAGCCATTAAAACGCAACTGGCGGCGGCAAGAAAATATTAGGGTTACGGTTTGTGAACACGCATATATATATATACGTGAATATATATTATATTATTATTTTTACTGTTCACGCGCTTTCTCAGATGAATTCCAAATAAGGCGTGCCGCCTGGCGTTTATAATGTTTTACACCTATTCCGAATGCAATGGAACTAGTCTCGAGGCCCAATTCGATCGTATGAAGAAGATAGCCTTTTGAATCAACTATCACTAATTAAATTTTCAATATTAATTTCAACGCGTTTCTACCCCGTACGATCAAACGGTAAATCCAAACACTACGAAATTTGGAATCCCATAATAATACACTATTACGGATCCAATGAAACTAGTTTCGTCGAAATCTGAGAGAGTGGCCAAAATGGCTATTTTTACTCGTCAATTAAACAAGTAATTCTAAGAAATTTATTTAATCACTTAAATTCAATTTTTAAGTATTAACAATCTCCATTGTTGTTTAAATAAAATTTAAATCAACTCCTGGTACCATTTTCATTCACATTAATTCAAGGTTCAATTATTTAAATAATTCCAGTACTAAATTTTAAATAATTTAATTATCTAGTAAATCACCATACTTCAATATAAATTATTTAACCTATAAAATTTAGTTTTAAAACGAATTCAAATAATAAAACAACTATTTCCATTTCATAGTAATTCAACATCATTATTCAATTCAAGTTATTGATTACAACACATCAACTACATAGAATTTCATTTCAATATTTATTATTGTCTAAATCTTCGAAATTGTTTATTTCAAAATTTTATCCAAGTTCATATCAAATAAATTACATAAATAAACATTAAATTTTTTATTTCTAACCATTTTTATTCGATAATCACATTAAATTTAATAATTTAAAATAGTTAAAAATACGGAACATTACATTCTCCCCCACTCAAAACTTTTCGTCCTCGAAAATGCGTTAAGTAAAGAATTTAACATAAAATATATTTTATTCAAAATAATCACTTATAACATTAAAATCTTATTTATAAAACCATTACTACGTTTCTACTACGCTACACCGATCGGCTTACGGAATTTACAAGTTAGTTATCAAAACAAGTTATAATTTTTTCTTAAAAAAAACTTCAAAATTTTTCTAACTCCCAGATTTACGGAAAATTTCGGCAGAGTCTCCTTTGCGGGGCTCGATCGAATTTTTTTTACAATACAATATATATCACAAATATACCAAATGGATATCAAATATACATCTCATCTCAATGATGAGGAATCCCATAGGGAAAAATATAAAAGCATGGTATGTAATCCGAGATGTGTACCTTATTATTATTAATACGAGCAAGTTTGCTTGTATTAAGCAAGTAAAAGCATATAAAAACCCGCGTATACGTCCAAACGTTTTTCGTATGTACCTATCTCAACTCAATTTAGAATATAGTCACTTATAATAAGATATAGAACATGTATAAGTTTAATAAACTATAAAATATGCATTCTGAATCCAAATCATAACACAGGCACACATATGCAACATACTACAATCATATGCAATCAAAAACAGTTATAACGATAGTTTATAATAAACGAAACCGTTCAACACTTAATAGTTATCCAATTAATTCATAAACCATCGCCATTTACATTATCAATGTCAATATTTAATTTATACACCTCATTCTTCATTTACATTCAATTTTTTTTATCATCATTTGATTGGTTTTACTTCAAATTTATTCACATCTATTTCATTCACATTCAATTTATTCAATTCAATTTATTAAATTCCAATTGTTTCACTTTTTGTTTAACATATTTCATATAAATTCATTTATGAACCATTTAAGTTTATTATATTTTACTACCACTTATTATATTTTCTTTCATACTAATATCATTTATAAACCATTTAAGTTTATTATAAACATTTTATAAAATGCAATTCATGTTTGTTTATTTTTCTCTTCATAACTTAAGTTCAATATTAATTCTTTGATTCACTTCATTAGTTTGCTTCATTTATTCATATTATTAACTTAAGTAAATTCTATTTTACAACTCAATTCATATTAATAATTTTCTTTTTATCGCAATCGATTCATTCAACTTCTCTTAAGTTAACTTCAATTATAATTTATTCCCTTAACTTATTTCATATTCAATTAGTTACCATTCAATTTTATTGAAACTCATTCTATTTGCATTTAATTTATTTTCATCCAATTTTAAATTAAATCCAATTACTAACATTAATTTTTCTTACACTCATTTATTTTATTTAATTTCTTTCACACTTAAATTACATTTAATTTGAAAATTCAAGTTCGTATTCATTTAATTAATTCATTTTATAGTTTAAGTGGAATTAATTCACTTTACTAATTTATCTAGTTTCATTCAATATCCAATTCAATTTTATTTAATATTAAGTTAAACTTCATTTCATTTTTAATCCATTACTCATTTATTTAATTTTATTCAAGTTAAAATTTTCTTATCATTCACATTTAACAAATATAAAATTTGTTTTTAGCTTAATATTCTCAAATCTATAAATTGCACAGTTGATTCATTTAAAATTCCAATTTATTATTTAATCTAATTCATTTCAAATACATTAAATTTTATTTAAGCTTTCTTGAGTAAGACTTTATTTTATTTACTTAATTGCACTAACTCCATTTAATTTAACGTTTCTCAAGTTAGTTCTTTTATTTCATTTCTCGAATTCAAATTTCTATTATTTGTTCAATCAAAATGTTTAACCATTTTAAGTTTGGTTTTATTTTCCTATTCAAATTCATAATTTACAAATTTATCTATCATCCATACTATTTCAAATTCATAAGTTTAAAACTATTTCCATATATTTATCAAATCACACTTGGAATATTTTTCACAACAAAACTTGTTTTAGTCGGAAATAGATTCATTTGGTTGCAATTCTCATGCAGAAACTCGAAAATGAATGTTGGCGATGTTGCAGTCATCCCCAAAATTATTTCCCAGTGACTAAAGCGAGTTTAATGCTTTTATGTCCTTCAAAAATCTTTTCAAAATATTTTTCTAGTCAAAACTCTTTCAAATAATATTAATATTAATTTTGAAGTCTTCGAAAACGAATTTTGAAAAAAACAAAGGGTTTTAAATTCTCAAATTCTCAAATTTTTAAATCCCTTTATTTATAATATAGCTTATATTTAAATATACTCATGCAATTTCATTAATTCATTATGAAAATATTTCGCTAATTTACAAATTTGTTATTCCAAACAATTTTTTTATTTTAATTAGATTGTAATACAATTTAATTATCAAATGCTTCATAAAATAAAATTCATTGAGTGTTCGTTTTATTTTAATTCAACCAATAATCAATGATAACTAAATATTATCATCGCCTATCTACTAACATTAATTAATAGTTAACATTATATATATAAAATATAATTTAGGTAAAATTATTTCATTTACTCGATTTTAAAACAATATTATATCGACTTGCCTCGTATAAGTGTTTAAAAATCCCTATCGATAACATGGCGTCCCACGCAATGACCAAAATTTATAAACAACTCAACGGATAAGTAAACACAATATAAAACATTTTATAACACTAACAAATACGCTCTCTCATATATACACACTCAAACAACTCATTTAGGATATTACTACCCTATTTCTAATGAGTCAAACCCCACAAAGCTAAGGTTATCGCTAAACCAAAGCTCTGATACCAAGTGTGACGACCTACATTTCAAAAGGTTTAAATCGATAATAATCCACATATGTCCGACTTAAACAATCCAGAACATAGATAATCAATGGGCATAATTAAGAAAAATAATAAAAGTAGAAGAAAACAAATACAGAATCTCGCAGCGGAATGATAAAATATAATAATCAAATAAACAGTTCATGAAGCAGTTTATATTATACATTTGATTATAATTTATACAACATTTATCATAGTTATATATACAACAGGGATAAATAACATAATGCAGCATACAACATGATGTAGGAGTAATAATAGCAATAATATACCAAATCTTCGTTTTCGTCCTCCAGAGTAAATATTCAACGCATGAAAAACTCAGGGCTGACCCGAGCATAATGAAAAGACAAAACACTCGAGTCAGGACTAAAATATTCTTACGTGAGTCAAATCGATATCACATATAACATAAGTGTCGTGGCATCAGAGATGTTTACGGGGTTTTACATCTCCTATCCAGTGTATAACGACGTGCAATAACTCAAGAGAGGTTACAGGATTTTCCATCTCTTAAGGATCCATCAAATTATTTACATATAGTAGAATACGCTACATATATAATGTCTAATCAGTAAAATAAATATTTTTCTTAGCGTTAAGGCTTTACATTGATCCCCCTTAACGCGTTTTTAAGCATTGTTATAAAGTTTTCATATAAAACACCAGTAAACCGTCGGTGGAGAGGGATGCACCGTGATACGATAACACTAAACCAAAATCGTAGGGGTCTCGTATAGGGATAAAAGTATGACAAGGCACGTGAGGTAATGCCCAAGATAGGATACTACTAGTTTACCCTTCCCAGCTGGTGGTAACCCCTAACGGCCCACCACGTCCAACACTCCCAAAATCCGAGGGTGCGCACCAATCAATCACAATGTAAATGATGGTAATACGAAGAAGTGTGTGACGCCCCACTCCGGGACCCACATTAGCAAAGAGTATTACAAGGTAACACCGTCAGCTAATACGGAGAATAGAGCTGGATAGGAGCGACCATCTATAACCTTGTTTTAATTATCTATTGAATACGCCGACAATGCCACTTCTTACTTAAATGGATCGACATATCCAATAAATACTTAATACAAAGCCATAGGTGGCTGAAGGATCTATCAGAATAAAATATAACAACTCAAATGTAATACACATCACAGAACAGTAGATCATCACATACATTTACATATATACAGATACATTACAGAGTTTACAAAATGATACATGTCAAGTGGTAAAGTAAACCACAATATACAGGCGAGTCAAAAGATTAATACATATCAGAGTTACAGCCAAAAAGGACTACACAAAAAGCTATAACAAAAAGGAGCTAGCAGAATAGTCCATGCGGAAGCAAAATAGGCTAAGACCAATGTACCTAACCTGAAACATCTCGGTCTGACCCGAGTATAAAATACACGGGTCAGTCTAGCTAAACAAATCAGTTAGATAAACTAAATGATAATGAACATACAAGGTCATAAAGTACCACAAATATCTCCAAAAGAGATAACCAAATCATCTAACAAAAGATGAATCAAAACAAGCCTCATATCTTCGGCAACTCAAATAAACCAAAGATATCATATCCCAAAACAAGCCAAAAGGCAAATAACAAATACCAATAAAGGTAACACAAGTTTCCACAAGGTAATCGCTATATATCGTGTGGTTCAAAGAACCTACCCAGAAAGGCGATACACTAGGGAAATATAATTGTCAAAGAAACAAAAGATGCTCGAGCTCAGTACTGTATAACAAGGATCCACACGCCCGAAGGCAACGCCCGAAGGCTCAAGCCCGAAGGAAACAAACCCCGAAGGCTCAAGCCTGAAGGCAACAAACCCCGAAGGCTCAAGCCCGAAGGCAACAAACCCCGAAGGCTCAAGCCCGAAGGAAACAAACCCCGAAGGCAACAAACCCCGAAGGCTCAAGCCCGAAGGCAACAAACCCCGAAGGAAACAAACCGTAGTGGCGAAGGTCCGGAGACCCAGTACTGGACACCACTAACTGGCAGAATGTGTCGCAACTCTCAGAAAGGAACCCGAAAAATGTTAACGTGAGTCCCATACCCCACGTTCGCACTAAACGGTTTACTAACCGTTAATCAATTTCACACTCAAAGCAGTACAAAGTTCACCTCATCTCATCGGTAAACCAGACCCAAAGGTCAAAACGGTCAAACGAATAGATTAGGAATTAACTGGAAAGATAAACCCACGTGTTCATAGCATGCGTTTTATTTAATCATTTAATTCACCTCCCTCTTCGCTCGAAGTGCAAAATTGTGTGTGTGTGTTTTAAATAGAAATTAGACGTTGGAGAAACAAGCTTATAATACAATTTAAAAAGATCACTCTATAAAAACCCGTGTATGAAATCAAAAGGAATCATCAAAGTCAAAAATGCGATAACAACTAATTAGAATCGACACGAATCGATTAAAATTGGAAACCAAGCAAAATAGGCAAATTGGGCTGAGACAAGCAGGTCAGTCGATTGACTGCAGAGGCCAGTCGACTGATCCAGAAACCTGAAACTTTCGGTTTCTGCAGTCAGTCGACTGACTACAGAGGCCAGTCGACTGATCTAGTAACCAGAGACTTTCGGTTTCTGCAGTCAGTCCCAGAAACTCTCGGTTTCTACAGCTAGTCGACTGACTGCAGAGGCCAGTCGACTGACTGGCACTGGAACTGTTTTTCAGCCTATCAAAATGGATAGCAAACTCTCATAATTTGCGATCGGACGAGAAATGTGCGTTAGGGGTTTATGCCAATCGGCAACCCTGCCCTATAGGCTCTTCGATACACCACCAAAAGCATGTTCATACATCAAAGCTAGGATATTTAGAGTTTTTGACTTCAAAACACCAAAAATTGAAATGTTCACCAAATCAATTCAAATCAAAAGCAAATGAACATAAATAAGTGTTAGGAATTCATACCTAACATCAATGGTATCTAGAGAAGTAGATGTGAGTTCAAAACTCACCTTTTAACTCAAAAACAAAGATGAGAAGCTCAAATGCAAAGAAAAGATCAACCACTCTTCACTTCTACTCTACAAGCTCCAATCTAAGATCAAAACAAGTATTTCCTAAATTAGGTTATAGGAAATTTCTGAAATTGGATAGAGATTGAGATGGAGAAGGTGAAAAGAAGGCTTACCTAAGCTTCTCTTTGATTTTGGAGCAAGAATTGAGTTTGCAAAAGGAAACTAGGGCTTGGAATTTTTATTTCCCATTCTCTTCCCCCATTTTCAGTTGAGCTTGAGAAAAAGAAATGAAACGAGTGAATGGATGAAGAGAGGGGGCTGAGTTAGGGTATAAGATGAGAGAGAAGTACTCAAAACTCCAAGTTTTGAGTACTTCTCTTGGGTGAAACCCAAACCCAAAAGCCCACTTAGAAAATAGCAAAATTCAACTTACTCCAAACATATCAATGCTTATACTCAAAAAAGTCGCAAACGCCATTTTGGACTCAATGGAAGTGGTCTCGAGTCCCAATTCGACTGATTGAAAAAAGTGACATTTCAGACTTTAATCCGACTAACGATGCTATATTTAAATTAAACATTTAAATATACGAATCGTAAAATATGCGGGTTGTTACAAAGTGTGTCCGCTAGAGGTAGCTAGCCTCATTCGTCGGTACAGCTCCTGTTTTAGTCATTTCAAATTGACACAAGTGTCAGGTCAATCCATTATCGTTCTCTTTCTTCAAATCCAGCAAACGTACGCCAAAACCATCCACTTCATTATGGATCATCCACAGGGTACACAGTTGTTAAAGTGGTTTCAATATTGACAGAGAGTATGCCAATAAGAGGCCCCGGTCTCTTTAACAACCGAACGTCATTTTACATGCAGGATGGTTCTTTTATATTTCGAAAACACTTCGTACTTGATATCAAAATATCATATTCGCTTCAAAATCAAATTTATTTCGAAATCATCATATTCACTTCACAAATCATATTTTACTTCAAAATGTCAATTCAGTTCGATATATCGATTTCACTTCAAAATTTTGATTCAAATTACAATTTAGGTTATAACTTCACTTTAACCCAACCTGCATTTAAATCCAAGATTTAAATATAAACATTTCCCCCTTTTGACCAGTTTGAATTTTTAGAAAATAGTTTAAATAATTTTAAAATAGTTAAATAGTTAAAATGGTTTCATAGAAAATAGTTTGAGTATTAAAAATGGTTTATATAGTAAAATAGTTTGAAAAATCAAAATAATATGAATATTTAAAGAAGATAGATTTTAAACCGTTTATACTAAAATAATTCATTTGAAAATAGTTTCAAAGTCAAACCGATTCAATTCCTAATTTCCCAATTTAAATCTATTTCAGTTTCCATTTCGATTTAATCGATTCAATTTCAATTTCAAGTCGAATTTTACTTCGATTCCAAATTAATTTCAATTCCAATTACAAATTAATTTCAATTACAATTCCAAAATAATTTCAATTCCAAATTAATCAATTTTTATTTCAATTCCAACTAATTTCAATTCTATTCCAATTTGAATTAATTTCATTTCAATTCTCAATTTTAAACCATTTCGATTTATATAAATTCGAGTTCGATTTCAGAATATTGATTTAAATCACTTAAATTAAGTTTAACTTCAGCATGCTATTTAAGATTCAAATCTTTAAAAATAATTCAATTCCGAGCCCAAATTTCGAAATATCCATTTAAATTACTTTTACTAGGATTTATTTTAAAGTTCGAGTAAGAGTTCAAATCTTTTTACAACAAATCAATTTCCGTAATTCAAGTGGTTTCTCAATTATAACTTCAAAATTTCAAACCCGATTCTTTAAACAATTCCGATAGACAAGTTCATTTTTAACATTTCAAGCTCGAGTTCAAAAGCGATTCCATTTCCATACTCGATTTTTTTATTTCTTAAATCAAATAATTTAAATAATTTCAAATCAAAATTTTCAAAATCATTTAATTCAACCAATCCGGTGTCCTTATATAATTTTCTATCCTATGGCCAAGTGATCAGTTGTTTCAATTTAATTTCAGGGATGGATATACATCATTTCAATCCAAATCACGGTGTCATATATATATATATATATATATATCATTTCAACCTATTTCTTAATTTATTCGAAATAATTCAATTTACAGTTTTATATACTGTAATAATACGCAGGATGATAACTTGATATATCAAAATAAATAAACATCCAAATCATCCAAAATATCAACTAATTTTCATCCATCAGAATCAATCACCCAAACAACCAATAATTCACAACAATTAACCAATTATCAATGATCGGGAATTTTACTAACATTTTAATTCCGATTCAATTTAACTGTCAATTAAAATTTCTATCAGTTAATTCAGATGTCAATTTAAATGTCAATTAAAATTATCAAACAACAATCAACAAATTTAAATCACTTCATAATTTTAAATTTAACTAATATAAAAATATTATAGTACTTCGTGAGCGTTATAAAACGCTCACCTTTTATTTGAAACTGAAAATATTTCAGCTTCAAATAAATACCACTTCGATTCCACGCTAACGCCGCTTGTTTCGTCTCAATCGGACATCGTATGTGAAAGATATACATTTTTAAAGATTTTAATACAATTATATAAATATATATTTTTATTATTATAAACCTCATCAGGGCCGTTGATCTGGAATCAAGAAAATCTTGCCGCCCATGCTTTTCTTCCTTCGTCGTTCGTCTTCATTTCACGAGACCAAATCGCTGCTTCCTTCTTCGATGTGCCGCGCCTCCATCACGCGACCGGAGCTCGATCGAACCATGTCACCA
Organism: Allium fistulosum; assembly: GCA_030737815.1. Lineage (NCBI taxonomy): Eukaryota > Viridiplantae > Streptophyta > Magnoliopsida > Asparagales > Amaryllidaceae > Allium > Allium fistulosum. Next base: position 268,001,128 of record CM060903.1, read on the forward strand.
AACACGCCGCCCCAGGCTCCACCATCGCCCAAAGTCCGGCCATCTTCGAATTCACCTACGACTAGAAAAAGATGCCAAATGCCAAGCCTTCGCACGCAAACCCACATCGATCCACTCCACGAAATCCAATAATCACCGTTGGATACAGCGAGCTCGACGAGCTCTTCGATTTTATAGTTGAAGCTTTTTCACGAAAGTTTAAGGATTTGGAGAAAATCGAGGGGGAAAGTGGTGGAGTTTCAGCCATTAAAATGCAACTGGCGGCGGCAAGAAAATATTAGGGTTACGGTTTGTGAACGCGCGTATATATATACGTGAATATATATTATATTATTATTTTTACTGTTCACGCGCTTTCTCGGACGAATTCCAAATAAGGCGTGCCGCCTGGCGTTTATAATGCTTTACACCTATTCCGAATGCAATGGAACTAGTCTCGAGGCCCAATTCAATCATATGAAGAAGATAGCTTTTTGAATCGACTATTATTAATTAAATTTTCAATATTAATTTCAACGCATTTCTACCCCGTACGACCAAACGGTAAATCCAAATGCTACGAAATTTGGAATCTTATAATAATACACTATTACGGATCCAATAGAAGAGGTTTTGTCGAAATCCGAGACAGTGGTCAAAATGGCTATTTTTACTCGTCAATTAAACAAGTAATTCTCAGAAATTTATTTAATCACTTAAATTCGATTTTTAAGTATTAACAATCTCCATTGTTGTTTAAAAAAAATTTAAATCAACTTCTGATACCATTTTCATTCACATTAATTCAAGGTTCAATTATTAAATAATTCCAGTACTAAATTTTAAATAATTTAATTATCCAATAAATCACCATACTTCAATATAAATTATTTAACTTATAAAATTTAGTTTTAAAACAAATTCAAATAATAAAACAACTATTTCCATTTCATAGTAATTCAACATCATTATTCAATTCAAGTTATTGATTACAACACATCAACTACATAGAATTTCATTTCAATATTTATTATCGCCTAAATCTTCGAAATTGTTTATTTCAAAATTTTATCCAAGTTCATATAAAATAAATTACATAAATAAACATTAAAAATTTAATTTTAACAATTTTTATTCGATAATCACATTAAATTTAATAATTTAAAATAGTTAAAAATACGGGTCGTTACATGTTAGTTATCCGATTTAACCAAACTATAAAGAATTCACGTTTTATGGTTAGAATATTCATTGTAATTTGAAATAAAACTTAAATATATTATCAAAGTATTCTTATTTAGCATTCATATGTTTTCTAAAAGTAATTTGGCACATATATGATAAATAAATTTTATTTAAATCGATAAAATAATCTAAAAATATTATTATAACTTTAGTAATTTTGAAAATATAATAAAACTTCGGTTAATTTGGTTAAATCGAAAACCAAACAAAAAAAATTTACGGACCGATTATAAACTAATTTAGTTTCAAAATCAAACCAAATCAACCAAAATGAATTGGTTCAGTTGGTTTATTTGGTTTAACAAAAGATTGCTCGCCCCTATATTTCATTATAAATTTAGTTTGGTTGTGGTAGGAGATATGAATTGTGAAGGGTTTTAGAATGTCCTTAGATTATTCTTATGAATACATGAGTATATAGTAAAGATGAACAATATTCAATTATAACCGAATTAACCGACGAAACCAGTTCATTTTGATCGGTTCTATTCAGTTACGTAATTAATTCGATTAGGATTCGATTTGTAAAATAAATTTTTTAGCTATCGGTTTAACCGAATTAACTAAACATTTTTTATATTATCCAAATCTATGGTATTATAATTTTTTTAATAACTGGTTTGGTATTAAAAACAAAGTTTATTTATTGAAATAGGTCGAATTTTCTTATAAATACAAAAATATTACTTAGTAAAAATCTCCAAACATAAATTTAATTATTTTTTCCTTTGAGTAAATCAATCATTTTTCTAATAACATATGATGATTTCTCTTACTTACTTTTTTACTTTGATTAAACCAGTTACCGAGCAACTTATCCGAAATTAATTCAGATCAATTTTGATTTTTCTTGGTTTCGATTTGGTTTACATTTTTCACCCCAAAACCAACCGAAATGACCGAATGCTCGCCTCTAACATACATAGACCTCAAGATGAGGCATAATAAATTCATTTAAAAAAATGTATGTATGTATGTAGCAAAACTTGAATTTTTTATCTTAAAAATGGAGTAAACAACTTATGGCTATGGAATAACAAATGTTCATGGTGGGCCAAACAGATATGGAATCAATCCACAAATAAATGTGTTTAAATTAATGAGTTAAATAGTAGAAAGTTTAGGTTGAGTAAGTGAACAACTTAGAAATTTCCAAGGACAAATTTTCAAAATGAGCTACTTTTCAAATCAATTTCGCGATCGGCGTTGGTTTTGAAACTTATTATCAAACAGGGCTAGTTTCTGCTCAGTCAGCAGCCCAGTCAGCTGTTTTCTAACTGCCAGGAAAAAAGCACAACTCTTAGTTGCGCCTATGGCAATTGGAATTTTTTTACAGTGCGCAACTCTTAGATGCGCACAAATTTTTTACAACTGTGCGCATTTATAAGTTGCGCATTGGCTTTCCAATAAGCAGGCACAACTCTGCTATAATATCATGCAGGCACAACTATGAGTTGCGCCTGCACAGGTTGCTGCTGTTAAAACAGAGGCAGCAGCAACATTTTGCTCCAACCCCTTCAAAACATTTCCCAACCTCCTTCATCTTCTTCATGGCCGAACCCAACATCCCCAAATCCATTTTTTAGCCAATTTGCATAAAATTATCACAAATTTCTAAATTTCTTCTTCATTCTTCGATTAAACCAAAGCTACGACAATCCCTTCACCCACACTCACATTGCCATTAATTTATATGGATAATTGGGAGATTCCAAATGAAGTATTGGTGAAATATGTTGAACGGATGGAAGCTGAAAATGAATGTGTTCCTGAAACTCAGTTTGAAACAGTTCCTGAAGCTCAATTTGAGATAGTTCCGCCAGCTAATGGTGTTGCTGTTCAATCTGCTTTGGATAATCAAATCTACTTAGGCGAACCGAATCAAAGACCGGGGAAAAATATTAGCGGCGAAGGACGAGTGAGACAAGATACGCATCCACTTTGCCACTGTGGAGATGTTTGTGAGGTAGTTGTATGCAAGACTCGAACAAATGCTGGACGTCGGTTTTACGGATGTGTCGTTTACCTTGATCATATAACTAACCCGAAAGGTGTTGAGTGCTGTAATTTCTTCAAATGGCTAGATCGTCCTTTGACCCCTAGGGGAGTGAAGTATGCACTAGAGATGCAAGCTAAAATGAGACGTTTGGAAAAGGAAAAAAGTCTGCTTCGACATCAAGTAGACTATTTGCAGTCCGTAAATCCAATTTGGAAAGGATTCTAGTAAACTGGGTAGTGCAACTGTAATGTAATGGATCTGTATCAGACTTGTTTAATTGAGTTATGTATGCTTAAGTTTTAATGAAGGTTGTATTATTTGGTTGTTTTTGTACTTGGTTGTTGTAATGGATATGCAATACATGATGTATTGTTTATCTGTTATGTTTATTTGATGGTAGATGTGAAACTGTGGAAAATTCATAATGTTGCTGCGTATAAATTAAATCAAAGTAACATAACATAGCAAGTAATTTTAATGTTTGACATAAGATAACCCTTGATAACAAAGCTGCGTACATAATAAAAATATAAGTTATACAGTTCACGAATGACAGAAGTAGTAGAAACAAGTAAAATATTTATTGTTTTCCACACGTTCTTCTCTTATGACCCAAGTTACCGCATTGTCCACATCTGTCCTGTCTTCTGTCCTCCATTTCGTCCATGACTCCCTTTATTCTTGTGGACCTCGGTCTTCCTGTATTCCTTCGCGTTGGTGACGGGAGTATAGTAGGGCCTTCATGTACATCCCAATATCTACTGTCGGACACTGGATGAAAAACCGGAGAATAATTATGTCTATAAATGTCTGCCATAAACCAGGATGAAATAAGACCATGGTAAGCTCTATTCGCTCCTCCTCTACATCGTGCGCATGCAGCTAAAACATGGGAACATGGAAAATGGGCTAGAATAGGAATATTGCATGAACAGCTGTAGTTGTCATTGGCAATATTTACTGTGTAGTTGCACGCGTTTGTGTATGTTACTTGCCACTCTGTTAAGCTGAACCTGTTAATGCTCATATTACGTGCTTCTGTTGAATATTTTTCCATCATTTTGTCATAATTTGGCATGAGCAAAGATGCGTAATCTATTCCATCGGTACGTCTTCTGTAGAAGTAGCTATTAAGACGATGAAAGGTATGTGCCACTAACACCTTTACAGGTAACGATCTTGCACCTTTAAGAACTCCATTGAAACTCTCTGAAGCATTGGTAGTCATCATACAGAAACGTTCACCGTTGTCCTAGTAAAGAGCCCACTGTTCATCCTTATGTCGGAGACTTCTATCAATCCATTTGTTAGCAGCCGGACTCACATTTTTTAGTTGCTCTCTGAGTTCTTTGTATGTTAACTCATCTCTTGCTTCAGCAAAAGCATGAAATAAGTTTTGCAAAATCTTACTACCAAAACCAGATTTTTTTTAAGTTTGCTTTCAAATGGCGTAGGCAGAAGCGATGATGATGTGGTCTTCTCCACTTCTCTTGCAAGGCGGTTGGAATTCCTTTCATTCTATCGGAAATGAATGTAATGCATCTTGCATTTAAAGATGGAATTAAGTGTCCCATGCATGAAAAAAACCAACCCCAAGTTTCCGCCGACTCTGTCCTTACAATAGCAAATGCCAAAGGAAAAAGAGAGTTGTTTGCATCAACTCCTGTAGCCACAAGCAACATACCTTGATATTTACCATACAGATGTGTTCCGTCAATAGAAAGAACCGGACAACAATGCTTGAAACCTGCAATGCTCGGTCCAAATGCCCAGAAAGCCCCCTAAAATTGTACTCCTTCTGTATGTACATGATAAACAGTACCTGAATTGCATTTCTGTATAGCACGAAGAAACTGAGGCAAGTCATTGTACGAAGATTCCCAATCGCCAAATATTGTAGACACCGCTTTGCTAAGTCCTTTCCAGGCTCTCATGTAGCTTATTTGAATTTTGTAAGTGTGTGCCATAAGCTCTTGGACAGATTTTGCAGCGTAACTTGGGTTCGAACAAACATGTGGAAGGACTTTGGTGCAAATGAATTTGGCTGGTTCTTGTTTGTGGTTCGAGTTAATGATTGGATTTGAGCAAGCGTGATCACCACCGTATTTTTTTATCATCCACCACCCAACATGATCGCTTTTAGACACAGTTGTATGAAGCCGCCATGGACAATAAGCATCAATATCACATATAGCAGTGAACTCTCTAGCACGAGACTTTATGTTTTTAAGTGAAACTGAACACTTTGTCGACCATTCACTTATATGTTCAATTAAAGATTCCTTTGATTTAAAAATCATACCAACTCGAGGGCCTTTCTCCACGCATTTCAGTCCGAACATTTCATCGGTAAATTGAAATTCTTGCACAACAGATCTTTCTATAATTGTATCGTTGCATTGGTCATCTTCTAACGGTTCTTCCATCTCGATATGCTCATCAGTGTCATCAACTTCCTCTGGAATATCATCTAAAGGAGCGTCATTGTTAACATTCATAGCATCGATCCATGTTTCATCATCGTCAAGTGAAGCAGCGATTTCCATGCTATCCAAATGGGAAATTTCAATATCAGCATTTCTACCCTCCATATCCTCGGTGTCAACATCTTCATCTTCAATTTCATGCAAGTAGTCGTTTGAATTCGGGGTTGGAATTGACTGTGGAGGATACGATGGATGTGGAAGGAAACCATACCCGGGTGACTGTAATGCATATGCCATGACATCGTACCTGAACACAAACATTTGACTGTTAAGTACAAAAAACATGAATAAAACATTCATACAGCACATAAAAGCATACCCAGCTGCTTATGCGTAAATGTTCGGTGGTTGGTAGGAGTAGTGTGGGTAATACAGTTGACTTCGCTCATCAGTATTACTAGCTCCGGGTTGACTTGCATAGTCAAAGATTTGAGCTTGTTGTTCAGTTGTATGTACCACCTCCATCTTCTTAACGTACAGCTCAATTACTTTCATCACCACACTAAACATAGAATCGACGTCGTCGTCATCGTTTACCTCAATAGCAATTGGTCTGTCATCCGTTACCCATTTACTAACCAACGAGATGTCGAACTCCGTAGAAGCAATCTTTGTAGCTTTGTAAATTGCTGTTTTCAGCACAAGAAAATTGCAACCCCTCCTCACTTTCGATCCCTTATGTTTTCCGCCAACATAGGTTGGCTTGCTATTTTCATCGATGACTAAATCACCGTCATAGTGATAAATAATCAGCACAGTAGTCTTTGATCTATCAAAATTACAGAAAGTTAAATGTCAACACTAGATTTATCAAAATTAGTGGAGTAGGATTTCGATTCTTTACCTCAAGTGTAGATGAACGTGCAATCTTTTGTTTATCTTTGTAGAATTAAATGATTTTGAGTGGAACGTTGTGTTGCTGGTAGTGAAAATAATGGAAATGGAGGTTAGGGTTTCTGAAAAAAAATGGGTTTGAGGAGTTGTGTTTGTTTGGGGAGGAGTTGTGATGTTTATATGGTGCTGTTGGGCCAGGGGATAGCCCTGGTATGCAGGCACAACTCAAAGTTGCGCCTAAACGAAAATATTTGACGCAACTCAAAGTTGCGCATAGTATATTCATGAGTGCGTAACTAAAAGTCGTGCCTGCAACTTTCCAGAGAGCACAATATTCTTGCATGATTCTAAGTTGCGCCTGCAACTTTCCAGATTTCCAGAGAACAAATAACATATGCAACTTTCATACAACATCAGCTTTCATATAATAACAACCTATAAGTACAACATTTCATTCAAATAGGTGAAATATTTCATACAGAACATCATATTTCATATAACAACATGTTTCAAGTCAATAATACAACATCGCAACACCTACAAACCAACAAGTTTCAAGCCATTACAACTTCAAAACAAAGCAACCAAATGACAGACCAACACAACCCTATCTTCTTACGTTTCTGCGATCGCGTAGTGTTCTTTGAGTTTGGGTCGGAGGCGGTTGAGATGGTCCAGCTTTAACTATTTCCTGCCCCGGCTGTCTACCTTGTGAAGGACCCCCCGTGCCTCTAAAACGTCTCCTTTGGTAGGTACGACCAAAAGCCTAGGGCGGACGAGGCACATACGGTGGTGGTCTTTCTAGCTTATGCCTACCAAGAAGCGACTTGATAATTTCCTTGATGTTGAAGCACTTTCCTTTTACTCTGTCCTCATCTGCAGGATCTGCCATGACATCATCAACTTCATTGGAAATCATATACAACCCTTGAACCTAAAACACAAGAATAAATGAAGCAAGTAAGTAAAGCTTGTTGAGGAAGTTCAAAGGTTAAAACTTATAAACACGTACCAAATCACGTTCCACCGGTCCCCATGGAGCATATCTGGACAGTCTAGTTGACGATTCTTTAAGAACAAATCGCCATGTGATATGCCAGTACCAACTATAGTATTGTTCGATTGACATTCTTGGCACGCGTTCAACCTGAACATGATCCAACTTGTGATCCCACCTTGCGACGTACGTGTTGTACAAGTCTCTATTCCAACCGTGTAGGAAAATCTGCTCGGTTGGATCTGGTATATGCTGATGAAGGTCAAATTGCCTCATCACTCTGTCATGGTAGTGCATGGCTACACTTTGCAAGCAAATAATCGGGGTCCTTGCATACCAACTATGCTCCCCGTCTAAGCAAATAGACGGCAGAACCTGTACGATCTCAGCCATGTATGGCGTCCAGTCAACAACATGCTCGTCCATAACATCGAGCTCATTGTGATAGAATGTAGGATGATGGGCTGGATTATCTCTCCAACGTCTATCTCCGGTCCATCAACAGTCATAATCAAAATAGTGTGTGAATATTGGCGAAAATCAAAAAGTTTTCAGTGTACGTTTCAAGTTGCTTTTACCTTGCCCCGTACGAACATTTGGCTGTCCAATAGAAATACGCGTCCAAGACCATACCTGCATATTATCAATGTTAAGAAACGTATTTCAAAACATTTCAAAAATTTGGTACACCAATAAGTCAAAACCGACATACCTGCAGAAGGGTTAGACAACCTGCTAACCCGTTCATCTTTCTTAGCGCCACATTATCCAACTTCTTATACAATGCACAAAAAACCACGCTACCCTATGAATAATCGGAAATGGTGGCAAAATCCTCTAGCAAGTACAACCATTTAACGCTAACTCTACCCTTCGAATGGTTCGAAAATAGACGAGATGCTATAAGAAGCAATATGACAGCCCGTGTGAACTGTTCTAGATGAATCGACTGAAATCTCCCTTCCGATTATAAGGTCATTTAGCCATTTGACCTTCAACTCTCTTCTATTGACCACCGCTTCTGGGGGTGGAATTTCACCAAGCAAACGTTGAAAAACCTCATCGGTGTCCACGTTACCACCGTAGTTCAACACGGTGCCTTCGATGGGAAGATCAAGCAAAATAGATACGTCTTGCAGTGTAATTGTCATTTCTCCAACGGAAAAATTAAAAGTGCAAGTCTCGAGTCTCCATTTATCGCATAAAGCTGTGAGTAATGACCTGTCAAATCTGATATATTTAATCTGCATGAAATACCAGAATCCCGTTTGATGTAGTAATTGTTGAACCCGTTGATCTTCAACCATCTCCATCAAATCTTCAAAACTTTGCGAATGATCCAGACAATCCACCGGTTTTACACTTTGCAAATAAAGAATTATAACTTATAGTTAATTCAAAATGCGAAATAGCTTGCAAAAATTTACCATAATTACAAAACAAATAATATTACCCTAATTAACTCTTCAAAATTAGAGCGGTGATTATCCTGCATATAAAGCACGCTACCGTCTACTGGTCCGCTTTCCGGTTCTTCAAAGTTCATGCCAAAAAACCGATTTTTACAAATCGTTTACAACCAATTAGTGATTCAACGCTTCAAATTGGATTACTAAGATGTACAACAAGCTATTTGACAATATTTCTAGCAAATACAACCAAATAATAAGCAAATTAGAAATTAATCAAAAAAACTAGGGTTTAGAAATTACCAAAATCTATTTGTGTTGAAGAGGATCCCGCTTCCATTGTTGTAGCTTTGGTTTAATCGAAGAATGAAGAAGAAATTTGAAAATTTTGTGATAATTTGGTGGTAATTGACTAAAATTTTGGTTTTTAACTAGTGGGTTTGGGCATGGAAGAAAGGGTTGAGGTTGGGAAATGTTTTTGGGTAATGAAGGGAAGGGTTGCTGCTGCCTCTATTTTAACAACAGCAACCTGTGCATGCGCAACTCATAGTTGCACCTGCACGATATTATAGCAAGCGCAACTATAAGTTGCGCCTGCTTATTGGAAAACCAATGCGCAACTTCTAGATGCGCACAGTTGTAAAAAATTTGTGCGCATCTAAGAGTTGCGCACCGTAAAAAAGTTTCAATTGCCATAGGCTCAACTAAAAGTTGCGCTTCTTTCCTGGCAGTTAGAAAACAGCTGACTGGGCTGCTGACTGGGCATAAACTAGCCATGTTTGGTAATAAGTTTCAAAACCAACGCCGATCGCGAAATTGATTTGAAAAGTAGCCTACTTTGAAAATTTGTCTAATTTCCAATACACAAAACATGGATACAATCTTACGTCAAATTTTGACAATCCGGTTCTATAGCATAGCGAAATGGTTCATTCATTCTCTTCATTGATTTTTCAACAATCCAATACAAATTAAACTTAGGATAATTTTATGTATTATTATATAAAGTGATACTGAAACCACTAATGCTTGAAGGGTTCAAATCTAGCAAAAATGTAAATAATTGCTTACTTCACTATTCAGCGTCCTTTCAATGAAGGAATATGTTAAGACTATTTACAATGGCCAGTATGATACCTATTATAATAATTTTCAAACCAATCTTATCAAACTTCATTGTCCATGCAACATTTTTCCACCGGTAACATAAACCAAATCTAATTCAACAAAAGCTCCTTGTCAACAAACAGACCTAAACAGTTACCATATGCAATCTCCACCTTTAAAAACATCAGGCCCAGCCCACAGCAGAGTCGATAGAGACTATGGACTAGGGCAACATGCGAAAGGGGGCAACAAAAATCAGAAAAAAGCGCATTTCTCAAAAAACGCGATTTCCCTCTCAGACTCCCAGTTCTCATCGTCGTTTGCGCTTGCATCCCAGATCCCATCATCGTCCGCGCTTGCATCCCAGTTCTCATCGTCGTCCATCGTCTCTTATCTCTCTCAAATGCTCCTCGGTTGAGTCGGCTCCTTCAATTGATTTGCCACACTTGCAGACTGCAGTCCCTCAAATTGAAACCCTAATTTCAAAATCAAATTATAGCCCTAAATCAGAACTTGGAAAATCCTCAACTTCAACCAGTGTGAGTAATAGTAAATGATAATTATTGGTTAGTTTTTTTTTACGATTAACAATTCAATCAATTCTTGACTTCATTCTATATTTGTGAATTGTGATTCATGATTTATTTTCTAGCTTATTTCAATTGATGGCTTAATTTTTTATAACTTCCAATTTAGCATCAATACAATACTTTAATTAAGGATATAATGATGGCTGTTAAATGTTTTTGGAACTTAATGTTTTTTAGATTGTTGTTAATTGAAAAAAAGTAATGACGTTTTCTAGATGTGAAGAAGCAAAATCATTAGTTAGTTCGATTTTAAATTTATTTCAAGCGATAAGTAAAAATCTCAAACTTTAAATTCAAGTTAAATTGATGAAACAAATTGGAAGCATGAAAATATTGGTTCTAATATTAATTATCGTTAATATGTATTAATATGTAAGGATATTATGTTTACATTTTGATTTTGAGGCATGTAATCAAGATGACTTAGTTGATCAACCTTTTGTGATGGAGGTTAAATTTTACAAAGAATTTACATTTTGTCTTGTACATGTAATTTTTTTGGTTAAGGGGCAACAAAAACAAACACAAATACTTGTTCGACTAGGGCATCGAATACCCTTGGGCCGGCTCTGAAAAACATCAAAAGCAAACCCGATCTCCAAAGACCAATTCATATAATAAAAATAAGGCAAAGCAATAACAAATATAAGATTCAAACATACCCCCAAACAACAATACTTCATCATAACCAAATTAACAAACATGCCACATGACTCGTAAGACTTCAAACCACTTAGCCTTCGTATGGATATATAGTATACTCTCGTGCAAATTTTCAAGTTCCACCACTACGAAATAAATCAAACCAGCCATATTACAATGTACAAATCAAGAAAGTAGTAAACCAGTCTTGCATCATCTTGTCAGTGGGGTGACATTTTTCATACTCGTGCATGAGCTTATTTCTTATTGCTTCTCAACACATACTAGTGTCAATGTCTTTGATCTTGTTGATTTGTCTGTGTTAGTTACTACTACTTTTTTTCCCAAAGAGCTTTAGGCAAAAGATAGAGGCTTCTTTTGACTGATCCACTTCCCATAGTTATAATTCAGAAATATCTAACATATACATAAGAAAATAATTATATATATATATAGCATGAGATTATCATTGGAGATTGACTGTATTTCTGATCACTGTCTTCAGTAGATGATTCTCGTTCCTTTGATCCAGTGCTAGAAGTAGCTAGAGATGTACAGTGATTTGGAAACGCAGAGAAATAGGTCATGTCATATCTTGGTGGGTAATCAAAATAGATGTAGTCAATCCATTTTCTTGTTCAGTTGGTGAAGATGAGCATCTGTATTTGCCTATATTATAATTTTCCATCTTATGTGGATAAGGAGGGACTGGCTTCCTTTTAGGTAAATCATGACACCCCTCTTTTTCGTGTGTGGATTGGATTCATAACCATGCAATTCCTATTGCTCCTCTCACACTAATCCAATATTTAGAAGTTCATATGTTAATCTTCTTTAAAGAGAGGATATATATATAGTTTTCTACCAAGGTACTTCGAGATATATTCGGCCAACAATTTAAGAATATATCCCTACATAATCTTTAAATAATAATTTTTTGTCCTTCTCCAAATGCTTTCATGAGCTCGGATAGTTGTCCACCAAAATAAACATAACCAAAACTTTCACCAAATAAGTGATTTAATTCAGCAAAGTAATAAACCAAGTATAAGGATATAGAAAATGAAAAAAAATTGTAGACCAACTAAAATTGTAAACCATGCCCTCACACTGAAATATCTTATCTTCATTTCGAGATAACAGATGCGGTAAAAAATTGTATCATAAGACATGTAAAATAAAAAAAATTATATTAAAAATTAGTTAGAACATAAAACCAGTAAGCGGAAGGAAATTTTGATGAAGAAGAGATTGTGGCTTTCTATGTTTGTTAGTTAGGTGATATATATCCAAGAAAAGCGGAAGTTTCTATTGGCACACGAGACATAACTATAATTTTTTTATGCTACTAAGCAGTGCATGCAGTTCTTCCACCACATCCTAAGGCAAAAAAATAGTACAAAACTCAACAAATTATTACAAGTAAAATTTAATCCAAATAATTAGTCAAGTAAACTAGAAATACCGGACATTAAAGTAAATATGCACCTGCGACATACAGTTGATGTTCATCGATAGGAAAAAAACGATTAAAAATTAAGAAATAATTAAAGAATCGAATCAAGTGAACCAACATTAGTTGAGACAGTAATTGTGTAACGACCTGCTATTTTGGACCATTCGCATCCGCACATATCGGACTTGAATAATTCAAAATACCGCGTTGTTAATTTAAATTTGGAAAAACTGAACATATACAGTAAATAAATAATCACAGATCACAAAGATAGAGTAATAAATGCAGCGAAAACAAAAGATAGTAGTTCATGAATCTACTATATACATATCAGAGTTAAATAAGGTACAACAGATGTCTCGAATACAATAATCAAATACAATATCAGAAAACATCACTGGAATCAACTGAATATCTGAAAGCTGGATAGATAGCTGGATCTCCAAGCGAAGCTCCAACTCCAAAGGTGAGTCTCGAATACTGGTACACTCAGTCTGACCCGAGCGTAAAGCAAAACACAAAACACTAGAGCCAGGATTAACATTCTTATATCAATAAATCCAACTCAAGTGAAATAGCAATTGAAATACAAGTAACTCAAAGGATGTTTGGAATAACCATCCTTTAAGGATCCGTTAAACTATCTACTATGTAGTAGTGTACGATAAGTAGATAATGTCTATCAGTAATATAAGATATCAAAATAGTGTTAAGGCGTTACCATTATCCCCCTAACACATTTTATATAAGCGTTATAGTCTATACAGCACTGTAAACTCCACCGTAAACTAGTGGGATATCAGGGAGTACTCCATAGGTATAACACAAAACAAATCGTAGTGGTCGCGTATATAGGGATACAAGTATGACAAGGCACATGAGGCAATACCCAAGGTAGTGAAACTATCGTTTGCCTGATCTGGACTGGTGAAAACGCATCGCCGCAGCGATCGCAACACCGCGAAACAACACTCCCAAAATCAAGGATGCACCAATCGACAACAAGTAATGAGTAGTTTTCGAAGAAGTGTGTTCGCTCGAGGTAGCTAACCTCCATTTGGCCCGGCACGGCTCCTGTTTGAGTCATTTCCAATTTGACACAAGTGTCAAAGCTATCCATTATCGTTCTCTTTCTTCAGTCATCACGTACATCATTCCAACCACTTCATTCTGGATCACACTCCGCGTGTAGTTATTAAAGTGGTTTCGGTTTAGACAGTGAGTATGTCCCTAACCGATTCCGGTCTCTTAATAACTTTCGTGATTATTACACCGATTGGTCGTTTAATAAATTTCAAAACCAAATCAATTACAATTTCAAATAGAATTTGTAAACCAACATTTCATTTGTCTTTCTAAACTAACATTTCATTTGTCTTTCTAAACCAATTTCCAAAATTTACGTTTTAATACTTCCAAATTACCATTTCAAAATCTTATAATACAATTTCAAATTTTATTTAAAACAATTCAAATATTGATTCAAGTTCGTATATAAGTTTCATTCCGAAATCATTTAAATTAATTTAATTTAACATTCAAATCAATTTAACTTCATTGATCAATTTTATTAAATATTCGTTAAGTAAATTTGTCCTTCAAAATAATTTCTATTTAATTTCCAATTCATTAAATCAATTACTTAAGTTCAACTTCATTATATCAAAACTGCCAATTTAATTAAATTAGCTTCGACAAATCAACCCTTTAAATTACAAGTCTTACATTAATTTCAAAAATCACATTTGCATTTCTTGACAAAGAAATTCAATTTCACATATTCATTTACTTAGTTACAATTTCAAAGCTTAATTAAATAAGAAGTAAATTTCACTAATTAAAAGTTCAATTTTAATTATCAAAGGATTCAATTTAATTTAATTATTAAATAATTCAATCTCATTAAATTATTAAATAATTTCAAAACTTAATTCAATCATTTCTTAAATTAAACAACATTCTTTCATCAATTTCTTTATTAATATTTTATTTCAGATTACTAAATATTCACATTTAAATTTCATTAAAATTCAATTTCCAACTTCGTTTCAAAACCATATTATTTATTCAAATAAAATCTTCATTTTGTTTTTAAATCAAATTATTGACCAATCGGGTTTTATTTAATTCTCTATCCTAGGTCAAAGTTCAATTTGGGTATTTATCATTTCAACCCGATTCCAATTCAATTCAAAATCAAAGCATAACAAAAAGGGAACTTGTAGTGTGATAACTGGCATGGTGTCAAAGTAAATAAACAAACAATTACAACAACCAATATCAATCCAATAATCAATTCAAATAATCCCGAAATAATCGTATTAATTCGCATTGTTGTTTGTGCAAATTAATATAATTATTTCTAGAATCTACACTATCATTTCATGCAGATTAAAGATTATTCCACTAATTATTTATACGGTTTTTCACTTGTCATTCAATTTCAATTTATACTATAGCAATTAATCCAATATACGTTCAATGGTTCAAAGTGTAATTATCTCAATTCTACATGTCAATTAATTTAACAATTAAAAGGGGTCATATTTAACTAATCAAATTTAACATATAAATCAATTATAAAATTGTTAACTATCCTATATCAATTTCAATTTTGCATACTATTTATCACTTAACATTAACAAATTAACGTCCAATATAAACATCAAACAATCAATCAATTATCAGCCAATCTTTATTATCATCACATAAATAACAGATAATGGTGTCAGATGTCAAAGGTGAACTGATACAGAAATAACAATGCAATAAATAACAGCAGCATATTTCAATTGTCGTTTCAATTGAAATCAAATTTAATAAATAAAGAATATTAATCGTGAATGATTTGCTCACCTTTCGAGACTAGAGAAAAAGAGATGACACGGATACGCTCACTGATACGGCCACTGAAATAGAATCACAAATCCAAGGATGAATTTGGAAGCAAAGCACGATGGACTCAAGTTCAACGGACAAGCTGACAATAAAAAGTGGTGGGAACGAATCAGGACTAAATCGTTAAATATAATTGATACAAGTGAATATCGAATAGCTAAAGTCATTATTTCCTTTAAACACATGCTATAATAGAATATATTTGAAAACACAAATTTACATATACCTATATACAAACTAATATATAAACATATATGCAAACCTATATACACAACAAACATATTATACATTATATCCTATAATATATGTATACTATATACTGAAATGTAAAGCTTAAATTATACGTATAGATCAAGGAACAATATTTAGTAAGCAACCGATATACTAACTAAACAAACTAACACACTATAATTGAAAAAATACATTTTAAGAATATATACATATATGCACACTCCAACCAAAATATGCAAACGACAAAGAAATAATATGTGTGCAACTTATAAACGAAGATTTTTTTTAGATGACACACGTATACTTAAAGCCTACATAATACACAAATTTTAGAATATAACTGACGCACGTGCAAATTTAAAACAGCAAAATTATATACTGTTATATATTTATGTAAATTTTTAGAATAATTTTATATACATGGAAGACATACATATATATATATATAACATTCATAACAAAACACAAAACATATATATTATTTCCGAAATTCTATATACACAAGATATGCATTTTAAACCAATACAAAACTATATTAAGCTAACCTATATATAACTGCCCTATATAAATGATATATGTATATACAAAAAAACGTATGCAAACTGTAACTTCAATATATATATGAACCCATAAGCATGAGTAACCATATCGTATGAAACATCATATTTACAAAACAATGTAAATACAAGCTAAGCAAGACATGCAGACTACATAACAAAACATATGCAGACTTTACTATGTAAAGTATACAACTACATAGCTAACTTCAGCAAACTGCACTGTCAAATCACATTTTATATAACTGATATAATACTAATATAGAGACTTTACAGATTTTATTTACAAATGTATATACAAAACATATATATATATATATACATATATGCTTATTATAAAATAACACTTAAATAACTCACATATGAATATATATATAACAGATTTAAAATCACTATTTAGTAAAACACTTATATATATATATATGAATTCATATAACTTATACAGTAAATCAGCAAATAAAAGTTTATAACTAATATGTATAATAGAACAAATAATAGTTTATACAACAGAACACATTATATGTAAACAAAATAATTTACTTATATATAATTACATGCACGCATACTATATAAAATGTTACAAAAATTTCTACAAAATATTAACATAGATTTTTAATAGATTCTTTAAACATTTTATGTATATAAAATTTATTGAATAACCCAACTTATATTCGCATGCAATATGTATGACATATACAAAACTTACATATTCAACATACTGTGCACTATATATATAAGATTTATATAAACTAATATAGATAAAACTTACATATTCATATATTCTTACCTATATACACAACAAGGGGAGGCGAGTGAAGGATGGAAGCACGGTGTTGCGTGTGTAGTAGGCGATGGAATAGGAGGCATGTTGAGGGTGAGGAGAGGTTACGGCGGCTGTCTTTGTTTATTTTTTTTTTGTGGAAGATGGGAGCAGGTGACATAATGCATAGCTGGCTTAAGGCAAATGGGTTGATGTGTTAGCTAAGAGGGGTGACAAGGCAGAGGAGATTTGTGGTTACTAGCAAATGCAAATGAACGTCCAGCACAAAAAAAATTGGAGAAATGAAAGTAAATTGGTGAAAAGTCTTGAAAGTTGAAACATTTTGGAAAAGAAAGGTCACGAATTAAATTTATAAAAGTGGTCAATGTCTATTAGATTAACCGGTGGATATCCGAAGGGCCACAAGAAACCAATAGGCACAAAACTGGTTACCGACACGGTTACTATCTATGCGGATACCGCTACGTACCGAATTGCAAAACACAGAATTGAATATACCGCAGAGATCAACACGACATGACGATTAAAATGGTATACTGATATCAGTGGTACGATTGAATTATAAAAATTTCGAATTTTCTACTACGGAAAATGCAAGAAAAACGCTGAAAAATAAGATCGACAGAGCTAAAGAAGTCCGAATTTGGAAAAACGAAAAATGACGTCTTGTTCAGAAGATGGTTTAGAATTTTTCTATGTAAAAATATTTAGGTTCCGAAAACATTTTATTTTCATCGCTTTTTAACTGATTAAATTGAAGTAAATTTACGTGCGAAATAAACTTACATATTTTCGGACGAAAATTTACCAGTTGCTATGTTTAACCAGACACATTCCAAATATCAAATTTTTATTTCAAAATTTTATCGTTTACAATTTCCCACAATTAAAATTAAATATATTAATAAATCAAATAAAAATTATCGAAAATTTTACGGGTTGTTACATTCTCCCCCACCCAAAACTTTTCGTCCCCGAAAAGGAAGGAGGTAGGAGAATAGAAACACTAGAGGAAAATAGGTTGGAAAACTAATCAACAATTAATCTAAACCATATAAATTTCGATTTAAATGGATTAATATTCACTAATTGGTTTTAAATCCGTTTATATTAAATCAATAAATATTAATTAAATTTAAATTTGTTAGTTCAAACCATAAATTTCGATTTAAATCAAATTAATATTCGATAATTGAATTTAAATTCAAAGTATTTCATTAATTGGTTAAATTGTTTATTTATTAATTCTTTCAAAGCGAAATTATTTAATTTATATTATTTATTCATTATCTTATTATCCAATTATCCTCTATTAATAATTTTCTAAAATCAATAATCATATTTTATTTAACAAATTTAAATTTCTTTATTCGAAATTATTATTATATTTCGTTCCTCTTAATATATCCTATCACATATATGCAGTATATTTACACTCATTATAATTACTCAGTTTCATCTAAAATTTCTTCTAATATCATTTTATAATTAAACTTTAAGTGTATAACATTTTAATACGCACTCAAATTTTATTTATAAAGACAATTTATATTGTATATCATCCAATTACATAGTTACCTTTTTGAGCAATTTAGGTAAGTTATTTTGAATGTAATCGAGTATTATAGAGGTAAATTCTAATTCAATTTCTCTCAAGTTTAAATATTAATTTAAAATTTTGGTTTTATTTATAATTGAAATCATCTTTTACCCAAATTTTAAGAATTAAATTTTCGATTAACTTCAACAATTTAGAGATAATTATGTATATACTATATATATCAAATCAAATTAAATTTAAAATAATATACCTATATATATAAATCATACTTAAGAAATTTAAATCGACTTGATTTCCAAAACAAAACTGTAGCAAAGCTACGAATTTGTCTCTCCACTTCGAAACTCGAAAATGAATGTCGATGATGCAGCCGTCATCACCGAAATTATTTTCCAGCGACAATGGAGGAGAGCACTAATTTAAACATTTCAATTCTTTGAAAACCATTTCTATTCGAAAATACTTTAGATAATATATTTTAAAACCTTTAAAACCAAGGTTTGAAATTTTCGAAAATTAAATTCCCAAATTCTAATTTAAATCCATTTCAATTCCTAATCAAAATTTAAACCATGTTTATAAATTCATTTATTTATATTATACAATAATCAAGGTTTTCAAAACAATAAACGAAAATCAAATATTATCATTTCTGACAACAAATTCATTAACAATTTTAATTTCAGAAAACTTATATTTATATATAATATAACCATACAAAACTATTTTGTTTACTATATTTGAAAACGATATTGTGTCGGTTTGCTCTGTTAAAGTGTTTTGGAAATCCTATCGATAGCGTTGATCAGACGAATCGATCGAAAATCCAAATCAACATCAACAACTCAAACATCACAATATATTTTTAAACATTTTATATATAATTTTACAAATACAATTCCTCGCTCGACGATACAAGAATAGATTTCAAAACATGTATAGAGATTCAAATTTGATGGAAATCAAATCAAAGAGAATTTTTTATTCGAAAATAAGTTTGAAACAAAAGATAAGATAATTCAATTACCACAATCGGGAGATGGATGAGTTTATTTAATTCATGGGCAACCTTAACCGAGTCGTCCGTAACTTCAAGAATAAGATCGATGCTAAATTCCGAGGTAAATCAACACTTGATCTCAAGAGATGGAATTCAGGTATAGCAGGGAATAGATAGCATCGTAAACCGAGGATACAAAAATCTCCGGTAGATCGATGCCTATTATAAAGGAGTTCCACCCATTTACAAAATCAATTTGAGATTGGCGGGACCGCCAACTCATTATAAAGATCATTCAAGGTGGAGTTATGGGATACTCCGGAATTAGAAGACGAATAGTGAAGGACACGAATGGATTTTGGAACCACAGGGAACGTTCCAAAATTCAAAGGAATCGAGTCAAAAAAGGAAGAGATTCAACTTGAATGAGAGTGATTCTGTAAATACATTTACCCTATATGTTAAGTTTTGCCTAGAGCTACCAAAGCTCTGATACCAACTGTAACGACCCGCTATTTTGGACCATTCGCATCCGCACATGTCGGACTTGAATAATTCAAAATACCGTGTTGTTAATTTAAATTTGGCAAAACTGAACATATACAGTAAATAAGTAATCACAGATCACAGACACAGAGTAATAAATGCAACGGAAACAAAAGATAGTAGTTCATGAAGCTACTATATACATATCAGAGTTAAATAAGGTACAACAGATGTCTCGAATACAATAATCAAATACAATATCAGAATACATCACTGGAATCAACTGAATATCTGAAAGCTGGATAGATAGTTGGATCTCCAAGCGAAGCTCCAACTCCAAAGGTGAGTCTCGAATACTGGTACACTCAGTCTGACCCGAGCGTAAAGCAAAACACAAAACACTCGAGTCAGGATTAACATTCTTATATCAATAAATCCAACTCAAGTGAAATAGCAATTGAAATACAAGTAACTCAAAGGATGTTTGGAATAACCATCCTTTAAGGATCCGTTAAACTATCTACTATGTAGTAGTGTACGATAAGTAGATAATGCCTATCAGTAATATAAGATATCAAAATAGTGTTAAGGCGTTACCATTATCCCCCTTAACACATTTTATATAAGCGTTATAGTCTATACAGCACTGTAAACTCCACCGTAAACTAGTGGGATATCAGGGAGTACTCCATAGGTATAACACAAAACAAATCGTAGTGGTCGCGTATATAGGGATACAAGTATGACAAGGCACATGAGGCAATACCCAAGGTAGTGAAACTACCGTTTGCCTGATCCGGACTGGTGAAAACGCATCGCCGCAGCGATCGCAACACCGTGAAACAACACTCCCAAAATCAAGGGTGCACCAATCGACAACAAGTAATGAGCAGTTTTCGAAGAAGTGTGTTCGCTCGAGGTAGCTAACCCCCATTTGGCCCGGCACGGCTCTTGTTTGAGTCATTTCCAATTTGACACAAGTGTCAAAGCTATCCATTATCGTTCTCTTTCTTCAGTCATCACGCACATCATTCCAACCACTTCATTCTGGATCACACTCCGCGTGTAGTTATTAAAGTGGTTTCGGTTTAGACAGTGAGTATGTCCCTAACCGATTCCGGTCTCTTAATAACTTTCGTGATTATTACACCGATTGGTCGTTTATTAAATTTCAAAACCAAATCAATCACAATTTCAAATAGAATTTGTAAACCAACATTTCATTTGTCTTTCTAAACCAATTTCCAAAATTTACGTTTTAATACTTCCAAATTACCATTTCAAAATCTTATAATACAATTTCAAATTTTATTTAAAACAATTCAAATATTGATTCAAGTTCGTATATAAGTTTCATTCCGAAATCATTTAAATTAATTTAATTTAACATTCAAATCAATTTAACTTCATTGATCAATTTTATTAAATATTCGTTAAGTAAATTTGTCCTTCAAAATAATTTCTATTTAATTTCCAATTCATTAAATCAATTACTTAAGTTCAACTTCATTATATCAAAACTGCCAATTTAATTAAATTAGCTTCGACAAATCAACCCGTTAAATTACAAGTCTTACATTAATTTCAAAAATCACATTTGCATTTCTTGACAAAGAAATTCAATTTCACATATTCATTTACTTAGTTACAATTTCAAAGCTCAATTAAATAAGAAGTAAATTTCACTAATTAAAAGTTCAATTTTAATTATCAAAGGATTCAATTTAATTTAATTATTAAATAATTCAATCTCATTAAATTATTAAATAATTTCAAAACTTAATTCAATCATTTCTTAAATTAAACAACATTCTTTCATCAATTTCTTTATTAATATTTTATTTCAGATTATTAAATATTCACATTTAAATTTCATTAAAATTCAATTTCCAACTTCGTTTCAAAACCATATTATTTATTTAAATAAAATCTTCATTTTATTTTTAAATCAAATTATTGACCAATCGGGTTTTATTTAATTCTCTATCCTAGGTCAAAGTTCAATTTGGGTATTTATCATTTCAACCCGATTCCAATTCAATTCAAAATCAAAGCATAACAAAAAGAGAACTTGCAGTGTGATAACTGGGATGGTGTCAAAGTAAATAAACAAACAATTACAACAACCAATATCAATCCAATAATCAATTCAAATAATCCCGAAATAATCGTATTAATTCACATTGTTGTTTGTGCAAATTAATATAATTATTTCTAGAATCTACACTATCATTTCATGCAGATTAAAGATTATTCCACTAATTATTTATACGGTTTTTCACTTGTCATTCAATTTCAATTTATACTACAACAATTAATCCAATATACGTTCAATGGTTAAAAGTGTAATTATCTCAATTCTACATGTCAATTAATTTAACAATTAAAAGGGGTCATATTTAACTAATCAATTTAACATATAAATCAATTATAAAATTGTTAACTATCATATATCAATTTCAATTTTGCATACTATTTATCACTTAACATTAACAAATTAACGTCCAATATAAACATCAAACAATCAATCAATTATCAGCCAATCTATATTATCATCGCATAAATAACAGATAATGGTGTCAGATGTCAAAGGTGAACTGATACAGAAATAACAATGCAATAAATAACAGCAGCATATTTCAATTATCGTTTCAATTGAAATCAAATTTAATAAATAAAGAATATTAATCGTGAGTGATTTGCTCACCTTTCGAGACTAGAGAAAAAGAGATGACACGGATACGCTCACTTATACGACCACTGAAATAGAATCACAAATCCAAGGATGAATTTTGAAGCAAAGCACGATGGACTCAAGTTCAATGGACAAGCTGACAATAAAAAGTGGTGGGAACGAATCAGGACTAAATCGTTAAATATAATTGATACAAGTGAATATATAATAGCTAAAGTCATTATTTCCTTTAAACACATGCTATAATAGAATATATTTGAAAACACAAATTTACATATACCTATATACAAACTAATATATAAACATATATGCAAACCTATATACACAACAAACATATTATACATTATATCATATAATATATGTATACTATATACTGAAATGTAAAGCTTAAATTATACGTATAGATCAAGGAACAATATTTAGTAAGCAACCGATATACTAACTAAACAAACTAACACACTATAATTGAAAAAATACATTTTAAGAATATATACATATATGCACACTCCAACCAAAATATGCAAACGACAAAGAAATAATATGTGTGCAACTTATAAACGAAGATTTTTTTTTAGATGACACACGTATACTTAAAGCCTACATAATACACAAATTTTAGAATATAACTGACGCACGTGCAAATGTAAAACATCAAACTTATATACTGTTATATATTTATGTAAATTTTTAGAATAATTTTATATACATGGAAGACATACATATATATATATAACATTCATAACAAAACACAAAACATATATATTATTTCCGAAATTCTATATACACAAGATATGCATTTTAAACCAATACAAAACTATATTAAGCTAACCTATATATAACTGCCCTATATAAATGATATATGTATATACAAAAAAACGTATGCAAACTGTAACTTCAATATATATATGAACCCCATAAGCATGAGTAACCATATCGTATGAAACATCATATTTACAAAACAATGTAAATACAAGCTAAACAAGACATGCAGACTACATAACAAAACATATGCAGACTTTACTATGTAAAGTATACAACTACATAGCTAACTTCAGCAAACTGCACTGTCAAATCACATTTTATATAACTGATATAATACTAATATAGAGACTTTACAGATTTTATTTACAAATGTATATACAAAACATATATATATATATATACATATATGCTTATTATAAAATAACACTTAAATAACTCACATATGAATATATATATATAACAGATTTAAAATCACTATTTAGTAAAACACTTATATATATATATATATGAATTCATATAACTCATACAGTAAATCAGCAAATAAAAGTTTATAACTAATATGTATAATAGAACAAATAATAGTTTATACAACAGAACACATTATATGTAAACAAAATAATTTACTTATATATAATTACATGCACGCATACTATGTAAAATGTTACAAAAATTTCTACAAAATATTAACATAGATTTTTAATAGATTCTTTAAACATTTTATGTATATAAAATTTATTGAATAACCCAACTTATATTCACATGCAATATGTATGACATATACAAAACTTACATATTCAACATACTGTGCACTATATATATAAGATTTATATAAACTAATATAGATAAAACTTACATATTCATATATTCTTACCTATATACACAACAAGGGGAGGCGAGTGAAGGATGGAAGCACGGTGTTGCGTGTGTGGTAGGCGATGGAATAGGAGGCATGTTGAGGGTGAGGAGAGGTTACGGCGGCTGTCTTTGTTTTTTTTTTGTGGAAGATGGGAGCAGGTGACATAATGCATAGCTGGCTTAAGGCAAATGGGTTGATGTGTTAGCTAAGAGGGGTGACAAGGCAGAGGAGATTTGTGGTTACTAGCAAATGCAAATGAACGTCCAGCACAAAAAAAATGGAGAAATGAAAGTAAATTGGTGAAAAGTCTTGAAAGTTGAAACATTTTGGAAAAGAAAGGTCACGAATTAAATTTATAAAAGTGGTCAATGTCTATTAGATTAACCGGTGGATATCCGAAGGGCCACAAGAAACCAATAGGCACAAAACTGGTTACCGACACGGTTACTATCTATGCGGATACCGCTACGTACCGAATTGCAAAACACAGAATTGAATATACCGCAGAGATCAACACGACATGACGATTAAAATGGTATACTGATATCAGTGGTACGATTGAATTATAAAAATTTCGAATTTTCTACTACGGAAAATGCAAGAAAAACGCTGAAAAATAAGATCGACGGAGCTAAAGAAGTCCGAATTTGGAAAAACGAAAAATGACGTCTTGTTCAGAAGATGGTTTAGAATTTTTCTATGTAAAAATATTCAGGTTCCGAAAACATTTTATTTTCATCGCTTTTTAACTGATTAAATTGAAGTAAATTTACGCGCGAAATAAACTTTCATATTTTCGGACGAAAATTTACCAGTTGCTATGTTTAACCAGACACATTCCAAATATCAAAATTTTATTTCAAAATTTTATCGTTTACAATTTCCCACAATTAAAATTAAATATATTAATAAATCAAATAAAAATTATCGAAAATTTTACGGGTTGTTACAAATTGAATGGTCTATAACTTGTTGCACTGTCGTTGTCCGGATTCTTTAATTCTATTTTTTCATAATAATTTATTAGCTTTTTCTACCTCACCATGCTCGTATTTGAGTTTAGAAATGATAGTTTCTTTTTGTGATCTTTAAAGTTTTGCATATTCCATTTACAAAAAATGTCAGTGAGCTCTTTGTTGAGCTGTAATTAATCATTTCAATATAACACTAATTAAGTTATTAAGGAATTCTGTTATTTAACTATAAATATGGAAAGAATGGAGAAAGTAAATGACATTAAATATCTATCCACTTGGTGCTAGTAAACTATTTAGACTGCCCTTCATGCTCAATGACTCTCCTTATGGTACAAATAACAATTAGAGTCAAATATAAACTAGGTAAAATGCAATTCAATATTCAAGAGGAAAAAATATCGCAAAAAAAAATGATTGTGGAACCTAAGCTATTTATAAGAAAATCCAGTTTACCATTTTAGAAATAAAGGACATCATTATTCTAAATTGTGTGCACATGTGAAGCACAAGCAACATAAGAGCAAATGAAGAATAAGTATACACGAGTAAGCACGAAAGATAGAAAAAAATAGAACAACAAAAGACAGTAACATCACATAATAGTGTACATAAGTTGGATATAATGATTAACATGGTGAACAATGTACTGAGTTATTTATATTGAAATATTTGTAGAGCTTGATTGTTGCATGATATCTAATTGCTTGGTAGCATCAAATAGCAAGCCTATTATAACATTTTCCATTTTTTTTAATATGCATAGAACCAGTAAGTAATGAATAGGGCTTGCTTTGAGGTGTGAAAACTGAAATAGGTTTTCCATCAGTCAGATACATGTATTGAACATAACAATGACAATGTATTTTGTGTATTAATTTTACATCTTAAAAGAAATTATATTTAATCAAAAAATGAACTTGTAGCACAAATTGTAGTTCAAATATTTGACAAATATGGGAAGAATTAATTAGTCATGATACTTCACCAATAGTGAATGAGGTCATAATAGAAAAAACATGCCAATAAGTATAATTTGTAAGACAAGGCACTATAGACTTTTATACTTCTTTGGACATTAATAATCAATATTATGATAATTGCAACAAAATTATACAGCAATAGTGGAACAAAATATTTTCAAAACCTAAAATCAAAATTCTGAATGAATGTTGTCATTATAATAATATACGTGCCTATATATAAACAAACATTATATATATATAATATACATGAATGTGTGTAATGAATGTTGTCATTATAATAATATACGTACCTATATATAAACAAACATTATATATATAATATACATGAATGTGTGTGCGCGCATGTGTAGGAACACACAACAAATAATTTAACATGTACAATAGTAAAATACAACTTTTTCATTAGACCTTCGAAAACACAGATGGATAAGAAGAATAAACTCATTTCAAACTGTTGCATTAATTCTAAATATCTTACTAAGTTTTATTAGTTTATCTGAAAGAAAATCACTATAGCTTGCACAAAATTAGGTGAATGGTTAATGTTTTTAGAAAATAAAACCCCAAAATGAATGATCAAAATTATACAATTGCTGATATAAATAAGTTATGGAAAACATGAATTAGCCATATCATAAGTTGAAAGCTACCCTATATTTGCCTCTTAAACCACCTTAATTGACAAAATCACAACATTCAAACTCTTGGGATTTTAAGAGCATACTGAAATTCAAACGAATAATATAAAATTACAAAGTAGTTAATCCTCAGTATTATAATTCTGCTTCGGACCAATATTGCTATTTAGCAAAAGTTATGAAAATAATTAATAGAAACAAATAATATAACTACAATTTGCAATAGCAGTGAATTTGAGGCGTGATAGATAACTCATGGGTCGTAGGGGTAAAATCAAACAAAATAAGGATCGTTTCATAATAATAATTACAAATGCAATTGGTTCTATACGTGGGTAAATCAAAACAAAATAATGCATACCAAGATGAGAAAGAAAATAAGTAAAAATGTTTGCATGGAAAATGAGATGAATTGCCTATCTGGTAATATTAGGTTATGAATAATCACAAAATTTTACCATATATTGTGTGAACTGAACATAACATTTAGTTTATGATATATTGTGAATATTGACGCTTTCACCATAACTTCATGATCCTTTAGTTATATATTATAAAAAGTTTGAAATGAAAATCAGTGTTATACACATAATAGCCTCTTAGAATGATCTAAAATTTACATAAAGATTGCCCATTATAAAATACGTGCTAAATCAGTTCATAAGTAAATTATCATATTATACACATAAGTCAAAATCAATAGACATGTCAATTGTTAATCTAACTACATGTATGTGGCTAAATTATTAAAATTAAGAGAGATAGAGATAGAATTATTATATTACACAAATAAAGTTTAAATTGAATCAGAAAACACAGTAAGCATTAACTGAAATTTTTCACCAATCATAAGCTTCCTCCTTGCTCGAGCATGCCACGAACATTGGTTGTTTTTCATTTATAAGATCCTTAAACAAATATACAAATATTTCATCAAATATTGAGGAATGATGTCAAGCACAGAGATTGTTGGATTCATGGACCTTTTTTAACATCAAAAATTGTTGTCAAAACTTATCAAATAAGGAGAGGTTCTTATGAATGGGTAACAATTTGCTATTTTTATACTCAATATCAATTTTTGATATGTAGAATAAAAATGTCATATTTTTTTAATGTTCCATGGTATTCTTAATTCAGATTTCTGAAGAAAAAACCATGGATTATTTCACAATTGATACATGTAAGAACAATTCAAGAGTTTGAAGAGCAACCAATTAACTAACCACACTATACAAATCAAATGGTATAACTACGTTACAGAGAATATAGCAAATCCAACCCAAACATTTGTTTTAACAAATACCGAGTACAAGAACATGAATGAATACATGAGAAAACCCTAATTGTTACAGAAAAATTAGTACAAGTAGGAATCAGTGAGGAGAAATTACCTTGAATGGATGCAGCAATGGTGCAATTTGCGCAATAAAATTTTATTTCCTTGGCTAACAATCAATTGGGTCAAGGTTAATGTGATAGTTTCCAATTTTTGGAAGAGAGGAAAGAAAAATGAGGGGAAATAGTTTCTAGTAGATAGTGGAGTACGTGCTAGTGGTTTTTTATTTGGAAAAGGGTGGGTTTGAAGTGTTGTTTTTATGGTAAAAGAAAAAAAAAAGGGAGGCACGAGGATCCGTACAATAGCAAGTAGTTTTAAATGTTGTCCTATTGAGCTATAATCGCCAAGTTTTGTTGTAGTGTTGAGACAATAATATGTATATATAAAATTGTGGTGGGTATATTACATCTAAGAAAACAAATTAAATTTAGAATTTATCTTTTAGATCTAGTCAATAAGTGACATTTTCATTTGAAATTCACTCCTTAGATTATTGAATTAACATCTAACTTTGCAAGAGAATGATGAACCACATAGCATTTATGTTATTTGATGTTTTGATTTGTTTTAGGGTTGTTTTTTTAAGAATTTGGACCATGAAATGGTGGCCATGGATGGAAGCAAAGGAGGAGAAAGAAAACTGTAGGAAATAAAATTGAGGGATTTGTTTTAATAGGAAGGATGAAACCATTTCGATTCTCTTTATTAAAATTTTCTTAATCACTTCCTCCTTGATTTACAATCGATCCACAGTTATCTCTCCCCTAGAATGGTCGGCTATATTTTGCCATATATCATGCAAAAATTCCAAAAACTCTTTAAGTAATCATCACTTTTTTAAACCTCGTTTAAAAGTATACCGATATAGTATATCAATACGTGCAAATATAAATTTTATATATGCATTTAAATAATTACCAACAACACCAAAAACACCAAATAAATTAATAATAATACTTAAATATTAATTAATTTGATTAATTTATAACATTTTATAAACTAATAAATCATGTGATTTTTTCCGAAGAATTCAAAAATTGCAGTTGTGAGACTCATATGTGTGAATTCAGTTAGTGATTAATAATGAACAATTCAAATATTAACGTTCACACATCGCCTTAGCTAGTGTGTGACGGTTTGGCCGAATTCGTCCCTTAAAGATTTTTTTGGTAAAATCTGATTTCGCATTTTCTTAAGCGACATCTTTAGCAACGATTATTTACATACATTCTCTTCGTAAACACTATATCACTTTAGAATTTATGTAATTTGGTTTTGGTCAAAATTCCAATGTCATCCTTATTCAACTCAGTTAGTCTATAAGCAATGTCCTTGGTTCAATAATAACATTTATTATCAACCATACTATCATGACCAAAGATTTTGATTTGGGTTGACTACAGTTGACCGTGATACTACACCAAAATAGGTAATTCCTAACACTTATAAATGTTACAAATAATTTCACTAACACTTTTTCAGTGTCACCAATGGCCTGTGAGGAATGAAGCGGGCAAACTTGTCACACTTATAAGTGTTACTAAACTACATCTTACTAACACTTTTAAGCGCTGTAAAATATGGATTTGATAACACCTACTAGCAGTACTAAAGATATCTGTAACACTGCCTATCATTTTCTTTGTAACATTTATAAGTGTTGCTAATCCAGATATTGGTAAATTTATATGCGTTACTAATATAAACTTACGATTTTGTATATTCCTTGCAATACTAATATTAAAATAATTAAAGCAAATGGAGTATAATATATTATAAACAATGGTTTCCATATCAAATATAATTCATCATACAGATCCAATGCAAAGTTTAAAATGCTCAGCAAATGGAGTATAATATGTCATAAATAATTATTAAAGATATCTCAAATACCACAATGTCATGTACTCAGATATTACGACAACATAAGCCATAAAATTTTAATTTCAAAATACACTTAAAGTTTAACTTAAGGTTAACTTGACCATTATGGATCATCTACTCCAAACTCTAATGGTTTTGCACGTTCTTCAACATTCAATACGACAATCCAAAGCATCCCTCTACAAGTGCCTGCATTTAATATAAACACTCGATAAACTTATAACTTCAAAGTCAAAAGTTTTGTACTTACATTAATGACTTGCAACTCAATTTCAGTTTTAACTCCGCAAGCATTCAGTTTTCATAGTAACTGGGCAAGCAACTCGGCAAGCAACTTAGTTTTTAGTTTTAACTGAGTTGCAAGAAACTCGGTTCTAAAATTGAGTTGCGCAACCCAATTTTAACACTGAGCTGCTGCAACTCAGTGTAAAACTGAGTTGCAACTAAGTTGCTTGCAACTCGGTTTAAGAACTGAGTTACTTGCAACTTAGTTTTGACTGAGTTGGCCGCAACTCAGTTTTGGTTGAGTTGGTTGCAAACTAGATTTTAAACTGAGCTAAGTAAACTCATTTTTTTAACTGAGTTGGGAACTCGGTCAAAACTAAGTTGCACAACTCAGTTAAAGTCAGCTGCATAAAACCAAGTTGTGCAATTCATGTTTAAACTGAGTTGACAACTCAGTTTAGAGTTGTATGTGGACTTGCAATGACATTTTAAGGTTGGTTGGATTTAAATCTTGATGATATTATATAGGATAAATTTTGTATTTAGGCCAAATTTGTAAACAAATTACAAGAATAAGCCACATTGCAAACTATTTACAAAACTAGACCAGTTTTTGCCACGTTGGCACCACGTGTGCTGGCGGCATCTCAAATGCCGTCAGTACACGTGTATTGTGTAAAAGTACACTGGCGGCATTTGAGATGCCGCCAATATGCGGCATCTCAAATGTCGCCGGTATTTTATGCTTTATTAGGCAGCCACCTTTTTATGTTTGCCTTCTTCCAAAGTTTTCTTAGACCAATAAAAATCCTAAACTCAAAACTGTTAAAATATTTTCATATTGTAGTTTAATCTTGATTGGATTCTGCTACAGACGAGGAGCAACATCTAATTCATCCTCTTGAACAAGGAATTAGCTATAGCAGGTATGTTTTTTTGGAAACCCTAATTCAATTTTTTTCCTCGTTTGCTGTTTGGTAACAAATGATAATAGGTAACTAGTTGACTGAATAAATTGTAGAATGGCTCCCAACTATGTACCAACGATCTGTTATTTTGATGGCGAATTGATTGTTGATGAACTTAATTATGGAAAATATGTTGATAGTTCGTGTAAGCCAGCTAAAGTGTTGAAAGGTTGTAATTTGGTGCAGCTGAAAGAATTGATTTATAAAGCTACCAAGATAAAATCTGAAGAATTTGACATAGAGTTAGTGTGTAACTGGCCGACAGACTCAGGATCGAAAGCCATTGAAATAGCCGATGATGATGATGTGGAGCTAATGCTTTCAGCGACATCGAAATCAATTGAGCTGTTTGTTGGGAAAATTAGGCGCTTGCAAGTGAAGAACCCGTATGAGAATAAGAAGTTAACAGTGTTATTGAGGAGCACCGAAGAACGGTTGAGGTAGTAAGTATCAATCGTGGAAACGCGTCCCTGAGTTTCATTAATCCGACTATGACAGCGATGTACGGTCAACAACAAGGCCTATATGGATATCCTCCGTGTATGACCTATCCATAGGGCGTTCAGTATACGTACCCCTATCCAAGTCAAGGCAGCTTTACGCATTTGCTCAGAAGGTGAAACATTTATTTTTGAAATTTAGGTCGTATTAATTTGATAGTTGTGCGCTACTTAACAATTTTTTTGCTGTATATGCAGTTATCTTCCTTGTTGACCAACACCGCCTAGTCCTGCTGGACCATCACACTGCCATATATCTCAATTTATGTATCCAACTCCTGAGTTATTTGATCTTAGTCAAAGG
This sequence comes from Allium fistulosum, assembly GCA_030737815.1. Taxonomy (NCBI): domain Eukaryota; kingdom Viridiplantae; phylum Streptophyta; class Magnoliopsida; order Asparagales; family Amaryllidaceae; genus Allium; species Allium fistulosum. Next base: position 268,033,517 of record CM060903.1, read on the forward strand.
TATGTATCATGAAGAATCAAAATTTGATAGGTAGTAATTACGGTACTGGTTTTAAAGTAATACGTATGTTTGAATAGTAGATTCCCCGCACACGATATTGCTATGCAATCTAATGTTGATTTGGAGAATGTAAACGTAAATGCAAACAACGAAGATGTTGATACTGAGATGGACGGGGATGAAGGCGAAGATGTCAATGACGAACCCCCTATAAATAATATGGATTTAGTGAACATGGTGGAGAACGACATGTCGTGGATAGGTAGTATGCAAGTGAACAAAGATCCTTTAAACTATGATTTTCCGGTTGAAGACAATATTTCCGAAGACAGTGATGAGGTGGAAATGGAAGTTCCTTTGGATGATGATTTGTGCAATGCACAAATTATGGCAAGGTCAATCGTTGCAAATCTTGAGTTCAACAATGAGTTGTTTTCAACCGTAAGCGTTCAGAATGGATTTAAAGTTGGTTAGATTTTCGAGACGAAAGCTAAGTTGTTACAACAGTTGAGCGAATGGTCGATTTTGCATGCCGTTTCTTTTAAAGCAATAAAATCAAATAAAACCAAATACACCGCCATTTGTAATATAGATGCAAACTGTCCATGGAGAATTCATGCTATTGTCCCAAAAAAATCAGAGCAGATATGGTGGATTGTAAGGAAATATCCTAGCGAACACAATTGTGTTAACCCAACGGTGAATTCCACTCACAAGCAGGCGACGTCCAACTTTGTAGTGACAAAAATATTACCTTTTGTGAAAGCCGATCAGAACATTACAGCCGGGACGGTACAAGTTTTGATGGAAGAATAGTTGTTCGTGAAAATTAGTTATATGAAGGCTTGGAGAGCTTTGAGTAAGGCGGTGGAAAGAATTTATGGTGATTGGGCGGAGTCATATAGCAGTCTAAGGCAATATTTTGTTGAAATAACTAGATCGAACCCTGGAAGTGTCGAACATGTTACGACCGATGATTATGGAGTCTTCGATCGAGGTTTTTGGGCCTTTGGACCTTGTATTGAAGGATTTGTTCATTGTCGTTCGTTGTTATGTATTGACGGGACACATTTGTACGGGAAATATAAAGGAACGCTACTTGTGGCCACTGCCGTTGATGCGGATGATCACCTATACTCTTTAGCGTATGCAATTGTAGAGTCTGACTCCGGGGATAGTTGGGGGTGGTTTTTTGCTTGCATGCGGCGGTTCATTCACAGTGTTAACAATCGACGAATTACCTTCATTTCGGATCGAATGAAAGAAATATCATCAGCCTTGGAATAGAAATGGTGTTTGCCACATAAACATAGATTTTGTGCTAGACATCTTAAAGCTAATTTTCAAGCTGCAGGGTTTAGAGAAAAACGATTAACCGGACTTTTTTATGCTGCAGCTTGCGCTGCGAAAGAAGCCGAGTACATCAGAATACGTGAAGAAATCAAAACTATAAGCATCAGGGCTCACAATTGGATAGAAAGGAGTTTGGGAGCGCACGAGGAGAATTGGGCATTGTGTAAAGATGATGGCGGTTGATTTCATGTCATGACCACTAACTGCGTAGAAAGTTTCAACGGTGTTCTTAAAGGAGCTAGGTCTTTACCTGTCAAAGCTATAGTTGCACGCACCTTTTTCAGGTCGGTTGATTATTTTTTTCAACGAAGAGAAGTGACAGCAAAACTGCCTTCCCGTCTTACTCCGAAGTGGGAAGCCAAGATTGCCGAAAGAGCTAATGAAGCTAGGCATACAAGAATAATTCGATTTAGTCAATCTGAGTGGCAAGTTGTGCACTATTTCAGTGACGAGTTCAAAGTACTAATCAACGGTAACAGTTGCTCTTGTATGTGCAACATCCCTATTTTAGAGCACCTACCGTGTATGCATGTTATAGCCGCTTGCTCAACGGTTTCCAATGGAGCAAATAGAGCCCATCACGACTTCGCCTCAACATGGTATTCCATAGCGAAATACCTGGTAGCTTACACCCCCGAGTTTCACCCGGTACGAGATAAACGCTATTGGAGTTCAAGTGACAGTCAATTGGTCCTACCTCCGGTAGATAAAAGACAACTAGGACGCCCACGTTCAACTAGAATTAAAGGTACAATGGACAAGATGCAGACCCCTAAAGGAAATAGGTGCAGCAAATGTGGTGTTCTTGGTCATAAAAAAAATCATTGCAATACAGAAACTTAATGTTTTTGTTTTATTTTGTTTATAATCCTAATTCGAATGCATTCTAGTTTGTCCGAGAACAATTGTTTATGTAATATGATGTTGTACGCAAAGTTTATTCAACACTTATTTATTTTGTCGTTAACATTCTAACGTAGAGTGTATTCAAAGTTTATTGTGGACTTAATCACAAATTTGAATACATTGGTGAGTAATTAACAGTGCGACATTTCTAATGCCGCTTATGTGCAGCATTTGAAATGCCGCATGGGGCAACATTTGAAATGACGCTGTGGGCGTCATTTGAGATGCCACACCTTGGCGGCATTTGAAAAGTCGCTCTGTTACCTATATTTTTGCTAAGTTTTTGCAACTACCCCACCCACACCCTAACGTTACCAAATTTATTTCATCAAAAGCTCTAGGTTTCATATTGCTATACTATTCTCGTTCAATTTCAACGATTTGCAACTACCTCTCCCCATATTTCAATTCAACATTGCCGCGTCAAAGGTAAGTATTGTACTTTTCTCGTTCATTTTCAACAATTATTTTCTCGATGTATTATTCGATTGTATTCATAGGTGTATAATGGACAATTGGGAAATTGATGACGTAACAATGATAAAGATGTACGATGAATTCGAACAAAATAGAGGAAAGGGGATTTCAAAGTGGCGCCGACCTTGAAGTTGATTTTGTACCAGAGACATAATTCGAAGAAGAACCCCCGGTTGTGGATAGTGGAACATCACATGGAGAAGCCGCGGTTGATAGACCAGTCCAACAATCGCTCCATGCATGTCTTTTAGGTGTCCTTAGTCAGCAAAATCATGCAAGCTCAAGCTTCCATGCTACATGTGCAGTTTGTGACTGTGGAGAGGAATGCGAAGTAGTCGTTTGCAGAAATGATAGGAACGCTGGACGCCGTTTCTACCGCTGCGCTGGATACAACGATCACAAAATTCGGACGCATCAGGTTGAATGCTGCAATTTTTTTAAGTGGCTCGATCCATCACTGTGTCCTAGAGGGGTGGAACATGCTTTAGAGATGCAAGCGGAGGTTAGTCATTTGGAAAAGTTGAACCTTGAATACCGAAACGAATTGTTGGTTAACGAGTATAAGTATTCAGCGTTATGGCCACATAGATCGTTGAAGGATAATTGAAATGTAACGTAATGATATTAGAAACTTCTTGCATGATGAATAATATCTGAAACAATTGCGCAAACTTATTGAAGCATTATTCGAAATAATATTTATATGTTCAAAGTATGTTATGCCTGGTTGAACTCTATTGTTTTGAAAAGTCAGTCTACATGCTTGCCAAACCTACAGCAGATGAACACCACACTGTGGTATCTGAAATGACTCCCGAGAAAACCAGACCGCGGCATCTGAAATGCCGCAGGTATCGACATTTCAAATGCCGCCCCATGCGGCATTTCAAATGTAAACAAATTTTCCAACACCAATGTAAACAAATTTTTGAACATTGACTACTACAAATTTCCGAGCTCATGACTACATTCAGCATCAACAAATACAACTCTACAATCAATAATATTCACACCAACATCGAAATACTAGAGTCACTTCTAAGATCACAGCGACAAACAATAGTCTACATTAGTTAACAACCAAACATCCCAAACGAACAAATAGAAACCATAATCAATATTAATACGTACCACATTCCATTCTAGTGGAGCTCGTGGAGTGTAAGGTGCCACCTCTTGCTCGGGTTCTTCCGCTCGTCTTCGTAGCACATAACGACGAGTGATATTCCAATACCAACTAAGATACTCCTCATCGGTCAGAGTGACTTCGTGCTCGTCTTCCCTAGCTATGAAACGGTTGTTCCATAACTCAATCATCGTTTCAAACTCATCTTCGCCGTATGGAAGCGTGTAATATGGAGCAGGATACGGTAGGTGCTATCGAAGACCAAACTGTCTCATGACTCTGTCTGGCAGATGGTATGCTAAATCTCCGAAACAAAAAATCATAAGTCTTACCCGCCATAACGGCTTGTCCACTGTACAAAGAGCCGGAAGAGCCTGAAGGTTTGCCTCAAAATACGGATTCCATGTTACTGCATTGTAATCTGAGACATCAAACTCGTTCCGGTAGAAGGCTAGATTGTGTCTGGGGCTATGCAGTTAATGCCCCGCTATTACCCCGCTATAACCCTGCTATATCTCATAGCGGATTTCTACCACTATGATTTTTCCATATAGCCCCAAATATAGCCTTTCCGCTTTAAATACGGCTATTTTCGCTATATCCCGTTATTCCCGCTATATTTCGCTATTCCGGCTATATCTTCTTTAAAAAAATGGATTGAAAAATGACATTTATACATTATAAAATTGTGAAATTAATTTATTAAATTGAATTTTTAATATATTTTTAGAAATGAAAATACTCTAATATTCTACTAATTTCAATTATTTTATATAACAGTTTTATGTTTATTTACAGTATATTCGCACATGTTTTTATTTAAAAGTATTTATGTATTAATTATAATTCAATTGAACGTTAATTTTTCATTTAATTACCATCTATATATTTGTAAAAACATTAAGTACGAGTTTTATATGCTATTTTAGAGTCATCTGCTATATCCCGCTATATCCTCGTTGTATCTCCGCTATGACTTTTTACATCCCCACCGCATTGAACCTGCCGAGCGCTTTAACTGCATAGGTCTGGGGGTCACTTTTGTATTCTTCGGGCCAATCCACCTGTAATAGCAACATGTTATACGAAGTATTCAAATTTACTGTGTCGATACAACAACACTAACAACACTGTTTTACCTCGCTCCATATGGCTTTGAATTGTCAATTATTTGCGTCTTAATAGAAATACGACCAACCGGAAGGTAGGTCCATGACCAAAGCTGCAAGTGCGAAACTTAATTTTAGTTACGATTTTACGACAAACTCAAATATGCAACAACGAAAGACAATGTCCATACCTGAAGTAGAGTCATACAACCTCCGGCGGACCGTTGTTCGACCAAAGCAACTCTCGTAAGCTCCGTATAGGTGAAAGCTAGCACCGCACTACCCCATGAGTATTGCCGACATGAATCGAAGTCTTCTAACAATGGAAGCCATTGAAGGGCCACTCTTGTCTTCGATCGATCGCAAAAAAGATGTTGCGTGATGATGTGCAACATAATAGCGCGGGCACGCTGGGCAATCTGCAAAGGAGAGGCACGATGGAGAATATCACCGACCAACTGCTCCCTAAACCACGTGGCCACTATCGACTCATTTCCCCACCTCACGTCTTCTGGAGGAGCCAATCCGAGCAAGGGCTCACACAGTTCCATACAATTCCTTGGAAAATCCAGTTTCAGGATGGGATCCCCGTTAGTCGGCAATCCGAGCAATACAGCTACGTCTTTCAAAGTGATTGTCATCTCGCCTACTCTAAGATGAAATGTAGACGTCTCTGGTCGCCATCTATCGATCAAAGTCGTCAAAAGATTCCGGTCGAGCTGTGTATATCCCAACTTATTGACAACACCAAATCCAGCTCTGTCTAACAGTTCCAACATGCCTGGATGCGCTGGTGTGACGAGCTTTAAAGTGGATGAATGGTCAATGAAGCCGTCCGGCTCAACCCCTTGTCGATAAATAATAACAAATGAAAGCAATTATGGTAATTATCAACACTTTGCAGAAGTAATGAAAAATTATATGACCTTGTACCTCCATCATATCGATGTTGTTTGAGCGGTGTTGAGGTTGGAGGTAAAGCACACTAGGATCGATCGGTCCGGGCGCCATTTCATCATATTCTACCACAATGACATTACATAATCATAGTCAACTTCATTGGGTAGACAACCATAGATTTGCAATTATACAACTTCATTGGACACAATAACAAAACAATTAAACATGTGCTCTAGGTGACTACTCAACTTCATTGTACTATACAACCATAGATTTGCAATTATAGAACAATTTTAGCCTTAAACCCTAAATTGAAAAAATGACAATTAGAGACAAAATCGATAGGTTTCATACCTATAGGATGTGCTTGAGATGATGATGAAGCCATAGTTCAAATTCTACCTAGATTTAGGTAGTTTTTTTATTTGAAAATTTGATTTTTGTTGAATTGGGGGGGGGGGTTGGGTTTTTTGTGAAGAGAGATTGAGAGAAGGGAGAGTGAGAGAGTATGGATGGAATGGGCTACAAATTTACAGAGAGCAAAAAAATAGGCGGCATTTGAGATGCCGCATACTGGCGGCATCTCAAATGCCACCAGTGTATTTTTGCTCAATACATGTGTACTGGCGACATTTGAGATGCCGCCAGCACACGTGGCATCCAACGTGGTGAAAACTGGTTTAGTTTTGTAAATAGTTTGCAATGTGGTCTATTCTTGTAATTTGTTTACAAATTGGCCTAAATACAAAATTTATCCTATTATATATTTACAAGCTAGGTATCATGTTGCATGTAATGAGCGGTTGGCTGCTATTAGAGAAGAGACTCTAAACTGCAAACAATATGTATATGATGAATATAATCAAGCACCTAATATTCACAATATGTCAATTATCAAATAAATCTAACATGAATACAATCAAGAAAGATTTTAAACTTACCTATTAACTATGAGGTAAGCCAAAAGTAGAGTTTTGAAAGGTGGTAAAATCTTTTAGGAGCTATGTATGTGATGTTCTGTACTAAATAAAAAATCAAACAATGAGCAGCTGAATTACAAACAGTATAATCACTTATGAACATCGTAGATGCCATTATTGAAATCTTAGGCTTTAAAGACATTATAAATGAATATTATAAAAGGTTTAGAATTTGTATTTATGAGTATTATAAAAGATTTAACAATTCCATATGAACACCGTAGAATCCATTATTGAAATCTTAAGCTTTAAATAGTATAAGCTAAACTACAAACAGTCTAATATCTACTATTCTACCGGTTCATGTATTTTACTTTTAAATAACCTAAAACATTATAGAAGGTTTAGAATTTGTATTTATGAATGTATGTATTCGTGGAACAAGGAATGGTTGTCAACTCCCTGGAACTGAAAGATGATGTAAGAAAAGTCCCTCCCGAATAAGTTATGAAAATTAGGTCCCTATTTTTAGATTTTGGCTAATTTATACCGCTTTTGCCCCTGAAAAGGATGCTAAGTCGATTTTCTGAAAGAGGAGGGTTTGGTAAAAAAAATAGGGACCTAATTTACATGGGTTTATGAGTAGGGACTTTTTGTGTAAGAGCTTTGAAAATAGGGACCTTTGGTCCAAATCCCCTTTGTGGAAAAGGCAATGAGATTGGAGTTATTATTTGTTTGCACTACCAATGGTATTTAAGGAAAATTTACATATTTGTGTAACCTTAAAATAATATTGGCAGTTTATATATTTGCAGTTCATTTGTATCTGTGAATGATGCTGCGGTTTTTATTGCTTTAGCTCACCACTCGACGTTTTGACGACTTAAATGTTCATAAGTTGCAGTAAATATTCAACGAGTTATTATATTTAGAGGGATTATTTCTTAGAGACCTTAGGTACTATTAATTATACATATTCTAGTTTAACAAGTAATTCGATAATAAATTAATGGTGGTTTATGTTAAACTTTGTAGTTATTGTTTTATATGATAATTCATGCATTTTGTTTTATTCTACATTAATTATGTTTATTCTATCTTATATTAGTCTTATATACTAATGAGCAGTCCATAATGTGAAGGAATGAGAACATAAAAGTTTATCATTTTGTAATATTTGAGAAAACTCGAGATACTATGTAGATAAAATGCAGAAGTTCAACAAACTAGATTTGGTGTGGAAGCCAGCTATAGTGAACTCATTACTGCTATGTTTGAAATTCATATAATAATGAGTAAATCATTGTAAAAGGGTTTGGATGTATGAATATAACTTTTATATATATTTGTTTTACTAAACATCTATAACTTTAAGCTCTTGGTATAACTACATGTTTCAAAGTGTGTTGTGTACTTATTCTTTTATCATAAATGTGATGTTTATGAATTAACAAGCATTTTGCTTCAATGTTAACGTAGGCTCACTTTCTCAGTAAATAAAGGATGCGCAATGTGTGTACTTATATTAAATAATAGAAGAATTTCCAATTACCTTCTTATTAGTTCTACAAATTTTCCCTTTCTTAATTCTCTCATGATATTTTAATTTAAAATCCTTATTTATAATTTTCACAATAATTCATAATGTTTTAGTCTCATTAACCATTCAAACAATCAAATATCTAGGTTTTATATTCTATTGCAGATGCATATGAGCAAATTTGAACATTATGCCCAATTGCGATGAGATTGAGCTCACGTTCAGTTGCAATACATGTGTAAACTTTAAATAAGGTTTCATTCTGCATGTTTGAAGTAATCTAAGGTCTAATACATAGGAATTATCAGGACCGGTCCCAAGTATTGGGTTGCTCGAGTCGACTACATTATTTATTTCCTTTTGTCAAAAAAAACAATTCAAAATTTATTTATAATTTGTTATTTGTTGCCTTTTGTTTACTTATAGAGTTTATTATTTCAGTTAACACTTATATTATATGCATAAGTTATATGTATTTTAATTACTTAATCAAATAATTTGGTAAATCAATTAATTCAAGATTTCATAAAATCTTAAATACTAATTCAAAGCAATTTTAAATTAATATGTTCAATTATAGCATTTATAATTATTTGTACACACACAGATATATGTGTGTGTGTGTGTGTGTATATATATATATATTACAACATTTATAATCTATATATGTTTTAACAATTATGATTTTATCATACATATATTCATAGGTCTAATTTATTTATAACCATTTATAATGTAGTTAACTTACATGCTATATATGTCTTATTAATTAAAAAAAATTCAATTAATCCTTGATTATTATTTTAATTAACAAACTAATTAAATTTCATTTTGAATTTGAACTTTCAAATTATTTTCTTAAACACATTAAAGAAATATCATACAACAATAATATTTATAGTAATATGTATAAGTCTTTTAATTAATCGACAATTTAATTAAACTTTATTTTAAAATTCAAAAATTCAAATTCAAAATTTAAATTCAAATTCAAAATTTCCCAAAACAATTTTGGAAATTTATATGTTATAACAATTACAAAACACATTTAAAATTTGAACTATTTTAAAATATTGTACATACTTATGCTAGATATGTATATTGTAATCTTTACAACATACATGTTTAAAATTTGAATCTAACACTCTTTAAATTTAAGAAAATTCGTATTTTAATTAAACTTTTAAATTAAAAATATTTTATAATATACAAATACACTTATAAATAAATAAATAAATAAACACACTATCATAGGATATCAATGTTAGATATTATGCAGAGGGGGTTGAGATTGTATGAGCAAGTAAGTAAATAATTTTATAGCATATAAAGCTAAATTTAGTTCTTTTTCAACTTAAAACATATTAGCTACTACTTTCATTGGTAAACTGCAGTATATTTGGTGTGTAGCATGTAGTAAAGACTTTATGAGCAACAAACAGTTATACTTAACTACAGATTGGAAATTCACTAGAATATTACCTAATTTTTCTTCTTACGTAGTTGATGATTATGATACTAAAGGCCATTGTGCATTAAACAAAAACATGTAATTACACATAACCATAAACGATGTTTGCACTGAGTGCAACCAGGTTGCACTTGGAATAACAAACGGAATAACAAACAGAATCACAACGTTGTTGTGCACATAACAATTTCAAAAATGATTATCGTTGAATGGTAAAACAAAATGTTTTTGTGTAACTTCGTATTTTATGAAATATCATATTAAATTCTTTGAAAAATGAAATTTTTGGAATGGAATATTATTTTAACTACAAATTTATACAAAGAGATAAGAAAATTAGTTTAAATACGTATTGATGTATGTGTGTATAAACTAAAAGGTATATTGTTTCACATTCATTACACTTATTGCAAACATAGTCATTTTTTCTAAATTAAAATTTTAATTGTTTCAAATCAATTTTATTTTTATTAAATAAAAAGGCAAAATGTTTGCTTTGAGATAATGAATAGCTTTATTTTATTTTTTAGAACTAATTAAAAAATTCTATATAATTTAAAGATTTAATATAAGAAAACATAAGGAATTTATTATCGCTGTGACTATTTTTTCGATAATAACATGGTATTATAGCTATGATGAATTCAATTAGATTGCTAAATTAGCAAAGTGAGCTAATTATCGAAGGTCAATGTGAGTAGCCGCTTGAAGAAGATGATTATCGCTAGAGAAGATGGTCATGATTATCGCCTCGAGATGTAAGTTGCCACAACGATTGCCACCTAGAGATGCAAGTTGTCGTACATTAATGAACGATTTGGTTTAGCCATGAAACCCTAGATGAGTAGCCCAGAGATGAATGATTAGTCTTCGCCTAGATGAATCATTCGTCGCCGTCGGGACGAATGCTTTGTCGCTGCTTTGATGAACGATTATGCATTGGGATTGAGAGATGCCATGGACCTTAGATAGCAGATTTGATGAAATTCAATTATATGCGGCCAAGAGGATAGTGTTAGAAATGAATGTAAAATTTACAGGAATACCATGTTGATATTGATTATTTACATATTTACCCATTGTTGTAACACTTTTTTGTGTTTCAAATCTTGTATAGAAAATTATTTATTTTTACTAACACTTTTTAAAGTATCCAACACTTTTTAATCGTTGGTAACTTGTAACATTTATAAGTGTTATGAATTTAGAAATATAAAGTGTTGCAAAATCACTGATTTGGTGTAGTGACTAACCTCATACAATCGAGGACATGAATTCTCTATTGAATAGTGCTTTACTTCCAATGCTTTAACGCGAGCCCCGCTATAGTCGCTTGATGGATCGTCTTGTTATGATTTCACTATAATCAAAGTGTAGTATTCAAATTGAAGTTCCATAGTACTCTTAAGTCGAATGAACTGTGTAACATTGTTACACTAAGATTTTATGTTTATCTATTTGTTATCAACCAACAAGAAAATCTCGGACGGGTCTTTCCATAGTTATCTAATAACTAAAGTACGTAATCCCTTAGTGTCTCCAACAATCATACATTATCCAATATTTGGAGAGCGTTACGTGATCTGGTCTCAATAGATGAATCGATATCATTTTCTCGAAACATCTTGATTTGGAATATTTAAAACAAAATATCATTTTATTTTATGATTAGTTACTCATGATTGCAGCTATTTGCAACTATAATCACGTAACATTTTACTTAAGGATTTTCTTATTATATACTTCAAATTTATAACTTAATTAATTATATCACAATATAACAAAATATATAAAAGAAAACAAACACCGTTATTGCAAAAAAGATTGACTACAGAGTTTGTTATATGTAACAAATTATATAATTACCTCTGGGGCATACCACCTACTCTTTCAATCTTCCACTTGCATTTGGGGTCTGTTTATGGAATCTTAATTCCATTTCCCTGATTAGTTCAGAACCGGTTGAGCTAGTTCCTTAGTGAACGAATCTGCTATATTGTATTATTATCTACTTTGTACCCAACATCATTCCATCGTTGATAAATTGTCTTTATCATATGGAAATTTTGAAGTATGTGTTTAGATATTTTATGAGCCCTAATTTCTTTTATAACATGTATATCGATATTGTTTTAAGAAAACAATGTCATGGGATTCTCTTTGAAATCATCTCTAGCTCGCTTATAAATTTGTGCAATTATATATATATATATATATATATATATATATAAACACACACACACCGCATTCATTGCGACCCAATTCAAGACGATGTACTTAGGCTTTTGATTGAATCAACCACCACTACTTATTTGGAACGTTTCCAACACAAAGCTCCTTGATTAAGGTTGAACATGAATTTAGGATTGACATACTATATTCGATATCACTTATGAAGTTTGAGTCCAACACTTGTTCATAAGGAGTTTGTTTTTTCCATATTCCATAGTCTTTTGTCAATACCTGAGAATGCTCTTAACTAACATTTAATGATATTAAATCAGATTTGATATTCACTTAATGCATCTACTACGTAAGCGAAATATGATATTATAGAATCATAACCTATATGAAAATTCATATTGCCGATCCATAAGGAACCCTTCTCATATACTCCATATCAAACAATTAATATGGTGTTTATGTATATCGTTATGGGATAATCCCAACATCCTTTATACTAGTCATAAAAGATGTCATTTTCAAACCCTACATCGATATCCAAACTAAAATCAATTTTAACATGAGCACATTGTTAACAATCAACAATATGTTATCTTACTTATCGTTTAGAAATATCTTAGTACCCTTAATAGTCTTCCTTACAGATACATACTTCTTTAGTATTTTGAATGATAATCAAACTATTTGATTTCTCTGTCAGAATATTTTCTCAATTTCGATGTTTGTTGAATGATCTGGTCATATCAGTTCTTGTATCTTATCCAACATTTATAAACTCAGTATCGCTCTTAGTTACGTCATGACACTTTGGTTATCATGTGTAAACTTCCTATTATAAATCATTATTCGGGATTTCTATTCCAACCAAGATGTATCAAAATTAAAAGTCATATTGGACAGTAATTTTACGAGTATAATCTGAATTAAATTAAGGGCATTGATTGACGAATCTATTAAGCTAATTTCAATAATTGAAATTTATGAGGTTATTCTCATCAATGTTTCTTACTATATCCCTTTGGGTACAACTAATAAATCTTATTTTGGTAATATACTTGGAATCTATTCAGGATTTAAGCATCATGCATATGTTATAGTCTATACTCTCTAAGGCTTATTGGCAACTAAGGAAAATATTACTACTAACAATTCATTTCCCTGACATTGATATGAAACTCAAAGTTTCTCTTTAATGTGCAAGAATTTGTATTAGACAATCTACTGAGTTGTGTCTATTTTAGGCTTGGTTAATTTCTTTTTGGCTTATATAATCGGTTTCCATGTTATAGGGTTTGGATCATATCTAATACTTACATAAAGCTGATTCAATTTTAAGTTTACAAAACCTATTTTCATAACATAAATTAGTCAACCATTGTCGGTCGTTCCCAAACTCCTTTGGAGTGGTTCGCACAGGATCCCCACGATTAAATTTTACATAAAACCTCTCGACTCACACAACCTGTCAACTCTTTAACCTAGGACATGTAGAGGTTTCATGTTAATTCATATTTTATATGATTCATAAAAAATGCTTTAGATAAAATTAAATTTAAAATATGTACTTACACTTAAGCACATTTCCTTATAGAAAGAAGTTAATTTAGTATCACTCATCATCAATCGCACCTTGTCCAACAAAGTCGATACTCTTTATCGATACATCGTTATGTATAACAGATATGAGTGAATTTGAGATTGAATTTTATTTGTTTTTAGGAACTTTTGGAAGTTCTTCAAATATACCCACATATTCAATCAAATCGAATTGTTTTATTACCTTTGCATGTTATATTTTCTACTTTCGTTTTATATTATATGAACTTATCAAAAATTATTACTAGTGTATCAAATACAAATGTTCATGTCCATGATAGTTTATCGATGAATTTAATAAAGTAAGTGGATTTGTTTTGATATTATTTGACCTTTGATTCTATACATTTATATATATTAATCTGAAGAGTACATTAACTTTTTTGTCTCTTCCACCGAATGGTTGCTTAGCACTTAATCCTTGAGGTAGAATTCACCAGTATCATACTCGTGCATGTGTGCATTATATAACAAGCATAAAAATTACTCTCTCCAATTACTTACTTTTCAGTTGATACACTTGCTTTTACAGTTGATACATTGAAGCTAGTTGATAGCCATGTCTCTATTAATGGGTCACTCGAGTAGTTCTTTAGCCTTTTAGATTAGAAAAAATGAAGAACTCTTTAGCAATACTTAACATTGAATTAATCAAATCTTTAGGTATGCCATGATTATTTATCTGATAATGACAATAAACTTAGAGCATGCTTTGGAATATATATAACTTATATATGTATGTATAACCTGACAAAATCCATTTAAGTAAAGCTTGAATTAATCTCTGCAATTTATTTATTTTAGCTTCTTCTAGCTTTTCCCTTGTGGCTGTAACAAAGAAGGATTTTGTAACGACTTGTAATTTACGTATCGAAAGATCGTAAAATATTATATTTTCAAATTTTATTGGGTCTATGACGCTATAAATTTGAGTAATCTTGAGTAGTGACATTTTTTAACCTTAGAAATTTTGCTGAAAGATTTTACCCTGAAAACTTATGATGGCTATAACTTTTGATAGGAGCCGAAATAGAGTCCGGGACCATTTTCGTTAGAAATGTATGACTGTTTCTCTTTTCGTAGAATGGTCGTAATACATTTTTAGACCTACGATTTGGAAGATATGTCTGTTTGAAGTTAGAAAGTTTGTAGGATAGATTAGTGAATAATTTAATAAATTTTGGCGTAGACCTAATAGCCCATTTCAGGTTTAGGGTTAACAACGACTGTTATGGTCATTCCCAAATCACTTACATTCATCTCAAAATAGATCTAAACCTCAATTAAACTTCTCTTTAGCCAAAACTATCTCCGATCTCTTTCAAATTAAGCCAAATTCATATATTAAGGATAGATTAACAGAAGACTTCTAAATCAACATTTTTGAAGAAGAAATTTTGAGGCTTTGTCATCTATACTTGGATCTGCCTCATTTTACATGGAAATCTGTGATTTTTTTGTGTGTGTCTAGTGTGTGATTTAACATCATGTATGTAGCTATATGTTTTGAAATGTTTTTGGATCCAATTTAAAAGTCAAAATTATATTTTTATATTCTTTTAAAATCCAACCTGATGTAAAAACAAGATTCAAATGACTTACAGTGATTTAATCATGTTGCTTTGATGTGTGATTGCCTATATAGATGTTAGACTATGGTATTGATGCATTTTCGAATGACTTTCCATGGTTTGATGTATATTTGTATGTTTGGATGATTATTAGATGTTGTTTGTATATTTGAATGGTTATAAACGCTCATCGAAGCGAAATATATGTGATGATTGATTCTATGGTTTAGGGTCTCCATGTAGAAGGAGTAGCTGTGTACTCTCCAATTCGATACATAGAGGATGGAGGATCTGTAAATGTAACGACCCGTAAATTTTCGATAATTAAAATATAGTTAATTTAATAAGATTTTTGTGAATTTAATGTTGGGAGAAATAAAAATTTGTAATTATTAATGAAATAATAAATAGATGAAATGTAATAATGTTAATCTAAGTAATTATTAATAAATTGAATGAAATTCTAATCAATTGAAATGACTAAAATGTATGACTTGATTATAAAGTGAATGTAAGAAAACAAATATAAATATTGAATCAATTAATGAAATAATATATAATTAATGATGATTGAATAAAATCCGTGTTATGTAAGAAATGGTAACATTTGTTTGTAAATAATAAACTTGTAATGTGATTTAAAGTTAATGGTAACAATTATTATAAGTTACCAATTTAATTAGTCTATAAAATTTAATTGGAAATCAATTGAAATTAAATGTAAATCAAATGTTACATTAATGTGAGTTAAGGCAATAACTATAAATTGTAAATGTAATAAAATGAATAGAAATGTTAATTATATTCATAATGTAATAATTGATTAGTAGAATAGTGAAATCAAGATAAATAAATCATTTGGGATTTTAAATTTTAATTAATGTGTGAAATGGACCAAAATTCAATAAAATGGAAATATAATAGTTAGTACAAATAAAAGATGGAAATTGCAGTATATTAATGTAATGAAATGTAAAACAAATGTTAACTATGTTATTAGGTTTATAATTGGTTGAATATAAAGGTTGAAATCAAATTAAAGCAATTTATTGAAATTAAGTTATAATTAAATTATAATTAAATTGGATTTAATTGCAAATTGAAATTTGAACACTGCAATCAGTGAAATTTTAAACACTGAATTGATATGTAAATTTTCTTTAAATTATTATAAATGTCCAAGCAATCAAAATGATGGAAATTGTTAGTTATTAACTTTAAAATAAAAAGGTGATTTAATTTATATAATTATTAATTTATTTAATTAATGTGAAAATAGCCATTTTGGCCACTGACTCGGATTTTGACGAAACTAGTTTCATCGGATCCGTAACGGTGAATTATTGTAGGATTTCAAGTTTCATAGCGATCAGACTTGTCGTTTGATCGTACGGACTCGAAAAGCCAGAAATCAATTTAATTGAAATCAATTTGAAATAAGCTGATTTCTACATAACTTCTTCATACGATGGAATTAGGACTTGAAACCTATTCTATTGAGTTTAAAAATATTGAAAACATCTATTTTGATATATGGGATGACCCATTTTCGTTTTGGAGTCAGAACGGGCTTCTAGGGTCGTTTATCATTCAACTTTCAAATCAATCTGGTCCATTCAATCTATTTTCAGCTTTGCCTATAAATAGCCCGTTATAAAACCTAGCTATTTCTTGTTTCCATTCGTCTGTACGTACATTTCCTTCTCAACTCCTCATTCCAATGGCAGACAAACCAAACAAATTCCAAATTCAAATCAAAAATTCAAACTCCTCCAACCCAAACAAATTATATATCAATTCGAAGCTCTCGAGGAGCGCAAGTCAAATCTATAGTTTGTTTTCCGATCTGGGTTCTCGAGTGACCAGAATTGGGAGATTTACTCTCGGCCGTTCATTGCGCGTTGATCAACTTTGACCGATCATCAAATTGACTGGGGTTGTGTAGAGATTGCCGAGGGGAGCGCATCAGTGGTGTTCGCTTGGAGGTATGAAGTTGGATCGAGGGGAATAATTGATTAGGGTTTCGTATTTATAGGCGGCGACTGCTCGTTTTCGAGCACTGTTCAACGATGTCAGGGTCGCGTAGGCGACGTTGGTCATGGAGAGGTCAAGGCGGCCTCTGGCGTGGGTGATGTGTCGCGATCAACGGCAATCGAGGCGGCCTTCAGCACTTAATCCTTGAGGTAGAATTCACCAGTATCATACTCGTGCATGTGTGCATTATATAACAAGCATAAAAATTACTCTCTCCAATTACTTACTTTTCAGTTGATACGTTGAAGCTAGTTGATAGCCATGTCTCTATTAATGGGTCACTCGAGTAGTTCTTTAGCCTTTCAGATTAGAAAAAATGAAGAACTCTTTAGCAATACTTAACATTGAATTAATCAAATCTTTAGGTATGCCATGATTATTTATCTGATAATGACAATAAACTTAGAGCATGCTTTGGAATATATATAACTTATATATGTATGTATAACCTGACAAAATCCACTTAAGTAAAGCTTGAATTAATATCTGCAATTTATTTATTTTAGCTTCTTTTAGCTTTTCCCTTGTGGCTGTAACAAAGAAGGATTTTGTAACGACTTGTAATTTACGTATCAAAAGATCGTAAAATATTTTTTTTTCAAATTTTATTGGGTCTATGACGCTATAAATTTGAGTAATCTTGAGTAGTGACATTTTTTAACCTTAGAAATTTTGCTGAAAGATTTTACCCTGAAAACTTATGATGGCTATAACTTTTGATATGAGCCAAATTAGATTCTGGGACCATTTTCGTTAGAAATGTATGACCGTTTCTCTTTTCGTAGAATGGTCGTAATACATTTTTGGACCTACGATTTGGAAGATATGTCTGTTTGAATTTAGAAAGTTTGTATGATAGATTAGTGAATAATTTGCTACATTTTGGCGTAGACCTAATAGCCTATTCGGGTTTAGGGTTAACAGCGGCTGTTATGGTCATTCCCAAATTACTTACATTCATCTCAAAATAGATCAAAACCTCAATTAAACTTCTCTTTAGCCAAAACTATCTCCGATCTCTTTCAAATTAAGCCAAATTCATATATTAAGGTTAATTAACAGAAGACTTCTAAATCAACATTTTTGAAGAAGAAATTTTGAGGCTTTGTCATCTATACTTGGATCTGCCTCATTTTACATGCAAATCTGTGATTTTTTGTGTGTCTAGTGTGTGATTTAACATCATGTATGTAGCTATATGTTTTGAAATGTTTTTGGATCCAATTTAAAAGTCAAAATTATATTTTTATGTTCTTTTAAAATCCAACCTGATGTAAAACCAAGATTCAAATGACTTACAGTGATTTAATCATGTTGCTTTGATGTGTGATTGCCTATATAGATGTTAGACCATGGTATTGATGCATTTTCGTATGACTTTCCATGGTTTGATGTATATTTGTATGTTTGGATGATTATTAGATGTTGTTTGTATATTTGAATGGTTATAAATGCTCATCGAAGTGAAATATAGGTGATGAATGATTCTATGGTTTAGGGTCTCCATGTAGAAGGAGTAGCTGTGTACTCTCCAATTTGATACATAGAGGATGGAGGATCTGTAAATGTAACGACCCGTAAATTTTCGATAATTAAAATATAGTTAATTTTAATAAGATTTTTGTGAATTTAATGTTGGGAGAAATAAAAATTTGTAATTATTAATGAAATAATAAATAGATGAAAAGTAATAATGTTATTCTAAGTAACTATTAATAAATTGAATGAAATTCCAATCAATTGAAATGACTAAAATGTATGACTTGGTTATAAAGTGAATGTAAGAAAACAAATATAAATATTGAATCAATTAATGAAATAATATATAATTAATGATGATTGAATAAAATCCGTGTTATGTAAGAAATGGTAACATTTGTTTGTAAATAATAATCTTGTAATGTGATTTAAAGTTAATGGTAACAATTATTATAAGTTACCAATTTAATTAGTCTATAAAATTTAATTGGAAATCAATTGAAATTAAATGTAAATCAAATGTTACATTAATGTGAGTTAAGGCAATAACTGTAAATTTTAAATGTAATAAAATGAATAGAAATGTTAATTATATTCATAATGTAATAATTGATTAGTAGAATAGTGAAATCAAGATAAATAAATCATTTGGGATTTTAAATTTTAATTAATGTGTGAAATGGACCAAAATTCAATAAAATGGAAATATAATAGTTAATACAAATAAAAGATGGAAATTGCAGTATATTAATGTAATGAAATGTAAAACAAATGTTAACTATGTTATTAGGTTTATAATTGGTTGAATATAAAGGTTGAAATCAAATTAAAGCAATTTATTGAAATTAAATTATAATTAAATTGGATTTAATTGCAAATTGAAATTTGAACACTGCAATCAGTGAAATTTTAAACACTGAATTGATATGTAAATTTTCTTTAAATTATTATAAATGTCCAAGCAATCAAA
Source organism: Allium fistulosum (assembly GCA_030737815.1). Taxonomy (NCBI): domain Eukaryota; kingdom Viridiplantae; phylum Streptophyta; class Magnoliopsida; order Asparagales; family Amaryllidaceae; genus Allium; species Allium fistulosum. The sequence continues at coordinate 268,053,153 of CM060903.1, forward strand.
ATGATGGAAATTGTTAGTTATTAACTTTAAAATAAAAAGGTGATTTAATTTATATAAATATTAATTTATTTAATTAATGTGAAAATAGCCATTTTGGCCACTGACTCGGATTTCGACGAAACCAGTTTCATCAGATCCGTAACGGTGAATTATTGTAGGATTTCAAGTTTCATAGCGATTGGAGTTGTCGTTTGATCGTACGGACTCGAAACGCCAGAAATCAATTTAATTGAAATCAATTGAAATCAATTTGAAATAAGCTGATTTCTACATAACTTCTTCATACGATGGAATTAGGACTTGAAACCTATTCTATTGAGTTGAAAAATATTGAAAACATCTATTTTGATATATGGGATGACCCATTTTCGTTTCGGAGTCAGAACGGGCTTTTAGGGTCGTTTATCATTCAACTTTCAAATCAATCTGGTCCATTCACTCTATTTTTCAGCTTTGCCTATAAATAGCCCGTTATAAACCCTAGCTACTTCTTGTTTCTATTTGTCTGTACGTACATTTCCTTCTCAACTCCTCATTCCAATGGTAGACAAACCAAACAAATTCCAAATTCAAATCAAAAATTCAAACTCCTCCAACCCAAACAAATTATATATCAATTCGAAGCTCTCGAGGAGTGCAAGTCAAATCTATAGTTTGTTTTCCGATCTGGGTTCCCGTGTGACCAGAATTGGGAGATTTACTCTCGGTCGTTCATTGCGCGTTGATCAACTTTGACCGATCGTCAAATTGACTGGGGTTGTGTAGAGATCGCCGAAGGGAGTGCATCAGTGGTGTTCGCCTGGAGATATGAAGTTGGATCGAGGGGAATAATTGATTAGGGTTTCGTATTTATAGGCGGCGACTGCTCGTTTTCGAGCATGGTTCAGCGATGTCAGGGTCGCATGGGCGAGGTTGGTCGTGGGGAGGTCACGGCGGCCTCTGGCATGAGGGATGTGTCGCGATCAACGGCAGTCGAGGCGGCCTTCAGCACTTAATCCTTGAGGTAGAATTCACCAGTATCATACTCGTGCATGTGTGCATTATATAACAAGCATAAAAATTACTCTCTCCAATTACTTACTTTTCAGTTGATACACTTGCTTTTACAGTTGATACGTTGAAGCTAGTTGATAGCAATGTCTCTATTATTGGGTCACTCGAGTAGTTCTTTAGCCTTTCAGATTAGAAAAAATGAAGAACTCTTTAGCAATACTTAACATTGAATTAATCAAATCTTTAGGTATGCCATGATTATTTATCTGATAATGACAATAAACTTAGAGCATGCTTTGGAATATATATAACTTATATATGTATGTATAACCTGACAAAATCCATTTAAGTAAAGCTTGAATTAATCTCTGCAATTTATTTATTTTAGCTTTTTCCTTGTGGCTGTAACAAAGAAGGATTTTGTAACGACTTGTAATTTACGTATCGAAAGATCGTAAAATATTATTTTTTCAAATTTTATTGGGTCTATGACGCTATAAATTTGAGTAATCTTGAGTAGTGACATTTTTTAACCTTAGAAATTTTGCTGAAAGATTTTACCCTGAAAACTTATGATGGCTATAACTTTTGATAGGAGCCGAAATAGAGTCCGGGACCATTTTCGTTAGAAATGTATGACTGTTTCTCTTTTCGTAGAATGGTCGTAATACATTTTTAGACCTACGATTTGGAAGATATGTCTGTTTGAATTTAGAAAGTTTGTAGGATAGATTAGTGAATAATTTGCTAAATTTTGGCGTAGACCTAATAGCCCATTTCGGGTTTAGGGTTAACAGCGGCTATTATGGTCATTCCCAAATCACTTACATTCATCTCAAAATAGATCTAAACCTCAATTAAACTTCTCTTTAGCCAAAACTATCTCCGATCTCTTTCAAATTAAGCCAAATTCATATATTAAGGATAGATTAACAGAAGACTTCTAAATCAACATTTTTGAAGAAGAAATTTTGAGGCTTTGTCATCTATACTTGGATCTGCCTGATTTTACATGCAAATCTATGATATTTTTTGTGTGTCTAGTGTGTGATTTAACATTATGTATGTAGCTATATGTTTTGAAATGTTTTTGGATCCAATTTAAAAGTCAAAATTATATATTTATGTTCTTTTGAAATCCAACCTGATGTAAAAAAAAGATTCAAATGACTTACAGTGATTTAATCATGTTGCTTTGATGTGTGATTGCCTATATAGATGTTAGACTGTGGTATTGATGCATTTTCGAATGACTTTCCATGGTTTGATGTATATTTGTATGTTTAGATGATTATTAGATGTTGTTTGTATATTTGAATGGTTATAAACGCTCATCGAAGCGAAATATAGGTGATGATTGATTCTATGGTTTAGGGTCTCCATGTAGAAGGAGTAGCTGTGTATTCTCCAATTCGATACATAGAGGATGGAGGATCTGTAAATGTAACGACCCGTAAATTTTCGATAATTAAAATATAGTTAATTTAATAAGATTTTTGTGAATTTAACGTTGGGAGAAATAAAAATTTGTAAATATTAATGAAATAATAAATAGATGAAATGTAATAATGTTATTCTAAGTAATTATTAACAAATTGAATGAAATTCCAATCAATTGAAATGACTAAAATGTATGACTTGGTTATAAAGTGAATGTAAGAAAACAAATATAAATATTGAATCAATTAATGAAATAATATATAATTAATGATGATTGAATAAAATCCGTGTTATGTAAGAAATGGTAACATTTGTTTGTAAATAATAAACTTGTATTGTGATTTAAAGTTAATGGTAACAATTATTATAAGTTACCAATTTAATTAGTCTATAAAATTTAATTGGAAATCAATTGAAATTAAATGTAAATCAAATGTTACATTAATGTGAGTTAAGGCAATAACTATAAATTGTAAATGTAATAAAATGAATAGAAATGTTAATTATATTCATAATGTAATAATTGATTAGTAGAATAGTGAAATCAAGATAAATAAATCATTTGGGATTTTAAATTTTAATTAATGTGTGAAATGGACCAAAATTCAATAAAATGGTAATATAATAGTTAATACAAATAAAAGATGGAAATTGCAGTATATTAATGTAATGAAATGTAAAACAAATGTTAACTATGTTATTAGGTTTATAATTGGTTGAATATAAAGGTTGAAATCAAATTAAAGCAATTTATTGAAATTAAATTAGTATTAAATTCGATTTAATTGCAAGTTGAAATTTGAACACTACAATCAGTGAAATTTTAAACACTGAATTGATACGTAAATTTTCTTTAAATTATTATAAATGTCCAAGCAATCAAAATGATGGAAATTATTAGTTATTAACTTTAAAATAAAAAGGTGATTTAATTTATATAATTATTAATTTATTTAATTAATGTGAAAATAGCCATTTTGGCCACTTACTCGGATTTCGATGAAACCACTTTCATCGGATCCGTAATAGTGAATTATTTTAGGATTTCAAGTTTCATAGCGATCAGACTTGTCGTTTGATCGTACGGACTCGAAACGCCAGAAATCAATTTAATTGTAATCAATTTTAAATAAGCTGATTTCTACATAACTTCTTCATACGATGGAATTAGGACTTGAAACCTATTCTATTGAGTTTAAAAATATTGCAAACATCTATTTTGATATATGGGATGACCCATTTTCGTTTCGGAGTCAGAACGGGCTTTTAGGGTCGTTTATCATTCAACTTTCAAATCAATCTGGTCCATTCACTCTATTTTTCAGCTTTGCCTATAAATAGCCCGTTATAAACCCAAGATACTTCTTGTTTCCATTTGTCTATACGTACATTTCCTTCTCAACTCCTCATTCCAATGGCAGACAAACCAAACAAATTCCAAATTCAAATCAAAAATTCAAACTCCTCCAACCCAAACAAATTATATATCAATTCGAAGCTCTCGAGGAGCGCAAGTCAAATCTATAGTTTGTTTTCCGATCTGGGTTCCCGTGTGACCAAAATTGGGAGATTTACTCTCGGCCATTCATTGCGCGTTGATCAACTTTGACCGATCGTCAAATTGACTGGGGTTGTGTAGAGATCGCCGAGGGGAGCGCATCAGTGGTGTTCGCTTGGAGGTATGAAGTTGGATCGAGGGGAATAATTGATTAGGGTTTCGTATTTATAGGCAGCGACTGCTCGTTTCGAGCACGGTTCAGCGATGTCAGGGTCGCGTGGGCGAGGTTGGTCGTGGGGAGGTCACGGCGGCCTCTAGCGTGGGTGATGTGTCGCGATCAACGGCAGTCGAGGCGGCCTTCAGCTTGAATTCGATGCGTTCATTCGTGCGCAAGGGTTTAGTTGCGTGATGGTTTCCGGACAGAGATGGTAACGTGGCTGCATCTTAGTGGTGTTTCTTTTTTTATTTTTATTTTTAAATTTTGATTTTCAAATCCAATCGTTCTAATTTGTATAACTTTCGCATACGAGGTCCGTTTTACGCGCGGTTTCTTACGTTGGGATCGTATTAGAATTCCGGACACTTTGACATTGGTTTGGACGAATTCTGAGACTGTTAAATTTTGAGCCCTAATTTGGATTTAAATTCGATTTAAATTCAAAGGTGAGTGTTTTGACCCACTCACAAATTTTGAAATTTCTTGTGTTTGTTAAATTAAATTTATGATGTGATTAGGAATTTAATTATGGTTGTTTGGTATTTTTAATTTGTTATTCTAGTTAATTTTAATTTAAATTAAATCATTATTTAATTTATTATTGAATTTAAATTGCTAGTCAAATACCTGTCATTGATTTATCAATTATCTATTGATATTTATTGATTGATTTGGATGATGATTGTGATGGATGTTGATTGTTGATATTGGATGAATGGATGTTGTATTTTATATCGTTATAAACTGCAAGTTCACTATGGGTTGAAATGGTACATACCCGAATGATCTATAGACTAGGTAAAAATCGTTATGGGTTGAAATGATAGACTCGAGCGATTTTATGGATTTTTATATTAATTCGGGATTGTGGTTTGAAATGATATATAACCGTAAAATTTTAAATTACGGATTGAAATGATAAATGTCCGTATCACTTGACCCTAGGGTAGAGAATTATATACGGACATCGGATTGGTTAAATTTATTTGTTTTAAAGCCTAAATTTTTTGAATCCTGATAAATTAGATTTTGAAATAAAAATTGATCTATATAAATTGAATTATTATCAAAATTCAATTTTTATGTTAAAACTGGAATTGGTTTATAGAAATTGTTAAAAGAATCTAATTGAAAATTTCAAAGTTGACTTTGGAATATAAGTGAAATTTATCATAATTGAATTATTTGAATTGTTTGAAATATAACTTTGTAATGTATTGAAATTGGAATAATTTAAATTGATATTTCAAACACGGATTGAAATCAATATAAAATTTAATAATTGTATTGAGAGTTTGAATTGGAAGTTTGAAATTGAGTTTTGGAATTTGAAATTAGTCCAAAGGTGTTGAACGGAAATAAGTAGTTAAATTGATATTAATTTCAAACTTATATTTTAATATAAACTGTTTTAAAAATATATTATTTTAAAGATTCTAAATTTTAAGATTTTCAAACTATTAAACTATTTTAACCTATATAACTATATTAAATCATTTAACCTATTTTAAACCATTCGATTTATTTTAAAACCAATTGACCCATTTTAACTTATTTTAAATCTAATTAATCTATATTTAAAGCTATTTAATCTATTTTAAATATATTTAATCTAATTTAAATATATTTAACTATCTTAAATCAATTAAACAGTATTTTTAATCTATAATTAAACTATATATTTATAACTATTTTAATTATTTATAACTATTTAAACTATTTTCTAAATTCTCAGACTAAGTAAAGTGGAAGTGCTTATATTCAAACTCATGGGTTTAAAGGAAATACGGTTAAATGATGTTGTAACCTAAGTTAGGATTTAAATGTTATAATCAATTGAATATGATGATTTTGAAGCAAGAATTTAACGAAATTGGAAATATGATGTTGAAAGAAATTATGATTTCGGAAACGATATGATTTCAAAGGTGAATATGATTTCAATGTGAATATAATTTCGAAAGTGATATGGTTGAGAATATGATATTTTGATATAAATTGTGAATTGACTTTTGAAATGTAAAAGAACCATCCGGTGTGAAATAAGCATTTGGTTGTTAAAGAGACCGGGATCGGATATTGTCATACTCTCTACCAATACCGAAAACCACTTTAACAACTGTGTACGTGGTGGAGATTCCAGAAATGAAGTAGGATGGTTTGGCGAACGATTTCTGTATGAGGTATGACGTGACCCTGACTCCCGTGAGTCAGCTTAGATGTGACTAAAATCAGGAGCCACGCCGGGCCAAGTGAGGTCATTCCTCCGATCGGGCACACTTCTTCAATACTATATTCTGACTTTGTGATTGATTTGGTGGCCACTCTTGATTTGATATGGGGGTGTGTTCCGAGGTGGGCAGTAGTAGATGCTATGCGTTACCACCAGTCCAGATATGCAAATGGTATATCTACCTTGGCATTTCCTCGTGTGCCGTGTTTACATGCCCTAGCACGCCTTCTACGAGTTTGTTTTGTACCATACCTATGGAGTGCCCTCTGTGCAAACCTCTTGGAGGAGCATACAGTATTGTATAGACTATGGGAATATATAAAATGTGTTAAGGGGGATATGGGTAACGCCTTAATGCTATTTTTATACTTTTACTTTACTGTAGACATATTATAATAGCGTATTATACTACATAGTAGATAGTTTAACGGATCCTTAGGAGATGTGAATCCCGAACATCTCTTAAGTTATTGCACTCACGTTAGACACTGGATAGGAGATGTCAAACCCCGTAAACATCTCCGATGATGTTTACACTCATATTGATCTACCGTTGATTTAACTTACATAAGATCTTTTAGTTCTGACTAGAGTGTTTTGTCTTTTCAATTCGCTCGGGTCAACCTAAGCATTTTAGGGTTGAAGACCTTATCTTTGGAGGACGAAGACGAAGATTTGTACTACTATTATTTATTTATTCCGCTGCATCATGTTGTTTTGCTGCATTTATTTATTCATGTTTATGTAACTCTAATATTTGTGTTGTAAAAGAATAATCAAATGGATTTATAAAACAGCTTCATTAACTGTTATTTGATTATTATATTTTGTCATTCCGCTGCAAGATTATGTATTTGTTTTATTTCTTTCTCCTTTTCTTATTCACCCCATAACAATCTGCCATTTTGAATGGTTTCAGTTTGGCATGTGTGTCTGCTTAAAACATCCAAAAAGGCAGGTCGTTACAGTAAACGTAGAATTGAATTTCGACGGATCAACTCTAGAGTGTTTGTGGTCCCATCGATGCACAAAGGATGCACGTGGGTCGAAGTAGTAAACATAGCGATGGAATCAGGGTGAAATCGAGGTGTTGGAAGTGCTACGAGATTTTCTTTTGGGTTCGGTGGCTGATTTGTTGGCGTCCAGTGATTGGCTTCGGGCTAGGAAAAAACTAACTTTGGGTCAATTGTTTTGATGGTGGAAAATCAGAGCAAATGTTGTCCGGTAGTTGCTTCGAGTTGGTGATGGTGGAGCATCAGACATGGCATATAGAGACTTTGGTTCTTTTTGTGTAGCCGACAAGGAAATTGGTTTGGGGGTGAAGTGCCGAGTAGGATTTGGGTTCAGAGTTTGCGCTTTGGTTCATACTAGCATTATTTCAGTCCAGTCATGTGTTGAGCCGGGCAGAGGAGGAGATGGAAATAGGGTGGTGGCTGATGACTTCGGGCTTGGCTTTATTGTACTTCGAGGCAGACCTAGGAAAACTTGGTGGTATTTAGGAGTTGGCTTGGATTAGAGGTGAACGACTCCTAGGCGACTCTTGATGACTTTGGGGTTTGAGTGAAAATGAATAAAGTGTAGTGACTTTGATGACTTGATATGGTGAGCGACTTTGGGATCTACTAATGGACCGAGCAAACAAGTTTTGTGTGATAGCTTATGGTGAAGAACAAGATGTTAATTTACTATCGGTACGTGTGCTAAGGGATCGATGGATAACTCCGAGGTTGTGATGCTAATTGTTGGGATAGGGTAGTTTGTGTGTACCCAAGGGTAATGTGTGTGTACCCAGGGTAGTCTATGTGTACCTTTGATATTGGACATCTATGTCTAGTCACTAGCCATTTATATGGGCATGACTTGAGCATTCGCGACGTTAAGTGGTCATTGACCATCTGTGTGGGTCATAAGGCTTATTGTATATCCAATGCACTTGAGTGAGAGATGCAAGGCTGTGCGAGGTAGTTATATTTGTTGTGTGCTTGATATGGATGTCATATTGTTGTTTTATATCCCTATACCATATATCATACATAGTATAGTACACGCTTATGTGTTAGTAGTTTATCATACACTATGTTCATGCGCTAACTTGTTGGATGTAAGGGCAGGTCGGGTATGGTTCTACATATCCTATCTCCTTATTACAGTATATAGTTTTACAGTATTTTTAGATAATGTATCGCTCATACCAGACTGTTATCTGACTTGTAATTTTATGATTTTCTTCTTATTATCTCAAATACTCTTAAATGAGAAGATTAGGGATAACAGGTATGGATAGCATATAGAGCCATATGAAGTACAAGTAGGAGGCTACACTTTCATACATCTATATTTTGGAGCTTTCTATCATTTTTTTAGTTGTGAAATAGTGTGAAGCTATGTTAGTATTGTATTATTTGAGAGATATTTATTAGAGTTTATTTGGAGATTTGAAATGTACAAACTTTATTAGTTTTGTTTTGTATAGTCTTGTGAACTTGTTTCACTATGGTGTTCTTATTATGGTTCATCTGACTATATTATTATCTCACATGTTTTATATCTATGTTAAAAATTATATTTTGTCCTATGTGCCATGAGTTATATGACAAGTTACCCTTGATTATCGTCCTACATCGACTGGGTACCATCATAGTGTAATCTATAGGCTATGTTGGGTACCAAAGGTGTAAGGCGGTCGTCATATTTGGTATCAGAGCTTAGGTTGCACAGTTGAACTAATGATGCTAGGATCCATCATAGATAAGGAGGAATTATCACCTTAGGTTGATCATTCAATATATGAGAGAGCGTACTTGTTGTATATATTGGTTTTCAAAACGATATGGTAGTATCTATAGTTATAAGCCACATTGCACACACGAGTACCATTGGCACAACTTTACTTTACGAGAGACTGATCATTCTGATTGCATATTAAGAATGAGTCGGCATACGGGAAATGTTACTAGAAACTCCATTTCTAGGGTTAAGGAGAGGGCAGGATTGGGGGATGCTGACCCTGATTTGACGAACATGTTCATCAAGATGGTGCAAAACATGGTTCAAATTGCCCAAGTTGCTCATAATGTTGGTGGTGATGGTTGTGCTCAAGTACAGGCACCCAGGTCGACTTTGCTAAGTTGAATAGAGATCATTCTACTTTGGGAGGTAAACCTTTCCTTGGAATTGAGTTAGTCATGGAAGTCTAAGATTGGATCAACCCATGTGAAAGGGTATTTGAGGACTTAGAATTGGAAGACATAATAAAGAGGAAGTTGGCCTATAGATGACTTCAGGGGCGAGAGATGGGTTGGTGGAATGCCTTCAAGATTACTACTCAAATTAGATTACTTGGGAGAAATTTAAAATGAGGTTTAAGGAGAAGTATATACCGACTGCTCGAAAGTTGGTATTATTTTGTAAGTTTGCTGATTTGAGGCAAGGCGATATGAGTGTCTTGAAGTATGTGGCCGAATACGATACGTTGTTGAATTACGGTCTATCTTTTATTAATATTCTACTAAAGAAGAGTGAGAAATTCATTATAGGTTTAGATGACCACTTAGAGGAGAAGTTGGTAGGACATACTGATGAGTCCTTTGAGAAACTTGTTGAAAAGGCTCTCCAACATGAGAGTATGTATCCTAAGTATAAGTCAACTATTTTTTCCAAAGATGAGCTGAAACCGCAAGCTGGTGGGGAAGGCAATAGGAAGTGGGACAACAACAAAAAGAAGCAGTTTTAGAAGGGTGGTCAGAAGAAGGGCAAATGGGGATCCCACTTGCTACAACCATGGAGAGTAGAGTCATCTTAGTAAGGGTTGTGGGAATGAGAAAAAGGGATGTTATATCTGCAATAAACCAGGGCATATGAAGAAGGACTTTCCCTTCACATTCCTCATGCTTTGAACGTTGTTCCTACTTCGTCAAGTGCTCCATCGGCGCAGGAAAAAGGGAAGAACATCACGATTCAGGGTATGCTTTTATTGTTGATATACGTATATGTGTTTTATTGGATATCAAGGCTTCACATTCCTTTATATCTAGCGACTTTGTGGATAGATCGAGATTGAGACTCGATTTAGTAGACATACCATTGGTTGTGTCAAAGTCGTGGGAGGTTTGACTAATTTGTGTACGGTCTATCGTGATGTAGTCTTATCGAGTCATAGATGTATTTGTTTGTGATTGTATTGTTTTGGGTTTTATATGGTTCGATATGATTTTGGAATGGATTGGATGAAGAAGTACGGAGTGGTGGTGGACTATGAGAGGCTATTGATGACGATAGGGTCCGATGATGGGCGGAGATTAGAGTTAGCCTGCCTACCCAACAACGAGGTGATGCTTAGCTTTCTATATTCGCTCGAGGTCTCACGTAACGAGTTTCCATCTTTGCCTATAGTTAGGGAGTATCCAGACATATTTGAGGAGGTAACCAAATTACTGCCATACAAAGAGATAGAGTTATTTATTGATTTGTGAAGGATATCAGGCTAGTAGTTATGTCATTAAACATATGACACCCAAAGTGCAAAAGGAACTATAGGTGCAAATGAATGACTTACTGATATGAGGGTACATTCGACGGAGTATATCTAAGTGTGGAGCACTTGTAGTATTCGCCAAAAAGGTGGATGGCTCTTGAGATTATCTGTGGATTATCGTGAGCTGAAAAGGTGATAAGAAAGAACAAGTATCCACTCCCATGGATTAATGACTTGTTCAACCAGCTCTACGGTGCTAGAGTATTTTCTTAGTTGGATTTGGTGATAGGGTTCCACTAACTAAGAGAGGCTAAGCAGAGTGTGCCAATTACAACGTTTCAAACACTATTTGGATTATAAGTGGTTCTTTATGCCATTCGGGCTAACCAACACACCAGCATAATTTTTGATCTTATGAACCGTGTCTTAAAAGATCAGTGAAATAAATTTGTACTTGTGTTCGTGGATGATATCCTTGTCCATTCGATTATGGAGGCAAAACACAAGGAGCACTTAAGGATTGTGACGGAGGTGTTGAGGAAGCACCGATAGAAGGCGAAGTTTTTATAGTGTCATGTTTTAGGAGAGAAGTGTGATTCTTAGGTCATATTGTTTCCAAGTAGGGTATTTATGTTGATCCTATGAAAGTTGTAGTGATTCAGGATTGGAACCAACCAAAGAATGCTACATATGTGAGAAGTTTTCTTGGACCGGCGGGATACTGTAGGCATTTTATTAAGGACTTCTCCAAGGTAGCACCACTATTTACCAATTTGACGAAGAAGAAATAGAATTTCGCTTGGGACACGAGCTAAGAGCACGCATTTATGAGTCTAAAGGAACGGTTAACGAGTGCACTGGTGTTAGTCATTCTGAGTGGGAATGAGGAGCTAACGGTATACACAGATCCCTATGGTACTGGATTAGGTGTGTTGTTGATATAGAGAGAAAAAGTTGTTGCATATGCTAGTCGACAGCTCAAATTCACGAGAGGAAGCTTGAATCATGATTTGGAATTGGCGGCGATAGTGTTCTCTTAGAAGATTTGGACGTACTACTTGCTTGGAGAGAGGTTTGAGTTATTCACAGGCTAAAATCATTGAAGACCTCTTCTCCAGAAAGAATCTTAACCTTCGTCGATAGCGATGGTTAGAGTTCCCGACCTCCTATGTCTTCGACATTTCTTATATGCCTAGTAAGGGAAATGCAGTTATTGTTTCATTAAGTGGAAGACATGCTAGTTTTTGAGCGATGTTCCTAGAGTGGAAGTGTGACGCCCCACCTTTATACCCACACTAACCAAGAACACTATGGTGTAGTGCTGTCAATTAGCACGGAGGATAAGGCTGTTGAGGAGCGACCATCCGTGTAACTTCTTTGCGCGAGCACCGATATGTCAGATAGAATAGAATGCATATCTTTTAAGGAGGAAATCCGACATACCGATACAAACACAAAGCTATCACACAGTGGCTATATATGATCTTCGGAAACAAATATAGAAATAAACGTAACACAAATCAGTCACAGACAATTCATATCACAAAGGCGGAAAGAGATATGAATACAACACATGAAAGTGTACATCAGAGTGGTGGTCAAATAAGATCCATAATAACACAAGTGAATAGATACAAGTGCAAGATAATAGAATATGTATACATCAAGGAGTCTAATCTCAAATGTATACAAACAAAAACTACTAAACTAGAGTAGTTAGCCAAAAGTCAGAAGATGGCTCCAGATAAGAAGTCATGAGGAAGCACCTGTAAAATCTCAGTCTGACCCGAGTATTATTTAAGAAGAAAATAATAAACGGATCAGTCTAGCTATAATTATCAGATAAAATGATATAGAACAAGAGATATGGCATAAGCATATAAGATATCCATAAAAGCATACTACTACAAGTATGAAAATGATAATCAACAAGAGATTAATCAATATCACAAGAATCTTCTCAAAGATTAAAAGAATGTCATATTCTTAATTCAATTCACCAAGCCACAATAAAATGACATACTCATCAATGTCAATGGTAAAAGCTGGTGAAACATAAAATCCAGAAATCTCAAGAAAAGAGGATGACCAATCCCATAAACTGAACATCGACGCACCTAGAAAGATACGACCCATGCTCTAGCATTGACGCACCTAGAAAGTTACGCCCCATGCATAAATAAACATCGACGCAACTAGAAAGATACGCCCCATGTAATGTCTAACATCGATGCACCTAGAAAGATACACCCCATGAAAAGTCGAACATCGACGCACCTAGAAAGATACGACCCATGCCCTAGCATTGACGCACCTAGAAAGATACGACCCATGCATAGACGAACATCGACACACCTAAATAGATACGCCCCATGCCCCGACTTATTGAGCCGATTGCTCCACGAAGTAAATAAACATCGACGCACCTAAATAGGTACGACCCATGCGAGAAATAAACATCGATGCACCTAAATAGATACGACCCATGTGAGAAGTAAACATCGACGCACCTAAATAGATACGACCCATGAGCCTAAACCATAAAATGATCGTCATCGATCATAAAGAAGTGTCAAATCACACCAATGAGGCATAGACTAACCTTGAAGATAAAGAGATATGTGTGAATCGAAATCACACAAATGGTGTTTAGTCTAACCTCGCAAACAAAGAGACATCGCACAAATGCTAGTCTAAATCACAAGAATGATCATCATGATCATAAGAAGTGTCGATTACACTAAGCTAGTAAATATAAGAGTTTAGCTTCATGTCCCATAACCACTTGCTTAACTCAAATATTTACGAACAGACTGTAGATCTGCACTAGGAAATTGTCACAAGAGTTTCAATCGAACAAGTCCATCAATTAACCGACGAAGTAAACGCAAGCGTTTCATACCACTTGTTTTGCTAAGCCGTTTAATTATGTTTTCTCATACGAATGAGGTAAAGGTTTGTATATACTAATAGATTGGAAAACAGTTTTATAAACGAGTTTGATATTGAAAATCGAGTTGAAATCGTTTTAATGAAAGAGTTTTGATATTTAATACTAGTATAGGAAACCTTTATATTTTGAAGTGACAAATCATAGAAGAGATTGTAGAAACAACCAATCATAAAAATTCACGTTCGAAGACGTGAGTAAAGTTCAAAGAAATCAATTCCCAAAACCATCAAAGTAAGAAGTTCTGTTGAACGCTTTTCAGATAAGATTGCCTACGCAGAGTAATTCGGGGTTCGACCTGCCCGGTCAGGTCGCAGGGGTCCAGGGGGCAGCGCCCTCGGCGGGGTGCGGGGTGCGGGGCAGCGCCCCGTCACGGTATGACCTAGAGAAGACAAGCGGTCTCGAGAAGCTAAACGACCTAAGGGAAGAATGCCACGCGACCTAGCAGAAGAACAGGTCGAACGACCTAGAGGAAACATGTCAAACGACCTAAGTGCTAACTCGCGAACGACTTACGACTTAAGAGCCATACGAACCAGCGACCTAAAACTGGCAACCTAAGGATACGCGACCTAAAGGCTTAGCAGGGTCGAGCGACTTACGAGCTACAACCTAAGGTGACGAGGGACTTAACAGTTTAAGGGTCTACGACCTAACGGGTTAAAAAGGTCCAACAACCTAAGAAAAATTAGGGTCATACGACCTAAAGAGGTTCGCGACATAAGGTTGGTCGCGACCTAAAAGTGCACGACCTAAGGTCTTACGACCTAAGGAACAGAAAAGTCTTACGACCTAAGGAACAGAAAAGTCTTACGACCTAAGTGTTCACGACCTAACGACTTGACTAGGCACGCGACCTAACGACTTAACAAGGCACGCGACCTAATGACTTAACTAGGCATGCGACCTAACGAGTTAGCAAGGCACGCGACCTAACGACTTAACTAGGCACGCGAGCTAACTGCAAACGACTTAAGGCCTTTAACTCGTGAACGACTTATGCCTTTAAGTCGTGAACGACTTATGCCTTTAACTCGTGAATGACTTATGCCTTTAACTCGTGAACGACTTAAGTTCTGTGACTTTTCAACGCAGTGACCTAACTCCTTAACTCGCGTACGACCTAGCGAAGGCCAGAACGACCTAGTGCCAGAAAAATCACCAAAACACCGAAAATTGAAGTTTTTCGCCAATCCAATCCAAACCAAAAGCAAATGTTGATGCTAGAGTGATAGGGAATCATTCCCAATAGTCCAACGACGATTATAGGCAAGATGTGAGATCAAAAATCTCACCTTTTCACGGAATTTGATGAAGACGAAGCTCGGGGCAAAGCAAAGATCAACCACAAGCTTGAATCAATGTCTTCACTTTGAATTTGGAGTTAGATGTTGAATTTGCTAAAGAACTTGAGCTTGGAATTTTAATTTCCTATTCCCTCCACCATTTTTGCTAAAGCTTCAAAGTTGAGGCTAGTAGATGAAGTGATGAAGAGAAGGAAGGGGTTGGGCTGAGTTAGAAGAGGTGCAGCCCAAACCAAAAGCCCAACACAAAAAGTGACGAAAATTTCACTATCTCCAAACATATCAAAGTTTACACTCAAAAAGATCGCAAACGTCATTTTGAACTCAATGGGGGTGGTCTCGAGTCCTAATTTGACCGTATGCAAAAAGTAGCTTTTCGGACTAACATCCGACTAACGATAAAATATTTAAATATAAAATCGATAAATATGCGGGTTGTTACAGGAAGCAGTTTGAGTTTATCGTTGGCTATGACTTCAGACCTCAATGTGAGCTCGAGTTGTATGTGGTGGCAAGTTTGATGATCATACCTACTTTGATTAAGCGGATAGATCATAGTTAAAGGCGAGATGCTAGACTAGTAGAGATCATGGTTAAGATAGAGGAAGGAATAATGTCTGAAGAGATGAAGTGGTATAGACTTGACGAGACGGTTGGCTCCAAAAGGATGGGAGATTGTTTGTGTCAAATGTCAATGGATTAAGGGATGAGGTGCTAAGTGGGTGCTATCATTCGAGATTGGCTATACATCCTGGTGCTAGTAAAATGTATCATAATATTATGAAGAGAATTTATTAGGAAGGGATGAAGAAGGACGTTGGGGCATTTATCTCGAGATGTATGAACTATCAACTAGTAAAGGCTGAGCAGAAGAAGCCAAGTGGTTTGCTACAACCACTTGACGTTCTTGAGTGGAAGTGGGCAAAAATATCGATAGATTGTCGAGGACCAGAGGAGGGTATGGTAGCATCTGGGTCATAGTTGATAGATTGACGAAAAGTGTTAGATTTATACCCATAAAGTCAAATAGAATGGCATCCAATTTGATCGAGTTGTACATGAGGTGAATAGTCTGATTCCACAATGTACCAAAGAGCGTTATGGGTGATTGAGGCCCACCGTTCACTAACGGGTTTTGAAAGAGTTTACAAGGAGTATTGGAGATAAAGCTGCATTCAAGTACAACTTATCACCCACAAACCAACAGGCATACCAAGAGGATGAATCGTGTTTTAGACAATCTCTTGCAAGCGTGTATACTCAACTTTGGAGGATTATGGGAACTTGCATCTAAAGAGTTTGCATACAACAATAGTTATCGGTCTAACGCCGTTATGGCACCACTTAAGGCTTCATATGACCAACCGTGCAAAGCTCCTTCATGTTAGTGGTAAAAGGTGAGAAATTGATACTAGGGCCAGATATTATCAAAGAGACATCAAAGAAGATCGAGATCATTCAACAACGAATGAAAGCTGCTCAAGATAGACAAAAGAGCTACCTTGAGAAGTGAAGACATGATATTGAGTTCCCTGTCGGCAATACGGTGTTTGTCGGGACTCTCCATTGAAGGATGTTGTTCGATTCGGTACTAAGGGGAAGTTGATGCCGAGATTCGTAGTTCCTTTTCGATACTTGAGAGGATTGGGAATATACCTTATAGAGTCAATTTACCTAAGAACATCGCAGGCATGCACAATGTGTTCCATGTTTCTCATTTGTGGAAATTTATGCACAGCTCGGTCATAACTATTATATCATATGACTTAGGTGATATCGAGACTGAACCAGAAGCTTCAAGGCCTTGTAGGACTGTTCTATAGTTAGACATGATATGAAGCAGCTTAGGAGGAAGGCGGTGAAGGTGGAGAAGGTTCGATGGGGTGAAATTGAGAGCAATAACACTTGGGAGACTAAGGAGAGCATGAGGATTTCTTATCCAGAACTGTTTACTTGGTGAAACTTCATGTTTATTGTATTTACTTTTGCTTTCAAAATCATATAGAGTAGTTTAGTATTATGCATGATAAGATAAGCGTAGATGTTATTTTTTCTTATGTGTGCATGTTTGATGTTTGGCATGCTTGCTTATGGTTATTAGGCACGTGAGGTAACTATGTTTGACTTTGCCTTATTTGTGTTGGAGATTTCGAGGGTGGAATTCCTAAAGGGGAGAGAGTGTAATCATCCGTATTTCATGTATCATTGGCGATAGAGTTAGAGGTATGCCCTAAAGGCAATTCTGTAGTTTATTGTAAATTAATTAATTATGTAATCAATTCTTATTCGTAATAACGGTGTTTTTATTTCTGTTATATATTTGTTATAATGTGTTATAAATAATTAAATGCTTAGCAGGCAATGCTATCGCATTCCTAATGCTCTATGTCGATGATATATTATTGATTGGCAATGACACTTCATTATTGCAATCAATGAAAGTTTGGCTTTCCAAGAATTTCACCATGAAGGGTTTGGGAGAAGCAACCTATATACTTAGTATAAAGATCTATAGAAATAGATCTAAGAGGCCGTTGGGATTGTCCCAGTCCCTGTGCATGGATACCATACTGATAAGGTCCAGTATAAAGAATTCTAAGTGGGGAAACATTCCAACACAATCTGGAATCATCCTTTCTAAAAATTCGCTCCTCATATCGATGAGAAGAAAGAGCGTATGAAAAGGATCACCTATGCTTCAACCATAGGATCCATAATGTATGTTAAGTTATGTACTAGACCAGATATGGAATACGCATTAGGATGCGTAAGTCGATACCAGCCTAATCCTGGAGAAAAACATTGAATGATCGTAAAATGTGTACTTAAGTATTTAGGAAATACCAAGGACTTATTCCTCATATACAGGAACGAAGACCTCCTTATAAAGGGGTATAAGGATTCGAAGTTTCAAAGTGATATTAATGATAGTAAATCAGTGTCTGGTTATATCTTTACGCTTAACGGCGGAGCCGTTAATTGGGAAAGTGGTCAACAGTTTAAGGACTAGCATTCTTTTGAATTGGAATTCGTTTCAAGGAGTTTATATCATCATTTCAAGGTGTGCTTTCCGGCTTTGGTTATAAGGTGCAAATAAATTATTACAATCATTTATGTTTACATATAATATATATATATATATATGTATATGTATATATATTTATATTATATACTTTTAGTTATGTGACGATTTCGATATACAAATTTATTGTCACAATTAGATTGGTTGTGCGTTTGCATATACTTGGATGTTTACAATAAAAATTTGTCATATATGTATCATATCACTATGGGTCTACAATTAAATAAACCTTTTTATTTAATTTTAATGATTTAATATATAATATTTAATTAGATATATATATAGTTTATAATTTAATTATAACATCATATACCGATCAAATATGGTTATATATTTGTATATGTGAAGTATTAAGGATGTAATAGTTTCAGCGATGATAATATATATATATATATTATTTAAATATTATTTAAGTTAATTAATACTTTAATTAATTATATAACTATAAATATATTATGAAAATTATGTTTTATTTTTTATAACCAGTATACGTTCATGTCCGATGGACGTAAGCATAGATAAATGTGATCAAATTTGAAAATGAAATCCATGATGGTTGCTATCTCATCTTTGCTTTGTTAGTTTTTCGGTGAAGCATACAAAAATTATTTACATTAGATGGCTTGCTTCAATACACAAAGATGGATGCATATATAGTAAGAAAATAGTATAATAATAAGGCAAAAATATAGTTTATAAACAAATAATACTCTTAGCAGAAGGCATCCATGTAGCTTAGGTAGTGTTTGGTTTAAAAACGAATTTTGTATTTTCGGTTTTCAATTGGTATGCCAAATATGAGAAGAATGGAGGGACGACGGAGGGGATGAAAGAAAGATGGATGGTAGGACGAAGGGGATAGAGGGACGATAGATGAATGGATTGTTTCACGTGCTTGTGTTTTTTCCTAAAACACGGAAAATAAAAAAAGTTGGTTTTTATTTTTTATGTTAACTTCGTTTTCTAAATTAGTCTTTCTCTACATGCATCATGTGCATTTTTGTATGTACGAAAACCCAAAACTAAAATCCACAAACCAAACACTACCTTATTTTTTCATGTATTTATGCAACGGTTACATATTAGGACGGGGAAATGGTGGCAACGAATTTTATCTTTATGGAATATAAAGAAACTTGCACAAACAACCGATGCCATATATTTATGGAGTTCTATAACATATTCATAAATCCCTTTAACTATTAATACACTATTCATAAACTGTTCATACAACTATTCATACATGAAGTTCTACACAAAACTGATGCAACATGTACATATTTATACAAAATGATGTATCCATCGTTCCTTCCACTTTTGCACATGACTCAATCACATTAACATGGTCATCAACCCACTCAATGAATACCCAATGTTCAACATGCTAATTTTTAATTCATATGCATCATACGCTTCTTTACATGGATATTTGAACTTGAGGGCATTGGCATAGTTTGGGTGTGAACCTTTCTCTTTTGCACCATCATGAATTAGAACTCTATTTTGCAGTCTATATAAGCAGAATAAAAAACATGTAAATTTTTAGTTGTATTTCAGTCATAAACAAAAAGTATGTTATCAATTCAATAATTCATTATTCATGTATGAAACCTTAATTTAATCTTAGCAATATGTTTTTGTAGTTTAACAATTCATATAAAACCATGCTTTTACATTTGGGAAGACTCAAATTTCAAAGCAGCTCCATTATATGAAAAAGGGTAGAACCGAATTCATCAACCTTTATTCTTTCAAGGATAAATCAAATAAAAACATCATAAATCAGATAAGCCTTGTAATCCCATTATTTACTAATAAAAATAAGAAACAATTAAACATTACGTGTGAATCCTAAGTTGAAACTATACATTATTAATCATATAAAGCATCCCATAGGAAAATAATGCTATATACTTACATTATACCTCTAAATTTTAATAGTTGTCAAAGACCAATATCGAATACTTTCTTTCATCCTTCTATAACTGGTTCCGATTCATTATTCCCAAGTATAAATTTATCTTCAAACTTCAACTTCTCATTCCCATAGTTTCGATTTGATTTGCCCCCAATAGCCTCATGTATTCATTCCCACCTGGAGGCCAAACCTTGTCTGCCCGTTTGCCTTTAACCCAACATCCACCCAACCGCTTACTACCCTTCCTCTCATTGTCGTTAAAACCAATAAGCACAACATTGCTTTTGATGCACTTGTGATAATAACCTCCAACCCCTCTTTTTTTGGGGCAGCATCAGTCTAATGGGTAAAGCAGCACTGGTAATCTTTGCCTGATCAGTACCACAGGCCATAGATTCAGGGTTTTTAGGTGAAGCTGCCTGAAATATGAATCCATTACCAAAGCAGGCTTATGGTGTTTGGATGATGTGCGACTTGTTTGATAAATGGTAGAAAGTCGAGGAAGTCGAATTAATAATGGTAAGAGTTTTGAACGTGAGTGTGAAGAAAATACCAAAAAGGGAAAGTTGAATAACTATGAAAATGGTATTGGACACTGTAATATAATTGATGGGGTGTTTTTGGAAGATCTAGAAAGGCTTTACTTCAGTTGGTTGGGGCTTCGTGGGTTTTTCGAATGTGAGAAAATGAAGATAGTGGGCATGAAGATGACCGAACAGTCATATCTGCTTATATTGTTCTTTTGTGAAAAAAAATGAAGGGTGGTTTAGGCATTTCAAAAAAGGCTTCAGTTTGACCCATTTAACCAAGTATTTGCTTTATATATATGAGTAGGTTGGCACGTGCGATGCACGTGCACAGAAGGAACTGGTGTTAAGAAACAATTTGGGTGAGGTTTTTTGAGTTTTATAAAATGGCTTTGACGTACACGTAATGTTGCATGTTTTGGATACTGACTTTCAAAATGCATCCACGCCGATGGACATGTATATGGAACGTTTACATCAAACATGGAAAGAAGCTTTATATCAGACCGACCATATGTGGAGAAAAAGAAAAGTAATAAACGTATGGAATTATGAATTATTCTTTCATGTTCATGCAAACCGTAGATAACAACTTTGATTCTTAATGGAAATAGAATATGTTCTTCATTACATGTAGTAGGTAATCTGAAATAGATATGGTAGCATTTTGTGATGAGAAGGAAACAAAATGACATATTGTAGCTCACAAACTATCTGATGGTAAAACGTAATATAATTTACTAAAAATGACATGAAAAGCAGACATTGGATGTTATAAATAACAAAATAATTGCATTCAAAAATCAAAGGTACATAAGTTACTTATATTTGCGATGGAGGTAGATTGGTTGTCTTCTACTTTTCAATTTAGGCATCTTGTCTTGTAGTTACAAAATAGCTATGCAAAGTTGGTGCACATTTATGCAATATGTAATCAAACAATAGTATTTCAAAGAACCAAACTTATTTATACATGATTACTGGCCCAAAAAAAATTAAGCTACATATGTCCATTTGATTGTCTACGTAAATGACATTATTGCGGACATCGTTAAAGCTAGTACGGGATAAAGACCCAAAAAATGGTCCTCAAAATGAACACAGCCATTGCAAAAGTTAATCACTCTCTCTTTTGCTGTTGCTTTATTTTGTAACAAAAAAGACTATATTAAAGAGAGATGGCATAAAACAAATGAACTATCCTCTACATATCTTATAGTTGTAAACAACATATATGTCACCAATTATGACTAAGAATCAAAGTATATGTATAAAAAAATTCCATATCTATTATCACTTATAGGTCCTCCACAAAGAATAGCCAGGAACACCTGAAAAATAAAAAAGAAACAAAAAAGTACAGAAGAAATTAAGATCATAAAATACTGCTAGTTTAAGTGATGGAAAATGTGTAGTGGTTGTTGGTAAAGAACTAAGCAGCGAGAAGATGGGTCTTGAGTTAGTCACATCAGATGTGTCTTTAAGTTTGTTAACCTTCAATTAAATATTGAATTAGACCAATCTCTTATCATTGGTTCAAAATGAGAAAACAATTATTATGTGTTTCATATATCGCGCAATAGCATCACGTCGGTAGTCATTACACAGACACGATATGTTTTTTTGCATGTACTTACGCATGCGAGTGCACATAGGTCTTTCTGTGTGTGTGTATATATATATATATATATATATATATATCAAACATGCAATAAAAATGTCTATATTTTGTTCTTTATAGGATTGTTATGTTTAATATTATAATTAATAAGGGAGCACATCATTTAATCAATCAATTTATAGTCAAAAAGAGTGAATAAACTGTGAATTCAAGTTTTTTGACAGTCGGACTTAAAATGGGCAGAATAATGTAATAATACTCGGCATATAAATGCGCAAATGCAAATGAATAAGTAAAAAAAGCTTTAAGAAGAATCAAATAAAGAAGGAGATACCCAAATCGCTGTAGACACTAATCCATTCACATCTTCGAGTTATTATTTTTCAGTTTCTTCTTACATTCTAGCAGGATCTTGATGGTAGCTTCAACTCTAAATGAATTTTTGATTGTAAATGCAGTAGTTTTAGCAATGAACGAAATACAAACTATAGTAGGTAAAAGAATAGTACCTTAATTTGGTATATATCTCTCTCCATAGACTGGTTGTCATCCGCTCCTGCTGTAGAGCCATCTGAATCACCGTTTGCTTGAGGAAATAACATCGATGAAATAGAGTTTTAAAATAAACAAATTAAGAGTAAAGAATAGAAATTTCAGCTGAATTTAGAAAATCAATACCGTGAATGAGGATGCCCTAGTGCGCCATCATCTTTGCTGTAGTGCTCTTGTCTGTAGATCGTCTAATGAAACTGTTGAACCTCTCGAGGTGGATATCGTAATGATTCATTGTTATTGTCAACTGGGGAATGAGAAGTAAAGTGGTTTCCAACCGAGAAGAAAGGAAAAAAATGAAGAAACGTCGGAAGATCTGTTGCTAAAACGTGGATGAGATGGTGTTCGAAATACAAAAGTACCCGCAAAGCTTTTTTTCATTTTCCACTTGTGGTGTGGGTAATTTTGATATTTCAAAAAAGGCTTTTTTAGAATATAACAAACAATTATGTTAATTTATCTCATACATAGAAATTTTTCTACACGGATGCATCTGTAGAAAATGAAACAGATGTCTTATAAGAGATGATAATGGACAATGAATTTGCACTACAGTATTTGAGTCGACATAATAATGATTTTCACAACCTTATACACTAATTTCCCTTTAAGGAAAAATGCAAGTAGACCAACTAATGATATTGAACCCAAACTAATTCAATAAAAACCAATAACCAAATGCATTCAAACCTTATATTAATAAAACATCAAAAGTAAAGAAACTAAAATGAAAGATCGAAGTACAATATACATAATAGCTTATTTACGTCATTATGAATTGTCATGTTTATCAAAAGGTTGAGAGTCATGTAAAAACGCAATTCATGAATCAACATAATACGGGCTTAAAAAAGTTGAAAATAGAAAAGGATAACCTAACATCTAATTCAACATAGAACAATTACTTAATCACCAAATCATTTGGTTAAACACAATTATTGTCCAGTTCTAATTACACATTTCATCAAACACTTGCACTATCTAATGTTTATAGTGAAGGCTGAACAATGAAGTCGGTTGCTATGTAAAAATAAATAAAGATAACAATATGCGCAAAAATCAATACGAATGAAAAATGAGGATGTAATGAGAAAAAGGAAGTTCAGTAAAGCTCACAATACCTGTCTACTGGAACTAATATTCGCCTATGTCTTCTTGGGTACATCATTTGCTAGATCTTAATCTCGGTCTTAACCACTGTTGATCCTGTAAAAGCAAAAAAATTGAAATTTGTGACTGAGGTCTATAAAGGTAAAAACTGATATATGAAATTGGACATTTTTGAATTTCGACTGCCCCATCGTACATCACCCACATCCACGTCAAACCGCCATCACAGACGTTGTGTCTTCAGCAGTCGCGTGCTACCTGGAATGACATCTTCGTTGCAATATCCATCTCCTTCATCTGTGCCATCAACAGTCGGTCCGAACATTAAGCGCACACCTTTGAAGCGCTAGCACCCTAGGCATGCACCTTCCCTTACGTCGCCCTCCTCTCGAAGCCGCCAGCCTTCATTCCTCCTTTTTTGTTTATGTCGGGTGATGCTGAATTTTTTTCCATTTTCGATTTAAGCGTGTCATGTAGAAAAAGGGGGCTAGGGTTGAACGGGAGAAGAAAAGGATGGAGAGGGATAGAGTGATGATGGGTGAGAAGGGTGAGAACGTGTAATAACTACCCTCCACTATTTCGTCAAATGACAAAAGCGTCCTTCTTTATGATATGCAGTAGTAAATGAAAAGGGGTATTTTCGAAAATGCCAAAAAGGCTTCACTTTGACCGTTTTGACCAGAGTTTTGCTTTATAGTATAGATAAGAAGATAATATTAGCATAAAATATACTCTTGGAAAAATTTAAAAAACAATTTTTTTTAATTTTTAAAATATTATTAAGCAAAAGCCGAGAATAAAAAAATCAATTTTAATATTATTTTAGATCATAAAATTACGTAATAAATATTCAAAACTTAAAATATGATTTAATATTTACTGAATATTTAAAATTCAAAATAAAGCTTCAAAAATGATTTTTTATTCATATTTTAAATTTTCTATATTGATAATTAAATTAAAAATATATATTTTAAAAATTAAAAATAATTATCCAGAGCGTGCGCAAGACCTGGTAACATATATTTATCAAAATATATTTGGTGCATTTTACAAACATTAATATATAATATATTATATTATCATACATATAATTATATATATAAATATTTAATATATATAAATTAAAAAAATACATTTGCATATATTGCTTTCAGCTTTATAAAAAAATATATATATATTTTATAAATGATTTAATTATACTCATATTGATATATTTATATATATGTATCTTTATATTTAATATAAAATTATTCAAATAAAATCATAATATATATATGTGTGTGTGTATTTGTAGTATTTTATATACATTAGTAAAAGTATATAAACACAAATTTGAACAATATATATTTGTATATTGGATGAGCTAGCATGTCCATTGCGATATAAATCCTACCATCTATACATGGGCATATTATACCTTACATGGATTGATATGTTACACATGCATACACATATGTGTGTATATGATACACATGTATATATAATATAACATAAATTAAATAATGCTATATCATTTTATGAGCTAAATAAAATAAAGATTTTAATTAAAAGAAATTTAGGAAATGTCCTAAATAAATTAGATTTCATAGGCCCCAATAAAGATCCAATATGGTAATTTTTTTAAAATTCACCGACAACTTCCGTTGCAGGTTGGCCTAGTTCCAACTGTTGGATCGTATAATTTATTTTTAGATTCATATTTGGTCCTATGACGCTATAACTTTAGGTAATGTTGGGTAGTGACATTTTTTACTCTTAGAAATTTTATTAGATGATTCTACTCCTAAAACTTGTAATGATTATAACTTTTAATATGACCCGAACTAGGGTCCTAGACCACTTCCATTGCAAGATATAATGGTTTATATATTCATAAAATGGTTATAATAGCTTTTTAGACTTACAGTTTGAAAGATATGGATGTTTGAAGTTATACCTTTTTTGGGGTAGTTTAGTGGATAATTAGTGAAGTTTGGGATAGGTCTAGTAACCCATTTCGAGTTTAGGGCTGTTAGTCAATATGCACAGGATCGAAGATGGCCGACAGTAATAAATAATGTAAATGCAGCGGAAATAATATATTAGACCACCCAGTCGATTTTACACAGGTTCAGACATCCCGTCCAACGTCCAGTCCCGAAGCTCCCCTTCGAATTTGTACTAACCAAAACACCCTCACTTAGCCTGGAGGAATAGTCGACAATTTTGCCCGAGCAGTAGAACAGGACTTCAATAAACAATGTAACAAATAATTACTTCTTGACATGTATCTTTTATATACATATTGTCTCTTTTCAGTACAAAGACCCCTATAACCAAACTAAATGATATTGAGTGGAGGTGTAGAGGCTAAGGAGTTTATTCAACTAGAATATGGGATGTGGAGATGAAGCACACTAGTTGATATTATCTGAATCACACGAATCTTTTGAAGAATAGGGTATTGCCTTTGGGATTAAGAGTTTTAGGCATGGAATTCAAAGCATAGAGTTGTGTGTAGATTCAGGGATGATTATGAGATTTTATAGGTGTTATAGGAATGCTAAAATAGGTTACAACCTTTCAGAAGTATCCAGGAATGAAGAGAAGCAACCATAGGTGCAAAGAGATGTGAAGACACCTTTCCATGAACTAGCCATTTGATGTGCATTCAGTCGATTGGAGATGCAGTTCAATCGACTAACTCTTTGTAGAAAATGATCCGGAGAACATAGTCAAAATTAGTAGACTAAATAGGAGTTTAGTCAACTGGTTCAGTCGACTAGAAGGTTAGTTCAGTTGACTGACACCTTCAGCTTTTTGGTTGCTCCTTCATAATTGATGTACTCCCACAGTATTACTCTAAAGCAAAGTATCCTCTTGATATATGCTTTTATTCTTGTCTCTTCATTAAATGCTTACTACATTTGTAATGTAATCGATGAAGATCGTTAGTAGCATTGTTGTTTGGTTGCTATCATCAAAATAACATAGATATTGTCCTTTCATTCTCCCTTTTTTTGATGATGACAACAACAAAACTTTACAATATAAAATAATAGCTCCCACTATATATATGCTATATATAATAAGTTTATTTCCCTCAATTTAAGTAGTTTATACCAATATAAAAACATGAAAATTCTTCTTCCTCTTTGTCATCAAAAAAAAGAGACAATAGCATTGGCATGTTATATTTTAAAAACTCCCCCTAAATATAATATTTCTCTTAAGAAATAGGTCCATGTACTTTTTCTATATATGTGTCCTTCTCTCCCCTTTTATAAAAGAGATA
This sequence comes from Allium fistulosum, assembly GCA_030737815.1. Lineage (NCBI taxonomy): Eukaryota > Viridiplantae > Streptophyta > Magnoliopsida > Asparagales > Amaryllidaceae > Allium > Allium fistulosum. The sequence continues at coordinate 268,080,349 of CM060903.1, forward strand.
GGAAGTATCATAGATTAGTCAATAAAAAATAATTTAACATTAATGCAAAGTGATGAGTATCTAATAGATATGTCAAGTGCAAGCAAAATGATACTCTGTTTTCTGAAAATGTAGGGTTCACGACTTAGGAAACCATATCCAGTTGGATGTGGTTTATCCCTTAAAAATATAGTTTTCATTATTGATCACGGTGTCATAATAATTGCTAATGTATAATTGTCAATCATGGTTAGTTATATTAGCAGGAACCAATATATCAACATTAATTGTCATTGATTTAGTATTCAAAGAATGTTTTATATTTTAAGCATAATACTATCATGACATGAAGTGGTTTTAGAATTATCTCTACTTTTTGTAGCGTTAAAACATGTATACATGAATGCATATCTAGTACTATTTTTTCATTTATCTTGTTTGTAGCCTAAATCGGCTCTATGATTATGAGCTTTGGTATTCATAATTAAGGAAGATAAATCATCATTTCTTCTATAAAACTTTGTGATTTTCTTATTTAATTTACCAAAAAAGCTTTAGAATCACTAATTTCTTTTTGCAAAACAATATTTTTATCTTTTAAAAGTTTACATTCTTTAATTACTTCTAGATTTCTACTGTTTAAAGAACTATTTTCCTTTTTCAAGAGGCAAAGGTTTTCCACTTCCATGACATAAAGAGGTCTGGAAAGTTTTCGCGCTTCCATGAGACCCATGGTCATAATATGAATGAATGTAGACACTTGAGAGATGTGATTAAGGACCTGATTCGAAAGAAAAAGCTTTAGTAATATGTGAAAGCCCTATAAGATAACGGGAAAGAGAATGCTTAACCCAAGGGCAACTACTCCAAAGGGGTCAAGCTAGGCCTACTGATGATGATCCTAGGTAGCTTGGGAAAAGATTGGTTATTAACACTCTTCATTGGACCTCATCCGCTGCAAAGAGCTGGAATAAAATGGAGAGGTATGCAAGTTCTTTTAAGTATGCTGTGCAGGAAAATTGCTTCCTATCGAAGATGGTGCTCTGGCAAAGCAGCTCAAGGCAATGACGGCAGATATTGTATTTATAAATAAGGATACCGATGGGGTTGAAGCACCCACTCTGGACCCCTTAGTGAAAACGACCACGATTGGGCCGGCGATTGTGAGAAAGGTGTGGGTTGCTGTGGTAGTTCGGTCAACATTTTGTTCACGAAAGCTTATGATCAGAAGCTGATGGATGGCCAAGAACTGAAGCTATGTAAGTCCCACATTCAGGGGTTTAACGGAGTGGCTACAGAGCCTGTGGGTTGTGTGGATTTACCGGTGGTTCTAGGTGAAGGTGACCGCAAGAGAGTGCGTGTTGTGACCTTCACGGTGATGGATATTTTTTCTTGCTTATAACGCTTTCTTGGGCCGACCGACCCTAGCTAGCTTCCTGATGGCCCTTGCCCCATGGTGCTTGACAATGAAATTCCCTATGGAAAATGGGGTGGGCATCATTCAAAGAGACCAGAGTGTCGAATGTGAACGCTACATCGCGAAGCTAAAGGAAGTAAAGTGGCGTAAAAAGGGGAATAATGTAGAGAAGTCTCTCTGCATCAAGATGATGGACGCATAGAAACCACCGCCTATGCCCTGGCTTGGTCGGCATAGCAGGTTTCTTAAGCTATAGACCCAAGGAAAGAGTCAGAGGATGCGAGGGTGACCCCTACCGGGCTGACGATCATCATTGAATGTGAACCTCTAGTGTATCTCAGTGAAACAAAAGCGGTGTAGTTTAGGTCCGGAGCGATCCGCTGCCCTGAAAGAAGAGGTGGATAAACTAAAAGACAATGGCTTTATCCGCGATGCTCTGTACCTGAAGTGGGTATCCAATCCGATCTTGGTCAAGAAGTCCAACAGGAAATGGAGGACGTGAATCGATTATTCAGATTTGAACAAAGTATGCCCTAAGGACAATTTCCGCTATGGAAAATTGACAAACTGGTATATTCGACCGTTGGTCACGAATTGTTGTCAATCATGGATGCTTACTCAGTTACAACTAAATTCTAATGCACATTTCAGATCAGGAACATACCAACTTCATAACCACCTAAGGTTGTACTGCTACCTTATCATGCCGTTTGGTCTGAAGAACGCCGGAGCCACCTATTAGAGACTTGTGAATTCGATGTTCAGAGATCATATTGAACAGTCAATAGCGATCTATGTAGACAATATGTTGGTGAAGTCACGACGATCAATAAACCATTTGGAGGACTTGTCATAAATGTTTAGCGTGCTCCGGAAATATGGAATGAAGCTCAACACACTAAAATGCTCATTTGGTGACGCATTAGGGAAGTTCTTAGGTTTAATTGTGAATTTGAGTGGAATTGAGGCCAATCTAGAGAAGATTGAAGCCTTGAGGAATATGAGGGCCCCAAAGACAGGAGGTACAGAGTCTGAATGGGAAAGTTGTCGTGCTGAGCCGATTCATTTCAAGGGTTATGGATAAATGCAAACCGTTCTTCGATGTCCTCAAAGTAGGAAAAAGAAAACTTTGCTTGGATGCAGAAATGTAAGGATGCCTTCCAAGCATTAGTCGATCGCTTGGAAAGGCTGCCGATCTTGTCAAAGCCTTTAGAAGGATAATATTTATTAGTTTATCTAGCAATATCTATGCATGCTTTAAGCGCTGCCCTCATACGTGAAGAAACTAGAATCCGAAGGCCGATGTATTACATCAACAGGCGATTAGCGGGAGCCGAAAGAGACTATGCAAAGCCGGAAAAGCTGGTATATTGTTTGTTGATTGCATCAAGAAAACTCTATCCTTAATTCCAAGCTCATCCAATTAAGGTGCTGACTGACTAGCCCTTAAGACAGGTCCTACGGTGACCTGAGACCTATAGGAGATTGTTAAAGTGGAATATCAAACTGAGTCAATACGATATATCATATCATCCCAGGAGGGCGATCTAAGGTGAAGCATTGGCCGATTTTATTGCCAAGTTCACTGCTTAAGATAATGAAAGGGAAGAAGTTGCAAAGCGGAGTGCTTAATGAAAGCTGTACATAGATAGAGTTTCTAACGAACGTTGCTCGAGGGCAGGAATAGTTTCGGTAACCACCAAAGAACAATTAGTTTGGTATGCCTTAAAACTTGAGTTCCCTCAATGAACAATGAGGTCGAGTATGAAGCACTAAATGCAGGACTCAAGATCATAATGGAATTGGGAGTCAAGACCTTGCATATATACAGTGACTCTCAATTGGTCGTCGGCCGGCTAAGGAAGGGATTCCAGGAAAACGGCTCTAGTCTGACCCCCTAATTTAATGAAGGTTATGGAACTACTCAATGGTTTTGAGTATTACACGATAACACACATTCCCAAGGAGGAAAACACGAAAGCCGATTCTCTGGCCAAGTTGGCTATCTTAGGGGATGTGCAACTCATAGGTTTAGTTCCAGTAGAAGTATCATCATCTTCGAGCATCGACCAAATGGATGTTGATTGAATCTTGGAGGCTGAACCTGAGAAAGTGACGTGGACGGCTCCAATCAAGGAGTACCCAATAAAGGGAACCCTTTTGGATGCGAGGATCAAATGAAGGAAATTACTACACCAGGCTCCGCAATTTATTGTCCAAGATGGGCTATTATACACAACAGGTTTTTCTGTACCCCTGACGTGGTGTGTCGCACACGAGGAAGCAAAATAGATCCTCGCAGATGTTCATGAAGGAGCCTGTAGCGACCACACTGGGGGGTAATGTTAGTGTAAAAGGATCTTCGCTACGGATACTTTTGGTCGACCATCAACAGAGATGCAGCCAATTACACCAAGAGGTGTGATCGGTGCTAGAGATACACTAAAATTTCTAGAGCCCCGCCTACGGAGATTACGCAAAGAGTAAACCCATGGCCATTTGCGGTATGGGGAATCGACATCATCGGTGTGCTGTCGATGTCGAAAGGTGGGGCGAAGTACACTGTTGTTGCGATTGATTATTTTAAGAAGTGGGTCAAGGTGGAGCCGCTTGCTATGATCACCACGAAGAAGATGATCAACTTCGTAGTCAAGAACATTATCTGTTGTTTTTGGATCCCATAAATGATCATTTCTGACAACATGACCCAATTCGACATTGTGGAATTCAAGAACTTCTACAGCAAGTATCGAATTGAGAAAAGATTTTTTGCAGTAGCGCATCTGCAAGCGAATGGACAAGTGGAAGCAACAAACAAAATCATTAAGTCCATTCTGAAAAAGCGATTGACAAAGGCCAAAGGCATGTAGGTCGATGAATTACCACTAGCACATTGGGCCTATCGAACAACTCACAAATCCACGACTGGTCACACTCTATTCGCTTTAGCCTACGAGTCGGAGGCCGTGATTCCAATTGAATTAGAAGTGCAATCTCATTAGAAGATCCACTATGGTCCCAAAAATAACGAGGAACTCCTGATCGAGCCCCTCGACATGATCGATGAGAAGCGTGATGAAGCTGATTTGAGAGCCGCTGCTCATCGAGAGCGAGTAGCTCGGCATTAAAACACAAAGTTTAGGAATTGAACCTTCGAGATTGGCTATCTCATTCTCAAACGAATCTTCCCTGGTCCGGTGAACATGGGCCTAACTTGGGATGTTCCGTATGTTATCGAACACAAGCTTAGAGATGGAATATTCAAGCTAGCGACTACAAACGAAATTTCACTTCCGAGGGCACGGAATAGCGACATCTATGATGTTGTTTTGCTTAGAACAATCCTTGTGCATATTTTGTTAATCTTAATGTAAAAATGCATGATTGGCCATTCTTGTGAATATGAAATGAATTGGCTTTGGGGATCAGTGAATTTGTATTCTCATCAGCTAATATTTGCTCTGTTAACAAAACCAGGATTGAATGATTTTATAATACATAATTGTAGGTTCCCGGAGATAGGTGCCGATCATTACGGTCCTTGACTGGACCTAAGAAATGCAATTGTTTCGGGCATCCGGAGTAGATTCCAAACAACTTCTCTGACCTGTAACTTGGATATTGGAGTATGAAACACATAGGGAGTCGAACAAGATAGTTCGCCCCAAGAACTATTGCCCGGAGTTGGTAAAACAAATGATTTACACTGTGACAAAGCCCTCGCCCAAAGTTTGGCGGAGCTCAAGCTCCTCACCTAGAGTATGGTGAGGTCAAAGATCCACACCCGAAGTTAGGCGGGATCTTCCCAAGTACCCCGGAGATGAATAATATAACCACCATTTCAGGCGATCAACCCTAATCAATGTCTAGAGTTAGGAAAAATCAGAGGAAAGCATCCATGAAATGTTTATTCGGATTGCCGCTTTGAACAACCAATTCTAGTCAAGGCCAAGGTTTAGCCATAGCCAGACAAGGATGCTCGGAGAAAGGCATCCTGGCCATTATTCTCTAAGAGTGGAAATAATGTAATTTCGAACATTATAAGTGGTCCAATAGAACTCGACTAAAAGATAGGAAATTAATCACTGATCGGACAATAAACAAGTCTATTTTTATTAACATACTGCTTAAAACAAAAGGCAAGGGCTGCGCTCACACAACTTTAGCCTATTTACATTATTATTCAAATCAAAACAAAAGGTGACAAAAGCAAGGAAGGATGTGGCATATCTTCTTCCTCCTCTTTATCTCTTTCTTCTTCTCATCAAAAGAGGGCATTCTGGGCTCACCAGGCTTCCTCCGGCTCATGTCCTTGCCTTTATGACCCTGCGAAAGATCGCTCGTCGAAGTCTCAAAAATCACAAAGATGGGCTGACCGGGCAATGAGATAGAAGAGTAGGTATATCGACTTCTTTCTCTTTCTTGATCTTCATAACCAGCAGGACTTGAGTTTGGAGCATGTCCTCCATGGTATGCCTCGAGGAAGGATCAGAAGCACCAAATATAGCGAGGTCCTCTTCCTCTTACGCCCCATGAAAGTCTCTTATCGCATCCTCTTCCCAGGCATAAATCATTTCATCCCCAGGGCCTGGAGTCTTGCCAGCCACATATTTGGGGGCATTTGGGAGGCAGACACGACGACTGATTATGTAACTATAGCTTATCTCCCCACTGATAAGCTCATTCCGGGCAAGGGGACAATCGAAGGCTGACTTAAAACTTAGGAAACATAAAAGAAGAGATTACTAACATTGATCGGTGTCATATGGGCCATCTTAAAGATGAGTTAGGTTAATAATTTACCTCCCGGGGATACATATTTGATGTGAGCTAGAGTTCCACCAGAACCTTCCTCCTAAATAGGAGATAAAATGAACGACTTCAAAAGCGAGGGTTCATCAGGGTTATATAACCCCCTAATGAGGATGCTGAAACCATTGTTGCTTTAGAAACTATCTTGGCAGCAGAAACAGCAGTAGAGCTGGGAAGAGAAGAGATATTTTCAGTGGACAATAACTCAGAGGTCAAATGGGCAGTAATGTTCACTGTAGAGTCACAAAAAGCAAACCCGAAAAACTTACCTTGGTCTTTTTTATCCCCAATGGCAGATTCGGGGTGCAAGATACATTCACCAATCCTAAGTGCCTACATGTCCTTTTCATTTAGAAGGTTGAGTTTCAATTGTTCCACATCGACCTCAGCCCCACCGAAGAACTCTCATTCTTGGTTTACAATATCCTCCCATGCTACGGCTAGAGCCTCCGGATACCCTTCATCAAGCCATTTCAAGTTGCCAAACCTAATGATGTTGGCATTATAACGGATAAGCATGAGCTCAAGCTTGTCCTTAACCCGTATCTCCGCAGCTTTGACCTGCTTCTTAACGTCTTTTGCTTGGGCCTCTGCATCATCTCTTGCCTTGCTGGCATCCAACATCTCCTCACATTAGCCCTGAGCTAGGATGAGAGCATCATCCTTTTCTTTCTTCTCACTCTCGAGCAGCTTTTTCAATTCCTTTACTTGTTTCTTAAGCTGCTCGTTTTCTAGCGACAGATTATAACTCTTGTGATGAAAAGCCTCACTTTTTTGGGTCATTCTGTCGCTCTTTCTAGGACGAATTAGTTAGATGCTCCACCTGTTTCTTAGCCTCGTCTAATGATGTGTTAAGCTGTGCAACCTCCTGGTTAAGGGTAGAGATGATACGTATATTCTGCTCGTTTTCTAGCTTCACTCCATTGAGCTCAACCTTTCTTCTATAAGTACCCTCGGAGATAACCTCAATTAACCATCTCCATTTGAAGTATTGATTATACACATCATCAATGTAAGCCACGGTGTCAGTTTTGATATGCCAGGGAAAATTCTTCATTTCAAGGATGAATTTGATGTCGTCGAAAAAGACTTTCGAAAAAGTGAACTTCAAGGCATCCATAAGAGGATTAGAAACAATTTCTTCTTCTACTCGAACTGATCTCTTGTCAGCCTTGAATGAAGAATATCAGAAGTGGTCAGACTTGATAGTTGCTTAGAAAGATGGACAGATGAGAGGAAATCAATGGCTGCATCGAAGTAGAAACATTTGGTACGTCTATAGACGAAACATAATCAGGTTTTGTCAAGATCGTAAGATCCATATTGCACGGCAAGGGTGACCGACCCCTGTGTCACGAAGATGACTCGCGAAATACTCTTTCTCGACATCTGTGATCTCGACTGGAGCGCCTCCTTGGGTCAAGATCGTAAGATCCATGAGGAATATTAGATGACCTGTTCTTTTTTTGCTTGCTCCTCTAGCTTTTAATGGCATCGTACATGCCTCTGTGCTTCATTGAATCTGCAAATGAAACACAAGCGAGTTAGCTCAAATAAGATAGGAACATGGCATGAGCTAAATAGGGTGTAGTGTTGTGTGCATGTGTGTATGTGTCTTAGTGTGTCCTTACGGACCATGGACTTGGAGTTTGCTAGCAAATGCATCTCCCCTATGCGAGTAGTAGGCACTTCATCTGGTAGATGGATAGGGAATCCAATATCCCCGATATTGATATTACTCAGGATATAAGAACCGAACTCATTTGGAATCGGACCGAGGTTCCAATTAATGTCTTCAGAAGGCAGGATAGGAATTTTCTCTATTACAGTGGCTGGTGGAGGTTATGTTAGAGTCCGCATTGGGACAATCTTTATCTTGGGCCGCTGCTTTAGAAGGAAAGCTTGGTCATCGTCTCTTTCATCACTGGAAGGCTCACGACCCATATTAACATCATCATTATCTCCTCCACTGCTTATTCCTTCCTTAATGTGCTTTTGAACCTCTCCAGTCTCCACAACAGGATTCGAGACTAAGGGCACTTCTTGGTTGTCGTCGCCATCCTCTGATGAAGAACTGTCATCATCTTCATCACCAGCTTTGGGAACGTGGCCAATGCTATGATCCCCTTCCTTGAGATTAAAAGCTCTTAAATTCTCATCAATGAGAAGTGCCTTCATATCCCTTTCCTCAAGTGGGACTTAATGGAGAGATGAAAGAGTGCTTGCCAAGGCTACGCTACTAAGCCTTCTCGAGCTATCTAAAGAACCATGAATAATCGTGTGAGTAACTAAAGTTATATTGTCTACAAAAAAGAGGGGATGCAAGTAAGACTTATGTTCAGACTACCACCTTTGTGAAAAACCAGGCAGACAACGCAAAAAAAGAGTTCATTTTTAAAATAGCTTAATTTATTCCACAGATTCGTTACAATTCAAAAACCCGCGGAAGATTCTAGATATGTAAGAAGGAGATCCTTTTTGGTGTTTGAAGCTATAAAAGTAGTAGATCTCTCGAGTGCTTGACTCGCGATTCAGATGGCGGGCGAAAATGATATAAATGCAGTTTAAAAGGGAATAGCTTTGGGGTGCAATTGGGACGGAGCCAATTTCATAAACTGCAAAATCGTGCAATGAAGTTGCTGAATGGTTGGATATAACCGATCATACACATATACCAGTTATAGGCCTTATATCCCACCGGTAAAAGATGTGCTCGCTGATGGCATGAAGGAACTAGCATGTCTTCAAATGGAATGCCATGTCTCTTGCATATCCTTCCGAGGGATGCCTCATCAACCTTCGACATAGGGGAACCTGTCGATCATCTAAAATAACAGCATCACCCATGTCAATGTCAGGGGCAGTCCTTACTACAAGCTTTTCGGCAGACACAAAAGGAATCATTTCTAAAGGCTACACTGCTTGACGACCAGTTGACTGAGGAGTATGTCTTGCTGCGGGAAATGTAGTGGAACTGGATTCCATGTTAAATTCTACATACTTTGAATTTGAAGGACCTGCGGCTATTGCGGAGAGACGCGAGGAGCGTCTACAATCAATAACTATCAAAGCTAACACATATGTGATATCAAACACAGTAAAAGCAGTAATCTTCATGCTGGAAAAGAGCCCTACGAAGTCGATGTACCAAACCCGACTGATATCAATGTGTGTTGATAGACCAAGTCTAAAACATCGACGGAGGGCAATATAGTGCAGTTAAATTGTAAAGTATGTGCATCTAATGTCATGTAATTCAGACTTATTATTCAAAAGGATATTGACAAATAGTCATTCAAGTGTTGATCTAATATCTGAAGTTACCGTCATCGCTAACCGTCCCAACGAACCAATTGTCATCGACCACGGCACGATCAAACCCGATTGACATTCTTGGGTGCTTTGAGAGAATTTTCAACTATAACGTGAGCCGCTTGCAACTACTTAAGCCCGACCCAAGTGGAGCCTAAAGCAAACCTAAGCCGATATAATAAAGAGTTGAACTCGAGTCATGCTTTGAGGAAACCGTGCCAAAGCTCATGCCAGTCCTTACTTTTTACAAAAAAGAAATGTGCGCACTTAATATTTGCTGAAAATTGCCTAAGTACGGGGATCGGTATCGATCCCCAGGAGAAGAACGATTCTTCTCCCCAAATCATTCGTGGTTGAGGGCACGACGAAAGACGAATGCCTCCAGGCGATGTCATCGCTCACCAAAGTTGGATTGAAGCAATTGGGGTCGAAGCTCCTTAGATCGATGGTTCGGATTACTCTAGCGGCCTAGTTCTCAAAGTTTATGGCAGCTGCTGTAGGGACGGTGGTGGTGGTCCGGAATGATGAGAGAATTAAATGGCAACAGTTCAAGGTTGAAGTTTAGATCGAGGTTAAAGTTCAGCAATGGCGGCCTTGAAAACTCGAAACAAGTAAAAGTGGAAAAGAAGTAAGTATGGATTCGGTAGTTATAGAACTCTCGACACAGAAACTTCGGCAGGAAAATTTCCTAAGTTTTCAAAGGCAGGGATCAACACCAATCCCTAATCATGGATTGGTACTGAACCCTATATTATTATTGTGATTATATATATATATATATCTGTGTGTGTGTGTGTGTGATGATGATGATGATGATGATGGAATAAAAGGCTTGCATGTGTGTGCATGTATATATATGGCATTAGACTTTTGAAATTCTAAGATAATAGAATCAAATTTGTAGAATATAGGAAGAAAAATCGTCAAAAGCTTTCTGAATCTAGAACAATGAACTTGAAGAGCACTCTTTAGCTTTTATACTACATGGAACTTATAGGCCAAACCCATACTAAGAAGTACAATGATTGACGAAAGATGCTACACTTCACTAAAAAGGCGTAGAAGGAAAGATGATATCTTTTCGAAACAAGGCAAGAAACCAATAGTGCAGAACCTTGTTCCAAAGTACATCTCATTAAAACAAAATATACTTTGGGGGGCAAATGTTATCCAGCCTTTCGACCAGGCCATATTCGGACACTTCTAGTCGGTCGAGCTGTGAAATTACCTATCAAAAAATCTAAAGTGATAACTGCCAAGCCCAGATACCTAATGAGGTCAACAGATGAAGTCCAAAGATAACAAATAATCTTCAAACAAAAAACCACACACTTCCATTTTTGAGCACCAAGTACAAAGCCCCAAAAATCAGCAAAGGACTTGGATCAGTATCGATCCCGATCAATGATCGGTACCGATCCCTTATAATTGCTCCTGGTGGTTATTCGCTCAATACAGTGTCAAGTTGGGTTGTTTACAATGAAGCCTATGCAATGTAGGATGGTTCGCAAGTCCTTAATCAACTACCACTGTCGATGAACAACCCAAAAACTCGTGCCCAACCTCTAAACCAAGACCTTCAATCAAATCTGATCCTATAGCAATGCAAGTGAAGCGACGAGGATGAAGATGAAAATCAACCAAGCAATCCGGAGAAGAAAGTCATAGCCCATGAGGCAAAGTCATGGATTGGTATCGATCCTTGAATGCGGATAGATACCAATCCCTGATTATTGATGATGTAACCATGATCTCTTCAGTTAGCCTCTTATGGATGTGGGAAACGTGGGCTAGAACATGTGCGAGAGTTTTTCGGCGACCTGTAGGTATAAATAGAGGAGGAAGGGCATTGTTTGGAGGATCTTTTTAGTTGTTAACGAGTTATTGTATTTGCTTTGTAATTCCACGGACCATCACCGATCCCTAAGAATAGTTTTGTAAAAACTCATCAAAGATTTCAACAAAGTACAAGTGGACGTAGGCCTTTGATTAGTCGAACCACTTTCCTCATTTTCAAGTAATTTTCTTCGTTTTATTGTCTACTATTAATCTCTGGGTGTTTGTGCCAAATTTTGGAGTAAACAATCCATATTCAACTTTATTGTCCAAACACAAAGTCCATGATTCAATAATAACAATTATTATTAATTGAAATGCTCTAGCTAGAGACTTTGACTTTGATTTTACTTTAATAGATCGTGATACTAACCTCATATAACCGAGGAGACGAATCCTCTCTTGAATAGTGTTTCACTTCCAATGCTTCCACTTGACCCAACTATAGTTGTTCGTTGGGTGTCGTGCCACAATTTAATTATAATCAAAGCGAAGCTTCCATATTAAAGATCAGCAGTATTCTCAAGTCAACAGAGCTATATAGTTTTATCACATTGATATTTTTATATTTGACCTTAGTTATATTAACCAACAGAAAACTATCGAGTGAGTCATTCCATAATTATTCAATAACCATCAGTACATAACCCCTTGGTGCCTCTAGTAGAAATGAGTAATATATTGCCCAACATTTGGAGGGCGTTTCGTACTCTAGTCTCAATGGATGCATCAATATTCAGTATCGATACATCTTGACTATGAATATTTAAAACAATATGTATATTTCATTATGATAAATCGGTCATGGTTACAACACATTATAACAACTATCCCAAAACATACCATTTATGGATTTTTCATTAAATATACTTTTAATTAAATTAGTTAATTAATACAATGTATTATATCAAGTATAATAGAAAGAAAACATTTTTATTTCGAACAAGGTTGGATATGGAGTTAGATATATGTAACAAATTACATAATTGTCCTTAGGGCATACCCCTAACTTTAGCAATCTCCCACTTGCACTTAGGGTTATTATGTAATCTCTATCTCATCCCTTCAATCATTTTGATGGGAATTGATCGAGTTAGAACCTCCGTGAACGGATCCGCTATTATAGTTTAATTAATACTGCATCAATCAACTCTCTTGGATGTTGATAAACTACATTTATCATATGGAACTATTCAGAGTATATTTTTCAACTTTCAGTGAGCTCTTGTTGTTACATTGTTATCATATAACATTGATGCAATATTCTTAATACTTGCAATCACTCTTAACTCGGTTATAAATTTATGAATTATGTTTGTATTCATTGCTTTTATTGTGGCACTATTCAAGGCAATGTAGTTAGCCTTTCGTTGAATCAGCCACAACCTTTTGTTTGGAATGTTTCCTACTTAATGCTTCTTAATTAAGGTTTGAACACGAATTTAATATCGACGTACTATTCTCGATAGCACTTATGAAGTTCGAGTTCGAACACTCTTTCATAAAGAGTTCGTTGTTTTTGTAAACAATTCTCTAGTATTTCGTTAATACTCGAGAACACTCTAAACTACCATTTAGTGATCTTAATTCAGATTTGATATTTGCTTCACATCAAATACATAAGCAAATTACAATATTGTAGATGATTCAACATGTATGATAATTCCTATTGTCAATACATAAGGAATCCATCTTACATGTTCCATATTAAACATTATAATATGGTGTCTTTGCATATCATTTGGGACATTCCCAACATCCTTTAAAGATATAATTTAAAAATCCAATATCTGGTATTAAACAACCAAACTATTACTGATTTTACCATAAGTACATCGATAAGAATCAGCAATATGTTATTTATTTGTAGTCTAGAAATATCTATGCACCTTTTAGTGTTTTTTCTTATGGAAACACGCTTTCTCTACATTTTGACTGAAAATCAAACTATTCGATATTTCTTTCAAAATACTTATTCAATTCTGATGCTTATAGAATTATACTTTCATATCATTTCTTATATCATATCTGAATATCCACATACTAAATACTGCTCCCACTGACTTTGAGGTACTTTGGTTGTTATGTGCAAATAGTCTATTCAAAATCATTATTTAGAATTTTCCATTTTGACACATATGTACAAAACACAAAGTCATACCAAGCGATAATTTTATGAGAAAATATGAACTTTCTTAAGCACATTGAATGATGAATCTATTACACTAATTTTACCAATTGAAATTTACGATTTTATTCTTATTAACCTTACTCATTTTATTCCAACTGCATTAGTCTTGCTCTTGAAGACATGTTTGCAGTCAACGGATCATATCCCTTCGGGCATAACTACCAAAATCATATCTGGATAAATTACTTGAAATCCTTTTGGATTTGTGCATCATACCATATGGAAGATTCAATACTCTTAATGGTTTAATTGACAACCGAGGATTATTTGTTCTCAATATTGATAAGAAACTCATAGTTTCTCTTCAATGCTTGAGAATACTTATTGTACATTCTAGTGCGATGTGTTCGTTTAGGTTAGGTTAATTTCATTTCATCCTACATAATCAGTTTTATCTTTGGATCGTATGCAAATCCATTTTACTACCAATAATTTCTAAAAGAAATTCCTTCGCTATGAAGTCGGTATTTCTTGAAACAATATTTGTTTCTCAGTGCAATGGAATAGGTATTTATAAACACTTTATGAATTGCCTTACATATAAAACTGATTTGTGTTTACTATACTTATGTTCAAAATATAAGTTAGTCATCCAACGATGATCATTTCCAAAATTCTTTTAGGGCGATTCATACAAGATCCCTTACGTAAATTATTACATGTGGTCTTTTGACTCGCACAACTTGCTAACTCCTTAGCCTAGAGTATGTTGAGGATTTTTATAAACCTTTATCTTGTATGATTTTGAAAACTATTCTTCAGATTAAATTAATTTTAACTTTGTGTACTACTCTTAAGTACACGCCTTTATATAAAGAAGTTAATTTAACTTCACTCATAACTAATCATACTTTGTCCAACAAAGTATGATTACTCCTTATCGATACTTCATTATGTATCATAGGGAGGAGTGACTTTTGATATTGAATCTTTATATATTTTTAGGTATGTTTGGAACTCTTTCCAATACATTCACCTATTTGATCAAATCAAATCAATTTTATTTTCTATTACATGTTATTTAATTTACTTCCGTTTTGTACTCCATGAGCTTATCATAGACATACCACATATGTATCAACTACACATGTCCATATTGATGATAACTTATCGATGAATATAAAGAAGTATGTGGAACCGTTTTTGTATTAATAGACTTGCGATTACATACATCTATATGTATCAATCCAAAGAGTTCATTAACTCTTATCACACTCCTACTCAATGGGTGCTTTGCTCTTTATTGTTTGATATATAATTCACTGGTACCATATGATTCATAATCATATAATTAAAGAATTATTTCTCCAAAACGCAGGTCAGTCCATAATTCCAAAATAATTGCAAATAGATTTAGATACTTTTGTATTTTCCAATGCATCATAAATACCATTATTATAGTTTTATTTTATAAATAATATTCATACTATTAATATTGAAATAATACTATTTATGTTTTTTAGTCAATACTGAAAAATATTTATTATTTTATAAATAATATTTGGTATGTTTTACGAAAAATAATTTTTGTAACTTGACGCGATTAATAAGTGCTATATGGCAGGTTTACAGTCGAGAGTTTTCGCCATTACTATAATAGCGTACGAAATACAGAGTATCATTCAGACACTTAATATAGGCTATTTATTCCATCTACTATAGCTAGTTTATAGTTGAGAGTTTTCAGATCAAATATCTTGAACTTAAAGAAATAAATCTTATAAAAAAACAATTTTTCTATTTAAAAATACATCTTGCAACAGAATCATATTTTTCATTCCAATATTAAGTACCATTTATTATTTTACAATTATTATTTCTGAACTTCTTTATGAAGTAGAAATGACCATTCACTATCTTTATCCCAATTGTGCCTTATGTTACATCCACTCTTACATTCAATTTCTTTAACTGTTGAACCATTCAAAGGAAATCCTTACTACAATATCGTAACGAACTCTGTAAAAAAGTGCATTTGGTCATCCTTGACTTTTAAGGATATCAATAAATTACACTTCACGTAAACTGATCAAACTGATATTTCAGTGATATAATTCTTAGATCTATCTTGTATCCTTTTGTCCAATGTTGCATTTAATGCAACAAGATCATTATTGTAATCAATCATATTGAATACATGATCTCACACTGAAACTTACTTGCTTATTTCAATGTACTATTTTCCTTGAGGTTTCATACTTTACGAATTGTGACTATTCACTATATAACATTTCTATGTGATCGTATATGGATCAAATATCCATATTCTTATATTGCTTTTAGAGTTCAAACTCATAGAAAACAAAACACTATCTTGGGCAAGTAAAATTGTAAGTGACCAAGTTACAAACGTATTTAGTGGTTGTTTAATTAGGTGCTTGCATGGGTCAACATGCAAAAATTTTTTGGCAAGTATATTTTTTATCTCCATTTATCAATATCAATTAAGTTCATTTGTATACTTTAGCTGATAAACATTTTATCTATTATATTAATTGCAAAAATTTATCAATGTAGATTATTTTACTTTTATACAGCAAATGTTCTTACAATATTAGAAAGGTTAAATGTTTCCACTTCAATTCTAATAAGGCTCAATCTTTTATGTTTCTACAAACCCTAAAACGAAACATAGAAGTCTTTCGACTTCACTAGTGGGTGTTAGGATTCGTCTGTCTTGGGATTCCGACCTTGAGTTTGCTCTAACTCTTTATCGATTGTTTCATATACAACTCTTAACCCTTGGTTCCTTGTCCTAATCTCATTTCGACCTTAAGTTTGTTCAATAAATCGAAAGAAATTATTCACTCGTACCTACCATTTCGCAACGACCTAACTATAGTATATATACCTAGATTTTGCTAAACAAATACATATATAGTTATCTCACCTCGTCTAATCAATATATTAATGGTACAACACATAACATCTCTAGCTTGAGTTTGCTCAACAACCAGATAATATGCAAGTAATTTATTAATATATAACTGGTAGGTGACAACATTTATATTAAAGGTTTGCAATCTTTATTATATTTAAATTGATTGATATCAACTTATGGAATAATACATTTCTTATGAACTAACCTTGTTATTTAAGTGTCAAACACATCAGAAATCAGTATACGTACTATGCATATGTATTTATTCCTTAAGTCTAATTGAGTTTCTTACTGATCCACCTTTAGTTTATACGTTTATATTATATAAGTTTTATTATTATATAACTTTTATACTTTGTTTAACTTATATAATATTTTTATGTATAGCATTATATTAATTAAATATTATTTAATTAATTAACATTTTAATTAATTATTATATTATTCAATCATAACATATTATATTAAATATATATACTATAACCTTTATAGTAATACACACATATCTTATATATATATGTATCTTAATTTATTAATTAACTTTTAATAAAATTATTTAATTAAACAATTTTAATTTAATTTTATTAATTTCGAAAATTCTTTAATACACATATATGCTTATATTATTTTAAACAATTCAAGACAGCATAACATATATCATTATATATATTATACATGTGTGTGTATTTAATTAATTAACTTATTTTATTTATTTATTTATTTAATTAATCTTATTAATAAATAATATTTTCAAAAATTAATTTTATAACATTTTCAAACGTGTTAAAAAATTATATTATAACTTTTATAATGTGTTTTATTTTAAATTTAACTTCTAAATATAAAACTTTTATTCTAATTTTCAAAATGATTTGAAAATCTACATTATAACCTTTATAATATTTTTCTCCTTTTAAATTTAACTTTTAAATTTAAACTTTTATTTTAATTTCAAAACAACTGTATAATTAGCCCAAGGCCTAATACAAATTGGGCCTTTTTAATTAGGGGCAACCTTTGGGCTAACATAACTGTTTGGGCCAGGTCGATTGCCAGGTAGGACATGGTACTTAATTACCCAACAATCCAGCCTAGACACTACATTTCTTAGACACCTGTAACACTTCGTAAATTTTACATTAATTAATTAATAATTAATTAGGCTTCAAAAATGGGATTTGTGAAAATGTGGAATTTGGCCACAAAACTTATGTCATTGCATTTGTGGCAAAATTTGAGCAACTTTAATATTTGGGGTTTCACGATTGGAGTTCAAACGAAGAAGTTACAAACGATAAACGATTTTGGAACGAAAATAATTAAATAATAAAAGTTAACGTTTATAATTAATCACTAGGACCCATAGGTCGACCTCCTTTATTGGGCAGGTCGACATGGAGCGGTCAACCCCTATAGAGGGAATGATCGACCAGTCCAAAAGGTGACAGTTAGGGTTTACCTTGGCCCAATGGTCCGGATTTAATATATTTCAATCTAACGGCTACAGTTGATTCAAGTGCCTATAAAATTAAGGCCTAATCCTCCCTTCTCTTCTTATATTTTCTAAGAGAATAGCGAAACTCTGCCATTTCCACTTTTTACTATTCTTCCAAATAATAAAATAAATTATATTTATACAAATTGGAGAAGAATAGAAAATAAATAGAAGAAGAGAAGAAGCGAACCAGCGCTACCCGATAACAAGGTAAATTTCAATATAATGAATTTATATTCCCTTCCAATCCTCAATCTCTTCTTGGATCCGAAATTCAAATATATGTATATACCCATTTTATACATATTTCTTGGATTAAAAAGGAGATGGAGTTGGATCAAAGGATTTAATTCAAATTTGAAGATTTGGAACGCTTTCAAAAGGTGAGTGGAAAACTTATAAATTGTTTATGATACTGAAATCTATCCCATTGGAATTTATTTGAATTTTATGCCTAAATCAATAAATATATATGAATTGTAGGCTCAAATTAAACATATAAAACTATTGCCTACATATTCTTATTTGATAATCTAGGGAATTTGATTGGAATTGTTGTTTACACCTAGTTCTGGAATTAGTTCCAAAAGTTATGAAAACAAATATTGATTAGATGTGTAATTTATTTTAGATCTACTTTTTGTTGTAAAAATATTAGTATAGTTCTGATTATTAGCCTAATCTTGTTGGAGTGTAAATTTCTATGTTTGAATTGTTGGAAGGGAGATCCATTAATTTTTATAAATTGGTTTGATTTCTCTTATTTTCATAGAAAAATGCAGCGTTCGATTTGACAAGGAATATATGCAAATAAAAGAAAAGGATGTGTAAAGTACGCAGTTATTTGTCGTAGTTTGCACTGTCTATTCCAAATAAAAAGGAAACGAACATTCCTTGTAATTTCAAATGAGGTAGATCTTTTATTTTTGAAAAGTTAACCTTTTTTAGTCATGCTAATTTATAGAAATTATGATGGAGAATCTTTTTAAAGATATAATTTCAACAATTAAATATGGAAAAGGATATTCTAGTTAGAAGTTTATAACTAGAACCGTAGTTAAGGGAAATAAATATTTATATGTATTTAACTGCGCTAATCGATAAAAATAAAACTTAACTTATACCACGATTTACATGCAACATTCGCTTAAACGGTAAATTAAACGTAGGAATAGATCAAGTAATGAATAAAGGAATTATGAAAGAAAGTTAGAAAAGGTTGTAACTCTAATTAATAGGTAATAAATGTGAAATGAATTTGGAAGTTAAAGAATGTTAATAAGGTAAGTGGATTAATGAGACTGATAAATAAAGACGATAGACTAATAACTATAGAATATTTTGAGGAGAATTACTAAATGGAGTTTAGTAAACAAATAAATGCCTTAGGAAATATTCGTTGGAATAAATATAACCATTTATTTTGGACAAGCTGACATTTATGGAAAAAGTGAGTAAGTGGGAATAATTAATAATTGGACATTTAAGGTAAATATTATTACCTTAAATAAACTAGATGAGATTTGCAGGCTATGTCCAATATTCAACCTAGAATAATAAAAGCTTAGAATGAAGCTTAGAATAATTAATTGGACTTAGTGGGTTGGGATGCGAGGTCAGTAGAGTTATACAACAGAAGTCTGTCCTTTACTTTGAGACCACCGGTAGTTGTGTATACTTCCTACTGATGTGAGACATCTCCAACCATAGAACCCTTGGAAAATGAATATGCGATTGTAGAACCTACTTCTGGGCTGGAGGTATTAAGTGGTTGTTTGAGGGCCCACGTTCTCTCTAATTAATAAATAGATAAACGGTCCGAGTCAGCGATTAGGTGGGGTAGTGGATATCTTGAGGAATGTCCGCTTCGGGTTTAAGGTATTAAGTGGCTGCTATAGAGTTCGTCTCTCTCTTATAAAGAAGTATTAAGTGGCCTAGTGAGATTCCAAGCAATGTTAGCTAGATGGTACCAGTGATGAGTCCGCTTTGAGATTAGGTATTAACTGATGGGGACCTGTCTAAAATGTAGGTATTAAATGGTTAGAAGTCTACCTGGTCCTTATTAATGAGGTATTAATTGGCTTGAGTACTGTCTTTCACATGGCTAGACATTAAGGACGATAGATATGTTAGTAATGTGGCTATTATGTGCTATAAAGTCATTAATCGTGGTCAAAGGTCTCTAAAGCTAGGAGCAATAGACCAACGATGATGATGCTAAGATCCCGCTTTATATTTGGAAGTATTGAGTAGCTGATAGACATACGTCAGTATTTTGTACTTTGGAAAAGGTTAGGTAGACGAATCACATTAGGTAGAGATATCATGCATGAAATAATAGGTTAAACGTATTAACCGTAAATAATAGGCATAACAATTAAATGGAACCCAAGCAGTATAAATTTTTGTTATGGACACAGTATAGATTTTCCAGTCACTGGAATGTTGTTCTGACCCCTCCTTATTACAACTCACGGGATAGATTTAGAGGAATAGGTCATTGGAGCAAGACATGATCGGTTGATGGAGAAGTTTTCATACCTCTCATGCTCGGTGCTGACAAGGCAAATTGATGTCCAAGGAACGCTATTGATTCTAAGGTAGTAGCCTCAATCAGTATTTATACCCTATTATATTTTCCATTCTGCTGTGAGTTTAGATTTATCAATCACAGATATGCTCATGCTTATTGTAGGTACCAAACAAATGATCTATACTCTAATTATATTAGGTTTCGATTTTTTTGAAATTTAGGCCCATTAAGATGTGAATTATTACATTTGGTATCGAAGCTTAGGATTGACAATCAGAGGGACTAGGATATTTTGAGAGAGCGTACTTGTATTTTTCCATCTATTGATATATTTTATGCCTAGCTCTATAGACTCTGACTATGAAAGTAGTTGCGATGATATTCTGAAAGGAAGGACGATGCGACTACTAGTTGGAAATATTTTATAGAGTTAAATATTTACGTGCCTACCCCAATTACCCCATGGAGCGTTGGTTGTACATAAGGCGTTAACTTTGAAGAGCACAAGCACGACATATGAAAGAATCCCGGAGGTTGGATGGTGTTTGACCTGATTGTTGAGACTAGCTACCTTGTAATTTGGATTTTGATGGATGGTCGAGTAAAATTGCATATTTTATCCTAGCAAGCAAGAGTTGAGAATTTATATGTCGTAGACATCCAAAGTCAAGTTCTTACAAGGGTGCGTTCATTGATCACCTTTAGATGGCAAACTAGATTTTTATTGTAAGATATAAAGTCAATTCTTAGTCCAACCCCATGAAAGGAATTTTATAATATATTTTGGAAATGCCTTAAATTATGGAAAAAAGGGTTTCCAAATGATTTCTTTTCCAAAGACTTATTTGGGAAAAATTTGGTCTTGGGAAATGTCGAAATCTTATTTTATAAGAAGGATGTATATCAATGAATTTGGTAAAAAAAAGAGTAAGTTGAAATACTTAAATATATGTATATAATTTTTATTTTCGTTAAGGAAGTTTTGAAGGAAAATAGTTTTCAATTTGGAAGCGAGTTTAAAAGAGCATATATTTAGCTTGATGATTTTTCTGTTTATAAAAATTGCAGATTTTAAATTCTTTTCTTTTTAAGGGACGGACAAAATAGGAATAACATTTGATTTTATCGTGGTATGAAGTTGGAAGTGTAGTTTTACCCACCGGCTAATTAGAGGGATGTTTTCATATAAATATAACGCGAAAAATAATAGCTGGAATATTTTGGGTTTTTGAAGTGTTGTTGGTTGTAGTAGTGTAAGTTGGGAACACAGCAATATAACCGGGGAATTGTTCGGAAGGCTAGATGGTAAGCTTGGATATCGTCGTAAAGAGCATATGAATTTTTCAGATCATGTCAATTTGTAGAAGTTGGCGCGAATAGATTATTATTATTATCATTATTTATCAGTCTGGCCCGAATTGGGTCCAGGTTTAACCTACGCTGAAAATTCGTCCAGCGATCGACCGGTAGCGGTCGACCGATCAACCTAAATTGGTCGACCGATCAATGGGTTTTGTGACAACCCAATCCTAGAATTCAACTATAAAAGTCGCGTCCAAACCCCCAGCCGCCTCATTATCATTCCTCCACTTCCTCAAATAGATAAACCCAAACTCCTTCCCTCCTCTAAATCAGCATCCGCCCCCTCCATTCCACCACCAGGTGACGCCATTTTTCCCCCTCTCCAAGGAGCAGCAGCCTCGCCTCTTTACCACGTCAATTTTTGCATGTCGGATCTTGCCCTACCACCACTCCAGATCTAAACCATATCTCCCTTCTCCGACCACTTCTCAGTCCATGACACTGCCCCGCACTGTCAGTTCTTCCTCACGCCACCTTAATCTCACCCCTTAAGAGGCCACTTGGCTGGGCCGAAATAAGCTGAGAATCACCACTTATCTTGGTTCAGCAAGCTTCACTTTCCTTAAAGGGTGACCTGTCAAGTTTGGAGACTTCGCCACTTTTGGGCTAGAGGAATTATTTGTGGTGATAGGATTAGCACCAATACTTCGCTTCGGCACTTTTGAGTGGGAATGCTACCAGCGCTGCATTTGCCTTTTCGACATCCTTTTAGGGAAATTTGTTTATGAAGGCAAAGTCTTATTCGGTTGGAGGTAAAGGGAGTCAGTATCGATTTGACTAAAGATGAATTCGACGAATTTTAGAGATTTCCGCGGAGGGCACGGATTTGGACGACATTAAGATGTCAGATCCTAAGATTTTGCAGCATACCTTTTCTGGAGACCTCGATGTTTAGAGGTCAGACAATTTGCGACCTACAGCTTGCCACGTTGTGCGCATCATTCAGTACAACATCATTCTGAAGATGAGGAGTCTTGATTAAATCTATCCTCTGGTGAGGAAGTCCACCTATGCTATCATTGGCAGCATACCCATCAATTGGGCCCGTGCCCTGATGCTCCACTTAGTCGATCAGGGAGTTGGTACTCCATGGAGTTACTTCTCGTATTTCCACCTATTCACCGGCGTCTTTAGGCAATACAGAGTGAACCTCCATGGGGAGTTGATCTAGAGGAAGGTCCCGCCTGCCATCGATAGAGCCACCCTCAAGAAGATGTCTATCTCTTTGCCAATAGAAGTAGCAGCCGCACCAATAGCAATAGAGCAGCCGTAGCAAGAGTTGGAGCTAGGAGAGGGCACCAAGGGATTCTAGAGTCCCGAGTGGATCACCATTTGGCTAGCAGCCGCACCAATAGCAATGGAGTAGCCGTAGCAAGAGGTGGAGCCAGGAAAGGGCGCCAAGGGATTCTAGAGTCCCGAGCGGATCACCATTCGGCAAGTACAAGCTGAGCTCCAAGGGATCCGGGCCGGTTTGCAGGAGGTTCGGTCTGAGTTACACCACCAAAGCCGTGAGATTGCTTGCTTAGCCGTTATTGCTACGCCTTTTCCGAGGCCGGGGCAACGGCTCGAGCTCCCGTGGAAGGTCGAGATTATCCCGTTCTTATAGGTAGTGTTTTAGGTTTAGTAGTGTTGTTGCTATCTTTTTCTTCCAGCATTTGTTCTTTTCTTTTGGGTCGTAACCGTTAGTTGTCTCTTATAAAAGGCACATATGATATTATGAGATTTATATTATTTATTTACCATGTTGTTATTTTGGATACGTGAACCGCTCTTATAAATGTAATTGGAAAAAATGGTATAAATATTAAAATTTATAAAGACACTTAACTAACGGTAAATATAATGTAAGTAAATATAATGTAAGACTGGAAGTTTGGAGTAAATAGTAAATTTTAGCAAACGAAGGACAGGTTGTTTTGGAAATCACGGGTCATTGTTCCTATTTCTTCATAGCTAAATTTTTTGAATAAATAAGCATGTTGACATTTTAAAATAAAATGTTGAGTTTTAAAGATAAAAGTTAAATGTGAAGTGTTATAGTGGAATTTATGCGTTAGCGCATAACTAACTTCCAATTACGCTGAAATGTGGCTTGAATCATTCAAATTTTCGAAAGACAAGTATTTTGAAAATGTTTCGCTTGAAAAAAAAGGTTTGGCTTTTAAAACTATTATCGAGGCTCAAATAATTTTTGGGATTTTTTGCCCAAATTGATTTCAAAAATATTCGCCTCTAAATATTTTTGGAAGTTGATTCTTCAAGCGACGTACAAATTTGAAAAGTGAAAGAGATTCCTATGGAATTTTGGATTTTGGCCACATGCTAAGCGTAGAGAAGGTAAATAAATTGATAAATGCGAATTTACCAGTGCATTAGCGACGCGATATGATAAAACACAAACGACAATAAAGGAAAAACTGTTTTAGCCTTAGAATTTCTATTTTTATACCTTGTCGACGATGTGCGAGAGTTTATTTTTGAATTCAATTCCGTTTTAGAGCTTGAAATAAGCCTCCTTATGTGTTTTGTACATGGAAAATTTGGAGAAAATATGGGGCAGCGAGGAAATTTTCATTGCACAACGGGAATTGGTAACTTATAGAGTTGTAAGAATTTAGGATTCTCCACCTAAATTCATTTTCCTAGCATAAGAGCGTTTAGTAAGCGATATTTCGACACGTTAGATTTTTGGATGGTAGGAATTGGATGCAAAATTGGTTGCACCATGCTTCTATTCGTAGGAGTACGGGGATTTTTGGTGAATTTTTTTTCAAAATCTACATACATATAGAACTGTCAGTATATATATGTTGTTTGCATCATATTTTCAAAAATATTTTAAAAAAATGCATTCACATAGGAGGGCTCGTTTAGAATCATTCTGCATACATGTTTTCTATAATTGTGATACATTATGCACTTATGCACGTTTGTTGCAAAATTGGTTGTACACTAATTGGTTGAGTAGTTCAGGAAAATTGTGAGCAATAAACATGATTCAATCAGTGGTGTAATTTTGAGGATGAAATTTTTTTAAGGAAGGAAGAATGTAATACCCCATAAATTTTACATTAGTTAATTAATAAATAACCAGGCTCCGAAAATGGAATTTATTCCAATAATGGAATTTGGCCATGAAACTTATGTAATTGCGTTCGTGGAGAAATTCTGAGCAACTTTTATATTTAGGGTTTCACGATCGAAGATCAAACGAAGAAGCTACGGACGATAAACGATTTCGGAACGAAAATAATTTAATAATAAAAGTTAACGTTAATAATTAATCACCAAGACTCACAGGTTAACCCCTTTTATTTGGCAGGTCGACATGGAGCGGTCGACCGGTCCAAGCGGTGACGACTAGGGTTTGTCTTGGCCCAACGACCTGGATTAATATATTTTAATATAACATCTATGGTTGATTCAAATGCCTATAAATTCATGCCTAACCCTCCCTTCCGTTCTCATATTTTCTAAGAGAATAGCAAAGCTCTGCCATTTCCTCTTCTCCACTATTCTTCTAAATTATAAAATAAATTATATTTATACAAATTAGAGAAGAACAGAAAATAAATAGAAGAAGAGAAGAAGCGAATCAACGCTATGTGATAACAAGGTAAATTTCAATATAATGAATTTATATTCCCTTCCAACTCCCCATCTATTCTCAGATCTAAAATTCTAATATATGTATATATCCTTTTTATACATATCTCTTGAGTTAAAAAGAAGATGGAGTTGTTTCAAAGGATTTAATTCAAATCTGGAGATTTGAAATGCTTTTAATGGGAAATTTATAAATTGTTTATGATATTGAAATCTATTCGGTTGGCATTTATTTGGTTTTTATGCCTAAATCAATAAGTATATGTAAATTGTAGGTTCAAATTAAATGTATAAAACTATTGTCTACATATTCTTATTTGATAATCTAGGGAATTTGATTGGAATTGTTGTTTACACCCAGATCTGAAAATCAATCCCAGAAGTTATGAAAACAAATATTGATTAGATGTGTAATTTATTTCAGATTTGCTATTGGGTTGTAAAAATATTAGTATAGTTTTGATTATTACCCTAATCTTGTTGGAATGTAAATTTTCTATGTTTGAATTATTGGAATTAAGATCCATTAATTTTTTGAAATTGGTTTGGTTTCTCTTATTTCGATAGAAAAATACAGTGCTTGATTTGACAAGGAATATATGTAAATAAAGGAAAGAGATGTGTAAAGTATGCAGTTACTTGTAATAGTTTACACTGTATATTTCAAATAAAAAGAAAATGAACCATTCCTTGTACTTTCAAATAAGGTAGATCTTTTATTTTTGAAAAGTTAACCTTTTTGAATCATGCTAATTTATGGAAATTATGACAGAGAATATTTTTAGAGATATAATTCCAACAATTAAATATGGAAAAGGATATTCTAGTTAGAAGTTTATAACTAGGACTGTAGTTAAGGGAAATAAATATTTATACGTATTTAACCACGCTAATCAATAAAAATAAAATTTAACTTATACAATGATTTACACGCAATATTCACTTAAATGATAAATTAAACGTAGGAATAGATCGGGTAATGAATAAAGTAATTTGGAAAGAAAGTTAGAAAAGGTTGTAACTCCAATTAATAGGTAATAAATGTGAAGTGAATTTGGATGTTACATAAAATTAATAGGGTAAGCGGATTAATGGGACTGATAAATAAAGATGATAGGCTAATAGCTATGGAATAGTTAGAGGATAATTACTAAATTGAATTTAGTAAATAGATAAATGTCTTAGGAACTGTCCATTGTAATAATATTAGCCATTTATTTTGGACAAGTTGATATTTATGGAAAACGTGAATAAAATGGAATAGTTAATAATTGGATATTTAAGGTAGATATTATAGCCTTGAATAAACTAGATGAGATTAGTAGGCTAAGTCTAATATTCAACGTAGAATATTCAACTTATAATAATAAAAGCTTAGAATGAAATTTAGAATAATTAATTGAATTTGGTGGGTTTGGGATGCGAGGTCAGTAGAGTTACACAAAAGAAGTATGCCCTTCGATTTGAGGCCACCGGCAGTTGTGTATACTTCCCACTGATGTGAGACATATCCAACTATAGGACCCATGGAAAATGAATATGCGATCGTAGGACCTACTTCTGGGCTGGAGGTATTAAGTGGTTGTTTGAGGGACCTCCTTCTCCCTAATTAATAAATAGATAAATGTTTCGAGTAAGCGTTTAGGAGTGGTAGTGAATATCTCGAGGAGGGTCTACTTCGGGATTAAGGTATTAAGTGACTGCTATAGAGTCCGTCTCTCTCCTATAAAGAAGTATTAAGTGGCCTGGTGAGATTCCAAGTGATGTCAGCTAGATAGTACCAGTGGGGAGTCCGCCTTGGGGTTAGGTATTAACTGACGGGGACTTGCCTAAAATATAGATATTATATGGTTAAAAGTATGCCTTGTCCTTATTAATAAGGTATTGAGTAGCTTGGGTATTGTCTCCCACGTGGATAAGACATTAAGAACAATAGATATGTTAGTAGTATGGCTACTATGTATTATAAAGCCATAAATAGTGGTCAAAGACCTCTGTAGCTATGACTAATAGACCAACGATGACGATTTTAGGGGCCCGCTTCATATTTGGAAGTATTAAGTGGCTGATAGACATACGTCGGTATTTTGTACTTTGGAGAAGGTTTGGTAGACGAATCGTATTTAGTAGAAATATTGTAGGTGCAATATTAGATTGAACAGATTAACCATAAATAATAGACATAACAATTAAATGGAACCCAACCACTATAAATTTATGTTATGGACAAACTATAGATTTTTCAGTCACCAAAACGTTGTTCTGACCCCTTCCTCATTACAACCAACACGATAGATTTAGAGGAACATGTCGTTGGTACAAGACGTGATTGATTGATGGAGAATTTTTTTATCTCTCATGCTTAGTGCTGAGAAGGCGAATTGATGTCTAATAAATGCTATTGATACCAAGGTAGTAACCTCAGTCAGTATTTATATCCTATTATATTTTCCATTCCATTATGAGTTTATAATTATCAAACTCTGATATGCTCATGCTTATTGTAGGTACCAAACAAATGACATTTTTTTAATGGCAGCTTCCCTCTCCCTTACCCATGCTTCTATCCCTGCCAACCCACCTCTCGTCCCACTCCCTACCTATACCTCTCATGCTCTGTTCATTCCTCCTCCACCTCCTATCCCTAACTGTCCTCTTGATCCGCTACCCATCATCCTGCCATCTTCCTCATCTAATCCTCCTCAGTTATTTTCTTACTCTCCCTCTTCCTCATCTAAAACCCATTTTTATTCTAACTATGCCTAGACTTCCTCATTTAAAAATTTTCCATGCAATGCAAGAATGTACAATCATGTTCAGATGACCATATCTTTCTCTAGTATGCTTTGCTCCCACCCGCTGAAGTCATATCTGTTGGCTCAAATGAATGGAATGACTACATTGTTGATTTTTCCTTAGATAGGCCTCTATCATATACGGCAGTTCTTCAACATTTAAGCAATGTATGGAAACTGAAAGGAAATATAAAGGTAAAATATGATGGCATTCTATTTCTATTCCACTTGTCTAATGATAATAATAGAAGAAAAATTATAGAGAGTGGTCTTATAATTATGAAGGACAAGCTTTTCATCATAAAGCAATGGGATCCCATGATTAGTAATGTAGTTGGATCCATCAAGCCAGTGCCAGTTTGGGTACATTTATCAAATATTCCCATATTTGCTTGGTCGAGATTGGGTATAAATTGGCTTGCTAACAGATTTGGGAAATTGATATGTTTAGACGAGTCCATTGAAAAGTTATAACATATTCAATATGCAAAATATTTAATAGAATTTATTCCAGATATTGAATTGCTTTCCTCTTTTCCTGTTCAACTGGCTGATGGAACAATTCAACATATACAAGTATCATACCAATGGAAACCTGATGTGTGTTCACTGCAAAGTTTTTGGCCACACAAAACTCAATTGCATCGATATTAAATTTATTGGAAATAATAAAGAGGATGAAAAAAGGCAAACAAATCATATGAACATTCTATGGATCAAAGGCAGAATAACAAGTTAGATATGTCCAAAGAAAGTGGAAAAATGGCGAGGAAATAAGTAACAAATATGAAGAAAGATTATAGAAAACAAAAGGAATAGAATGTGGCAGCATTAAAAAATGTAGAGCAAGGAAAATCAATTCATAAGCAGAAAGATTCAAACATAGGAAATGGTTCAACTCCTGAAGAGTCAGATGAAATCAGAAACGTGAAAGAAGCTTTCATAAAAAACAAATTTTCCATTCTTGAATCAATTGAGGAATGTGATTTAGATGTGCAAGAAGAAAATGTAGTGGATAAGGATGGAGCTTATGCAAAGGAAATATATAAAAATAAAGAAACATGCATGTCCTTGCAAATGGAACAGGAGAATTCAAGCAATATAGACTTAAATGAGAAGCAAATGGGTCTAGTGCAGCAGACCAGCATTGAAAATGCAAACTCTCCCCTTCGTTTCATTGCCCCTTCGGAAATCCCATATGCCATGGAAACTTCTTTTTCTCCAAGTTCTCCGTATGTCCAAAATTCTGAATCTCCTCATCAACAGGATCATGTACCATCACCATCACCTAATCTCAAATCGTCATCTCAATCCATCCTTCCTTCTGATCCAAATTATTCCCTACAATTATCTTCTCCCACTTCTAATACTATTCCATCTGCTCTTTCTCCCTCCAAACCCACTCCTGCTACCATAGATGTTGATCTATCCTCTCATGCACAAGTGGATGTGCACTCTGATACTTGCACATCAATTGTTCTCTTAACTTCTGCCCTCCCCCTCTTGCTACAATTGGCACCTCTTACTTATTTGATAATGTTGAATCCCCTTTGAAATTCTCATTCTCATCCTATTCCAACCCCTATCAACAATTAAACTTCTATCAAACCAAAACCTCGTAGAAAGAAACTGAAGGGATAAAACAAATTTCTTCCAAGAAATATAAATCCAATTCTTCATCTCTTCCAACATTACCCCACAAAATATCATCAAACTTCTCTTCATCTCCTTTCATCTCTAATGTTGAATCTCCTTCTGATTCGTAATATGTCTCGGAGAGTTCATCCCTCACTTCTTTCTAGAAGTACTAGAAATTTCAAAAAAAATCCCATTGTTTCTTGATTATGTACACCCCATAGCAGCTTGGAACATAAGGGGTGCACATAAGGATATTAAATCAAATCAAATCAAAAGCTTAATCCATCCTCAAACCTACCTCTCATCTCTATTTCTAAAACAAAACTTGACCATTCTTCAACTGCTATAGTAGTTGTCCACATCAACCCATTAGGAAAATCCATCAACAATCTATCTACAGCTCCATATGATAGAATTCTTGTCATGTATGACCCTATTGTATACTCTCTTACTCCTGCTCTCCTTGATAAACAATTCATTCATACCCATGCTACTCATCTTACATCCTCTACTTACATGTATTATACATTCATATAAGCAGAAAACTTAGCCACTCAAAGGCAAAAACTCTATGACTACCTTCCTCACTTTAGGAAAACTTCTCATCCTTGGATCACTCTTGGTGATTTTTATTGTTCATTCCACTTATCTCACAAAAGTGGTGGAATCCCTCTATCTCTAAGAGAAATTTCTCCTTTAAATGTATCCATGGAAAATGCTTCCCTTGTTGATATTCCAACTTCTAGGTACCCCTTCACCTGGTCCAGCAAAACCAAAAATGGTGCTCGCACTCTTACAAAAATTGATCCTGTATTCTCTAATTACTTTGCCTATCTAAATGGTCTAACCTTCATGTTCATATTCCAATGCCAATCTTCTCTAATCGCTGGCCCCGATCCTTTCCTTTAGGGATGTTGCCATTAAAACACATCCAAGTTTTAAATTTTTTGATAAGTGGACTAATGAGCAAACTTTATGTAACGAACCATCTTTCTTACTACCAAAGACGACGCTTAATACATCCTCGGTATTCGTGTGCCGATAATTTATGTTTGATGTGTGTTTCTTGTTTGATGATAACAAAATATATATCAATTTATAGATGTGTTTGCAGATTATACTATACACATACAGGAATAAATATTAATATTGAGTAATAATACTATTGCACAGAATTTAACAAATTCAATCAGTATTTTTATTTCAATATAATATTTTACAAAGTTTTCAGCTCACACACTGATTTCATACATTTCACACTCATACACTGATTTAATACATTTCATATTTACATTTGTTTCCTCACTACAACACTCAACACTCAGCTATAACTATCTGCATTTTCCAGCTCCAGTTCTTGTCCTGTCTCCTGTGTACCTGCATAATTAACAACTACAGCAGTAATCTGAAAATAAACAAATTTGAATTTGCAAAAATATAAAATTTGTTTTTGTCGTTGTCTCATATATATGGGTTATTGTCATCATCTTTGATTGTGCAATATCTGTGCATATCAGTATTCTTATCAGGGACAGGTAATCTTGAGTGGCTGCAGTACACACGTATACACGTGTGCACTGCCTCGCCAACTCGTGCGCACAGTCAACCAATAACAAGGTCAAATCCAAACCAGATTCAACTCAGTTGTAATTGGAAGAATCAAATGGCATTGACAAAAATCCAAAAGTATCACTGCAACAATAAAACTGTGCATGTACACAGATTTGAACTGTGCATGTACACAGCAAAGAAATGCACATGTCTAGTTACAACAGTAATACAAGATGAAACAAACCCAAAACTGGAGGCTACAAAACAGTTTCAAGAATGTAGTGCACTACAGTAGCTCATAGTCAAGGAAGCAAAACTCAAACCAACAACCAACTTCAAATACTCAAGTCAATGCACAATAAGAAGTGCACCAGCATAGTTAAATATGTAGTGAAGTCAAAGAAATGCACACATGCACATGAACAAGTGATGAAC
This sequence comes from Allium fistulosum, assembly GCA_030737815.1. Taxonomy (NCBI): domain Eukaryota; kingdom Viridiplantae; phylum Streptophyta; class Magnoliopsida; order Asparagales; family Amaryllidaceae; genus Allium; species Allium fistulosum. The sequence continues at coordinate 268,112,192 of CM060903.1, forward strand.
AATAGAGTATGTACAGGACAGTGAATAACAATGATCAAAAGATGGCAGTACACATCAAAGAATACACAAGGATGCAACAATATATCAGTGAAACAGTCTCAAGATTCAAATACATGAATTCAGACTCAAAGTATAGATTCAACATGCATCTGGAAACCAGAGTGCACAACAACACTGATTCAAATGATCAAGAAACAATCCAGAGCATAGGTGAACAAGCATAGGTGAATGTGCAGACTAGAGTATACAATGGAATGCAACATGATGCAGCAACATTATAAATAGTGAACAGTGCAGCATCGGATCGAGCACAATGCAAATACAACTAATTCAAGTGAAAGGGAACAAGCCCAGAACCAAATGCAACACTACTTCACATCCATGTACAAGTAAAACAGTGATGAAACTGGAAAATTCAAATGAATCAGTGATGCAGGCAATGACCAGACCAAAAAAATGAAACCAAGTGCAGACAACAATGAAGCATGAATGCAGTAACAACCATCGAGCTAAATGTAATTCAAGTGAAGATAGTGGCAACTACACAAAGCAACGAGACAGTGGTATAATGCAAATAAACTCCACCAAGTACAAAATGTACAAACCACTGACTCGAGTATACTAGTGATATCAGTAAAGTCAAGATAGTCCAAGTCGAAGTCTACCAGAGAAAATCACAAATTAAAATATCAATGTCGAGTTGTAGTTCAAAACACAATGATTATCAAGCAACGAATATATAAACACCCAGAATATCATCACCGAACAGATGATCAGAGAAAATGTTAAAGTCAATACAAGTGCATAAACAAGTCAGCAGTGAAGACAAAGCCAGATGGTCAGAGAAGATGGTCAGAGACAATGGTGATGGCCGATGTTTACAAAGATACTGATAAAGTTAAGTTGAAGCCAGAAAACCAAAAAAAATATCACAAATCCAAATCTGTATATTTTAAATCAAGTTGAAAAAGTCAGAAGTATAAATTAGGAAAGATTCTGAGATATAAATCAAAGAACGAATCGAACGTCACAAAATAAAAGTCGTGAGTTCAACGTAAATACCAAAAATATCAAAGCTAATTAAAGGAAAGTTTTAACGGTGTGGAGATCACGTAAATCAAATAAGGCAAATTTAAGGGTGTCGAAAACCCTATATAAAGACCCGATATCATCATCGAGAATGTGAGCAAAAAGAGAACGATCAAGTTCAAGCAACCAAAGTTAAAAAGTACAGAGCAGAAATCACATACCGAAGCCAATGATTGAATAAATCAATCATCTCGAGTCAAGCGTCAGCAGAGCAACAGCATCAGCGAAGTCGGAATCAATTGTTCATAGAGGAATACGAGGCCGAAGCCATAAATAATCTCACAAACGCAAAGGCAAAAGCCCTAGTTTAGTTACACAGAGAATCACCAGAGATCGAGCCGAAGCCTCAATTCTAGATTCGCCAGAGCAACAGAGAATCGAGAAGCCGAAGCCCTAATTCCAGAAGAGATGAATCAGAGCCACCATTATCACAACTAAATGAAATCGGGCCGATGTGTTTGTGGGCTAAAGAGAATTAAAAGGGGGCCGGGCTTAACAAATTAAAAGGGGGTTTTAGGTTTATTTTGTTTTTATTTTGGGCCGGGTTCTTTTTGGGAGCAAAAGTGGTTTTAAATTTTCAATTTAATTTTTGCTCCTTGTTTTCTTCTTGTTTTAGTTTTAAAGTTTGTAATCTTTGAATCAAATCAGGGTAAATCACCACCTAGGGTTTAGGTAGTGTCAGATTGTCTAGTTAGAATTAGTTCAGTGAGCAGGGTGTGCGAGTTTACAAAACTCTATAGGCGGTAGCAGGGTGTGCGAGTCTGTTAGAGTGTTTGTAAGCGGGATACTGTTTAATTCTAATAGAAATCTGGAAATGCAGCAAAAGGCAGGGGTTGCCGAAGCTGGGTAAATTTTGTGTGTGATTTACTTTTCAGCATATTTATTTATCTACAGTTTGATTTCGTATTTAATTAAAGAAAATTCGCTATAACGCTATTCACCCCCCCTCTAGGGTTAGTCTAGATCCTACAAGTGGTATCAAAGCCTGGTAATTTTTACTTTAACTCTAGAGTCATGAATTCACCAAATAATGCTTTTTCTGAGGGGCAATCTATTGTTAGGCCACCAATGTTGAATGGGAATGATTATGCTAACTGGAAAGTTAGGATGGGTATTTATCTTAGTTCAGTTGATTATGATGTTTGGGACATTATTGAATCTGGCTATAAATCTCCCACTATAACTGTTGGTGATACTGAGATTCCTAAACCAAAGGATAGGTGGGATGCTAACAATAAGAAATTAAAAACTACAAATGCTAAAGCTATGAATGCTTTGATCTGTGCTCTTGATAAGACTGAATTTAATAGAATTTCTCATTGTAAAACAGCACAGGAAATTTGGCATACCTTGGAGGTGACACACGAAGGAACTTCTCAAGTCAAGGAGTCTCGTCTAGCCCTGTTCAGCAATGAATACGAGAACTTCGTGATGGACAAAGGCAAGAGCATAAAGGATATGTTTGGACGCTTCTCAACCTTGGTGTACAATGCTAGAGCACTTGGGAAGGTATTCACTAAGGTAGAGCTAGTAAGGAAGATCCTACGAGTCTTACCGATGAACTTTGAGGCAAAAGTCACAGCAATACAAGAATCAAAAGATCTGAGTAAACTGAGCATGGAAGATTTGATCGGCAACTTGATGGCATATGAGCTTGAGCTAAAAGCAAAGGAGGAACGCAACAACTCTGAATCAAAGAAGAAGACGATTGCCTTAAAGAGCAAAGAAGAGAGCGATGATGAAGAAGAAGATCCAATTGAAGAACTTGCAATGGCTGTCAATAATCTTAGAAAATGGTCAAGATTCAAGCCACGCAAGAAGAAAACAAGTGGTAGTAGGCCAAAAGATTCTGACAATTTCGATAATAAATTAACCTGCTATAACTGCAACAAGCCTGATCACTTCAAACAAAATTGCCCACTTCTCAAAATCAACAAAGGAAAGAAAAAGAAGAAGAAGGCATTTGCAGCAACTTGGGATGATGAGGAAGGAGAGGAAGTTTCGAGTGATAGCTCAGAGGAGGCTAACTTGTGTCTTATGGGAAAATCAGACTCAGAAGCAAGCTCAGAGGAATCTAGTGAGGTAAGTAACTATTCATACAAAGAACTTGTTTTTATGTGCCTTGATCTTACTAAAACAGTTGATGCTCTTGATTCTAAAATTGAAAAACTGAAATCTGATAGAAGAGAACTTGCTCATGAAAATTTTAGGTTAGAAACTGAACTTGAAAATATTCAAAACCTAGAGTGTAAGCACTGTAAAATTTTAGATTCAGAATTATCAAAACTGAAGAAAAGCTTTGAGAATCTTGAAAAAGAAAACTTGAATCTTAAGGAAACCATTAACACTAGGAAAAAGGATTTTATAAATAGATGCACCTCACTTGTGACTGAAAACACAACACTGAAAACCAAAGTCCAAGATCTTGAGAAATCACTGAATAACTTTTCAAGAGGAGAAAAATCATTCAACATGTTATTGGGAAATCAACTTTTTGCTAACAATAGGAAAGGACTAGGCTTTGGGAAAACACAAGTTGATGATAATGCAAAAGGTAAGGGTATCTTTACTAGATGTGAAATAATTGAACAACGTGTTGAAAATTGTAGTCATAGGAACAAGAACACAAAATTTATACAAGTTTGGGTTCCTAAGAATTCTACAAACAAATTTCATGTCTATTGGAACAAGAATGAAAGGACAAAACAAGTTTGGGTGCCAAAAGGAACATATATTTATAGTTTTTGGTCTACTCAAACATATTCATCAAATTATTCTGCCGCTGACAATCATGGACCTATAAAAACAAATAGGTCACAAAAATCTTTTACCGTGTAGGTGTGGTGGCAGGCTAAGGAACAACATTAGTGTTATCTGGATTCTGGCTGTTCCAGACACATAACGAGCGACAAATCAACGTTCCTTAGCCTAGTATAAAGGTGATAGATTCACAATGGGCAAACAACGAAAGATTACCATACAGGTAAGACAGGTAAGTGTATTTATTTTCAAACGATAGATAAGGTATTAAAATCTGCACCATAATCTGAATTAAATCAGCCAGTTATGTGAAATGATTGATGATGTTAATTTTGATTTTCTATTTACTCAAAGTAATTATGATGGTTAACAGATTCTAACTTACTTGATATGATCTTACATGACTTATCCTTATCTATGACTTTGATTTGTACTTAAAAGTTTGACCAACCATTTTTTCATCATTGAACTTAATCTGTTTGGTCAAATTATGATGCTGATTGATTACTGATTACTCATGCTATAAAAAGTATTTTTAGAAATTGTTGAAATTGTTGGAACTAAATGGATGTTTAAAAATAAACTTGATTAATCAGGAAATGTAATTAGAAACAAAGCTAGGTTGGTCGCAAAAGGTTATAACCAGATAGAAGGCATAGATTTTGATGAAACATTTGCTCCAGTTGCTAGGTTAGAAGCCATTAGGATTTTGCTAAGTTTTGCACGTTATAAAGGTTTCAAACTTAAACAAATGGATGTGAAGAGTGCCTTTCTAAATGGTGATTTGAAAGAAGAAGTTTTTGTTGAACAACCCCTGGTTTTGAAAATCACGATTTTCCAAATCATGTGTATAAGCTAGAAAAAACATTATATGGTCTTAAGCAAGCTCCTAGAGCTTGGTATGACTGTCTTTGTACATATCTTTTGGAAAATGGCTTTAAAAAGGGAAGTGCTGACATGACACTGTTTCTATTACATAAAGAAAGTGATTTTTTGATTGTTTAGATTTATTTGGATGATATTATTTATGGTGCTACTAATGAACTCTTGTGTGAGAAATTTGTACAAGTCATGCAGGCTAAATTCGAGATGAGCTTGGTTGGAGAATTGAAATATTTTCTTGGATTTCAAATCAAGCAAAGCAGTGATGGTATTTTCATTTCACAATCCAAGTATGTATTGGAACTGTTGAAGAAATTTGGAGTTGAGAACTCCAAACCAATGAAAACTCCTATGAGCCCATCAACAAAGTTGAACAAAGATGAGAAAGGAGTTGCTGTTGATCAGAAGAAATATCGAGGGATAATCGGTTCACTTCTCTATCTTACTGCTTCTAGACCTGATATTATGTTTTCTGTGTGTTTGTGTGCACGTTTTCAATCTAACCCTAAAGAATCTCATTTGAAAGCCACTAAACGAATTTTTAGATACCTTTCACACACACACACAAATTTGGACTATGGTACCCTTCTTGTGAAAATTTTGATTTAGTTGGTTATTCTGATGCTGATTATGTGGGTTCATTGGTAGACAGGAAAAGCACGAGTGGGACATGTTTCATGCTAGGACATTCATTAGTGTCATGGTTAAGTCGAAAACAAAATTGTGTTGCATTATCCACCACTGAAGCAGAATATATTGCATTAGGAAATTGTTGTGCTCAAATTTTATGGATGATGCAAACTCTTTCTGATTTTGGCTTAGTTTATAAACGAGTTCCATTAAAATGTGATAGTAAAAGTGCAATAGACTTGTCTAATAATCCTGTTCATCATTCACGCACAAAACACATTGATGTGAGACACCACTTTCTTAGAGATCACATTGCTAAGGAAGACATATGCATTGAATTCATTTCAACTGAGGATCAACTTGCTGATATTTTCACAAAACCCCTCCCCGAAGACAGATTTTCCAGATTACGTTTGGATTTGGGGATTATGGAAATTGACTAATCATTTTTCAATTTTTGGTTGAAATATTCTTGGATATTTATTTTCAACTTCAATTTCTAGGATTCAAACCTGTTTTGGATATTATTCAAAGATTGATTCGAATATGGTATTCAACAGTGGAAATATGTTTGTTCTATCTTAAGAAATTTCATAATATGATTAATTTGATAACTTATTCCACGACCATTTCAATTTCTACCATCTTTCTATCATTCATAATGGTTTTTGAAAAATGAGAAGAGTGAATTATTTTTTAAGGAAATTAAAATTAATTTTTTTTTAAAATATATATCTCATGCATCCATTCTCATTTAAAAGTCCTTATGGTTATGCATTGATGGATCATGTGAATTTTAGTTTATCATCACTCCATTCTCATTTAAAAGTCCTTATGGTTATGCATTGATGGAGCTTGATAGCTAATGAGTAACTGTTAATCCCATTTAAAAGTCCTTATGGTTATGCGTGGTTATTAAGTGCTTATTTTAGTGCTTAAATGTCAAATTATTTTTAAAGAACATCTCTCTTCTCATTATATAAAAACCAAATCATCGATCCATTCTCTAAAAAGTGGAAATTGTTATCTTGTTATGATATATTATGGTTTTTCTTGGGTTTACATTTGTTTTTCCCCTACTGTTCCATTATTTTTTTGTCAGTCTTTTGATGATAACAAAAGGGGGAGAAGAACAAGATTTTGATAAGAAAATAAGTATTTTTGGAATACTTCACCAAATTTGTAGGGAGTGGTCTCAGTTGTAGGGGGAGTATTCATGTAGGGGGAGCATTCATATAGGGGGAGCTGAATATTTCATGCTCAAACACATTTATTAGAATTTCAAAATCTTTAATATATATGTTTGTCATCATCAAAAGGGGGAGATTGTTTGATGTGTGTTTCTTGTTTGATGATAACAAAATATATATCAATTTATAGATGTGTTTGCAGATTATACTATACACATATAGGAATAAATATTAATATTGAGTAATAATACTATTGCACAGAATTTAACAAATTCAATCAGTATTTTTATTTCAATATAATATTTTACAAAGTTTTCAGCTCACACACTAATTTCATACATTTCACACTCATACACTGATTTAATACATTTCATATTTACATTTGTTTCCTCACTACAACACTCAACACTCAGCTATAACTATCTGCATTGTCCAGCTCCAGTTCTTGTCCTGTCTCCTGTGTACCTGCATAATTAACAACTACAGCAGTAATCTGAAAATAAACAAATTTGAATTTGCAAAAATATAAAATTTGTTTTTGTCGTTGTCTCAGATATATGGGTTATTGTCATCATCTTTGATTGTGTAATATCTGTGCATATCAGTATTCTTATCAGGGACAGGTAATCTTGAGTGGCTGCAGTACACACGTATACACGTGTGCACTGCCTCGCCAACTCGTGGGCACAGTCAACCAATAACAAGGTCAAATCCAAACCAGATTCAACTCAGTTGTAATTGGAAGAATCAAATGGCATTGACAAAAATCCAAAAGTATCACTGCAACAATAAAACTGTGCATGTACATAGATTTGAACTGTGCATGTACACAGCAAAGAAATGCACATGTCCAGTTACAACAGTAATACAAGATGAAACAAACCCAAAACTGGAGGCTACAAAACAGTTTCAAGAATGTAGTGCACTATAGTAGCTCAAAGTCAAGGAAGCAAAACTCAAACCAACAACCAACTTCAAATACTCAAGTCAATGCACAATAAGAAGTGCACCAGCATAGTTAAATATGTAGTGAAGTCAAAGAAATGCACACATGCACATGAACAAGTGATGAACAACATAGTATGTACAGGACAGTGAATAACAATGATCAAAAGATGGCAGTACACATCAAAGAATACACAGGGATGCAACAATATATCAGTGAAACAGTCTCAAGATTCAAATACATGAATGCAGACTCAAAGTATAGATTCAACATGCATCTGGAAACCAGAGTGCACAACAACACTGATTCAAATGATCAAGAAACAATCCAGAGCATAGGTGAACAAGCATAGGTGAATGTGCAGACTAGAGTATACAATGGAATGCAACATGATGCAGCAACATTATAAATAGTGAACAGTGCAACATCGGATCGAGCACAATGCAAATACAACTAATTCAAGTGAAAGGGAACAAGCCCAGAACCAAATGCAACACTACTTCACATCCATGTACAAGTAAAACAGTGATGAAACTGGAAAATTCAAATGAATCAGTGATGCAGGCAATGACCAGACCAATAAAATGAAACCAAGTGCAGACAACAATGAAGCATGAATGCAGTAACAACCATCGAGCTAAATGTAATTCAAGTGAAGATAGTGGCAACTACACAAAGCAACGAGACAGTGGTATAATGCAAATAAACTCCACCAAGTACAAAATGTACAAACCACTGACTCGAGTATACTAGTGATATCAGTAAAGTCAAGATAGTCTAAGTCGAAGTCTACCAGAGAAAATAACAAATTAAAATATCAAAGTCGAGTTGCAGTTCAAAACACAATGATTATCAAGCAACGAATATATAAACACCCAGAATATCATCACCGAACAGATGATCAGAGAAAATGTTAAAGTCAATACAAGTGCATAAACAAGTCAGCAGTGAAGACAAAGCCAGATGGTCAGAGAAGATGGTCAGAGACAATGGTGATGGCCGATGTTTACAAAGATACTGATAAAGTTAAGTTAAAGCCAGAAAACCAAAAAAAAATCACAAATCCAAATCTGTATATTTTAAATCAAGTTGAAAAATTCAGAAGTATAAATTAGGAAAGATTCTGAGATATAAATCAAAGAACGAATCGAACGTCACAAAATAAAAGTCGTGAGTTCAACGTAAATACCATAAATATCAAAGCTAATTAAAGGAAAGTTTTAACGGTGTGGAGATCACGTAAATCAAATCAGGCAAGTTTAAGGGTGTCGAAAACCCTATATAAAGACCCGATATCATCATCGAGAATGTGAGCAAAAAGAGAACGATCAAGTTCAAGCAACCAAAGTTAAAAAGTACAGAGCAGAAATCACATACCGAAGCCAACGATTGAATAAATCAATCATCTTGAGTCAAGCGTCAGCAGAGCAACAGCATAAGCGAAGTTGGAATCAATTGTTCACAGAGGAATACGAGGCCGAAGCCATAAATAATCTCACAAACGCAAAGGCAAAAGCCCTAGTTTAGTTACACAGAGAATCACCAGAGATCGAGCCGAAGCCTCAATTCTAGATTCGCCAGAGCAACAGAGAATCGAGAAGCCGAAGCCCTAATTCCAGAAGAGATGAATCGGAGCCACCATTATCACAACTAAATGAAATCGGGCCGATGTGTTTGTGGGCTAAAGAGAATTAAAAGGGGGCCGGGCTTAACAAATTAAAAGGGGGTTTTAGGTTTATTTTGTTTTTATTTTGGGCCGGGTTATTTTTGGGAGCAAAAGTGGTTTTAAATTTTCAATTTAATTTTTTCTCCTTGTTTTCTTCTTGTTTTAGTTTTAAAGTTTGTAATCTTTGAATAAAATCAGGGTAAATCACCACCTAGGGTTTAGGTAGTGTCAGATTGTCTAGTAAGAATTAGTTCAGTGAGCAGGGTGTGCGAGTTTACAAAACTCTATAGGCGGTAGTAGGGTGTGCGAGTCTGTTAGAGTGTTTATAAGCGGGATACTGTTTAATTCTAATAGAAATCTGGGAATGCAGCAGTAGGCAGGGGTTGCCGAAGCTGGGTAAATTTTGTGTGTGATTTACTTTTCAGCGTATTTATTTATCTACAGTTTGATTTCGTATTTAATTAAAGAAAATTCGCTATACCCCTATTCACTCCCCCCCCCTCTAGGGTTAATCTAGATCCTACAAGTGGTATCAGAGCCTGGTAATTTTTACTTTAACTCTAGAGTCATGAATTCACAAAATAATGCTTTTTCTGACGGGCAATCTATTGTTAGGCCACCAATGTTTAATGGGAATGATTATGCTTACTGGAAAGTTAGGATGGGTATTTATCTTAGTTCTATTGATTATGATGTTTGGGACATTATTGAATCTGGCTATAAATCTCCCACTATAACTGTTGGTGATACTGAGATTCCTAAACCAAAGGATAGGTGGGACGCTAACGATAAGAAATTAAAAACTACAAATGCTAAAGATATGAATGCTTTGATCTGTGCTCTTGATAAGACTGAATTTAATAGAATTTCTCATTGTAAAACAGCACAGGAAATTTGGCATACCTTGGAGGTGACACACGAAGGAACTTCTCAAGTCAAGGAGTCTCGTCTAGCCCTGTTGAGCAATGAATACGAGAACTTCGTGATGGACAAAGGCGAGAGCATAAAGGATATGTTTGGACGCTTCTCAACCTTGGTGTACAATGCTAGAGCACTTGGGAAGGTATTCACTAAGGTAGAGCTAGTAAGGAAGATCCTACGAGTCTTACCGATGAACTTTGAGGCAAAAGACACAGCAATACAAGAATCGAAAGATCTGAGTAAACTGAGCATGGAAGATTTGATCGGCAACTTGATGACATATGAGCTTGAGCTAAAAGCAAAGGAGGAACGCAACAACTCCGAATCAAAGAAGAAGACGATTGCCTTAAAGAGCAAAGAAGAGAGCGATGATGAAGAAGAAGATCCAATTGAAGAACTTGCAATGGCTGTCAATAATCTTAGAAAATGGTCAAGATTCAAGCCACGCAAGAAGAAAACAAGTGGTAGTAGGCCAAAAGATTCTGACAATTTCGATAATAAATTAACCTGCTATAACTGCAACAAGCCTGATCACTTCAAACAAAATTGCCCACTTCTCAAAATCAACAAAGGAAAGAAAAAGAAGAGGAAGGCATTTGCAGCAACTTGGGATGATGAGGAAGGAGAGGAAGTTTCGAGTGATAGCTCAGAGGAGGCTAACTTGTGTCTTATGGGAAAATCAGACTCAGAAGCAAGCTCAGAGGAATCTAGTGAGGTAAGTAACTATTCATACAAAGAACTTGTTTTTATGTGCCTTGATCTTACTAAAACAGTTGATGCTCTTGATTCTAAAATTGAAAAACTGAAATCTGATAGAAGAGAACTTGCTCATGAAAATTTTAGGTTAGAAACTGAACTTGAAAATATTCAAAACCTAGAGTGTAAGCACTGTAAAATTTTAGATTCAGAATTATCAAAACTGAAGAATAGCTTTGAGAATCTTGAAAAAGAAAACTTGAATCTTAAGGAAACCATTGACACTAGGAAAAAGGATTTTATAAATAGATGCACCTCACTTGTGACTGAAAACACAACACTGAAAACCAAAGTCCAAGATCTTGAGAAATCACTGAATAACTTTTCAAGAGGAGAAAAATCATTCAACATGTTATTGGGAAATCAACTTTTTGCTAACAATAGGAAAGGACTAGGCTTTGGGAAAACACAAGTTGATGATAATGCAAAAGGTAAGGGTATCTTTACTAGATGTGAAATAATTGAACAACGTGTTGAAAATTGTAGTCATAGGAACAAGAACACAAAATTTATACAAGTTTGGGTTCCTAAGAATTCTACAAACAAATTTCATGTCTATTGGAATAAGAATGAAAGGACAAAACAAGTTTGGGTGCCAAAAGGAACATATATTAATAGTTTTGGGTCTACTCAAACATATTCATCAAATTATTCTGCCGCTAACAACCATGGACCTATAAAAACAAATAGGTCACAAAAATCTTTTACCGTGTAGGTGTGGTGGCAGGCTAAGGAACAACATTAGTGTTATCTGGATTCTGGATGTTCCAGACACACAACGAGCGACAAATCAACGTTCCTTAGCCTAGTATAAAGGTGATAGATTCACAATGGGCAAACAACGAAAGATTACCGTACAGGTAAGACAGGTAAGTGTATTTATTTTCAAACGATAGATAAGGTATTAAAATCTGCACCATAATCTGAATTAAATCAGCCAGTTATGTGAAATGATTGATGATGTTAATTTTGATTTTCTATTTACTCAAAGTAATTATGATGGTTAACAGATTCTAACTTACTTGATATGATCTTACATGACTTATCCTTATCTATGACTTTGATTTGTACTTAAAAGTTTGACCAACCTTTTTTTCATCATTGAACTTAATCTGTTTGGTCAAATTATGATTCTGATTGATTACTGATTACTCGTGCTATAAAAAGTATTTTTAGAAATTGTTGAAATTGTTGGAACTAAATGGGTGTTTAAAAATAAACTTGATGAATTAGAAAATGTAATTAGAAACAAAGCTAGGTTGGTCGCAAAAGGTTATAACCAGATAGAAGGCATAGATTTTGATGAAACATTTGCTCCAGTTGCTAGGTTAGAAGCCATTAGGATTTTGCTAAGTTTTGCATGTTATAAAGGTTTCAAACTTAAACAAATGGATGTGAAGAGTGCCTTTCTAAATGGTGATTTGAAAGAAGAAGTTTTTGTTGAACAACCCCTGGTTTTGAAAATCATGATTTTCCAAATCATGTGTATAAGCTAGAAAAAGCATTATATGGTCTTAAGAAAGCTCCTAGAGCTTGGTATGACTGTCTTTGTACATATCTTTTGGAAAATGGCTTTAAAAAGGGAAGTGCTGACACGACACTGTTTCTATTACATAAAGAAAGTGATTTTTTTATTGTTCAGATTTATGTGGATGATATTATTTTTGGTGCTACTAATGAACTCTTGTGCGAGAAATTTGAACAAGTCATGCAGGCTAAATTCGAGATGAGCTTGGTTGGAGAATTGAAATATTTTCTTGGATTTCAAATCAAGCAAAGCAGTAATGGTATTTTCATTTCACAATCCAAGTATGTGTTGGAACTGTTGAAGAAATTTGGAGTTGAGAACTCCAAACCAATGAAAACTCCTATGAGCCCATCAACGAAGTTGAACAAAGATGAGAAAGGAGTTGATGTTGATCAGAAGAAATATCGAGGGATAATTGGTTCACTTCTCTATCTTACTACTTTTAGACCTGATATTATGTTTTCTGTGTGTTTGTGTGCACGTTTTCAATCTAACCCTAAAGAATCTCATTTGAAAGCCACTAAACGAATTTTGAGATACCTTTCACACACACACAAATTTGGACTATGGTACCCTTCTTGTGAAAATTTTGATTTAGTTGGTTATTCTGATGCTGATTATGCGGGTTCATTGGTAGACAGGAAAAGCACGAGTGGGACATGTTTCATGCTAGGACATTCATTAGTGTCATGGTCAAGTCAAAAACAAAATTGTGTTGCATTATCCACCACTGAAGCAGAATATATTGCATTAGGAAATTGTTGTGCTCAAATTTTATGGATGATGCAAACTCTTTCTGATTTTGGCTTAGTTTATAAACGAGTTCCATTAAAATGTGATAGTAAAAGTGCAATAGACTTGTCTAATAATCCTGTTCATCATTCACGCACAAAACACATTGATGTGAGACACCACTTTCTTAGAGATCACATTGCTAAGGAAGACATATGCATTGAATTCATTTCAACTGAGGATCAACTTGCTGATATTTTCACAAAACCCCTCCCCGAAGACAGATTTTCCAGATTACGTTTGGATTTGGGGATTATGGAAATTGACTAATCATTTTTAAAATTTTGGTTGAAATATTCTTGGATATTTATTTTCAACTTCAATTTCTAGGATTCAAACCTGTTTTGGATATTATTCAAATATTGATTCGAATATGGTATTCAACAGTGGAAATATGTTTGTTCTATCTTAAGAAATTTCATAATATGATTAATTTGATAACTTATCCCACGACCATTTCTATTTCTACCATCTTTCTATCATTCATAATGGTTTTTGAAAAATGAGAAGAGTGAATTATTTTTTAAGGAAATTAAAATTAAATTTTTTTAAAATATATATCTCATGCATCTATTCTCATTTAAAAGTCCTTATGGTTATGCATTGATGGATCATGTGAATTTTAGTTTATCATCACTCCATTCTCATTTAAAAGTCCTTATAGTTATGCATGGATGGAGCTTGATAGCTAATGAGTAACTGCTAATCCCATTTAAAAGTCCTTATGGTTATGCGTGGTTAGTAAGTGCTTATTTTAGTGCTTAAATGTCAAATTATTTTTAAAGAACATCTCTCTTCTCATTATATAAAAACCAAATCATCGATCCATTCTCTAAAAAGTGGAAATTGTTATCTTGTTATGATATATTATGGTTTTTCTTGGGTTTACATTTGTTTTTCCCTACTGTTCCATTATTTTTTTGTCAGTCTTTTGATGATAACAAAAGGGGGAGAAGAACGAGATTTTGATAAGAAAAAAAGTATTTTTGGAATACTTCACCAAATTTGTAGGGAGTGGTCTCAGTTGTAGGGGGAGTATTCATGTAGGGGGAGCATTCATATAGGGGGAGCTGAATATTTCATGCTAAAACACATTTATTAGAATTTCAAAATCTTTAATATATATGTTTGTCATCATCAAAAGAGGGAGATTGTTTGATGTGTGTTTCTTGTTTGATGATAACAAAATATATATCAATTTATAGATGTGTTTGCAGATTATACTATACACATACAGGAATAAATATTAATATTGAGTAATAATACTATTGCACAGAATTTAACAAATTCAATCAGTATTTTTATTTCAATATAATATTTTACAAAGTTTTCAGCTCACACACTGATTTCATACATTTCACACTCATACACTGATTTAATACATTTCATATTTACATTTGTTTCCTCACTACAACACTCAACACTCGGCTATAACTATCTGCATTGTCCAGCTCCAGTTCTTGTCCTGTCTCCTGTGTACCTGCATAATTAACAACTACAGCAGTAATCTGAAAATAAAGAAATTTGAATTTGCAAAAATATAAAATTTGTTTTTGTCGTTGTCTCAGATATATGGGTTATTGTCATCATCTTTGATTGTGTAATATCTGTGCATATCAGTATTCTTACCAGGGACAGGTAATCTTGAGTGGCTGCAGTACACATGTATACACGTGTGCACTGCCTCGCCAACTCGTGGGCACAGTCAACCAATAACAAGGTCAAATCCAAACCAGATTCAACTCAGTTGTAAATGGAAGAATCAAATGGCATTGACAAAAATCCAAAAGTATCACTGCAACAATAAAACTGTGCATGTACACAGATTTGAACTGTGCATGTACACAGCAAAGAAATGCACATGTCCAGTTACAACAGTAATACAAGATGAAACAAACCCAAAACTGGAGGCTACAAAATAGTTTCAAGAATGTAGTGCACTATAGTAGCTCAAAGTCAAGGAAGCAAAACTCAAACCAACAACCAACTTCAAATACTCAAGTCAATGCACAATAAGAAGTGCACCAGCATAGTTAAATATGTAGTGAAGTCAAAGAAATGCACACATGCACATGAACAAGTGATGAACAACAGAGTATGTACAGGACAGTGAATAACAATGATCAAAAGATGGCAGTACACATCAAAGAATACACAGGGATGCAACAATATATCAGTGAAACAGTCTCAAGATTCAAATACATGAACGCATACTCAAAGTATAGATTCAACATGCATCTGGAAACCAGAGTGCACAACAACACTGATTCAAATGATCAAGAAACAATCCAGAGCATAGGTGAACAAGCATAGATGAATGTGCAGACTAGAGTATACAATGGAATGCAACATGATGCAGCAACATTATAAATAGTGAACAATGCAGCATCGGATCGAGCACAATGCAAATACAACTAATTCAAGTGAAAGGGAACAAGCCCAGAACCAAATGCAACACTACTTCACATCCATGTACAAGTAAAACAGTGATGAAACTGGAAAATTCAAATGAATCAGTGATGCAGGCAATGACCAGACCAAAAAAATAAAACCAAGTGCAGACAACAATGAAGCATGAATGCAGTAACAACCATCGAGCTAAATGTAATTCAAGTGAAGATAGTGGCAACTACACAAAGCAACGAGACAGTGGTATAATGCAAATAAACTCCACCAAGTACAAAATGTACAAACCACTGACTCGAGTATACTAGTGATATCAGTAAAGTCAAGATAGTCCGAGTCGAAGTCTACCAGAGAAAATCACAAATTAAAATATCAATGTCGAGTTGCAGTTCAAAACACAGTGATTATCAAGCAACGAATATATAAACACCCAGAATATCATCACCGAACAGATGATCAGAGAAAATGTTAAAGTCAATACAAGTGCATAAACAAGTCAGCAGTGAAGACAAAGCCAGATATTCAGAGAAGATGGTCAGAGACAATGGTGATGGCCGATGTTTACAAAGATACTGATAAAGTTAAGTTGAAGCCAGAAAACCAAAAAAAATATCACAAATCCAAATCTGTATATTTTAAATCAAGTTGAAAAAGTCAGAAGTATAAATTAGGAAAGATTCTGAGATATAAATCAAAGAACGAATCGAACGTCACAAAATAAAAGTCGTGAGTTCAACGTAAATACCAAAAATATCAAAGCTAATTAAAGGAAAGTTTTAACGGCGTGGAGATCACGTAAATCAAATCAGGCAAGTTTAAGGGTGTCGAAAACCCTATATAAAGACCCGATATCATCATCGAGAATGTGAGCAAAAAGAGAACGATCAAGTTCAAGCAACCAAAGTTAAAAAGTACAGAGCAGAAATCACATACCGAAGCCAACGATTGAATAAATCAATCATCTCGAGTCAAGCGTCAGCAGAGCAACAACATTAGCGAAGTCGGAATCAATTGTTCACAGAGGAATACGAGGCCGAAGCCATAAATAATCTCACAAATGCAAAGGCAAAAGCCCTAGTTTAGTTACACAGAGAATCACCAGAGATCGAGCCGAAGCCTCAATTCTAGATTCGCCAGAGCAATAAAGAATCGAGAAGCCGAAGCCCTAATTCCAGAAGAGATGAATTGGAGCCACCATTATCACAACTAAATGAAATCGGGCCGATGTGTTTGTGGGCTAAAGAGAATTAAAAGGGGGTCGGGCTTAACAAATTAAAAGGGGGGTTTTAGGTTTATTTTGTTTTTATTTTGGGTCGGGTTATTTTTGGGAGCAAAAGTGGTTTTAAATTTTCAATTTAATTTTTGCTCCTTGTTTTAGTTTTAAAGTTTGTAATCTTTGAATCAAATCAGGGTAAATCACCACCTAGGGTTTAGGTAGTGTCAGATTGTCTAGTCAGAATTAGTTCAGTGAGCAGGGTGTGCGAGTTTACAAAACTCTATAGGCGGTAGCAGGGTGTGCGAGTTTGTTAGAGTGTTTGTAAGCGGGATGCTGTTTAATTCTAATAGAAATCTAGGAATGCAGCAGTAGGCAGGGGTTGCCGAAGCTGGGTAAATTTTGTGTGTGATTTACTTTTCAGCATATTTATTTATCTGCAGTTTGATTTCGTATTTAATTAAAGTAAATTCGCTATAACCCTATTCACCCCCCCTCTAGGGTTAATCTAGATCCTACAATTTATTCATCCGAAAGATAGGTCATTAAGGGTGAAAGAAAAAGAAAGATAAAAAGAAACTACACAATCACAGAATCTCACAACGCAATGGAAGAATATATATTACTCAACATAATATATTACAAAGTCATTTAAAATGTTACATCAGAGTCGTACTAATCCAAATTTTACCCTAGGATAGTTATAGCAGTCTGTCCCTACCTAATAGATACAATATACATATAATACTGCGGAAGATAAGGTAATAACTAGCTGTCGATAAAGCCACTTGCTCCAAGCTCCTCCAAAATGAATCTGCGGAAAACCTGAACTACTTGGTTGCCCATTCAAATTTGAGCACCCAAGAGTTTCGGAAAAGAAAATAAACTCCGGGTCAGACGTGGGTATGATGTGAGTAAAGCATATATTTTAACTTTATAAAAAGCCTTTGAATCAAAGACATCTCGTAAGACTACGCCACACATAAACATGGACGGGTTTTTACCTTATCATAACCAAAAAATTTGTATATAAAATCCAGTGATATTATAATAATGTCTAGGGGTCAAAGTAAAGTATGAATATAGCTGAAATGCTTGCATCTCATATTTCGACATAGTTGGGTATATCTACAACCGTAAAGGAACGTATTGGAGAATGGATTCCATACTATGATATGGTAAGGAACTACCTTCCGATGGTACATCTCTAGATAAAATGCACTGTGGCCTGACAAGAACATCTTATACCCCTGCCACACAGGACTGGCCTACCACTTGACTAGTAGTACCAAATATGATCACCTCACTTTGGGCCCCGAAGCATACATGAGTAGATATTAATCGATCTAGATTTGGGATGACCATACCCTGATGGAGGCGACTCACATGGCCCCTGCTGCATGCTCGATTTTTTCCATTTCCCGGTTGATGAGGCTTGATGCTACGTTTTACCTTTTAATATAGCACTTCCCACTTGGAATGCTAATACTGCCCTCCAGGCAACAATGCAATGCCAGCATCCATCCATTTTGGAATCACCTTCAGGATTAGTAGCAAGCAGCCTTTGCGCTTCAAAGAACCATCTTTAATTCCATTATCTTCAAGATGTCTTTACTTCAAAATGCTTGAGTTGGATCGAAGTGGTTTTCGGATAATATATCTGAACCCGGTCTCTTCGAATCAACATTCGATAGTTTCCTATAAACTCAACCCCGGTTCTTTAGGAAATAAACAATCAAAGATAAGAGCGAAGATCACCTCCTAACCCTCAGTGGATGAATTTCCTTATCATTTGTCCTAGGAGAACGAAACAAGATTTATACGCACAATACAGTATCATCAGAGATGAATGTGCCATATAACCAATGTATTTCTCCTAGATATTTCCAAAGTTACATTTTGGGCCCATTTGATAGTCGGTTATTTAACTATCAAACAAACAAACAATGACCAATTCCATTTGAGATATATTTATCCATAGCAACCACTAAGCCTCAAAACAAATCTTTATTTAATAAATCGCCTTTCAAAACTTTTGTCTAAAACATTCATATACTTAGCTCTCTGACATAAGTATATACACAAGAAATTTGTGAATAACTTCTTACTTCCAAATCATGTTAAAAGAATTGAACAAATGTTGTTTAAATGGGAGGTAAGGACAACCCTAAACGCTATTCCGTCGGTGTTAAGTGTGGACGGATTTTCCATACCACCATTTTTTAAAGGCAGTTTAGAGAAACCCAGATCTCAAATTCTTTTTTTATATTTCTTTCGATAAATCCTTTTTAATCAAATCTATTTCATTCATGAAATCTCTTTTACTTGAAATTCAAGTCCATTTCAGAATACTTTTTTAAATTTCCAAATTCATTTATAAAACCCTTTTAATAAATATTCAAAATCATTTATATAAACTGCTTTTATAAATATCCAAATTTTTTATATACATTTCTTATAACCATCAAAATCATTTTCTAAAACTTCTTTTATAAATACCCAAATCATCTATAAAACTTCTTTATAAACCTTTCCTATTCAAACAACTTCCTAAATAACCTTAGATCAAATTAGCTTCCTTTAATAAGCAAATCCATTTTATAAATCTCCCTTATTTATGAAATCTTCTTTGCTTAAAAACTCAAATCCATTTACCCAAAAACACTTTATAAATTTCCAAACTCCTTTATAAAACTATTTAAAAAACCTTCTTTTATAACATGGAAAACCATTCCCATTAGTTAAAAACATCTTTAGTAAAACCATTTGTCAAATCATTCTTAAATATCTTGTTCAAAATGCAATAACTTTGAAACCATTTCAAAAGGAAAATGAAATATTTATCCTTACAAAATCAAACGGAGGCTTAATGACCAAAATAGTGCTTTTAATTTGGTTTTACTGATCCAGTCTAACATGGCATCACATAACAACAGGTATATAAGGGATCAATACATAACCATCAATCAACTTAAGTAAATGTCCAAGTTAATTGTAATAGCAGAACGGTGTTTTATTCTACTAATAGATGTCATTTAGTTTTCCTCATCATATGGGGTTACTTAAGGGTAAGCGACACAGAAATTCCTTGATTTAAAACAAATTTGAAAAGAAAAAAGTTTAAAACAAAATTGATTACTTAAACTCAAAGCGATTTTAGAATAAATTAAATCCCTTGGAAATGAGAATCAAATTCTTTTTAAATAGTAATTAAACTCTAATTAAGGATAATTCAACCTTAATTTAACCTTATTAAAACATAATTAACTTTAATCAAAGATTAGTTATATAAAACCTCTTTTTAAAATAATAATTAATTAATAATCATCTTAAATAAATAATTAAATAATAATTAGTTAATCCTTAATTAATAATTAACTTTAATTGAGTAACAAATGATGATTAACTTAATTGATTAACACTTAAGTTTAAAAACCATTATTAACAAATGATTAAATACTAATTACCTTTATTAATTAATTAATCAATTTAATAATCACTTATAAATAAATAATTAAAAAATTGTTCTCTAATTACTAAATTAAAGTTAGAAAATATTTCTACGAAGTTTTTAAGTGTAAATACTTAAGATTTTGAAATTTTAGTTCGTTTTTCACGAACAGCGCGTATAGCGACTATCGTAATACAGACCTGTAAATTTCACTTTTTGAAATTTGGATTTCTAAGCTTTAAAAACTTCAACTTTGAACTCTTGTCTTCTTTAAACCATGAAAATAAACTTTTGAAAGCAAAATTAAAGATTTAAACTTGAAAACAATTCGCTTTGAAACAAAACAACTTTTCGACAAAAAATAGATATCTAAGTCGCTTTTGGTTAGCGATTTGCTAGCTTCATGTCATGAACCCACATACAACACATACAATATTCAATCACACCACATCATAACATTATAGCACAATCATAAGGAAGAATATTACTTCACAAATACTAACTGATTTTTCCAATATTCAAGGTATAATCTTTATCGCCTACTCAAATTTCGGCATAAGCAATCGACTCCAAATCAATATATATGCATGTATACACAACATATAGCATTACTACATACTTAACCAACATTTTAACTCATAAATTTTACAACTTTTAAAAGTTAGTAACTTGAGTTTTAAAAACACGAACTTTACTCGCCGAACTCTTATTAGAACTTGAATTCGACCTAGACTTGGTATTAACTTGCAAATGAGAAGACTTTGGATGCTTTTACAACTAAATTAGGCTCGGCCATGCATGTTTAGGGCTTGACCATGCATGTTTATTGAGGGTGTGGAATTGTACTTTGGAAGAAAGGCGTTGTAGTGTTTGTAGAAGTGTTCTAGTGAGCTAAAGAAGTCATTTAAGTAGGAAAGAAGTGATTTTTCACAAGTTATAAATTATGAAGAGAAGCCATGGGTATTATTCTCCCAAGCTTTTAGGAAATTTAAAATGAAGAAGAGGATTGTAAAATGAAAATTATAAAAGGAAAGTGGTATTTGCAGGCTTAGGAAAGTAATAAGATATATAAAGTGATAGGAATTAAATATACACACATGCATGCATCCCATACCTTCCCTCTTCCTTACTTGTACACGTTACCCCCTTTCCATGCCTTGAATCATGCTAGAGCTTCCATGTGTGTGTACTAAAGATATGGAGATGTTTTGTGTATATATAAGTGTGTTTATACGTATATATATGCCTTTTATAACATAACTTGAAACATCCATGCTTAGTATAAATATATATAAGTTAATATACATATGTATGCTTATTTAATAGTAATACTAACATATATAAATGTGTGCATGTTGCACCAAGTGTGTACAACGTTCTTGACGACATTGAGATGTCGAAAAGTTGAAATTTCAGAAAACATTCTTTTGTCACATTTTCTATTTTTATTTGAACTATCTATATTGGTAAATAAATTTTGAAAACTATTTTATCATCATTATTAAATAATTATAATAGGTTTATTTGATAATAAAAATCCATTTATTGATTACATAAAATATATTTAAATAGCCTATTTCAAAGTGGCAAAATCCTGGATCATTACAAATCTATTTTACCATCATTTGTTATTATTTAAAGGAGTTATATTCTAATTATAAAACCAATTATTTGAATATTTAAAATTTATTAAATATTCACAAATCAAAGTGGTAAAATTCCGGGTCATTGCACTTTTATACAGGTGGTTACATATGCTTGGAAAATTAAAACTTTTGGAAATCCTATGTTGAATTTGCAGTAAAAACTGAAGAATACCAAGGAAGCTTTGAAGGCTTTGGACAAAAACAAATATGGGGAAGGTGAAAAATTTTCAAATACAATCAAAAAGGACCTAGAACAGGTGCAACAACATATATTTAACTCTTGCACTGATCCTTCTCTTGGCCAATTGGAATTTGATATCTATGGTAAGCTATCTGATGTTGTAACAACCATGGTCGAGATTACCTAGAATTAAACTTGAAAATATGATTTGATTTATCTTAATTAATTTTAAGATAAAATTAGGGATTTTATTAGTCATAATTTTCAAATTAAAATGGATTTGGGATTTAATAAATTGGAAATTCAAGGAATATCCTTTTGTGAAACTTGATTCTTATATTTGATAATATAAGAATAATTTTGGGAAATTATGATAATTAAATATATGAAAATAATTGTACTATAAAAATGTGAAGTATAAAGTTTTATTCACTTATTAATTACAGGTGGAGATTTGTGATAAAATATTGTTCGTCTCATCTTATTTCAACCAATGTTGTAATGTTTAGTAAAATGTCAATACTGAGATTTATTGTTTAAAATGAGATTTTTATATCTAATAGTTTATTTTTTAAACAACTTTCATTATCAAAGTTTCTATTTAATTTTATAAAATATCTCAATATTAATAGGAGTAATTTTTTTTGATATATTAGTGTTTTTCAAATTTTGCGAAAATCAAATTTATAATTTATAAATCGTTGTTTAATGTAAAATAGTGTTTTGTAATAAGTCAAGCTAAATAATTATAACACATTTCTTTTATTGGATCCTTAGCAAACCCACTTGGCCCATGTAGGAGAAATAGGAGAAGGGAAAATAAAACTTACGTTCATTTTACTTCTCATGTTTCTTTTTCAGCCTGAACGTATACAAACCCTTCCTGCTTCTCAACCCTAGAACCTAAATCACCCTAAACCAAGTGCAAATCAAAGGGGCTTTTGATCAATAATTGTAGAAACAACTTCAGGCAATCTCCTACATTCCTAGCAAATCAACTAGGGTTAGTAATCTCAATTTTTATCTTTGTTTGTAATCTCTTTGTTGCAATTTCTAAAATTAACGTAGGTAATTATCAAGAGAAGCTAATCCGGGTTTTAACCTTCAATTCAAGTGCTTATAGGTGGTCACCTCTCATTACTATCTCTGAGTGAAGTATATTCGTTATTTGGTTAAATTGGATGAATCTATGGTTGTGTTGTTCTCAATGGGGGAATTAATTTAAAGGACAAAAATTTATATATTTTTAGCCTCAAGGACACGACCTCAATATTTTAAGCACAAGGACAAACATTCTCCTAAAAATTATTCGTAAGGACAAACATTCTTCCAAAATTATTCATAAGGACAAACATTCTTCTAAAACTGCTACCGAACTAAAAACTGATACCTTAAAACTGCTACCGATAACTACAAACTGATATCTAAAAACTGCTATCAATAACTAAAAACTGATACCTAACGAAAGTTGTCCTTCGGGCTAAAATATTGAAGGTCTGTCCTTAAGGCTAAAACGCTGAGAAATTTTGTCCTTGACAATAATTTCCTGGTTCTCAATTTTGTATTGTTCAACTTCTAAATTGCTAAAACCCTAGCCTATTGATCTTAATTAGTTGACAATTATAGTTGTTTATATGGATGCATGCACTCAGAAATCACCCAAGAACAATCACTCAAGACTTAGGATCAAGTAAACTTCACCAGGGATCGACCAAAGGGGATTCTGGAGCTGGAACAACTCTAGAATTCATCCCCACCAGTGGACCAGTGGTGTGCCACCGGTGCACCGGTAGGCGAATCCTGGGGCAGTTCTAGTTCCAGGAAACCTTCCCCGGTTCGCCCGTTCGTTGCTCCGTTTGTTGTCGTTTGTTGCTATGCTTTGGATGGATGATTATAATATGTTATAGAGATAATTTCAAATCATAATTGATAATAAATTTATAAAACTATGTTTGGAAATGATATAGAGTCGAACCCCATGGACTAATTTGTTGTTATGATCTTGTGATGTGTAGTAGTGTATTCTCTTGTGTTATGGACTTTGAATCTCTTTGATTCAAAGGTTTGGAATTTTATAAACTTATATCTATATATTTTATGTATATAAATAATTTTATAAAAGAGAATTTAATTTAACTTTACAAATATCAAACTTGTTTCTAAATTATTCTAGTAGTTCCTTTTGTAATGATTTTTACAAAAAGTTACATATATACTATCGGTATTATAAATGGTTATGGATTTTGGAAACATGGTTTTTGGAAATATAAACCTAATTTATTTCTAAGTAGAATGGTTATACATATCAAACTGGATTTTGAATAATAATAAATATGGTTTTATAAGTTAAATGGACTTATATATATATATATATATATGTGTGTGTGTGTGTGTATGTATGGGTTTTTAAAACATGATTTGTTAACTAAGCAGCTTATATGGAAATTTGAGACAACTATGTATATATAAGTGCAATTGTGGAACAATACGGATTCATGGAAGATTTTATCAAATAGTGAATATTTATATAAGGTTAAATAATAAAGGAATTTATGGAAAATCATAATATTTACTTTCTAAACTATAAACTCAAAAGAGAAAAATGTTTTGAGAGCCTTAGTTGTATAATATAGGGAGTACTAGTAATCTGTAACGACCC
This sequence comes from Allium fistulosum, assembly GCA_030737815.1. Lineage (NCBI taxonomy): Eukaryota > Viridiplantae > Streptophyta > Magnoliopsida > Asparagales > Amaryllidaceae > Allium > Allium fistulosum. The sequence goes on from CM060903.1 coordinate 268,136,908, forward strand.
CGGATTTTAATTTAATTTAAATTGATAATTAAATGAATTTTTGAATAAAAATTTATAAAATTTATTATAAATGGAAGCGAGTTTCCCCGAATCCAAATAAATTTAGAATAAATCATTTAAATTTAATAATATTGTAAATGTTGTACATATATGTGAATATATATATGTATACGTGATATATGAGAATATTTGAAGTTAATATATATATATGTTGAATTTGAGTTTAAATCTAAAATAAGTGGTTTAAAAATACAAATAAAAATAATAGTAAATGAATGTAATATTGGATAGTTAAGTTTTAAAATAAAATAACAAAAGTAAATTATATATTGATAGTTTAAGTTTGAATATTATAAGCAAAATAAAATAAAACAAAAATGGTAGAATAAAAATACACATAGTAACAAAATATTTAATAACTTAAGTTGGAAAATATGTAGGCTGGTAAGAAGAAAATGTGCAAAGATAAGATTTAAAAGCAAAAGTAAATATGTAAGTGAAAATCTAGACAGGCAAGTATAAAAAAATAACATAAGGTACAAATAGCATTTAATGTCTCCATTTATTAGCAGCAAACCATGTCTATTCGAATTGTATAAAAGAATCCTCTCAGCCTCCAAACTAAAATCATCTCTAGTACACAAGAGATATGTACCAGCCACCAAAATATTTTCATATCAGCCGAAGGATTGCAAATGAAAAACATAAAGGACATTTGCATTGAATGTTTGCATCTCTAAGTACACTACCCTATATCTCATCAGCCACCGAAGCAAAATTTTTGCCAACATTCAAAGGAAAAAATCTCTGATATGGTACAAGGCATTTATGTTACCTTGTACAAATATCATCATTAACCTGTAAATGTAAACTCTTTTCTTTATATCAGCTCCTTATTCCAATTCGTTCATCTTCAAAGCTAAGGAAAATCTGAAAGAAATAATATTTCAAACTTAAACAAACTTCAGTCAAAACCACAACACAATTAAAACAGACCAGAGATCAACAAGAAAATCAGAGGAAAAAGGGTTTTCAACTTGCATTTTCAAAACTGTTCCAACATAAAGTGCTCTAGTCTTACTTTTGGAAAAATCAGGTGAGCAAACTCCTCTTTATCAGACCTTAAGCCTACATATCTTGATGATCTTTGAATGGTGATGTGGATTTGTTTGCATGTTGGCAAATGTCTGAGTGAATATATGTGTGTATGGGAAAATAGGACTCTGTTGTTATCACAGGCTCAACCTACTAAATAAAATTCAAGACCCCCTCATACAATTAATTTTAGGTTATGATTCGTGAAAGAAAAATGTTTATAACATTGTAAAGTTATTTTATAAAAATATATATATAGTAAAAATATATGTTAAATAATCTAAAAATGTAGGATTTACAGAGAAATTACTCAAACAGAAAATTCAAATGATGTAATTCTAAATTCTGATCATTTTATCAGATTCGTTTTGCTAAATACTGATTTTTAAAAGAAATTTCATGATTTGTAAGGATGGAAATATGGAGTTTTCTTGAATTGAACAGTCTTTGGGTTTTTATCAAAAACCTGATGATCAATGTAAAATCGAGCTTCGAAATTCATGTCAGAGGAAGCCTAGAGGTTGACGAGTCAAGGAAAAATGCTAGCAGATTTTTTTATCAATCGTGGTGGTCGAATGTGGTTGATCTAGGGTTTAATGATTGGGTTTGTCGTGATCTGGAACGAGGTGATTTTTGTCACCTCTGCTAAACCGAGTTGAACAAAACTGAGGGGGGTGGAAGATCAATGGGTTGACATGGTGAGGCCGGAGTTTCGACACCTCTGATGGTTAGAGGTGGGGTGACGAGATGTTTCTTTCTGGTGATCGAATTGGGTTCCAGGTGATCGAATAGCTAGATTTTGATTTTCAGGGAAGTTCATCGATTTGGGTGTTCGCCTGAGGTGAGGAGGACAGGGGCGACTTGGTGGTGTTCGGCGACTTGGTCGGAGGTGGCCAGTGCGACTGTGCACGTGCATGGCACTAAAAATTGGTGTCAGTTGTTTGTTTGGGAAAGGAGTTGTTCGACTCGAAGTCGATCTCGAGAAAACCGTGCTCTGGCTCGAGTGTGAACTCGAGTAATTTCCAGTATACATCGTGTTGTTTATTTTTTTTTCTTTAAAAACAATTTTTTTTAAAAACTGAAGCTATCGGGTAATTTTGGGGGGATACTCGAAGCAAGTTAGGAAAGTGCTCGGGTATGACTCGAAGCAGCTCCAGAGTGATACGTTTTCCAGTTTTAAACTTTAAATTCTAAGTCAAAAAAAAATCTATTTTTAAAACTGTTCTTTTCAAATGAATAATTGTTGATAAGTTGAAAATGGTAATCAAAGGTTTTAAGAAGATTTAAAAATTATTTAAGTTAAAAGTATTTTAAACTTATATTTTAGAAGCTATTTTTTTTAAACAAAATTTAACAAAGTAATTAAGGAGATGACTAAATATTTTACATTTTCAACTCAACTTAAAAGTAATTAAATTAGTGTTTGGTTAATGTTGATTAAATAATTGATGAATTATAATTACTTAATAGTTACAGAACAATCAATTTAAGAGTGATTAATTATTAATTTAAGTTAATAAATTTATAATCAAAGATTAATTAATTAAGGTAATTAATTAAGAAATAATTAATCTATGAAGGTGATTAAGGCTTAATTAATTAATAATTAAGGATTAATTAATTAGAAAATTTAGAATAATTTTCATTAATTAAAGAGGGAAAATATATATATATATATATATATATAATTATGTGATGATTGATTATTATTGAAATGCTTCGAGTAGTTTGATATCCCTGTTTGTGATTGTGATGCTTTGTGATATAAATTACTTTGTGCTGAGCTGTGATTTCTGTTTTTTGTGATATATACTGCTATGTGAATATGAAAACCCTTGACCCGTAAACGACATTTGAATTTCGATGCGACAGGGAGTCGGATTCCAGTTGGTTATCCGAAACCCACATCGAATTGTAATGATGAATCTTTGTGACTGATAAATTTATTTTATCTGTGAAACTGTGAATGAGGATAAGCGTTATGGGTTATACCGCTTATCGATATATCTGTGATGATTGATGTTGTGCACTATTGTGTGAAACCCCTGGACTACACTTTTACACACACAAATATGGATTTCACGTGGAAATCGGTTAAGTCACAGATAATTTAAATTTGATGTTTTTGAAATTGAAATTTTAATTTCAATTGATTTTGAAATTGGAAATTTGGGTTTAAAGTGAAAAGCTTTTGAAATGAGTTTCAAAGATAAAAGCTATTTCGAATAACTTGATCGAGTTTTGAAAATTTAAATAATTTGATTTAAATTTGAATTCAAGTTGAAATTGAATTCTATGATTTGAAACTAGGGATTAAAGATGTTGTACAAGTTATATATGGGTTAAACCATTTTAAAAATATTGATTTGGGAATTTGAATTTAATTCAAGGGTTTTAACTCGTATAAATATAACTGGATTTTTCTGAAATGAAACTATTTGTTTTCAAATAGTAAAAGCTTTCACATAAGTAATGAACTTCCAATTTGTGTTGAAAGAATTTCAAGTTTGAAATAAAAATTTGAAAAGTTTTGAAAACTATGAAATGAGTCTTTGATTTCAAAGACCGGATGAGTTAATCTAACTTGAAATGGAATTGTTTTTGGAAGACTATGAATGAATCTTTGGAAACGAGTTTTGAAAGCTATAAGTTAAATCTTGACTTAAAGATTTAACGAGTTAATTCAATTGAAATGGGAATTGTTTTGAAATCCATAAATGAATCTTTGTGAATGGGGTGAACTTTGTGAATTGGATCTTTTTGTTTAAAAGATTAAAAGTGTTGAAATTGTTTAAACCATTGAAGGTTTTTGAATTTAATCTTTTTGTTTAAAAGATTGGAAATGGTAAATTGTTTTAACCATTCGAATGAAAAGTTTTGGGCTTTAAGCTGTGATTTAACTGAGATCCTAGTATCCATATGATTTTTTAATTGCGCTCGTTATTCGGTTTAGCCGGGAAGGACCTTTGTGTCATACAACCCATTCCGAATAGTGATACGACGTATATGGATCGCATTTGCTACATTACAGCATGATAGGGGGTTCTCGCTTCGCAGTTTGGTGGCGAACGGGAGACTCTTACCCCTACATGTCCCTGAGTGGGATGGGTTGGTTGTGACAGTCGAGAGGCTGGCCGTAAAAGTAAATGCGAGGTGCCAGTGTAAGCCACGGTGGGGCTGGGATGGTTGCAAAGCCTACCGGTTGCCACTGGTTTTGGACTCGTTACAAGTGGTATCAGAGCTAAGGTTGAACTTTAGCTCAGGAGTATAACACATTAAGTAGCTCATTAGAGATAGGGTGAAGTATACCCTAGAATGAGTATTCCTCAGATATCCGTTCGTATGCCTCAGTAAATTCTTTTGTTATCTACTGATAGTGAGTATGAGTGCAAGAAGAGGATGAGATAGGGGACAGGGGAATACGACTATAAATGGTCGATACTCTGTAACAACAAGGAAGCAATCTTTTCTCTATCAATCTCTTTTGTTCAGCATCTCTTCTCAATTCTTCGATAGTTTCTGGTAGATCCAGGAAGAGATTCGATGCATTAATATGGGACATAAACTCCAGATAGGCCGGAATTGTTTGTTTGGATGAATTGTTTGTTTTGATTGTTATGGTTGATAGGTATACTTTAGTTCTAAACTAAAATTCTGAAATTGTATCCATGTATCTATCTATTCTTTGGGTCCGGATATATTCTATGAATGGTTAGTTATCACTTCGAACTAACCGATGCCATTGTATATTTCGTAGATCTGGATAACCCGAGTATCTTCTGAAGTGTTAAAATAGATTCGTTCTTGTATCTGTTATTGATATTCTGATTTGGTAAGCCAAATGCAGAACAGATGTTCAGTTTGATCTGATGAAATATTTTTCATCTATCTTTTTGTCTCCTTGGCAATTTCGAGGACGAAATTCTTTTAAGGGGGGAAGTCTGTAACGACCCCGGATTTTAATTTAATTTAAATTGATAATTAAATGAATTTTTGAATAAAAATTTATAAAATTTATTATAAATGGAAGCGAGTTTCCCCGAATCCAAATAAATTTGGAATAAATCATTTAAATTTAATAATATTGTAAATGTTGTACATATATGTGAATATATATATATATATGTATACGTGATATATGAGAATATTTGAAGTTAATATATATATATATGTTGAATTTGAGTTTAAATCTAAAATAAGTGGTTTAAAAATACAAATAAAAATAATAGTAAATGAATGTAATATTGGATAGTTAAGTTTTAAAATAAAATAACAAAAGTAAATTATATATTGATAGTTTAAGTTTGAATATTATAAGCAAAATAAAACAAAAATGGTAGAATAAAAATACGCATAGTAACAAAATATTTAATAACTTAAGTTGGAAAATATGTAGGCTGGTAAGAAGAAAATGTGCAAAGATAAGATTTAAAAGCAAAAGTAAATATGTAAGTGAAAATCTAGGTAGGCAAGTATAAAAAAATAACATAAGGTACAAATAGCATTTAATGTCTCCATTTATTAGCAGCAAACCAAGTCTATTCGAATTGTATAAAAGAATCCTCTCAGCCTCCAAACTAAAATCATCTCTAGTACACAAGAGATATGTACCAGCCACCAAAATATTTTCATTTCAGCCGAAGGATTGCAAATGAAAAACATAAAGGACATTTGCATTGAATGTTTGCATCTCTAAGTACACTACCCTATATCTCATCAGCCACCGAAGCAAAATTTTTGCCAACATTCAAAGGAAAAAATCTCTGATATGGTACAAGGCATTTATGTTACCTTGTACAAATATCATCATTAACCTGTAAATGTAAACTCTTTTCTTTATATCAGCTCCTCATTCCAATTCGTTCATCTTCAAAGCTAAGGAAAATCTGAAAGAAATAATATTTCAAACTTAAACAAACTTCAGTCAAAACCACAACACAATTAAAACAGACCAGAGATCAACAAGAAAATCAGAGGAAAAAGGGTTTTCAACTTGCATTTTCAAAACTGTTCCAACATAAAGTGCTCTAGTCTTACTTCTGGAAAAATCACGTGAGCAAACTCCTCTTTATCAGACCTTAAGCCTACATATCTTGATGATCTTTGAATGGTGATGTGGATTTGTTTGCATGTTGGCAAATGTCTGAGTGAATATATGTGTGTATGGGAAAATAGGACTCTGCTGTTATCACAGGCTCAACCTACTAAATAAAATTCAAGACCCCCTAATACAATTAATTTTAGGTTATGATTCGTGAAAGAAAAATGTTTATAACATTGTAAAGTTATTTTATAAAAATATATATATATAGTAAAAATATATGATAAATAATCTAAAAATGTAGGATTTACAGAGAAATTACTCAAACAGAAAATTCAAATGATGTAATTCTAAATTCTGATCATTTTATCAGATTCGTTTTGCTAAATACTGATTTTTAAAAGAAATTTCATGATTTGTAAGGATGGAAATATGGAGTTTTCTTGAATTGAACAGTCTTTGGGTTTTTATCAAAAACCTGATGATCAATGTAAAATCGAGCTTCGAAATTCATGTCAGAGGAAGCCTAGAGGTTGACGAGTCAAGGAAAAATGCTAGCAGATTTTTTTATCAATCGTGGTGGCCGAACGTGGTTGATCTAGGGTTTAATGATTGGGTTTGTCGTGATCTGGAACGAGGTGATTTTTGTCACCTCTGCTAAACCGAGTTGAATGAAACTGAGGGGGGTGGAAGAACAATGGGTTGACATGGTGAGGCCGGAGTTTCGACACCTCTGATGGTTAGAGGTGGGGTGACGAGATGTTTCTTTCTGGTGATCGAATTGGGTTCCAGGTGATCGAATAGCTAGATTTTGATTTTCAGGGAAGTTCATCGATTTGGGTGTTCGCCTGAGGTGAGGAGGACAGGGGCGACTTGGTGGTGTTCGACGACTTGGTCGGAGGTGGCCAGTGCGACTGTGCACGTGCACGGCACTAAAAATTGGTGTCAGTTGTTTGTTTGGGAAAGGAGTTGTTCGACTCGAAGTCGATCTCGAGAAAACCGTGCTCTGGCTCGAGTGTGAACTCGAGTAATTTCCAGTATACATCGTGTTGTTTATTTTTTTTTCTTTAAAAACAAAATTTTTTAAAAACTGAAGCTATTGGGTAATTTTGGGGGGATACTCGAAGCAAGTTAGGAAAGTGCTCGGGTATGACTCGAAGCATCTCCAGAGTGATACGTTTTCCAGTTTTAAACTTTAAATTCTAAGTCAAAAAAAATCTATTTTTAAAACTGTTATTTTCAAATGAATAATTGTTGATAAGTTGAAAATGGTAATCAAAGGTTTTAAGAAGATTTAAAAATAATTTAAGTTAAAAGTATTTTAAACTTATATTTTAGAAGCTATTTTTTTTAAACAAAGTTTAACAAAGTAATTAAGGAGATGACTAAATATTTTACATTTTCAACTCAACTTAAAAGTAATTAAATTAGTGTTTGGTTAATGTTGATTAAATAATTGATGAATTATAATTACTTAATAGTTACAGAACAATCAATTTAAGAGTGATTAATTATTAATTTAAGTTAATAAATTTATAATCAAAGATTAATTAATTAAGGTAATTAATTAAGAAATAATTAATCTATGAAGGTGATTAAGGCTTAATTAATTAATAATTAAGGATTAATTAATTTGAAAATTTAGAATAATTAATCATTAATTAAAGAGGGAAAATATATATATATATATATATAATTATGTGATGATTGATTATTATTGAAATGCTTCGAGTAGTTTGATATCCCTATTTGTGATTGTGATGCTTTGTGATATAAATTACTTTGTGCTGAGCTGTGATTTCTGTTTTTTGTGATATATACTGCTATGTGAATATGAAAACCCTTGACCCGTAAACGACATTTGAATTTCGATGCGACAGGGAGTCGGATTCCAGTTGGTTATCCGAAACCCACATCGAATTGTAATGATGAATCTTTGTGACTGATAAATTTATTTTATCTGTGAAACTGTGAATGAGGATAAGCGTTATGGGTTATACCGCTTATCGATATATCTATGATGATTGATGTTGTGCACTATTGTGTGAAACCCCTGGACTACACTTTTACACACACAAATATGGATTTCATGTGGAAATCGGTTAAGTCACAGATAATTTAAATTTGATGTTTATGAAATTGAAATTTTAATTTCAATTGATTTTGAAATTGGAAATTTGGGTTTAAAGTGAAAAGCTTTTGAAATAAGTTTCAAAGATAAAAGCTATTTTGAATAACTTGATCGAGTTTTGAAAATTTAAATAATTTGATTTAAATTTGAATTCAAGTTGAAATTGAATTCTATGATTTGAAACTAGGGATTAAAGATGCTGTACAAGTTATATATGGGTTAAACCATTTTAAAAGTATTGATTTGGGAATTTGAATTTAATTCAAGGGTTTTAACTCGTATAAATATAACTGAATTTTTCTGAAATGAAACTATTTGTTTTCAAATAGTAAAAGCTTTCACATAAGTAATGAACTTCCAATTTGTGTTGAAAGAATTTCAAGTTTGAAATAAAAATTTGAAAAGTTTTGAAAACTATGAAATGAGTCTTTGATTTCGAAGACCGGATGAGTTAATCTAACTTGAAATGGAATTGTTTTTGGAAGACTATGAATGAATATTTGGAAACGAGTTTTGAAAGCTATAAGTTAAATCTTGACTTAAAGATTTAACGAGTTAATTCAATTGAAATGGGAATTGTTTTGAAATCCATAAATGAATCTTTGTGAATGGGGTGAACTTTGTGAATTGGGTCTTTTTGTTTAAAAGATTAAAAGTGTGGAAATTGTTTAAACCATTGAAGGTTTTTGAATTTAATCTTTTTGTTTAAAAGATTGGAAATGGTAAATTGTTTTAACCATTCAAATGAAAAGTTTTGGGCTATAAGCTGTGATTTAACTGAGACCCCAGTATCCATATGATTTTTTAATTGTGCTCGTTATTCGGGTTAGCCGGGAAGGACCTTTGTGTCATACAACCCATTCCGAATAGTGATACGATGTATATGGATCGCATTTGCTACATTACAGCATGATAGGGGGTTCTCGCTTCGCAGTTTGGTTGCGAACGGGAGACTCTTACCCCTACATGTCCCTGAGTGGGATGGGTTGGTTGTGACAGTCGAGAGGCTGGCCGTAAAAGTAAATGCGAGGTGCCAGTGTAAGCCACGGTGGGGCTGGGATGGTTGCAAAGCCTACCGGTTGCCACTGGTTTCGGACTCGTTACAAGTGGTATCAGAGCTAAGGTTGAACTTTAGCTCAGGAGTATAACACATTAAGTAGCTCATTAGAGATAGGGTGAAGTATACCCTAGAATGAGTATTCCTCAGATATCCGTCCGTATGCCTCAGTAAATTCTTTTGCTATCTACTGATAGTGAGTATGAGTGCAAGAAGAGGATGAGATAGGGGACAGGGGAATACGACTATAAATGGTCAATACTCTGTAACAACAAGGAAGCAATCTTTTCTCTATCAATCTCTTTTGTTCAGCATCTCTTCTCAATTCTTCGATAGTTTTTGGTAGATCCAGGAAGAGATTCGATGTATTAATATGGGACATAAACTCCAGATAGGCCGGAATTGTTTGTTTGGATGAATTGTTTGTTTTGATTGTTATGGTTGATAGGTATACTTTAGTTCTAAACTAAAATTCTGAAATCGTATCCATGTATCTATCTATTCTTTGGGTCCGGATATATTCTATGAATGGTTAGTTATCACTTCGAACTAACCGATGCCATTGTATATTTCGTAGATCTGGATAACCCGAGTATCTTCTGAAGTGTTAAAATAGATTCGTTCTTGTATCTGTTATTCATATTCTGATTTGGTAAGCCAAATGCAGAATAGATGTTCAGTTTGATCTGATGAAATATTTTTCATCTATCTTTGTGTCTCCTTGGCAATTTCGAGGACGAAATTCTTTTAAGGGGGGAAGTCTGTAACGACCCCGGATTTTAATTTAATTTAAATTGATAATTAAATGAATTTTTGAATAAAAATTTATAAAATTTATTATAAATGGAAGCGAGTTTCCCCGAATCCAAATAAATTTGGAATAAATCATTTAAATTTAATAATATTGTAAATGTTGTACATATATGTGAATATATATATGTATACGTGATATATGAGAATATTTGAAGTTAATATATATATATATATATGTTGAATTTGAGTTTAAATCTAAAATAAGTGGTTTAAAAATACAAATAAAAATAATAGTAAATGAATGTAATATTGGATAGTTAAGTTTTAAAATAAAATAACAAAAGTAAATTATATATTGATAGTTTAAGTTTGAATATTATAAGCAAAATAAAATAAAACAAAAATGGTAGAATAAAAATACACATAGTAACAAAATATTTAATAACTTAAGTTGGAAAATATGTAGGCTGGTAAGAAGAAAATGTGCAAAGATAAGATTTAAAAGCAAAAGTAAATATGTAAGTGAAAATCTAGGCAGGCAAGTATAAAAAAATAACATAAGGTACAAATAGCATTTAATGTCACCATTTATTAGCAGCAAACCAAGTCTATTCGAATTGTATAAAAGAATCCTCTCAGCCTCCAAACTAAAATCATCTCTAGTACACAAGAGATATGTACCAGCCACCAAAATATTTTCATATCAGCCGAAGGATTGCAAATGAAAAACATAAAGGACATTTGCATTGAATGTTTGCATCTCTAAGTACACTACCCTATATCTCATCAGCCACCGAAGCAAAATTTTTGCCAACATTCAAAGGAAAAAATCTCTGATATGGTACAAGGAATTTATGTTACCTTGTACAAATATCATCATTAACCTGTAAATGTAAACTCTTTTCTTTATATCAGCTCCTCATTCCAATTCGTTCATCTTCAAAGCTAAGGAAAATCTGAAAGAAATAATATTTCAAACTTAAACAAACTTCAGTCAAAACCACAACACAATTAAAACAGACCAGAGATCAACAAGAAAATCAGAGGAAAAAGGGTTTTCAACTTGCATTTTCAAAACTGTTCCAACATAAAGTGCTCTAGTCTTACTTCTGGAAAAACCAGGTGAGCAAACTCCTCTTTATCAGACCTTAAGCCTACATATCTTGATGATCTTTGAATGGTGATGTGGATTTGTTTGCATGTTGGCAAATGTCTGAGTGAATATATGTGTGTATGGGAAAATAGGACTCTGTTGTTATCACAGGCTCAACCTACTAAATAAAATTCAAGACCCCCTCATACAATTAATTTTAGGTTATGATTCGTGAAAGAAAAATGTTTATAACATTGTAAAGTTATTTTATAAAAATATATATATATAGTAAAAGTATATGTTAAATAATCTAAAAATGTAGGATTTACAGAGAATTACTCAAACAGAAATTTCAAATGATGTAATTCTAAATTCTGATCATTTTATCAGATTCGTTTTGCTAAATACTGATTTTTAAAAGAAATTTCATGATTTGTAAGGATGGAAATATGGAGTTTTCTTGAATTGAACAGTCTTTGGGTTTTTATCAAAAACCTGATGATCAATGTAAAATCGAGCTTCGAAATTCATGTCAGAGGAAGCCTAGAGGTTGACGAGTCAAGGAAAAATGCTAGCAGATTTTTTTATCAATCGTGGTGGCCGAACGTGGTTGATCAAGGGTTTAATGATTGGGTTTGTCGTGATCTGGAACGAGGTGATTTTTGTCACCTCTGCTAAACCGAGTTGAACGAAACTGAGGGGGGTGGAAGAACAATGGGTTGACATGGTGAGGCCGGAGTTTCGACACCTCTGATGGTTAGAGGTGGGGTGACGAGATGTTTCTTTCTGGTGATCGAATTGGGTTCCAGGTGATCGAATAGCTAGATTTTGATTTTCAGGGAAGTTCATCGATTTGGGTGTTCGCCTGAGGTGAGGAGGACAGGGGCGACTTGGTGGTGTTCGACGACTTGGTCGGAGGTGGCCAGTGCGACTGTGCACGTGCACGACACTAAAAATTGGTGTCAGTTGTTTGTTTGGGAAAGGAGTTGTTCGACTCGAAGTCGATCTCGAGAAAACCGTGCTCTGGCTCGAGTGTGAACTCGAGTAATTTCCAGTATACATCGTGTTGTTTATTTTTTTTCTTTAAAAACAAAATTTTTTAAAAACTGAAGCTATCGGGTAATTTTGGGGGGATACTCGAAGCAAGTTAGGAAAGTGCTCGGGTATGACTCGAAGCAGCTCCAGAGTGATACGTTTTCCAGTTTTAAACTTTAAATTCTAAGTCAAAAAAAAAATCTATTTTTAAAACTGTTCTTTTCAAATGAATAATTGTTGATAAGTTGAAAATGGTAATCAAAGGTTTTAAGAAGATTTAAAAATTATTTAAGTTAAAAGTATTTTAAACTTATATTTTAGAAGCTATTTTTTTAAACAAAATTTAACAAAGTAATTAAGGAGATGACTAAATATTTTACATTTTCAACTCAACTTAAAAGTAATTAAATTAGTGTTTGGTTAATGTTGATTAAATAATTGATGAATTATAATTACTTAATAGTTACAGAACAATCAATTTAAGAGTGATTAATTATTAATTTAAGTTAATAAATTTATAATCAAAGATTAATTAATTAAGGTAATTAATTAAGAAATAATTAATCTATGAAGGTGATTAAGGCTTAATTAATTAATAATTAAGGATTAATTAATTTGAAAATTTAGAATAATTAATCATTAATAAAAGAGGGAAAATATATATATATATATAATTATGTGACGATTGATTATTATTGAAATGCTTCGAGTAGTTTGATATCCCTGTTTGTGATTGTGATGCTTTGTGATATAAATTACTTTGTGCTGAGCTGTGATTTCTGTTTTTTGTGATATATACTGCTATGTGAATATGAAAACCCTTGACCCGTAAACGACATTTGAATTTCGATGCGACAGGGAGTCGGATTCTAGTTGGTTATCCGAAACCCACATCGAATTGTAATGATGAATCTTTGTGACTGATAAATTTATTTTATCTGTGAAACTGTGAATGAGGATAAGCGTTATGGGTTATACCGCTTATCGATATATCTATGATGATTGATGTTGTGCACTATTGTGTGAAACCCCTGGACTACACTTTTACACACACAAATATGGATTTCACGTGGAAATCGGTTAAGTCACAGATAATTTAAATTTAATGTTTTTGAAATTGAAATTTTAATTTCAATTGATTTTGAAATTGGAAATTTGGGTTTAAAGTGAAAAGCTTTTGAAATGAGTTTCAAAGATAAAAGCTATTTCGAATAACTTGATCGAGTTTTGAAAATTTAAATAATTTGATTTAAATTTGAATTCAAGTTGAAATTGAATTCTATGATTTGAAACTAGGGATTAAAGATGCTGTACAAGTTATATATGGGTTAAACCATTTTAAAAGTATTGATTTGGGAATTTGAATTTAATTCAAGGGTTTTAACTCGTATAAATATAACTGAATTTTTCTGAAATGAAACTATTTGTTTTCAAATAGTAAAAGCTTTCACATAAGTAATGAACTTCCAATTTGTGTTGAAAGAATTTCAAGTTTGAAATAAAAATTTGAAAAGTTTTGAAAACTATGAAATGAGTCTTTGATTTCAAAGACCGGATGAGTTAATCTAACTTGAAATGGAATTGTTTTTGGAAGACTATGAATGAATCTTTGGAAACGAGTTTTGAAAGCTATAAGTTAAATCTTGACTTAAAGATTTAACGAGTTAATTCAATTGAAATGGGAATTGTTTTGAAATCCATAAATGAATCTTTGTGAATGGGGCGAACTTTGTGAATTGGATCTTTTTGTTTAAAAGATTAAAAGTGTGGAAATTGTTTAAACCATTGAAGGTTTTTGAATTTAATCTTTTTGTTTAAAAGATTGGAAATGGTAAATTGTTTTAACCATTCGAATGAAAAGTTTTGGGCTTTAAGCTGTGATTTAACTAAGACCCCAGTATCCATATGATTTTTTAATTGCGCTCGTTATTCGGTTTAGCCGGGAAGGACCTTTGTGTCATACAACCCATTCCGAATAGTGATACGACGTATATGGATCGCATTTGCTACATTACAGCATGATAGGGGGTTCTCGCTTCGCAGTTTGGTGGCGAACGGGAGACTCTTACCCCTACATGTCCCTGAGTGGGATGGGTTGGTTGTGACAGTCGAGAGGCTGGCCGTAAAAGTAAATGCGAGGTGCCAGTGTAAGCCACGGTGGGGCTGGGATGGTTGCAAAGCCTACCGGTTGCCACTGGTTTCGGACTCGTTACAAGTGGTATCAGAGCTAAGGTTGAACTTTAGCTCAGGAGTATAACACATTAAGTAGCTCATTAGAGATAGGGTGAAGTATACCCTAGAATGAGTATTCCTCAGATATCCGTCCGTATGCCTCAGTAAATTCTTTTTCTATCTGCTGATAGTGAGTATGAGTGCAAGAAGAGGATGAGATAGGGGACAGGGGAATACGACTATAAATGGTCAATACTCTGTAACAACAAGGAAGCAATCTTTTCTCTATCAATCTCTTTTGTTCAGCATCTCTTCTCAATTCTTCGATAGTTTTTGGTAGATCCAGGAAGAGATTCGATGTATTAATATGGGACATAAACTCCAGATAGGCCGGAATTGTTTGTTTGGATGAATTGTTTGTTTTGATTGTTATGGTTGATAGGTATACTTTAGTTCTAAACTAAAATTCTGAAATCGTATCCATGTATCTATCTATTCTTTGGGTCCGGATATATTCTATGAATGGTTAGTTATCACTTCGAACTAACCGATGCCATTGTATATTTCGTAGATCTGGATAACCCGAGTATCTTCTGAAGTGTTAAAATAGATTCGTTCTTGTATCTGTTATTCATATTCTGATTTGGTAAGCCAAATGCAGAATAGATGTTCAGTTTGATCTGATGAAATATTTTTCATCTATCTTTGTGTCTCCTTGGCAATTTCGAGGACGAAATTCTTTTAAGGGGGGAAGTCTGTAACGACCCCGGATTTTAATTTAATTTAAATTGATAATTAAATGAATTTTTGAATAAAAATTTATAAAATTTATTATAAATGGAAGCGAGTTTCCCCGAATCCAAATAAATTTGGAATAAATCATTTAAATTTAATAATATTGTAAATGTTGTACATATATGTGAATATATATATGTATACGTGATATATGAGAATATTTGAAGTTAATATATATATATGTTGAATTTGAGTTTAAATCTAAAATAAGTGGTTTAAAAATACAAATAAAAATAATAGTAAATGAATGTAATATTGGATAGTTAAGTTTTAAAATAAAATAACAAAAGTAAATTATATATTGATAGTTTAAGTTTGAATATTATAAGCAAAATAAAATAAAACAAAAATGGTAGAATAAAAATACACATAGTAACAAAATATTTAATAACTTAAGTTGGAAAATATGTAGGCTGGTAAGAAGAAAATGTGCAAAGATAAGATTTAAAAGCAAAAGTAAATATGTAAGTGAAAATCTAGGCAGGCAAGTATAAAAAAATAACATAAGGTACAAATAGCATTTAATGTCTCCATTTATTAGCAGCAAACCATGTCTATTCGAATTGTATAAAAGAATCCTCTCAGCCTCCAAACTAAAATCATCTCTAGTACACAAGAGATATGTACCAGCCACCAAAATATTTTCATATCAGCCGAAGGATTGCAAATGAAAAACATAAAGGACATTTGCATTGAATGTTTGCATCTCTAAGTACACTACCCTATATCTCATCAGCCACCGAAGCAAAATTTTTGCCAACATTCAAAGGAAAAAATCTCTGATATGGTACAAGGCATTTATGTTAACTTGTACAAATATCATCATTAACCTGTAAATGTAAACTCTTTTCTTTATATTAGCCCCTCATTCCAATTCGTTCATCTTCAAAGCTAAGGAAAATCTGAAAGAAATAATATTTCAAACTTAAACAAACTTCAGTCAAAACCACAACACAATTAAAACAGACCAGAGATCAACAAGAAAATCAGAGGAAAAAGGGTTTTCAACTTGCATTTTCAAAACTGTTCCAACATAAAGTGCTCTAGTCTTACTTCTGGAAAAATCAGGTGAGCAAACTCCTCTTTATCAGACCTTAAGCCTACATATCTTGATGATCTTTGAATGGTGATGTGGATTTGTTTGCATGTTGGCAAATGTCTGAGTGAATATATGTGTGTATGGGAAAATAGGACTCTGTTGTTATCACAGGCTCAACCTACTAAATAAAATTCAAGACCCCCTCATACAATTAATTTTAGGTTATGATTCGTGAAAGAAAAATGTTTATAACATTGTAAAGTTATTTTATAAAAATATATATAGTAAAAATATATGATAAATAATCTAAAAATGTAGGATTTACAGAGAAATTACTCAAATAGAAAATTCAAATGATGTAATTCTAAATTCTGATCATTTTATCATATTCGTTTTGCTAAATACTTATTTTTAAAAGAAATTTCAAGATTTGTAAGGATGGAAATATTGAGTTTTCTTGAATTGAACAGTCTTTGGGTTTTTATCAAAAACCTGATGATCAATGTAAAATCGAGCTTCGAAATTCATGTCAGAGGAAGCCTAGAGGTTGACGAGTCAAGGAAAAATGCTAGCAGATTTTTTTATCAATCGTGGTGGTCGAACGTGGTTGATCTAGGGTTTAATGATTGGGTTTGTCGTGATCTGGAACGAGGTGATTTTTGTCACCTCTGCTAAACCGAGTTGAACGAAACTGAGGGGGGTGGAAGAACAATGGGTTGACATGGTGAGGCCGGAGTTTCGACACCTCTGATGGTTAGAGGTGGGGTGACGAGATGTTTCTTTCTGGTGATCGAATTGGGTTCCAGGTGATCGAATAGCTAGATTTTGATTTTCAGGGAAGTTCATCGATTTGGGTGTTCGCCTGAGGTGAGGAGGACAGGGGCGACTTGGTGGTGTTCGGCGACTTGGTCGGAGGTGGCCAGTGCGACTGTGCACGTGCACGGCACTAAAAATTGGTGTCAGTTGTTTGTTTGGGAAAGGAGTTGTTCGACTCGAAGTCGATCTCGAGAAAACCGTGCTCTGGCTCGAGTGTGAACTCGAGTAATTTCCAGTATACATCGTGTTGTTTATTTTTTTTCTTTAAAAACAATTTTTTTTTAAAACTGAAGCTATCGGGTAATTTTGGGGGGATACTCGAAGCAAGTTAGGAAAGTGCTCGGGTATGACTCGAAGCAGTTCCAGAGTGATACGTTTTCCAGTTTTAAACTTTAAATTCTAAGTCAAAAAAAAATCTATTTTTAAAACTGTTCTTTTCAAATGAATAATTGTTGATAAGTTGAAAATGGTAATCAAATGTTTTAAGAAATTTAAAAATTATTTAAGTTAAAAGTATTTTAAACTTATATTTGAGAAGCTATTTTTTTTAAACAAAATTTAACAAAGTAATTAAGGAGATGACTAAATATTTTACATTTTCAACTCAACTTAAAAGTAATTAAATTAGTGTTTGGTTAATGTTGATTAAATAATTGATGAATTATAATTACTTAATAGTTACAGAACAATCAATTTAAGAGTTATTAATTATTAATTTAAGTTAATAAATTTATAATCAAAGATTAATTAATTAAGGTAATTAATTAAGAAATAATTAATCTATGAAGGTGATTAAGGCTTAATTAATTAATAATTAAGGATTAATTAATTTGAAAATTTAGAATAATTAATCATTAATTAAAGAGGGAATATATATATATATATATATATATATAATTATGTGATGATTGATTATTATTGAAATGCTTCGAGTAGTTTGATATCCCTGTTTGTGATTGTGATGCTTTGTGATATAAATTACTTTGTGCTGAGCTGTGATTTCTATTTTTTGTGATATATACTGCTATGTGAATATGAAAACCCTTGACCCGTAAACGACATTTGAATTTCGATGCGACAGGGAGTCGGATTCCAGTTGGTTATCCGAAACCCACATCGAATTGTAATGATGAATCTTTGTGACTGATAAATTTATTTTATCTGTGAAACTGTGAATGAGGATAAGCGTTATGGGTTATACCGCTTATCTATATATCTGTGATGATTGATGTTGTGCACTATTGTGTGAAACCCCTGGACTACACTTTTACACACACAAATATGGATTTCACGTGGAAATCGGTTAAGTCACAAATAATTTAAATTTGATGTTTTTGAAATTGAAATTTTAATTTCAATTGATTTTGAAATTGGAAATTTGGGTTTAAAGTGAAAAGCTTTTGAAATGAGTTTCAAAGATAAAAGCTATTTCGAATAATTTGATCGAGTTTTGAAAATTTAAATAATTTGATTTAAATTTGAATTCAAGTTGAAATTGAATTCTATGATTTGAAACTAGGGATTAAAGATGCTGTACAAGTTATATATGGGTTAAACCATTTTAAAAGTATTGATTTGGGAATTTGAATTTAATTCAAGGGTTTTAACTCGTATAAATATAACTGAATTTTTCTGAAATGAAACTATTTGTTTTCAAATAGTAAAAGCTTTCACATAAGTAATGAACTTCCAATTTGTGTTGAAAGAATTTCAAGTTTGAAATAAAAATTTGAAAAGTTTTGAAAACTATGAAATGAGTCTTTGATTTCAAAGACCGGATGAGTTAATCTAACTTGAAATGGAATTGTTTTTGGAAGACTATAAATGAATCTTTGGAAACGAGTTTTGAAAGCTATAAGTTAAATCTTGACTTAAAGATTTAACGAGTTAATTCAATTGAAATGGGAATTGTTTTGAAATCCATAAATGAATCTTTGTGAATGGGGTGAACTTTGTGAATTGGATCTTTTTGTTTAAAAGATTAAAAGCGTGGAAATTGTTTAAACCATTGAAGGTTTTTGAATTTAATCTTTTTGTTTAAAAGATTGGAAATGGTAAATTGTTTTAACCATTCGAATGAAAAGTTTTGGGCTTTAAGCTGTGATTTAACTGAGACCCCAGTATCCATATGATTTTTTAATTGCGCTCGTTATTCGGTTTAGCCGGGAAGGACCTTTGTGTCATACAACCCATTCCGAATAGTGATACGATGTATATGGATTGCATTTGAAGACCGGTGGTGAAGACTGGATATTTTCGAAAACGAAAGGACAACTCGTCGAATGTCTCTGCATCGACTGGTCCCCGGTATAAAGATTTTATCATCCTTTGTGATGGGAAGTCCGGACGTGATTAGAAATTATCCGGATTTGCAAGGGCTTCTTCGGAAGTTGCCTTCGGTTTTGTTCGAACCCGGAACAGACTTGTATGGATGTGTGTCTGACGTTACACTTTGAGATGTAAAGCTGGTTTCTATCAAATACATTTCTGTTGGTGGCGGAGAATTTATTCTCTTAGCTTAACACCCTTCTCTGAGACGTATGAGCTCAGAGGTTATGTAGTTGATGGTTACTAGTGATACATTCCCAATTTGGTAATGTGGCATACGAAGTGCTGATGATCATTTGTTGATCAAAGCGTGGCTTTGTGAAAAAGCGTGGCTTTGTGAAAAAGCGTGGCTTTGTGAAAAAGCGTTGCTTTGTGGACGAGACTTCGTCGAGCCTCACAACCCGGTAATGGTCAAAACAGGAATGTTGCGACAAAGGTTTGTAGGGGTAGCGCCCCTAGGGTATGTCATTTCCTTCTGGATAAAAGGTGATATCATGGTATGGAGCCCAGATATTTTACCTATGTGGATGCTGCACAGTTATTATACTTTGTGGTTGTTGCTTTATGATCGAGGTACCTCGGATAAAGGTCGGTAACGACCGGGGGATGACATGACTCGTGTGTTAGTTACCTAGTTACAGCTTGGTTAAAGCGTGAGGTAGCGTCGGCCTTTTATTTGCAGAGATCCGGTTATGTTCTCGGGGCGTCTTTCCAGAGGCGTTTCCATTTCGGTAAGGAAGTTCCTTTGCCTGATTATTTGTTGGAAATCCAAAGAAACAATACGAACTCTGTACGATTTTAGTTGTATTACCTGCTATGGAATGTGGCGGTAACCTGCTTTTGAACGTAGTAGCTATAGTAGGCATACAACAATGGTTGTATGCTGGCTAAGATTGATATTATACTTTCGAAATGTTTCCTGCACTATGCACTAGTAATAATATCAAAAGAGTTTTCTTTTGCGTAGTAAGCATGTTTGACTATCATAAGAAGAAATCTCCTCCAATTCTGCGTTTGCATTGTGTGTGTAGTGGGAGGTCTTATGGTAGTTTCATTTTCCAAAAGCATTGCGGTTTCAATGTTTAAAAGCCTTTTGTGTTTGTTTAAAGATGAACTGTTTTTGTTTGCTCACACCAGTCCCATGACTGATCCGGAGTTTATTGTTCCCTTCCTAAACTCTGGGTGCCCACTATTTTCCACACGGGCAGTCTAGAGTTGGGTTTTCTCAGATATTCAGGTTGAGTGGATTAGCTGGAGCTAGCTATGGATTAGAGCATTCTATTGGAGATTTTCTATCCGCTGATGATGTTATCTTTTCTTTCCGCTGCTATTGTCATTGTATCATATCTCTGATATTGTTGTATCATATTGATATCATTGTTGTATATCATTCTGGATATTGTATTCATTGGAGTTGTATATGATATCATTGATTTCTTTATTCCGCTGTGTTGTTATTTACTTAAGTGTGTTATAAGCTCCGGCGACTCGGATTTGAACGGTCGAATATACGGCATTCGAGTACGATGTAAAGTATGGATGTCGATTTTCGAACGGGCAAAATCCGACTCGTTACATAATCCATTTAGTGTAACGATTGGTTTAAATGCTCTCGAGTAATGCTTCATCGAATATTGTACAACTCATTGAATAGAATGTTTGAGTGGTAATTACTAGCTCACTAGCGAATACTCGAATTTCACTGGGTAGTATGGGATGCCTTGGTTAAATTCTTGTGATTGCTATTAGGAAACCTTTAAAACTTTAGGGTTGTATTCTTTTTTGGTGTTCGGTGGGACCGATAGATCCTTAAGAGAATATAGTTAGGTTTTTCGATGGTATTCATAACGAGTGAGATTTACTATCTTCTAGTAAATATTTAAATTTCACCAGGCAGTATGGGACATTTTGGTTAAGCTCTAGTAGTGATTACTGAAAATGATAGTATTTAGCACTTTAGAGTATATTTCCTTTTGGAGTTCAGTGGGACCGATAGGTCCTTAAGAGATATACTCATGGATTTCTTTACGATTATAAATTTATAAAGATGAATAATTTGGAGTCTTCGAGTCATGGTTGCTACGATCGTCATGATCTGTATGGACTATCCTTGAGATCAATTGTGATTCTGTGTTCCTGGTATGAGTATGATCTTTGGTATCAGATCGATATTAGTAATACCTTTGTTTGTTTGTTTGCCATGGTCTGAGTACAATCATTGCGATTGGTATGAACGATCATTATGATCTGTACAGATTAAGATCTCTTGGATTCTGGAAATTTGGATTGTGACTATTTTGTGTTCGTGAAATAAATATATACTCTTGTGTCTTGAGGTGGATTATGAGTTAAATTAATTTCATGACTTGTTATATCTTGGACATCTAGATTTACTTATATGTCATATATCTTTATGTTATATCTTGTTCTTACCTTTTTGGCTATTTAGAGATAGTCTGACCTGGGTGCTACTTTAATGCTCAGGTCAGGCCGAGACTTTTCAGGTTACAGGACAGGTTGACCTTTGGAAGGTTGTGCTAGCAAGGAGATAAACATTTTTGACTTCTAGTTTATCTCATTTAGGATTCATGTTTGTGTATGAGATGTATAAATGAAATAGAGATTTGTATCGGATGTATATTATGTGACTCTAGTGTTATATTTGATAGACTCTCACTTTTGTATATCTACATGATGTTTATTATTCTACTGTGATTTGTGACTATTGTTTATATATATGATATACAGTTTTGATTATGAGAAACCGATATGATTATTACTTTGAACTAAGATTGTGCACATCAAACTCTGACTCAAGCCCTAAATCAGCAAGTCCATAAGAAAAAATTTCTGTTCATTAAAATTGCAATCACCCACTGATCACATCCCTAGTAAGATAACCTCGTAATTTTCACTAAACCATCTCATTCTTCCCTATCATCAATCATGTCTACTTTGGATGATTTCTCTTCATTTTCCAAGCTTTTAATCAATCCTGAAAAATGCCACAATTTAATTACTGGACTCCCACAACCATTTATAAATTCTTATCTCTCAATTACTAACATGAAGCTTATGCAAAATGTTATGAATTACTTCAGAATCCCATTAGCCACCAAGAAAATATCCATTCAACAGTGAGTTCCTCTATATGAAAAAAATCATCTCAGTTTTAAATAAACGGCAAAACAGATTTCTTAGTCAACCAGGTAGATTAGTAATTCTAAACTCATTAATTTTTGCAATGAATGTTTACAGGTCCAGAACTTTCATTCTTTCCATCAAACTTGTCTTCATGATCAGAACTACCATCGTAAGATTTTCATAAATTGGTTCTATATTCAGGAAAAATCTATTAATACCTTAATTATTGATTTTGATGATAAAAATCTTAGTAACAATAATACATTCATATAACATATGGATACTAATGTTTTTGCATGTTATATATAAAATAGTGCAGGATATTATACAGTATTAATTCAAAGACTGTACAGTATAGAGACTCAAGAAATGACTTTGAGACTCATGAGTATAAAGATCAAGATATAAAGATCTCAAGACTATGGTATAGTATATAGAGTTATAGAATATTTTTAAAGTCCACGGTAGTGATCTTTGATCTCTATCTTCTCATTTTCTTATTCTTTATTTTAAAAATAAAGTATATTTTTAAAATATATTTAAATATTTTATAAAAGTTTTTTAAAGTTTAAAATGTTTATAAACTATGTTTAAGTTATTTACAAGGTATCAAAATATTTTACAAACCATAGGATTTTCAAAACATTCTAAAATAAACATATTTTTGAAATACATTTGCCTATGTCGACCTATAGGCAGATGATATGTTGACATGCATGCCGCTAATTTAAAATTCAAATTTTGAAATAAAGTGTCTATTTGTCGTAACTCTTCACGAATGGACATGTCTATTTATTCTCTATATATAAGGGTTTTAAACGAATTTTTTAACAATTACTTTATTATTATCTTCTCTCCTCTTACTCAACCAAAATTTCTAATGAAAATTTATTCAAATCTTCTCAAATTCAAACTAGAATCAATTCAATCTTCATTGTATTGATTCTCTACTATTTACTCTTTGACTTTAATCATCCCTCTATCTCAATCAAAGATCAAAGTGTTGTCCAAGTGGCTATAAGATCAATTGTAACCAAGGATCAAGAAATTGACATTGGAAAAACTGTCAAACTCTAGTTGTATTTGCGTGGGTGTGATTGTAGTCCATTTAAATCTATTGGGTGTGCTTGGTGTCTATTAAATCCAAGTGGGTGTGCTTGTCCAAATCAAGTGAGTGTACCCAGATCGAAAAATCTAGAGGGTGCGTCTCGTAGCCTTGAAATTAAGATTGTATTGGATTTGCCTTCTTCCCATTTAAAGATTGGCGTTTGAAAATAAATATGTACAACCAATTGTATGGGACATGATGTAGGTAACTTTGAACCAGTATAAAAATCCTTGGTGTGATCTATCTAATTTTCTACTTTTTTACTTTACTGCATTTATATTTATCCATGTTTGCATCTATGATTGTTCATTCTGTGTATAATAAACTTGAAATAATTTTAAAAATATTCATAAAAATTAGAAAACACTATTCACCCCCTTTAGTGTTTAATTAGCCTTAAGATCCATAAGTCTGCAACCTACACTTGGTATCAGAGAATTAGGTTTTCAAAAACTTGTAATTTAATTTTTGAAAAACGGCTAGTAGTATTTTTAACAATTTTGCAGAAAAATAATTTTGTAAAACAAATATGTTTTTAGAAACTAATTGTTTTGAAAAGTCACTTGATTTCTTGGAAAGGTATAATTTTGAATTGCACGAACAAATTTGTTATATGTATGTTGGTGAACAGACACTTGATAACCAAATATCATAAATCAAAAAGGACAAACGGATACTGGATAGTGGATGTTTAAGACACATGATTGAAAATCCAGAGATCTTAAAAGATATAGTCTATAAAGATAGTAGATCTGTAAACTTTGAAGACAACTCAAAAGAATATGTGATTGGCATCGGCAATGTCAGTAACTCTAAAACTCCAACTATTTCTAATCATTTGCTAGTTAGAAATCTAAAACATAATTTGCTCAATATTAGTCAATTGTGTGATAAGGGTTTTAAAATTAAGTTTGAAAAAGATAACTACCATATCAAAGATAATAAGTCAAACATTATCTTTGAAGTTATTTGGAAATGCAACATCTATATATTAAGTATGAAGGTGTCCAATGATAACTTATGTCTTTTGGCTTAATCTAATGACCATTGGATTTGGCATAAAAGATTTGGTCGTTTAAATTTTAAACACCTTTCTAGAGTTGCTAGATATGAACTTGTTTGGGATCTTCCTCAAGTGAGTTTTAATGTCAATAATTTATGTGACGCTTGTCAATTAGGAAAGCTTCGTAAAAGTTCCTTTAAATCTAAAGATATGATTTCTACTTCTCATCCTCTTGAACTTCTTCACTTAGATCTTTTCGGACCTTCGCAGATACAATCAATAAATCACAATGGATATGTCTTTGTAATTGTAAATGATTTCTCTAGATTTACATGGACAATTTTATTAAAATTAAAAGTGATGCTTTTGAATTGTTTAGCATTTCTACTAAACGAATTCAAAATCAAATGTCAACTAAAATTAAAATGCTTAGGAGCAATCATGGAGGAGAATTCAAAAATGGTAATTTTGAAAGTTTTTGTAATAAGAAAGGAATAACCCATAATTTTTTATTTTCAAAAACACCACAACAAAATGGAGTAGTAGAACGTAAAATAGAACCATATAAGAATGTGCTAGAACAATGTTAAATGATAGTATATTACCTAAAAGTTTTTGGGCTGAAGTAGTTGCTACAACATGTTATATTTAAAATAGAATTTTAATAAGATCTTTGACTAAGAAAACTCCTTATGAATTATTTTATAATAAAAAGCCTAAAGTATCTTATTTTTGAGTTTTTGGTAGTAAATGTTTTATATTAAATACAAAGGATAATTTAGATAAATTTGATGCCAAATCAGATAAAGGTATTTTTATTGGTTATTCAAATAGAAGTAAAACTTATAGAGTTTTAACATGAGAACTAACATGATTGAAGAAATATTACATGTTTCATTTGATGAAAATTTTAAAATTAATAATACCAGTTTTGATGAGGAAGAAAATATTGATAAAACTAATGAAATTGCCAATGATGAAGATAATATAAATTCCGAAAATTTACATCCAAATAAAAGAACAAAATATTTGAAAGATCACCCTACATAAAATATTCTAGGAAATATAGAATCTGTTGTAAAAAGAAGAAACCAATTAAAAAAATGAGTAATGTTGCTTTTATCTCAACTATTGAACCTAAAAATCCAAAGGAAGCATCATTAAATGATTCTTACTATGCAAGAAGAACTGAATTAGTTTATCAAAAATGATGTTTGGGAATTAGTCCCAAGACCTAAAGACAAATCGATAATAGGAACTAAATAGGTATATAGAAATAAAATGAATGAACAAGGAGAAGTTATCAGAAAGAAAGAACGTTTAGTTGCTCAAGGTTATAGTTAAGAAGAAGGTATAAATTTTGATGAAACTTCTGCTACTGTATCCAGATTGGAGGCTATAGAATTTTACTTGCTTTTGCAAATCATAGAACTTTAAATTATTTCAAATGAATGTCAAAAGTGTCTTTTAAATGGGTTTATTAAAGAAGAGGTATATTAGAACAACCTCCACTTTTTGAAGATGAAAAACTACCTAATCACATTTATAAATTATAGAAAGTTTTATATGGTTTAAAACCTCCTAGAGCATGGTATGGTAGACTAAAATCCTATTTATTACAATCCAATTTTGAAATAGAAAAGGTAGATAGTACTCTATTTATTAAAAGAAATAATAACGATATTTAACTTATACAAATATACGTAGACGATATTATATTTGAATCAACAAACGAAAAATTAAATAATTTTTTTCCAGATATAATGACTAAGGAAATTGAAATGAGTCATATGAGAGAACTAACACTCTATTTAGGACTACAAACAAGGCAATTAAATAATGGAATTTTATAAGCCAAGAAAAATATGCCAAAGACTTAGTTAAGAAATTTGATATGTCAAATGCTAGTGGTAAGCCAACTCCCATGAAAACTAATGAGAAATTAAATAAAGAAGAAGTCTCAAAAGATGTAGACCGAAAATTATATAGAGGTATGATAGGATCATTACTTTATATAACTGCTCGTAGACCATATTTAACGCATAGTGTTTGCCAATGTGCAAGGTATCAATTTCAACCTAAAGAAACTCATCTAAAGTCAGTAAAAAGAATATTAGGATATGTAAATAATACCCTAGATTATGGACTTTTTTATCCAAAACAAGATTCTTTTGATTTAATTTCATATAGTGGTGCTGACTATGCTGGCTACAAATCAGATTGAAAGATTACAAGTGGAACTTTTCACTTTTTAGGATACTCTCTAGTTTCATGGTTTGGCAAGAAGCAAAATTCTATATCTCTATCCACAACTGAAGCGGAATATATTTCAGCTGCACTGGCTTGCTCACAAGTTATTTATATGCAACAAACATTAAAATATTTTAATTTAAATTTAACTAAATCACCAATATACTGTGATAATACCAGTGCAATAAACCTATCTAAAAACCCAACTCATCATGCTAGAACCAAACATATAGATATAAGGCATAATTTTCTAAGAGATAATGTAAGTAAGGAAGTAATATCACTCGAATTTATAAATACTGAAAATCAAATAGCTGGTATTTTAACAAAAACATTAAATCAAACATCTTTTATTAAGCTTAGAAGAGAGTTAGGAAAATGTTCATTCTCTGAAATATAGATATAATAAAATAAAAATTAGAAAATTAAAAGAAAAATAAATTGTCAAAACTAACCTACATATGTCGACATACTCCCATCCTATATGTTGACATGTACTAGTAATTTCAGAAAATAGATTTCCCTGTTAAATTCAAAATTCGAAATACAATAATATATAACCACCATATTTCGAAATTAAACTCATTTTTCTGCCATTCTCCTCTAATTTCTGAATAAAAATAAAACCATAGCCTCCTCAAATTCCAAATGCCCAAGAGAAGAAAATGCACCATTTTTCTTCCAAACTCCCACTCATGGCCCTCTCCAGAACATCACCATACCTAAAGTAATGAAAACTGAGGATGATATGAAGCATATACTACATATGCTTTCTGAAATAGAGGTTGTTCAACTACGCTCTTTAAAGAACAAGAAAAACAAAGGCAAATTCTGCGAAATCTAAAGAAATACCTATTGGATAATCCAACAAATTCAATAGTAATCAAAGAGGATACTCCTAACCTTGTTATTCATAATCTGGTAAATAATGAGGAAGAGGAAGAAGGGGAAGAAGTGGAAGAAGAAGATGAAGAAAAGGAAGAGGAAGAAGATGATGATGAAGTCAAATGCGTAGGCGAAGTGTGCTTTAGATCGAGATGGAAATCTCATCAAACAAAAAGGCAATTTCTATCTTGATTATCCTTTCTGTTCCATCCATAATTCCCCCGTAATCAAGAGAAAGCCATAGACTTGGTTATAGTACGCAATAGTTTGGTTTGTTTGGATTAGATTTGGCTTTGTGCGCATTCTAGGTTTTAGGATTTGTGTGTTTTAGTTTGCTTTGATTAGGATTGGTGTGTATGCATGCATTGGATTTGTTTATGTATACTTTGAAATTACATTAATAAAATTTACTTTACCGTATACTATTATGTTTAATGTAGAATAGTATCATGTATTCATCATATAAGTCATACATATAATTTTTAACTTAGATTATTGATTTGAATCATATATTTTAGTTAGGAGGAGTTTTTCTTAAATTTTTCAATAAGTTTTTCTTAGTTTTTCACCCATTTTTGTTGATTACAAAAAGGAGAAAATATCATATATATAAATATATATATATATATATGCACTTATTCAAAGGGAGTTATCCAAATCGTGGGGAGTTATATCATATTTTATATATAGGATATTAACAATTGTCATCATAAAAAAGTAGGAGATTGTTAATACCTTAGTTATTGATTTTGACGATAACAACCTTAGTAACAATAATACATTCATATAAAATATGGGTACTAATGTTTTTGCGTGTTATATAGATTATAATTTAGGAGCTTATACATGTATTAATTCAAAGATTGTACAATATAAAGACTTATAAATGGACATGAAGACTCATGAGTATAAAGATCAAGATATGAAGATCTCAAGACTATGGTATAGTATATAGAGTCATAGAATATTGTTAAAGTCCTTGGTAGCAATATTTGATCTCTATCTTCTTATTTTCTTATTCTTTATTTTAAAAACAAAGTACATTTTTAAAATATATTTAAAAATTCTGTAAAGGTTTTTAAAGTTTAAAATGTTTATAAACCATGTTTAAATTATTTTACAAAGTATCAAAATATTTTACAAAGCATAAAATTTTCGAAACATTGTAAAATAAACAAATTTTAAAATACACTAACCTATGTCGACATATAAGCAGATGATATGTCAACATACATGCAGCTAATTTGAAATTCAAATTTTGAAATGAAGTGTCTATTCGTCGTAACTCTTCATAAATGGACAAGTCTGTTTATTCTCCATATATAGGAGGTCTCAAACGAATTGTTTAATAACTACTTTCTTATTATCTTCTCTCCTCTTACTTTGCCAAAATTTCTAGTGAAAATTTGTTCAAATCTTCTCAAATTCAAACTAGAATCAATTCAATCTTCAATGTATTGATTCTTTACAATTTACTCTCTGATTTCAATCATCTCTCTCTCAATCAAAGATCAAAGTGTTATCCAAGAGGCTATAGGATCAACGGTAACCAAAGATCAAGAAATTGACTATGGAAAAACCGTCAAACGCTAGTTGTATTTGTATAGGTGTGATTGTAGCCCATTCAAATCAATTGGGTGTGCTTGGTGTCCTGGAAATCCAAGTGGGTGTGCTTGTGTCCCATCCAAATCAAGTAAGTGTACCCAAAGCTCAAAAAATCTAGAAGTTATGTCTCGTAACCTTGAAATCGAGATTGTATTGGGTTTGCCTTCTGCCCGTTTAAAGATTGGCATTTGAAAAGAAATCTGTATAAGTAATTGTATGGGACCGGATGTAGGGTAACTCGGAACCAGTATAAAAATCCTTAGTGTAATCTCTCTAATTCTCTACTTTTTACTTTATTACATTTATAAAATTATCTGTGTTTGCATCTGTGATTGTTCATTATGTGTCGAATAGTAATTATTTTTAAAGAATTTTAAAAAGATTCATAAAAAATAGAAAACACTATTCACATTCCCTCCAAAGTTTAATTAGCCTTAAGATCTATAATTCCGCAACCCACAAAGTCTCCCTCCCACTGCCTTCAAAAAACTAGAACTGCCCAAAAGGTATGGTGGATTAAGGATCAGAAACCTCAGAGCATGGAACTTATCTGCTTTCTCTAAGCATCTAGATAATCTGATCAACAGGAAAAACAATGTTTGGGTCACATGGACTGTCAAATATAACTTAAAAATGGATGATTTTTGGATGACGTTCCCTAAACCTAGCTCCAATTGGATATGGAAGGGTTTATTAAAAGTAAGATCCCTCCTATTATCCATTATAAAGCTAAGTCTCTCTACAACCAATGAAGCTAAATTCCGGTCCTCTCCTTGGATGGATCATGGCCTAATTCTTCATATCATGGTCTCTCATGAAGATATTATGCAGAGTGGAATCCCATTTCAAGCTAGAGCCTCATTATACATTCATAATGTCATTATATCTGTCCCCTACACAAGCTCATCCAGTTTGAATGGCCTATCTGAAAATTCACTCTATTGGCTCCATCAATATATCTATTACCGATCTCTCTAGCTACTGGTCTTTCAAATGGAACAAGAGAATATGGAACTAGGCTACATGAGATAAACTGAATTTTATAATGTGGAAATTTCTAAAGAACGAGTTGCATACTTTTGTCAACCTTGCCAATAAAGGTATTGAAAATCCCACTTCTTGTTATTTCTGTAGAAGATACAATGAAGAAACTAGCGCGTGTACTTTAAATTCTCATTCTCTTATTTCCTTTGGAAAAGACTAAAGTAAAAGGTGGGATTCATGAACCCCAAAAGGGAAGATAAAGAAGAATGGATTTAGATATACAAAGCTACTAGATGGAAATGCCTGTCCTTATATATGCCACTCCCTATGCTAAAAGTCTTTATCGCTATGATATGGAAGGAGAGAAATGAAAGAATATTCAATGGGAAAATGAGAAGTTGATTGAGTCTATATCATGAAATGTGCTATGCTATCAACCAAATTATTTGTTATTCCCCTTGCTCTTATCTGGAGGAGTTCAGTGGAATTTGAAGGAAAATCTAGTTTCTTACCTGCTGTATATTTTTCTTATATTTTTGTTCTTTTCCTTGTTCATCTCTGTACACTTCTTATTAATGCTGGTAACCTGTTTGCAATTATGAATAAAATTGTAGAGGTCCATTCAACCCCGTTGGCTTTGCTAAAAAAACAAACGATCTATACTCTAATGGACTTGGGTTTCGATTTTATCGAAATTTAGGTCCATTAAGGTGTGGGTTGTTGCAACACCATACTAACTTGGTTGTAGGTTTAATTAGTTAGCCATAATATGAATAATTTAGACTACATATGTAACGACCCGTAATTTTACCACTTTGGAAATTAGATATTTAATTGATTTTAAATATTCAAGTATAGAATTTTTATACTTAAATAATCATATTTCATATGATAAATAAGAATGGAAAACTTATTTCTAGAAGAGAATTAAGATTTGGAACTTTTATCGCAAAATTGACAAAATTTACAAAAGCCGGATTCCAATAAAATTTTATATAAATTTGAGAATTTGTTGCAAATGGCAAATAACACTTTTTAATGGTTAAATAATGATATAATAATAATAGAAATTTGATTTATAATGATTTTATAAACATATAAACTTGTTTTATAAAAATTAACAAATTTTGTCGCACGTTGACAAATCAACGTTGTATTTTTACAATTAGATTTTAATATTATTAAATATGGTTTTATAAATCAAATTAAATTATTTTAATTAATTAAATATGATAAAAAACTTATTTTCAAGTTTGATTTACATAAATGAATAGTTTAACAAAAACGTCAAAATATGACCGTAAAATATTTTGTCGAAAATAAACGTTTTGATCGATATAAGTTGTGCAAACGTTTTGCAACTTGAATAGTATTTTATAAACACATTAACAAATAGATAAACATCTCTCTTATATTAATCAAGGATTAATTAACTTAAGTATTTATTTAAAGTTAAATAAAACACAAAATGACAAAGTAAGTTTACTTTTGCAAAATCAAATCAAATCTCACAAATCAAAGCATACATCTCTTCTTCATTAATGCTAATGTACTTAGCCATCAAATCATGCATGGAAAAGGAGCATTTTATTTTTATAAATTTTGTAAATAAAAAGGAAAATGCAAAATCATTACATTTTAGTACAAAATCAAATCCATCCATCCTATCACTTCTTTTCCAATTCTTTTCCACATTAATGACAAGTTAAATCATGTCTTGAAAAGCGTGTTAAGGGAGACAAAAATTGATTTGATATAAAGGGTATTTTGGTCTTTCTGGTTAAGGGTAATAAGGTAATTTGTGTAGCAAACTTCAACTATAAATAGACCACCATCCTTCCACCTTCTTTTACACATTTCTACATCTTCTTATTCCCTTCTCAAGCTTTCTAAAAGCTTCTCTAATGGCTTCTATGCCTTAGGAAAATAAAATAAAAATATTAGAAAAAAAGAATAAAGTATCTCCTCCTTTTTCCACCAACAACTAACGGTCACCACCTCCTAGCCAATGCCATGAGCCACTTTCCCCTCCCAGGGTCAAGGCCGAGCACATCAAGAAGAAGAAGCAAGTTCAAGGAGCTCCGGAGCGAGAAAAAGAGAAGGAAGTGCTGTTGGAATCGATTCAGGAATCTACATAAAAGATTGGAGGAGTGGAACTAATCGTGAGTACTCATATTTTAAAGTTACTATTTTCTAAAAATATTTTAAGTTAATCACATGAAAAGTTTGGTATATGTTGGATGATTTAATGGATGATAACTTGGTTGATATTATGGTTGATTATATGTTTTTGATATGGATGATAACTTGGTTTGATAAATGATAAGAGAAATGGTTAGTAAGTATAGTTAATTCAATGGAAATTAAATCCATATAAATGTGGGAATGGAAATTATTTAACCTCTTAATGATTTCAAAATATCTAAAAAGATTGAAAATGATATTATAATAATATAATATTATAATATGAAATGAAATGAAAAATGAGTTTGAAATGATGAACATATTGTTTTAAATAAGTTAAAATAGTTAAAATATGGTTTAAAAAAAATTTGAAGTGTTTCGGACAAGTTCCAAAGCAATTCACAAAATTGGTCAAAATCGAGCTCGTCACGTAGCGGTAGTTCGTAAATTTCGACCCGTAACTTCAAATTAACATAGAGAATGATTTATAAGTCGGATTTCTTCGAAATAAAAATTCTTTGGTATACAATGATAATAGATTTCCAACGAAGAAAGAAAATCAAGATTTCATCAAGTAGATTTTGAATTATGTTCAAAACAATTTTCTGGAAAAATCGCGCTAATGTAGTCAAGTGACCATAACGGAAAATCTGTTTAAATGAATGTTTTTAGTTATGGAAAAATATAGAATAAATTTGATAAATCTATTTAAATAGTTTAGAAGAAATTTGAAGTGGAAGATATGAATTTTCAAATATTAAAAAGTTTTTTGAATCAAATAAGCTTTTAAAGCACTTTCCGTAGCACTTTTCTACTGCCGTTTCTACGACTTTTTAAAAGAAGGTTTAAAACGAGATTTCCTATAATCAATTATGAATGTTTTTAAAAGGAAAATTAAGTGTTTAAAAGATAATTTGGAATCTTATAATCAATTCCAAAATAAAGCTAATAACTGAGTATGCTGAAACGACTAGTACATTTGTCCCGCCTGTGAGATTTGGGAAGATAAAACAAGGTGTTTAACTAAGGTTAAGGATGGAGCAACTAGGGCCCTGAACTTGCCTGGCCTATGTTTTCTCTTTTTAGGCGAGGGGTGGAACAGATCGAAAGGAAAACCCGGATGCTTTAAAAAGATTATATTAAGTTTTTCCAAAATTAAAGAAGATCAATATTATCCAAAATTTAAGCAAACTCCAAATTGAATAAACTACAACTTGGATTGTATAGAGATAATCTTCTTATACTTGGTATTAAATTCCAAAGAGGGAACTCATCATATTCGTGGAATTTAAAAGGTAATTTCACCATTATTCCGCCCGTAGCACTTGTTGAACACGAAAATTGATGTTGAGTAAAATTATAATGATTTCTATGATCCTATTTACTCAATAACGTTTGCTAAGATTTATTTTAGGGTTTACAGTAAACAATGTCTTAAATAACATTGTTTTTGACCCGCCTAAAAGTTAAGGAAATTTGAAATATTATCTAAATAAAAAGAATGAATTAACTTAGAATTACTCTAAGACAAAAAGAAATCTTTGATTAATATTTAATGAATGATTTGGAAAGGTTTTCCTAAGTAAAAGAGAAAATGATTGGCAAATTTCCAAGATCTAAAGATGTTTAAATAAATCAAATGATTTAATAAATGAGGCTTAATGATTCCATATACTCTTGAAAAGAAAATGGAATAAATTGAAAAGAATATATCTAAGAAAGATATTTGATTTAAATAAAAGATGAAGTAATTGATTGATGATCGATATCCACTTATGAACTTAACACCGTTTAAGTCGATAATTGGCTTTGAAGGAACCGGGGTCAGATTTGGGTGATCCCTATCCGAAAACCACTTCGAACCAATGTATACGCTCGAAAGTGAAGACATATTGAAGATGATGTTTATTGAAGACCGAGGATCTTCATAAAGTGAGAACTGCTTGTTGACATGCTTTGGGTCGCTCCCATTATAGAGTTACTTAAAGCAGTGGTCTCCTCATTGTGGAGAGTTTTTCGGATTGCAAGGACTACTCGCTACTTATGGTAGTAGGAGGAGTGCCTTCGGTTTCGTTCAATCCCAGAATGAACTTGTATGGATGAGTGTCTGACATTATATTGCGAAGTCACAAACATTGACTTTTACAAACGTACATCTGTATGGTGGCGAAGAAGGCAACTTCTCTTAGCTTAAGATCCTTCTCTGAGACATATGAGCTCAGAGGTTGTATGTTTATGGAAGTCAAATAGTGATTAAGAAATGGCAATGTGACATTCAAAGTGGAACCTGCTATGAAAAAGTGTGGCTTTGTATGAAAAGCGTGGCTTTGTCTAAGTTGAGCGTAACCTCACTCCCAAGCCTCACATCTCGGAAATGATACAGGAACTATGTTACATATTTCAGGCTGACTATGACGAGGGTGGTGTATGATCCCTCAAGGTGACTGGCGGCGTATGATCTAGGTCACCAAGGTGTCCAGATGGTACCCTTATTGTATGGTGTGATGGCGTGTGAGTCCTTGTATGAGAAGCCACCGAATATCAAGAAGTGTGGCAATATGAGGAATAGTGGTGTGTGAGTCCTTGCACGAAAAACCACCGGATTCTGGTTTCTATGCGTGGTTATTGAGGTTCCCTATCATGTTGGAAAATCTAATTCCAATACGAGCTTTACAGTTTTGATTGTATTCCCAAAATAGCTGTAATGACTTGCAAACATTTCAGCTACCACTTCTAGTATCTTATATTCCGTTCGGTATATTCCATTGACCCAGTCCGGATATATTACCTTAAACTTAATCCGGGTATTGATATCTTATTTGAATTAGTTTATTTGAAAGGTGTTTTCAAAAGAATGTCACTAAAAATAATATCAAATGATTTGGTATAAAAGTGTTTTGGTTATTATAAGGTAAAAAACCCATCCGTATTTATGTGTGGACGTGGTCTTACGAGATACCCTTCTTTTCAAAGGTTTTGATAACATCGTCATGATCGTCATTTTAAATTTCGAGTATCTCACGCTGGTTTATCAAGCCTGATCCAGGTATTTTTGATACTCGGGTCAGATCCGAGTAGTTTCAGGTTTAGTTGAAGACGGTTAGAGTTTCCAAAAGAGAGCTGGAGATCTTCATCATCGTATGGACGTATTCTATTATCGCTGCATCTATTGCATTTGTTTTGTTGTTTTCAACATGTGTAAGGACGGAGGTTTATAACTGTTCAGGCTGAATCTAGGTTAGACTCTGATATTGTATTTTAATTTTTTCCGCTGTAAATATTATTATTGAAATAATATATGTTATTCCATTCGTGTGAGATTCTGTTCTGTCTTTAATTTCTTTCTACCCTTAATGATCCGCTTATTCATGCAATTTGAGTTGGACATGTGTGGTTTATTATCGATTCAAAGGGTACGGAAAAACGGGCCATTACAGCATAGGCTATTCTGATTTGATAACGTTATTGGAACTGGGACAGCCCGCAGTGGAAGTAATGAGAGATTTTAATTTTTTTTACTATTTGGATCTTTATTGGACCTACGAAGTCTAATTTATTTTAGAACATTTTTGAATTTCTTTTAAATAAAACCATTATTTTATTTAACTTATAATATAGTATTATATTATGTATTAATATTATAATATATATATATATACGTGTATCACATACACCTGTATGTGTGTATGCATGTGTAACATAGCAATCCGTGCAAGGATTGATATGCTCGTGAATAAGTGATGGGATTTACACCGCAACATACATGTTAGCCTCTCTAGTATATAAATATATCGTCCAAATATATGTTTATGTGGTTTAATTTATATATACAAATTATTAAAAAATATAAATACACACACACAGATATATATATATATATATTAACTTTGAATATTTATATATAAGGAATTTATAATATATATATATATGCATATATTTATGTATATATATTTATATATGTAAAATAAATACATATATATTTATATATGTAAAATAAATACATATATATTTACGTTCCTTCTTCAGATGGGTTCCATTTCCTCGACCACCAGTCTTGAAGTGGGTTCCTAAGCATAGGGTTTGTATTCTCGACGTCGATCCTTCTTCTATCATTGCTCCTCTAGTTCCTGCTCGGGTGGATATCATATCATGTTCTCGATTTTCTTGCTTCTAATGTTGTTTCTCCTTCTGAGACTTTGGTTACAGGTTCTATCTCCCCTTCTGTCACTTATGCTGATCATTCTTTGGAGATTCTGGTTGTGGCTTCCCCTGATGATTTTTTTGGAGTTCTGAAGAGCAGGCGTGGGTTCATGAAACCTCAAGTATGTGGACGGCCCACTATGTTTATGTGTTTCCTTCCCTTCGGAGGAGGATTAGGTTTTAGAAGCTTTGGTACTCTACCCAATCTCCTGTGTTTTTCTTTTTAGCTGTCCTAGCGCATATGCCAACACCTGTTTCAATTTCTTTTATAAATGTGGATAGCCTACTATAAATGTCGGCTAGCTTTGCTAAAAAATACAAAATCATTTTAAATAAAAGTTTGAAATATATTTATTTATTTTATTACAGAAAAAAATTAAATTTTTTAATATGCACATTTATGTGTGTGTATATATATATATTTAATTTTATTAATTAATTTTCTAATAAATATATATGTTAATACATAAATGAAAAATATGAATGTATATGAAAAGTTATATTTATATATATGCATATCTGTTAATACTCGTGGCAAAACAAAATGTTTTTTTTAATATTTATTAATATTAAATTTCGTTTGAAATTCAGTAAAATTAAAAATAAAATATTTCTAAACATAAAATTATATATATTAATATTCTATAACATTTTAATAATATTTTTGACATTTAAAAATTATCCATATATATTAATTTTAAAATTATTTATTAATCTTCGCAAGTGGGTATATATATTAAATTAAAAATAATAACTTTTTTGCTGCCGAAAGCTTATTAGATAAAGACTAATTTAACAGAATTTAAAATATATTTTATTTGATATATTTTTTGATGTTATAAATTTACAGAATTTATTTAATCTAAATGATATTTAAATAATATATATATAATTATTATTTTTCTTTACCGAAATCATTTCAAGTGTAAAACTAATCATATAAAATTTTAAAACACAATTATATGATATGATATGTAATATTTGTATTTATGAAAATTATATGTATTAAATAATATTATTTTAATATTTAAAATTAAAATTCATTTTTTTAAATATGTCGTGAGCATTATGGTGTCTATATATACGTTAATTTTTTTAATAACTACATAAGCATATAAATATATAACCATCAAAATGTAACGATATATCGATATGTTAGATTCATTACCTATCGATCTAAACATCATATGATATAATATATAATGATAATTTATATTCATAAATCAATGACATACCTTTACCAAATCCTACTGAATACAAGTTGAAACGAAGATACAAGCTCTTTTGAATTCTATTCCAATCTAACAAGGTGCTAGCTCCTGAACTGATGACCATTGCCTATCGAATAACATTTGTTTTATTTGTTTTTTAGCTTGAAAATTAAGGAGGTGATAGGGATAATTTCGACCAATAAGTAGATAGGTGGAGGCTCCAAAAGGTAGTGGAAAAGTGAGGGTTATGATCTATTTTTAAAGGAGAGGATAGAGAGATAAAATAGGATCAAGATTCCTTTTCTTCTCTTACTCATTCTCTTCCCTTTAAAATATCGAGGCTCAACCTAATAGCCATCTCATGGCCGCATCTTCTTAGTCATATCATGGATGAAATACATATGCACCCATATGGGCTTTAAACCCACTTCAAGCCCAAAAAATATTTACCACAATTAAATATAATTTAAACGCGTGTCGATATCGTATATCGTTAATATATTTATAACTATTATAAACATATTTATTAATATAGTTTGACAAATCAAATCAAATTTATAATTAATATTTATAAATATTAATTAATTTATAACGATTACAAATTAATTAAATCATTTGGTCAAAGAAGTATTCAATGTTTCGGTTGTGTGACTCTTTAGGTGTAAATTTGGTTAGCGATTAATATCAAACTACTCAAATATTAATGTTCACACATCACTTGGTAGTGATGTGACATTTTGATCAAATTTATCACTTACTTGGTTTCGGTAAAATCTAATTTTACTTTGTTAAGCGTTACCCGACAGTGACTACTATTTACACTAATTCTCTTCATCAAAACTATATTACTTTGGATTTATTAAATTTGGTAATGGTCAGAATACCAATATCATCCATATTCAACTCTATAGTCCAAACACAAAGTCTTTGGTTCAACAATAACAGTTATTATTAATTGAAATGCTCTGACCAGAGACTTTGACTTTGAGTTAACTTCAATTAACTGTGATACTAACCTCGTATGACCGAAGAAACAAATCCTCTCTTGAATAGTGTTTCACTTTCTATGTTTCCACTTGACCCAACTATAGTCGTTTGATAGACATCATGTCACGATTTAACTACAATCAAAGTGAAGCTTCCACATTGAAGGTCAACAATATTCTTAAGTCAAGAGAATCATGTAATTTTGTCACATCGATATTTTCTATTTGACGATAGTTATATTAACCAACATAAAACTATCAAGTGCGTCATTCCATAGTTATCCAACAACTATCAATATGTAACTTTTTTGGTGCCCCCAATAGCTATGAATAATACACTACCCAACATTTGGAGAGCGTTACGCAACTCTAGTCTTAACAGATGCATCGGTATCCACTCTCAATACATCTTGACTAGAAATATTTAAAATGATATGTTTGTTTTATCGTGATAAATCACTTATAGTTACAACGCATTGCAACAACTATCTCAAAACATACCATTTATGGAATTTCTATTAAATATACTTTAAGTTAAATTAATTGATTAATATAATATATTATATCAAGTATATAATAGAAAGAATCGCATATTATTTCGAACAAGATTGGTTATCGAGTTACATATATGTAACATATTACATAATTACCCCTAGGACATATCCATATATATATATATATATATATATATATATTAGCTGAGATCAATAACTCCCTTTATGTAGCACCATTTATAGCCTCTGATATCAGCTACAAGTTTATATTTTAATATTCGGTTCATGTGTCAAAAGAGATAAAGAACAAATATTTGAATAAAAACTTATGGCTGCTATCAGAAGCTACAAAATGATGCTAATGAAAGGGTACATGTATGTATGTATGTATGTATAAAACAAAAAGCATTGTAAACAGAATAGATAAAGAATTCTTAATATGTCCGGTTTGGTAGTAATAATTAATTTCCATATATGAATCTTAAAGCATGAGTACATTGAATGGCATTTGAAAATTTTGATATTGATGTGTTTATTGTTTACAAATCTTTGAATGGTTAATTTCTCGTTATTATTTATCTTTAGTAATATAAGGATCATTGGCAGTTTTGGATTTAAAGTTCACATATTGTATTCCTAAACAATTTCATTTACTCTTAATCTGTGATTGTAAATTTTATAACAATGTAAAGAGTTGGCTTCCAGTAGCTTTTCAATGGATTCTGTCAATGCACTGCTCCTGAAGCATATGCTTTTTATTCAATTGCATTACAGCCGCATAATCATGTTTGATGGATAAAAAAGTAGTCAATTTACTTCATAAATTGCTAATATCCAACAAAAGATAATTGCTGGCTCAAAAACTCATTGGTACCTTAGGTTGTCAGTTGTAATATTGAAAGAGTCGAATAAGTAATGAAGTTAACTTTCAATGGAACTGCATTATATAGGCTATATGATAGTGTACTGAATTTTATATTAGCATTTAATTTGCTTTTATTTTAAAGGAAATAATTAAATAGTGAACACTGCATTTAAATTTGTAATGGTTTCACTATATAGTTTTACGTTTGATGAATGCTGATATGGGTTCATCCGACTTAATTCTAGTTAATTTAGGAGTCCTATTTTCATCACGTCTTTCATCTATTCAACCTGCTGCAAAATCTTGCGATAGTGGGCAAACCTGCATATCCCCTAAGAGAATATTGGTGCAAGAAGATAACTGTTTTAGTTCATATTTATATTTTAATTCTTCAACAATTTGTAAATCCTGATAACATTATAATATAAGGTAGCAAAATTTGATAAGTATGCTAAATTATACTTGTACTACTAACCAGTAGTTGCTTCTTGGGATAGCTAGACTATAATACATGTCGCCAAATGATCGATGCTCGGTATTCGAAGCCATCCATAAAATACCGAGTTTTTTTATTTTCGTACGGTTTTGTACCATGTTTTAGTCTACATCCATTTTTAGGACAATTTCTTAAAGATGCACATTAAATTAATAGATATGTCAAGTTTTCCTGAGTCAAGCCTATGTATTTGATGCTCATGTATTGGAACAAAATGACTTCTTGTTTACTTACTGTTAGCCATCTATGAAAAATTTGTGAAAGCCTTTGCAATAGCAGTTAAAAGGTTGCAAGTTGGAACTGGTCTTCCCGAGGGCACATTTCAGGTAAATATTATGCAACCTTCTTCAATACTGGAACTTGTTCATGAATTCTATTTACATAACGTGCACTTATATGGTTTCATTTCAAAGGGTCCACAAATTAGTGAAGCCACTATACAAAAGGGATATTCTTGTTGCTTGAACCAGATAGTAGTTAACTTACTATCAATTGATATTCTAACTACTGATAATTAGTCTTATCCTTATATGTAGGTTGAGAAGTTGGTCAAGGACGATGCAACTTCAAAGGTATTAGATTTTAACCTGTTTTTATTAAGAACCTGTCAAAATGTTTATTCCAACTATGAATATTAAGTTGCTTTGAAACCATAGGTTCATGTTGTGGAATTTCCTAAATTTTCCAACTAGCAAAGTTCATAATTAATTGATAACTGCATGGAAATAAGCAAGAGTATTTTACTCGGTTACTAGCTAATCATGCTTACTTTATCTTAATAGGGAGTTAATGTCATTCTTTATGGAATGAGATAGCCTCAGCATGACGTATTATGAACCTACTATATATAATAAGAGATGTTAATAACCATATGCTTATATCTAAGTAAGTTTGCTTCATTCTGTAACGCTCCGGCTCAGTGATTGAAATATCAAAGGGAGTTTACCATCCGATAACTCGGATCAATAGATATAGAAGGAGCGATCTCTCATATACACTACTTTGGTCAACAAGAATACGTTACAATACCTGAATACATCTGAAATTATACGTATCTTCTCTCGACACAAGACAATATACACGAGTTCTAGAATTGAATAACTTACATATCAAGAACACGTATAAGTAAAGGTTGACACGGGTAGCGATATCAATGTGAATGAAATAATATATATGTCACGACTTGTCTGATACATGGACTATTCAAAATACATCACCTAAAACTCGGCCGACTAAGTATACTTCAAAATCATTGACTTTAATTGTCCATGTAATGACTCTTCTTGCAACTGATCTTCAAATATGTCCACAACTGCTTGGATAACCTCATCTTCATCATATCTCTATAGCTAGTCGTTTTGTTCGTCTCACTTCCCTCTACGTTACCTTTTGGTTGAACGCTCAAATTCACCTTATATTTTGAGTTAAAGGTGATTGAAGTTTTGAAAGGCTATGTGTGGTGTATCATTGCATGGATTCTAGAATATTATTTATTATAATATTCCCTATCAAATGCTTTATGTGATTTTCTACTAATGTAATTCTTTTCATGCATAGGCTGAGATCAAGTAAAGTATATTACAGTACTTATATTTTTAAATGCAACATTGAACTATCTATCGAAAACAAAGTAGGATATATTCGCTACCAGATATGAAAATGATGTTTATAAGAACTGGGGTATTGGTAGTTTTAGCACTACTAACTAATATATGTGAAACTGATAAACCTTCTGCTGAAACAAACCAAAGTCATAGTGATTTAAAAATAAACTTGCAATATTTTGGTGGGTTAACCCTATTTTCTAATTTCAATGAGTATAATTCTTATTTCATAGTTTTGTATGGATATTAGTGAATATAACAAACGATTTTAATTAGACAGTGTTTATACTTATCTAATTTAAGTTAACCATGACTATATCGATCGCTTTTGCTTAAATTCGTTGCTATTATGAATTCATGATGTTTGATATTGATTTAAGTTAGAAATCGATTTAAGGAATATAAAAATATTTGTAGAAGAAAAATAAAATAAAATAAAATCTACATTTCTATTTTTGAATTGAATTGAATTTATATCGATTGATGATGGCTTGGTAGCCTTTCATGATTAAATTGCTTGGATTGTTTGACAATTTATCAATGATTGTTTGAAATGGATGAATATGTTGAATAATATGATATATATGTTGATGTTAATTATTTTGGGCGGTAGAAAGTTAAATTAAACGAATGATTTGAATTGTTTATATGAAAAATAGGATAAGAATATTTAAAGTTAGTATGGTGTTTTAAAAGAATATTATTTTGGAATATATTCGAATTTATCTTTGAAAATTGATTATTTGAATTCATACAAAGAAAGGAGAATTTATATTGAAATTCTTTGAAAAGAATTTTTGATAGATTATATTACTAGAAAGATTTTCGTATAAAAAGATTTAAACTGTTTTGACATTAATATAATTTGAATTTCAGCTTAAATTATTTTCAAATGGAAAATAATGCGATTTCAATTAAAATTGAATTTAAAATCCTATATGAATATTTTATTTGAATTTTTTAGTAAAAAATCTTTTATAAAATAAAGATTGATTTATTTTAAAATAGTTTGAATTTGAATTTAAAGTTTTAAACCATAAAGGTTGAATGGTTTAAACATACATGATTTTTTATAAAAGGAATTTTGGGAATTATTCAAAAGGTTTTTTTAAAGGTTTTGTATAAAACAAACCAGAGGTATCTTGGTAGTATTTCTACTATTGAAAATTCATAATTTGAAAGAAATAAAATTACGATTTTGTGTATTTCCTCATTTGGAAATGATTTTGACGACTTTACCTTTTAAAAGGGATTGCTACTTTTTTATAATCCGTTCGGATATTATTGTTTTTGATATCGCTCAAAGGTACTTCCCAAGTCTGGATCATAGGGCACTATGAGAAAAAATGAATCAGACGATAGATATGCTCCATTGTCTGAATGAATACCTATATGTCGTCTATTTCCATGCCGTCTCATTGCATATCAGACCACAGATATGCCCCATCATCTTATAATAACTAACACAACACATAAAAACAAAGTCGTGTGTTGTTTGATGTGTTGTTCTGTGTAGTTAATGCCTCGCTATTACCCCTCTATATCTCATAGCGGATTTCTACTGCTACGATTTTTCCATATAGCCCCCAAATATAGCCTTTCCGCTTTAAGCCTCGCTATTTCCGCTATATTCCGCTATTCCCGCTATATTCCGCTATTCCCGCTATATCTTCTTTAAAAAATGAATTGAAAAATGACTTTTATACATTATAAAAATTATGAAATTAATTTATTTGATTTAACTTTTAATATATTTTTAGAAATGAAAATACTCTAATATTCTACTAAATTCAATTACGTTATATAACAGTTTTACGTTTATTTAAAGTATATTTGCATATATTTTTATTTAAAATTATTTATGTATTAATTATAATTCAATTGAATGTTAATTTTTCATTTAATTACCATTTATATA
Source organism: Allium fistulosum (assembly GCA_030737815.1). Lineage (NCBI taxonomy): Eukaryota > Viridiplantae > Streptophyta > Magnoliopsida > Asparagales > Amaryllidaceae > Allium > Allium fistulosum. Next base: position 268,181,200 of record CM060903.1, read on the forward strand.
TTTTTTAAACATTAAGTACGAGTTTTATACGCTATTTTAGAGTCATCCGCTATATCCCGCTGTATCCCCGCTATGACTTTTTGCACCTCCGCCGCATTGAATCTGCCGAGCGCTTTAACTGCACAACTCTCGTTTTACAAATAGTAGAGATGAATATTATATGTTGTCTGAAAGTTAATTAAATAACGGTTTTATGATGTTATAGTGTCATTTCTAGAATATATATGCATATACCAATTACAATTATATTATATATTTGAAGAATGAAATAAATGAATCGCAATGTTATTTAAACAAATATTTTATTTCAAATTAAATTCACATACAAAACAACTTTCACTATACTTACACTTTCAAATACAATACAACTTTCACTATCACTCTCATATATACAAATTTTCACTACACTCTCACATATAACCTTATTTTTACTAGCACACACTCACACTCAGTCGAGTTTATTTTTGATGTTAATCCTAATTTGCTTGCTTCGGCTTGTGTCCAGCCATCTCTTATACCTGTTAAATAAAAAACACAGTAAAATGGAAAAAGAAACAAACCTAAATTGCAAAAATAAAATTGAATTTGAATATTGATAATGCCTCAGTTTATGGGTTTGTTTTCTCTTCATGGTTTAGACAGGGACATATATATATATATATATATATATATATATATATATATATATATATATATATATATATGCACGGACAACTTATGATATGCACAATGTATCACTATGAATATCACAAGGCCGTGCATCGATTAAATCTCACGGACTATTGCAAAAGTCAAGCCCAAAGGCTCAACACAGTGAAAATGTGCACAAGGTCAAGCCCAAGCCTCATCGGGCTCAACTCAGGTGCACAAGGAAATGCAACTCAAACCAAAAAATCAAACTCAGGTGCACACTCAGGTGCACCAACCAGAAATATACAAGTGCAGCCAGGAAAATGCACACTCAAGCCTGAGTTACCAGGGATCGGAAAACTGAGTTCAACATGATTCAGGTAGCAAAATAAAGACAAGAAGCACAACAACAAAAGTCAAAACCATTTCAAAAAATGCAAGACATGCACAAAGTTGCATGTACATATGAAGATCTCAACACTAACAACACAAAGGTCAAGAATGGATACACAGTAAAAGGCTACAAGGGTAAGTCCACCAGAACAGGTACATGTGAATATACAGACCCAAGGCACATTCACATGAAAAACAATATGAGTTTTAGACAACAATGCACTGGTACAAGCACAAGAAAACCAAATAACAAGCTTCAAAGCTCGAGTAATATACATATATACACATATGTATATACATGTATATATGTACATACTCAAGGTTCGGGTCATTCAGGTATCAATTTCAGGCCATTCAAGGTTTAGGGAAGGCAAGGGAACTAGGAACCAAAGCAATCAAAGCAAAATGCATTAAACAAATAAGTATAGTGTGCATATACAAGTATAAACCAAAACCAGAAATAGCAAAACTAAACTCACAAGATCGAGTGTACATGGAAAACCAAACCAAGATACCAAAGTACACAAACAAGTCCAGATAAGGGAAGAGCAAAGTTCAGGTTCAAGTGGTACTTCGGACTCAGGAATGGTCACAGTAAGTTCAACCAAAGCTAGGAGTGTGGTGCAAGAGTGTACAAGACACAACAAGATTAACTTGACAAGACTACATACAAGCAGAGTTCAAGTGAAAAATCATAGCATTGATACAAGTAGTACAAGGAAGTGACTACACAATAACAAGGCAACAAACCAGTGCAAAGCAAACAGCAAGGAACACAGTACACAACTACTGTCAGCAACAACAAAATACAACGGTATAACACACATACCAGTACGTATATGTGAGCAACACATATATACACATACAAGGGTTTCAACGCACATGCATATTTTGTTTTAGTTCTAAACAGAATGCCAAACCATGGAGCATCAAAAGGGAGAAACTTCATACTATCTCACATATATACATATACACATGTATATGTATATACATGAAAATCTTGAAAGATGTTCCAACAAGCAAAACACCGGGCATGGCTCCCAAACGAGCAGCATATGAAACACAAAGGTAAAGTATACGAGTGGACCAGAACAAGTATAAGAACAAGTAAGAACATATACACATGAACATCTAAGCAAACTCAAGACCAGAGGTACAAGGGTACACAAATAGAACAGTGAACATAAGTGCAGTGACTAAGGTTCACACAAAATTATATATACATGTGAATGTATGTATATACATGGGAAACCAAAACTCAAAGGCACTGGAGTGCACACACAAAAAAAAACAGTTCAGGCATCAACAAAGCAACAACAATGAAGTGAGCAACACACAATACACGTATACACATATGCACGTATACACACATGTATATATGCATTACATGTTTAGAGATGAGCAACTGGCAGTTCAACTATAACAACAATAGGTAGTGCTATGGACCTACAATTCAACACAAGACTCAACCAACTGGACACATATACAACAAATATATACAACAAGACATATATGAAAATTAACCAAAACATTTCAATTCAGAGATTCAGCTATGAACAAGTCAAGTTTCAGCAGATCCCAATACCCAATGAGACACATCTTAATAGTTTGAAAAAAGTTCATATTCATCCATTAATACAAGGTAGTGCCACAAACATTAACATATTTATACATACATATGTGTGTAATGTATGTACATGTATACATATGTTCAGGACAAACAAGGGATAGTGCAAATGCAATAACCAGAAACAACACAAATCAAAACAACTAAAACAACTCAACACTTAAGGACTCAATTTCATGATCAACACTTAAGGCAAATTCAATTCTACAAACTAAAACAACTTAAGGCATAAGTATACACAAATTCAAACATATTGCAATAATTTTGAACATCAAACAAGAAGAAAATTAAAATTCTTAAACAAAAAATATAGGGAATCAAACCCTATAAATAATACCCAATTCACCATCGGTATATAATCGAAGTTGAAAACAATTTAAAATTAAAAGAGACATAAATCAGACCGGGCAATTAACCAGTAATTCTCGACAAGTGGTAGCAACCACAATCACTACAAATCGACAGTCATGCATCCACATGACATCACAAGAGCACCAGATTCAGATGAGCCAGCAATAAAATCTGAAAAAAGAAATACACTCACCGATCAATCGAACAAGCATCGTGATTTTTCTTCATTCATAGATAAATGATTTAGGGCAAAGGAAGGATTTTGGGGCAAAATTGATATGCGTAATAAGGAGAGAATCGAAGGATGAAGGAGGCGTAATAAGGAGAGAACCCTAGATTTAGACGAGAAGGGAATGAATGATTTGAGAACGAACGCCATTTTTTTCTCTGGAAATGAAAGAAAGAGGGGGAAATAATTGATAGAACACGGCTAGGAAATAATCTAGGCAAAAGTGAGAGGGAAACCAAAATTTTGGTAAGGAGCCAAAATAAAAAAATTCATAATTTTAATCAGACAACAAATAAAATGTTGTCTGAATGGCATGGATGAAATCTCAATAGAACAAAGATTTCATGGGCTATGAAAAACAACAGATGCTTTTTCCATGTGTTGTGTGAAATGGTCGTAAATATTGGGATAACAGCAAATCTACCTTATGTTGTGTGATCGCTGTTGTCTAATTCACTTTGTGGCATAGTGGGGGTTGGATTAAAAGGTTCCTTCCCTGGGCGTCGATTGTAGATGAGTAATGTAAAAATCTGTTATGATCTATTTTGACAAGCATTCACCTTATGAGGATATTTATTTAAACTAGATTTGTTGAAACTGTATTGTATTTTGAAATCTAATTTTGATGAAATTATCGAATATTTTGGAAATGGTTTCAATAAATGAAAAGTAGCAATTTTAAATAAATAAAGAGGAAAATACTATTTTGTACAATGTTTATAAAAGATATTTTAGGATAAATTAGATTTGCAAATTGATTTGAGAAATATTTGAAATAATTGATTTTATACAAATTAGGAAATATTTTGATAAATTTTTTGTATACAAAATTAGTATTTTGACATCGTTTATAAAGTAAACCTCTAGTATATGGTTTCTAAATATATGAGATTTTCGTGAATAACGTAGTTTTATAGAAATGATTTGGAAATCCATTTTGAAGCGATTTTATGGAAATGATTGAAAAGAAAGCCATTTTTGAAAATCTATTTTAATGATGGTTTTGATTACTGAGCTTATACATAATTATATATGGATATATTGACATGGTGATAAAAACGTAGTGCTATATTTAAACCCGTCACACTAATTATGAAATTATTCAAGCTTAGTTACACTCGCAGCTAGATTTCTAACCTGACTCGAGGTTTGTTATGTTTATAACAATGCCTCGGGTCAGATTGAGGTGTTGTATTTACAGGTTAGCTTCCTATTGGACGTTAGTTTGTTTTATTTAGTGAGCCATCCTTAGGATATGTATATTATTTTGTAGTTCTATGAGGTTTGAGTTCAGCAACCATCATCTGAAAGTCAAGATCTGCAACAGTTTCCAGTTTATACAGAGATATGATAAAGATGAGGTTATTCAAGCAACTGTGGATATATTTGAAGATTGGTTGAAAGAAAAGTCATTACATGGACAATTGAAGTTGATAGTTTTGGAGTGTAATTATTCGATCAAGTTTTAAGTGATGTATTTTGGGTAGTCCATGTACTAGAAAAGTTGTGACACACACACACATATGTACATACACACACATTCATTTCCACGGTGATATCACTACTTGTGTCAACCTTTACTTATACGTGTTCCTAATATGTGAGTTATTCAATTCTAGAACTCGTGTATATTTCCTTGTATCGGGATGGGATACATATTATTTCAGATGTATTCGGTTATTGAAACATATCTGTGTTGACCCAAAGTAGTGTATACTAAAGATCGCTCCTTCTGTGCCCATTGATCTGAGCTATCAGACGGCAAACTCCCTTTGATATTCGGTCACTAGAGCCGGGCATTACATTATGGTAAAATAAACCACATATATAATTAAGTAAGCATCCATTGCATTTAAATAAAATTTATTTTAGCATATCACAATCAAATTCCCAATATTACTCTTTTCTTATAGATCAAACGTCATTCTATTTTGTTTAGTGAGCAGTCCATAGTATATGTATATTAGGATAGGAGACTACTAAGTTTGAGTTTAGTAGCCCTTGCCTTGAGGCCAAGATCTACAACATTATTCAGTTTATTCAGAAATATGATCAAAATGAGACTACCCAAGAAGCTGTAGATATATCTAAAGATTGATCGCAAGAAGAATTATTACGTGGACATTTGAAGTCGACAGCTTTTGGAGTATATATGGTCTGTTGAGTTTTAAATGATGTATTTTTTACTATTTTATCTATCGGACAAGCTTTGAGATATATAGTTTTCCTTTCCTCTATGATATCGATATTGTCATCATTTATTTATATGTGTTTCTGATATGTGAGTTATTCGAATCTAGATTCGTGTACATTATCTTCTATCGAGATGACATACGTACTATTAGATGTATTCGGGTATTTAAATGTATCCGTGTTGACCCAAAGCAGTGTATATGAGAGATCGTTCCTTCCATGCCCATTGATCCAAGTTATTGGATGGTAAACTCTGTTTGATATTTTGGTCACTTAAGCCGGGGCATCACATAATGGTATCATTTATTTATATGTGTTCCTGATATATGAGTTATTCAATTCTAGATTCGTGTACACTGCATTGTGCTAAGATGAGATACGTACTATTTCAGATGTATTCAAGTATTTAGATGTATCTGTGTTGACCCAAAGTAGTGTATACGAGAGATCGCTCCTTCCATGTCCATTGATTCGAGTTATCGAGCGGTATATCCCCTTTGATATTTCGATCACTAGAGCCAAAGCGTTCCACCAATATTGTAATTGACGAGATGCAAATCTTCCTTTCTCATGGTTTATTAATCCCAAATCATTAAAATTCCTTTCGCAGATCCCACCCAAAAGTGTACACCCATTACTTATTCATTTCCCGAGAACGGTTTTTCTCCCAGCCAAGTACAGTCATTGTAAAGACTAATAAATTCTTATTGGGATTTGGATTCGGTATAATAGCATCATTTATATCTTGAACATGCCTTATAGCTTCTATCCATTGGTGGGGTGTTAATTGTACACTTGGATTTTCTGACCTACTTCTTTGGCCATTTAGTGACCCAAAAGACACACCTATTCGAGGTCTGCTAGGTCTAACCATTTTCTATCAAACAACATTCATCACTTACTAGATAAATGTCTCAGAATTTTGCTAACAAATACGTATATCATAAATACGTAGATAATTCTTATCCAAATGTTCATTCCTCGAAACACTAAGCTTAACTTGTATATTACATACACGAGTTATTTTGAACTTTACCCATTAATAGGGTAACAACCTATGTCTGACTTTCTTATGGTCAAATGTGTTCGGATTCCTAATTTACTCAATTCTAATTCAGTCTCAGCTCTAATACCACCATATAATCTACAAGCTATGAAATCTCAAGAAAATGAAAATTAATATATTTTAGTAATAAGTTATTTTCTATTAGGATCAATTATGGATCTACCATTTAGAAGGAATGGAACTCAACTTTGATTAAATCCCTGATTTGGACTAAGAATTTAGTTGAAGAATTTTGAATAAACTAAAAGACCTTGGAATTACGGTACTATAATATCTTTGATTTAAAATGGTAAAAAAGGAGAGTTATATTGACTAATTAAGATTCGACCAGACTTGATCGATCGAATCTAAATCAGTCAGAATGATGACTCGGTTTCAATAAACCAAATTTGAACATTGTAAATCAAAGATAATTCTGAAAACCTCTGTAGGCTTGAGAAAACTCGAGTGAGAGTTGTATATATGAAAGGCTGAATATCCCCAATATATCTAAGAAAATTCTTGATGAGTAACATTGATTAATTTATGCATAATGAGGTAAAGAGAAGTATTCGATCAACTCCCTCAGAGTATAACAGTTCAAGTGGACTGAACTGTAAAGATGTAGCATTGAGAAATAAGAATGCTCTATTAGTATAAAAGGTCAAGTAACCATAGAAATTATATATAGAAAACAGAATGGTAAATACCATAGACAAGACCCATTAAGTTTATTATGTAGTCTGACACATTAAATTTATTTAAATTTTAAATCGAGTAATGATTGCCTTTCTAATTTACTCTGTTTGATTCTTCTATGCATGGATGTATATAAATATATAGTTAAAATTATAGTAAATAAGTTATAGTACTCTCTGATAAATTGCGATGATGCAATTTCTTTAAGGAGGAGAGTCTGTAACATCCTGTTACTTTATTGATTATAATAATATTTGTATTGAATATTTATTTGGAATTTTAAATAAATAAATGAATTGTTGAAGTTTTAAATTGAAAAGAATTCAAAATTAAATGGAATTTAACCCATGAAAAATATATTTTTGTTTGATATAGAGTGAAAATAAACAATAAATTAGGTTCGAAAATAATCTTGAGAATTTTTGTTGAATTTAATCAATAAAAGCAATTTTGGAATTTATTTGGAAAATAATAATTTAAATTTTAAAATAGAAATTTGAATTACATTTTTGAAATCCAAAAGTTGTTTGGGAAATTATTTTGATAATATAAATAATATTTATGAAATTTTAAAATTTATTTTGGAAATAAAACAATTATTTTATAATTGTAGAAAATTGGAAAGTGATATTTTTTTGAAAGAAAAATTATTACAAGAATAAAATAAAATTTGGATAAAATGCCTTAAGTGGATTTTGAAATGGATATATAATGTCGGTTCGAGTTATAAGGCGGTTAAGGGTACAAATTTATTTAAAAGAAAATAAAAATAATTGAAAATTATTTTATTGGACCTCATTTTTCATGCTTATCGGTATCATGGTTGCACTTTAACGTTTATAAATACTTAACCTCAAAGTAATCTTCTCCCTAAATCTATATAAACACCTCCACTCCATGGCATTTCATTCATTTTGAAAGTCAACAACTCAATCAGGTTATTCATTTTCTTCTCCAACTTCGTTATCAACTTTATATCCCTTTAAGGAGCAAACAAAGTGAATATACTCCTCATATTTCATATTTATTCTGTTTAAATCTCTGCTTATAGGTTTCAGTAGTATATCTTAACCACTTCACTATAAAACTACCTAGATCAGTACATAAATCGAAGTAAATACAAACTTGTCGGTGCTTCTTGTATTATGAACATCCACATTAATTCGATCTCTAGTAGTGATTACACTTTCCATTTTTGGTTACCGTAATATAAAATTTAGTTTCATCTTATCTTATGATCATATATATTTATATTTGATGCACAGTTTCACATCCGTCCGAACCTCTTACCTGATACGATGTGACGCCCTGGCTTCAGTGACCGAAATATCAGAAGAAGTTTACAGTTCGATAGCTTGGATCAATGGGCATGGAAGGAGTGATCTCTCATATACACTACTTTGGGTCAACATGGATATGTTTAAATACCTGAATAAATCTAAAATAATATATATCTCATCTCGACAGAATGTAATGTACACGAATCTAGAATTGAATAACTCACATATCAGGAACACATATAAATACTTTGAGATACTTTGAGTTATACATTTTATATTTCCTATATGATATCGATACTTGTGTCATCATTTATTTATGTATTCCTGATATGTGAGTTATTCAATTCTATATTTGTGTACATTGCCTTATGTCGAGATGAGATGCGTACTATTTTAGATGCATTCGGGTATTTAAACGTATCTGTTTTGACCTAAAATAGTGTATACGAGAGATTGCTCCTTCCGTGTCCATTGATCTGAGTTATCGGATGATTAACTCCCTATGACATTTCGGACACTAGAGCCGGGGCATCACATATATTAAGATTCATTAGTGATTACAAACCTCGTACATGAATAACTTGATAGTGAAAAGTCTATCGAATAACGATTTCAACTGATAAATGTGAATAGGGTGTGATATTTCAGTTGACTAGAGTTACAACTAAGAGTCACGATGAACAGAGCCATGACATACGTGTTAGCACTGATTTATGAAAATGAATGTGGGCAGGATATTGAAAGGTGTGAGTGATATCGACATGTTTGATTAAAATGTCACGTATTTATACCCGACACCACACTTGTATGATATGATTATGCACGATTATCTCACAGCTAGATTTCTAGCCTGACTCGAGGTTTGTTATGCATATGACAATGTCTCGGGTCAGACTGAGGTGTTGTGTCTTCCAGGTTAGCCTCCTATTGGATGTCAGTCTGTATTGTTTAATGAGCAGTCCATATGATAAGTATATTAGAATATGAGACTACTAATTTTGATTTTAGCAACAATCGCCTTGAGGTTAAGATCTACAATACCATTCAGAGATATGATCAAGATGAGACTATCCAAGCAGCTGTGAATATATCTGGAGATCGATCGTAAGAAGAATCGTTACACGAACATTTGAAGTCGATAGCTTTCGGAGTATATATGGTCTGTCGAGTTTTAAGTGATGTAATTTTGATTAGTCCATGTATCAGACAAGCTTTAAGGTATATATTTTCCATTTACTCTATGATATTAATACATGTGTCATTGTTTATTTGTACATTTTCCTGATATGTGAATTATTGAATTCTAGATTCATATACGTTGCCTTGTGTCGAGATGAGATACGTACTATTTTAGATGTATTCATGTATTCAAACGTATATATGTTGACCCAAAGTAGTGTATACGAGAGATCGCTCCTACCGTGCCCATTGATCCGAGTTATTAGATGGCAAACTCCCTCTAATATTTCGATCGCTAGAGCCGGGACATCACATAATGACGTCAGTCTGTTTTGTTTAGTGAGCAGTCCATAGGATACATATATTAGGATAGGGGACTACTAAGTTTGAGTTTAGCAGCCATTGCTTGAGGCCAAGATCTACAACACTATCTAGTTTATTTAGAGATATGATCAAGATGAGACTACCCAAGCAGCCGTGGATATATCTAAAGATCGATTGCAAGAAGAATCATCACATGGACATTTGAAGTTGACAGCTTTCGGAGTATATATGGTCTATTGAGTTTTAAGTGATGTATTTTTTATTAGTCCATGTATCAGATAAGCTTTGGGATATATATTTTCCATATCCTTTATGATATCGATACTTGTGTCATCATTTATTTATATTTAGTTCGAATTTAGTCTATTAAAAAAATAGAAAGTATACGTGCTAACTTTTTATGAAGGGGAGGATATCATAAAATCAGTTGGGATAAAGTTTGTAGGCCTAAAAAAGAAGGGGTTTTTGACATTAGAAACATGAATGATCTTAGTTTAACTATCATTTAAAGTTATTTTGGAGATTTATTAGTGCAGATTCACTATGGGCCAATTGAATGAGGTGTAAATATCTTTAAAATGACAATTTTTAGAATATAATGCCAAAAAACAATGAATCTTATGCTTGGAGACAAATATTAAAATATAGAGAAATTGGTAAATTATTAATGGAAAGAAAATTTAAACTTGGTGAAGAAACTAGTTTATGGTTTGATCCTTGGTTTCAAAATGAACTTTTATAAATAGAGTGGGGTAGGACAATTTAGTCATTTATGGTGGTTCAAATGCAACTGTGGCAATGATCATCAAAGATAATCAATGGCGCCACATTTTACATCCTATAACAAACCCACATAAGCATGATATTTGCAAAATTCCTTTAGATTCTACTGCTGACAGTAACTATTGGGAATGGATAGCTAGCAATAAACGGAAGTTCTCTTTTAAAAACACTTGGGATGTTATTAGAAATAAACAACCTAATTTTGAATGGTTTGATTGCCTTTGGAACAAAGTGAATAATCCCAAGATGGCATTTTGTACTTATTTTGCTATTAACAACAGACTGCCAACTTGGGACAGAATTAATAAATGGGGTAATAACACTAATTCGCTTTGTTTCTTATGCAAATTGGAGAATGAGTGTGCTAATCATCTGTTTTTTGAGTGCAGTTATACTTATTATATTTGGAATCACATTCACTCTATTCTGGGTATTACGAGCAATGGATATATGGATCTCAAGCAAGCAACACAACATATTAACAATAGATTCTTGTCAAAATCTCTTGAGAGAGACTACGCTCAAATTTTGATAACTACTGAAGTATATCGTATATAGAAAGAAAGAAATAATCGAACTCATAACAAAGCTAGCTTAAATAAAGAGCGAAGATGATTACTTATCGAGACTGATAGTAGAGTTATTCTTCATAAGTTAAAGAAAAATATTTAAGGATCAAACCAATTTCGCCTATTTTGCTGATGACTAGAGTAGAGAAGCGGGTAGCAAGCATGTGGAGTACTTCCTATATCACCCGAAAGACCTCCAACTTAAGCAGTTCCAACAAGGCAATGATTACAGATTGGAAGATCACCGAGAGCCAAATAACTGCCTGGTTATTGTGCATGGTAGGGAATTAGCTTATTTGAGTCATGATGATCTCAGATCCGTTAATTTTTCTAATTTTCAGAAAAATGATGATTTTAATGGTGAAATTGAAGGGATGAGAAGAAGTTTTAACGAGTGCCTCTCGTATTGGGAAGAGGAGAAGCAAGCGGTGCTAAGGAGTAAGGTAGAAGCTTTGAAAAAGCTAAATCTTCTTTCTACCATTAACAAGTTTCCGAAGTTGTGTATACTTGAGTAGTGTAATGAGTCGGCATAGATAACCGGAGATTAGGAAATAGGGCTTGTTATCGGGTAGGTTATGTTATGTAATGACCCTTTTGTCTTGTTTGGGCTGTAGCCTATTTTAACATTGCTTCAAAAAAAATTAAAATTTAGTTAAAATATCTAAATAGTCGAATGAATTATAAAATATGGTTTAAATAATTTGTAGTTGATAAAATAGTAATTTGTGTATTTTTGGAAGTAGTTTACATAATAAATTTATTTTGAAACAAATAGTGTATTAAAATCAATTTGCAAAAATTAAGAAATATTAATGTTTATTTGAAAATAATGGTTAAATATTATTTTAACAAATACAACAATAGCAAATTAAAGCCTTTAGTCCCAAAATGCTTTAATTTATTTTAGAAAACACAACACACCCCTTGGATGCAAAGTTATGCGTATAAGACATATAAGTGAAGTTCTGTCGAAATTTCTAACATAAATTTTTGAATTAGGAAAAATGTTCAATTATTTTTTCGACCGTACTTGGATGTATGAAGACCGAACTAGTATGAAAGGTTCGATGAAGTAACGTTTCTGGAATACTGTACATGAATTTATTCGATTCGCTAAATCAAAAATGGAAATAACGTAGATATTTGCTGCCCATGTAGTAAGTGCAAATATTTGAAGCATTGGAAGCCAAATATGGTTATAGTACATTTGATTCAAGTTGGTTTCATGCCAAATTATTACTTTTGGGATCGTCATGGAGAACTTGTTGCACCTACTCCCATGGTGTTAGAGGACGAGGTGAATATGACGAATCCAATAAAAGATATGGTGGAAGATGCAACATGATCAATGTTTCCTATCATTCAAGCTGACGACGAAGACGTAAATGTTGAAGAAGAACCGAGTGTAGGAGCTAAAAGAATCTATGATTTATTGGATTCTATTAAGAGGCCATTATGAGATGGTTGTAAAAGCGGAACTGAATTATCAATAACCCCCGAATACATTACTATGAAATCAAAATTCAACATTACGAAAGCTGAATTTACAGCAGTTGTACAAGTTGCAAAACGACATATGTCATCTAATAATCTGATGTGCAATCGTCATTATAAAGTAAAAAAACTTATGCCGATTTCGGTCTGCCTACCAAAAGATAGATACATGTATAAACAGTTGCATGTTGTACTGGAAAGATGACGTTAAACTTAGGAAATGCAGAATATGTAACGAGGAAAGATACAAACCAAGAAAGAAGAAAGAAAAGGAAGTTTCATACAAGAGAATGCATTATTTACCCATCACTCCTAGACTTCAAAGGTTATATGCATCTTCTGCTATGGCATGTCATATGCGATGGCATAGTGTGAGAACATAAGAAGAAGGAACTTTGACACATCCACCCGATGGAGAAGCATGGAAACATTTGGATAAGACTTATCCTGCGTTTGCTGCAGAGAGCTGTAATGTCAGATTTGGTTTTATGTACGGATGAATTTTCACCATTCTCTCAATTTGGTAGTAAATATTCATCCTGTCCTATTATTATTACAGCTTACAGTTTACCTCCGTGGATGTGTATGAAAACTCCATATATGTTTCTCACTGCTGTCTTCCTTAGTCCTTATGATCCGACACAAGGAATCGATGTTTATTTGCAGCCATTGATTGAAGAGTTGAAAACATTATGGCGTGAAGGGGTTGATACATAAGACATTTCTAAAAAAGAATTTTCGTATGTTTGCATCTTTGTTATGAACTATTGGTGATTTTTTCGGCTTATGCAATGCTTTCGGACTGAAGGACGGCTGGTCGTCTAGCTTGTCCTTATTGCACTGAAGAAACACGAGCATTTTCTTTACCACATAGGAAGAAAATTTCATGGTTTGATTGTTATCAGTGTTTTATACATACTAATCATCCTTTTAGAAGAGATAAAACAAACTTCATAGCTAACCGAGCAGAGACTATGTGACAACCAATGATTTGGTCAAATGAAGAAATATATGAAATTGTACAGGATTATCCAAAGATACATGAAACCGGGGTATATATTGAAATTCCAAGTAAATCGATAATTCATAATTGGTGCAAACAAAGTAAAATTTGGGAGTTACCTTATTGGAAAGATCTCCTACTTCGACATAATATTGACGTGATACACAATGAAAAAACGTGTTTGCTACAATTTTGAATGTTAAGGGGAAAACTAATGACGATCTGAATTCCATATGTGATATAGAACATTTTTGTAAACACTCTGAACTCCATATGAAACCCAATGATAGTGAAAACCCGAAGCATGCTATGAGCTAGACAACAAGCAAGTAAAACTCATACTAAAGTGGGGAAATCACTAAGATGTCCTAATGGGATTTCTTCTAACCTCCGTAGATGCGTTGACTTTAAAAACAATAAACTAAGAGGGGGTGAAAAGTCACGATTGCATTATTATGATGGAAAATTTATTACCCGTGGTTTTCAAATAATTGTTGCGTGTAAAAGCATTGAGTGTTATCACAGAATTAAGTTTGTTTTATAAAGAGCTTTGTTCGATGACGTTAAAAGTCAACCGTATACGTAAACTTGAAAATAATATCCCTATACTGCTCTCCAAGCTAGAGAAATTTTTTCCCCTAGGATTCTTTAATGTAATGGAGCATCTACCTATTCATCTTCCATCCGAAGCACTTCTCTGAGATCCTGTGCAATATGGATGGATGTATCTATTTGAGAGGTAGTATTGAATATCCATAATATTAATTTTGATTTAAAATTCAAATTTAAATTCAATTTAATTTTGTAATAGGTACTTGAATCATCAAAAGAAAAAAGTTAGATAAAAAGCACGAGTTGAAGGTTCGATTTGCAAATCATATCTTGAAGAAGAAGCTTCATTCTTTTTCTCTTATTATTTAAGTGACCATGCAAACTTATCATTTGTAAGTATTCCTTGTAACGTTAAGGTCATTGAACAAGAATCTTCTCAAACAATGTTATCTATTTGTAGACAACATGGTCGATCTGTTAGAAAATATGTGGAATTATGGTTAGACGATAAAGATTATAATGTAGCACACAATATGTTCTTCTTGATTGCGCCGAAGTTACACCATTTGTCAGGTAGTATTAAATAATAATTCTCGATATATGAATTTCCTAATTCATACTTATTTCAATTATACTTACATATTCAAAATTCTCGACATATGAATTTGTAATATTTACGAATCACGACATCCACGTGGTGATCTCAGTAAAGATTTGCTATATGGTATTTAAACTATGTTTATGTTCCAAGAAATTGTGTCAGTGATAAAGGATTGAAACATCTTGCCTTAGGACCAAAAAGAAATGTCAAGACTTATCCAATATTCTTCATTGATGGATTTAAATTCAATACCAAGGAATATAGTGCTGAAAAATTAACCAATAACATCAATGTATTTGTCAAAGGTAGTGATGATCCAGATGAGCATGTAAATGATTTTACGGCGTCTTAACATAGGTTTTAGAGTTGACATATTTTATATGACCCGCAGAAAAAGTATTTTTATTTAAATGAAATTGGTTCAGCAATGTTTCTAGTTTTGGAATCAAAATGCAGAAAGAGTATAAGCTTACTGAAATAAAGCATAACTCGCATTACTATAACTATGATCCTTTCGTATTAGCCAAACAAACATTATAAGTTTATTATGCTATGTATCCATCCCTAAAAAGAGATAAAGCAGATTAGTCGACTGTTTTTAAAACAAGGGCAAGATTTATGTTTGATGGAAATATTATTTCGAACGAAGCAGCTTATCAAGCAGATTTTGAGCCAAATAATAAAATAATAATAACTGATGACCATACTGATTTAGGGCCTTTGAATAATGAATCAAATGTTCTAATAGAAGCATTTGAGAGTACAGAGGAAAACGATATAGAGTATGAGACCGAGTCTAAATTAGAAAACGATGAAGACTGATTACATTACTTATGATGTAATGTATATATGATGAATATTTGTATGGCCTATTATATAATTTATATTTTGAATTTCCGTTGTTATTAATGATGATGATTGTTTTATGAGCTATTTTTTTTTATTATAAATTCTATGTATTTAGGAGATCTTGTTCTATTTTTGAAGTTTTCTTGGAAGTTCTATGTGATTGTGAATCTGATATGTTTTCTAATAATAAAAGATATGTTTTTTCGTTATATAAAATATGTTTATGGAAAATATTATGTCTCATAGGAGATCTCGACATTCTACTTCACCTACTACTGGCAAGGGTGCTAGCGGCGTGGCTGATTTACGCCCAAGGGCGACTATGGTCCCTAAGAAAGGAGGGTAAGCATCAAATTTATTGCAACGTTATTAATATTTAGTGCATGTATGTTATTTGAAATTTACTAAATGTCTATATCCAAATTCATATAGGGGGTTTGAGCGACAACCTTTCGATTACATTCTGACCATTTCCAAAAAGGCATATATGGGCCAGATATCCGCTTGTTGGCCGATGTGGGATGATATCTCATCACATGTTAAGGGTGCGATATGGGTTGAGCTGTTGGTAACTATAAATTTATAATTTATTTGAAATAACATATTTGATCTTTGAAATTAGTATATCGTATATAATTTATTTTAATTTTAATGTGTAGGATGTAGTGATTGTGGAGGAACAAGATCGGGATCTGTTTAGGATTCACTGGAATAGGAAGTTGAGGAATAATTATAGGGACACCCTCTTAGTTGCAAAACAAAATATAAAAAAAACCTGATGGGATGAGTGACATCATTTGGATGGATTTTCAGGCTTTTTGGGAGACTGACGCCGTGAAAGTAAGTTTTCTAATTTAATGTTGTTATTATAATTTGTTTAAAGTTTGTATAATAATTTCATTAATTAAGTTGATCATATATTTAAATTTATAGGCAATTTCCACAAGAACTCGACAAATAGGAATAAAATTCCTATCGCACACCACGGTGGATCGATATCCTTCCAACAATATTGGGAGGAATTGGTAAGTTTATAAATTGCGATTATAAGTATTTTATAACATTGTTTAATCATATACAATTTCAGGCGAAGGGGATGCAACACGAGCCCACATATTTGGAGGTCTTTACTCGCAATCACGCCATCGAGCACACGAACGACAATGGCTCGGTGTAATTTAACTGGACGGACCCCAAATCCAAAGCTATCATGGTAAATATAATATAATTTTTTTCCTTTGTTTGACATTACATAAATTATAAACTAAATATTTATTTTAACAAAATTCCATTTCTAATCGTAGGTGAATTTTGACATGGAGCGAGCTCGCGTGCTTGAAGAGACTGGCCGGGAGGAGATGACCCCTGAGGAGGAGGATAGGATTTTTGATGCTATGACCAACAAGTCGACGCGGAACAGACGCTACGGTTACAACAATCAAGAGGTAATATTGTTTATTGAGTTTAACTAATTCATTAACTAATTTATAAATTTTATTTATTATTACGAATAAATCGTTTATAATTAGCTATTAACTAATTTACAAGCGAGGATTTCCCAGGCTAGGTACAAGAAATCACAGTAAGAGGAGGAGATTGCACAGCTGAGAGCTTAGGTAGCAGAGTTGCACAATTGGCGAGCGACTCGTCTGAGCTTAGATGAGCGGATCGCAGGGCTCATGGCTGAGCACGGTCATTTCCCTAGGTCGGGAGGAGATGATGGGAATTATGAGTAGGTATATTTGACATATTTTGGTTGTTTTGTTGGATGGTTGATGGATATTTGACATATTTTGTTTGTATATATTTGATGGATTTGATACTTGTGTTGTTTGTGGATGATTGATGGATATGTGGATGTTTAATATTTGTTTTGGTTGATGGACAAGTGAATTTGAAGGTATGGTTGTTTTTTATATTGGAATATTGATGTAAGGTATGGGTTTTTTGATATAAATTTGGTTATGTGTGATCTATATGATATTAAATGATATATATGATATTATGTTGTTTGAAACTAGGTTTGTATGTATTGTATATGAGGTGGATAGAGATATTGTAACACCCTTAATTTTTGATAACATTCTTTAGGAGATTTAATTAGATAAATTAAATAGAATAATGTAAATGTTAAGTGATAAAGGGATTGAGACTTGAATTAATTTTAATTAAGGCCGAGCCTAATATAAAATTAATGGGCTTAAGAATGGGTTTTTGATTAGTTAAGTTACACAAGGGTATATTAGGAATTTGCTGCCCAATGACTCTTACTCTTATATATTTTCATTCCTACCATTATACTTCTCATTCACGTCATTTTGAAAACTAAACGTAAAAGAGAGGCCGTCAATTAACAAGAAGAGTTCAAATTAAAAAGCTAGAGAATCAAGCTTAGGGGAAATCAATCTCAATCCAATCTCCTTATCTAAATCAAGGTGAATAATAATTCCATCTCTATTTTTGATTGAATCTTATGTTTCGGATTTAAGGGATAAATTCATTTTTAAGATGAATTGAATGATGATATGCTTGAGATTTGATTTGTTTAATTTGAACAAGTTGTTTAAAAGGATTTATACTGTTTTAGGGAAAAACCAAGATTTAATGATGTTTAAATGCCATGGGAAAATTTTATGTTATGAGAAACATTATTTTGGAGTTGGGTTTCAATTTTGATAATTTTCCAAGCTATGGAAAGATTATTATGAATTTTCAAAGGAAAATATGGTTATTTTGGTTTATAAATTTATTATGGAAAATATATTAAGATTTTTGGTCTGGAATTTTGATATGTTAGATAACATGATTAAAGTGAATTTTTAGAATTTTTGGGGATTTTTCCAAGGGTAAATAATTTTAAAGGACAAATTAAAGTAAATAATTGCTCACAAGGACACGTGCAAAAAACTTTTACCGTAAGGACAAAGCCCAAAGCCCAGATACAAATTAAACAAAACAAAGAATTCTGTTCGTCTCCTCCTCCTCGCTTTCACTCAGAAACTGACGAAACTTTGCTCGAAAAAAAAATAGGACCGCAGACCAGAAACAAATCTACATCTCCAACACAGCCGCAACAATCGACAACCGACGAACAACAAGCACAATAGTCGACAGTCGGAGAAACCCTAGCTACATCGAAAGTAGAGCAATAAAGTGAAAATGAAAATGTCGAATCACTTCCAACAGTAGATATTAAAAGAGAAAACGCAATGATACAAGAGGGAAACCTACCTCTACTAGAAATGATACCAAAGACAGTAAAGGGAAGAAGCAACAAGTTAAAACTTAAAAACCTACATCAGTAGAAGTGGAAAAGCAAAATAGAGAAAAAAGAACAAAAAGAAGGCATGAAAATAATACATAAATTGAAAGAAGACCAGAAATAAGTGAAATTATACCAGAGAAGGTAACTGATACTATGAAATAAAATATAACAAAGTTAGTATAGTTTTGTTATAGTAACATTGAATTTTTTGCATAGAACAAAGAAGAGAACATGAAGCAACAAATACCTGCAGAGAAAACAGTTGAAGAAAATATGCAAAAAAGAGAACAAAGAACAAAAGGAAGAAATAAAAAAATGATTCAGAACAAAATACAAATAGAAACTGTGATTCAAAACAAAATATTGAAAAATATTATCTCTCAATTTCAAAAACTGTTAGTTCAGAAATGAACAGTTACTACAGGAAGAAAACTGATACCTACATAAAAGAAACTGATACCTACAGGAAGAAAATGATACCTACATAAAAGAAACTGATACCTACAGAAACAAAACTGATACCTACAGAAACAAAACTGACACCTACAAAAACAAAAAATATAACTACATAATAAAAAATAAAACAAAATATTTAGCAAATATATCTTAAAGTAATAACTACAAACGCAAAAATTCATACACAAATCGATACTAACTGTGCTAATAAAACTGTTAAATATTTTAATTCAAAGCATACTATATGCTTGTACCATTATCCCTGAAATTCAATGTTTGTATCAATTGTAAACCTGATAATACAACTTATGCAAACTGATACTAACATTACATTTTGGTTTCGACAGGCTTGACTGTGGAATATTTGTAATGATATTCATCGTTTCACTGAACAGAAACAGAATACCAATAAAACTTGAAAAGAAGGAAATATTATCCACAAGAGCAAAGATTGTACATGCAATATTGACAGATGGTGAACATTGCTGGAGTCTATCTAAATACATATCAAGCTTAGAAAAAGAAAGAAAATGAAAGAACTGAATTCACATTGTGATGTTTCACAATTAAATTTGATACTTGTAAAGTAATGTAATTCTGTTGAAATCTGTACTTGTGAAGTAATGATGTTCTGTTGCAATTTGATACTTATGAAGTAATGATGTTATGTTCTTAAAACAAAGTTGCTCTTACTTGTAAAAACAAACACCAGAACTGATACTATAAAAACGTTTAATTGATACTAAAACTAATACTATCACTTATACTAAATACTTGAAATTAAAATCAATTTGATAATATGCTATACTGAATACAAATTAATAACAAAAGGTTCAATTACAATAAACCACCAAAACAAGTCACACATCCACTTATTAATCTGAACAAATTCAAAATGAAAAATCAAATCATATCTTCTTCGAAGCTTGCCAATTCCATTTATTATGACCAAGCTGCTTTGCACTCGCCACATCTATTTTGCTTGTTCTGAAAATATGAAATTCCTCCTTTAGGCTTAACTGATGGTCTGCCTGCACCACATTATCAGCGCTGCCAAAAAAAACATTAGTAAAAACATATTCAATTTAGAACATTAGTTTTTCCATTTCAGAAAACTGATACCTAAGGTATAAAAAACTGATACATAGTTACTGATAATCAAAAAAATTGATACTAAGAAAAAATAAAAATGATACCAGAAAACTGAACCTAAGATATGATACTTTTCCACTCTATCACAAGCTTATATACAACACAATCAATGATACTTTTTCAATCATAACAAGCTTATATCTCATTCTTCAAATCATACAAAGAGCAATCGATAGACAATCGAGTGGTAAAAGTGTTATTATTCAACACAAACAGACAAAGAAGACTGTTATCCCCACTGCCAAAAAAAATAAAAAATAAACATTAGTAAAAATATGTTCAATTTAGAACATTAATTATTCAATTTCACAAAACTGATACCTACCGTATACAAAACTGATACCTAGTTACTGATAATAAAAAAATGATACTAAGAAAAAATAAAAATGATACCCAAAAACTGAACCTAAATACAACACTGAGAAAAATTGCTTAAAGAAACGAATAATAAAACTAATAAAAAACCTGCTGCTACTTCCACAATTTGCCATAGACGAACGAACAAACAATGAGAACATCAACACTGCATATCATTTGTAATAATGAACACAATTAGAAATCACGGCCAATTTTTTTTAACTCGAACAGAAAAACAACAAAAAATAGAGTAATATAAGCAAACCTAATTAATAAAATTTGAAGAAAAACAAGATCACGGTACAAATATGAAAAGAACAAAATCAACAAAACGCGCGTAAGAAAAAATTGATCGATGAACTACAATTTTCAGAAGGACAAAATTGAAATAAACGAACGAAGTAGATCGATATTTTTATTGCGAGAGAGATATTTGATCGCGATTGAAAATTTTGATCGAAAGGAAGAAGAAGAAGCGCGCGACAGTGGGCTGGAAAGAAAAAACGATAATTTGTCCTTTAGAGAAAAATTTTAGCGGGCTATCCTACATCTAAAAAAAGCCCTAAACAACGTCCTTGAGCAAAATTTCCTATTTTTCCAAAGTGATTTTCTATGCAAAATAAATTATTTTAGAAGAGGGACTTCTTTGCAAAATTGGTTTTGCTTAATGGAAGGGCTTATTTGATTAACTTAACCATGGTTTAGATCTGAAATTAGCGGTAGTTACTTTGGTAAAGAATTTGAAAAAGTTAAGGCAACCAATCTGGTGTTGACACGTGGCAGGTTAGTTAGAGAAATGTTTACTTTAAGAAGAACTAAACCGGGTTTACTCAAAAAATTGGTTCCGCCTACTTTAGAAAGCACCTTTCGATATAGAAGCTTCCGCCTTCATCCTAGTCGAAATCTACTAAGTCGAAACCAATACACAAGGTATCATAAAGATGGTACGCAGTGGATTGGAGGAAGGCGAAAGGTAAGGTGTCGAAAGCATAGCTTTCAAAGGAGTCGAAACCTTGGTTTGTTTTTAAAAGAAAAGTGCCTGTCTTTGTTTTGTTTTAGCCTTCGAAGGAGTCTAAGCATATGGTTTTGAAAGGGTTTTTAAAAGGTTTCAAAAGGGTTGCCATTAACTTATGGTTGCTTTAGACTGGGTTCCTTTACTTATGAAAGAATGTTTTGAAAGAAGGGGTTCTGACCTAGTCGAAACCCGATGCCGTTCTTTAATCTTTCGATGGTGTTGAAGATATCAATGATGTCGAAAGGGTACTTTGTTTTATAAATTAGAGCTACTTCCTATAGCTTTCGAAAGGGGTTAGCGGTTTCGAAGGCAATGGTTTCGAAAGGGGTTTCAACGCCAACCTTTCATTACTTTACCCAGATGTTTTTTATGCTTTCGAAAGAGATGGTGCCGACGCCATCATGTTTCCCCATTGTTTTTATAAATGATAAAGGATGGTTTCGAAAGAGATACTTTCACCTATATTCACTTTGACCCAAATAAATTTTAAGTATAAACCCAATGCTTTCGAAAGGGGGGGCATTCAATGATTTCGGAAGGGTTACTTCCATTGGTGTCGAAAGGGGTACTTTCAACTTGTTTCGAATATATGCTTCTAAAGGTAAATGCTAATACTTTAACATAATCGAAAGGTTTTGAAAGGATGATTTTAAAGTATTAAAAGGCAGGAGCCTAATGTTTTGAAGATAGAATTTAGTGCTTTCGAAGGAGGTCATCCTATGAAGTCGAAAGCTAGGTATCGAAAGGTTTTATAACCCAAACTCTATTTTTAAAAGGAAAAACCCATAGCTAAATTAAAGGAGTTTTGTAATGGTTTTAAGAAGAAGCTTTCTTTGATAAAATAATAGGTTAAGATTAACCATATTTTATATTAACCCATAGGAGTGGTATTGCTATGTTATTATGTTTGCTTCTTCAAATATAAGTATATTCACTTTATAATGGACCCATAACTGCATTTTAGGGATGAAGGGTAGAAGAACCAGATAGGTTAACCCAGTAGTGAATATAAATTGATTAAACTTCTGAATGAGTAGAATAGCATCTAGGAGGTCAAGAAGACCAGAATATAAGATGCTAAAATATAAAAGAAAGATATTGGTAGGGGCCAATAGGTTCTCAGTAAGCCCATGAAAACTGTGTATAGGAAAATATATTGGCAGGGGCCAATAGGTTCATATTTAGCCCATGAAAACTATGTATAAAGGAAGATGTCAGAAAGACAGGTTCATAGTAAGCCCATGAAAACTATGAGTTGATACTGGCAGGGGCCAGTAGGTTTGTAGTTAACCCATGAAAACTATATCTGGATTGAGATATTGACAGATGTCAATAGGTTCCTAGTCAGCCCCATAAAACTAGGGTAAGAAGAAAGGATATTGGGGTCACCAATAGGTTCCTAGTCAACCCATAAAAACTAGGATAAGAGTAAGATATTGGAGTTACCAATAGGTTCTTAGTGATCCCATGAAAACTATGTAATTGGACAGGGAGTCCTTAAATGTTTAACCGATTATTAGTCAGCCCATGAAAGCTAATAGGTTAATAGTAATCCTAGAAACTATAATTGAGACAGATAGTCTAAAATGAACGGGGATGGGTAATCCAGGATTGATTCATTTGTTTTGCATATCATCATATTATACAGTTTTGAATTGTTTTAACCATTGTGGATGCAAGAGCACAGTATATGGTTTTATAAAGGTTTTGAGATAATACTAGTGAGGGGAAAACCCATTCCGCTAAGCGGCGTGGTCTCACTAGATATCTAAATGATTTGAGATGATAAATTATTATTCATACCAGGCTTTATGTTTGACTCGAAGTTTATGTTTTCCCCTTAAACTCTCGAGTACTCAATTGATTTTGAGTAGTTTGAGAGTTGAGGTTTTCTGGTGCCCCTTAAGACGAATAAGCTTCCGGAGACATGCAGAAGGCAAGATAGCTATTTAGAGTTCTCTTTTCTTTGATTCCGCTGTGTTGTTTGTGATGGCAAAGTTGTTATATTGTCTGTATATACTCTGATCACCCAAGGGGGCATCTTCATATGTCGCTCTTGGTGTATGTTGTAATAAATATATTTTCTTTGAACGTGATTTGCGAAATTGTGATTATGTAATGAATTGAAAATATTTTGTAATGAAATGTGATTTTGTTTGAATTTTAAATTTTTTCCATAATTCATGTGTTTCTGTGTATCAATGAATCTAACACTGCCATATTTGGTCACTGAGGATTAATAACAATGGATGACTGCAGCATCTGTAGCCGTTAGTTTTGGGCCTTCGAGTAGGGGGATGTTACAGATATGAATGTGTGTGTGTGGTTGGATGAATGATAAATAAGCTGAAAATCAAAATATGTATTTCAGATTAGCGACGGCTAGCGACGGCTTACGGGTTCCAAGTTAGCCCAGATAGCGATGGCTAGCGACGTCCTAATGATATAAGCATTACTGCCATATGGATAGACACGTGTCCATTGGCTGGCGACGACTAGCCACCACAAACCGTCGCTAATATCATCAAAGACGTCGTTGCTATAGATGTTGTTATGCTGTTGATCGGCACTTGAGAGGCGTCGGTTTTCTTCGTCGGCTAGCGATAGCCGATAGCTATCTGCCCTCGCTATCGACAATATTCCTTGTAGTGCAAAGAGGTTTGAGGACTCAATGAGGGGTTGGAGCAGAACATGTTGTCGTTTAGGATAGGAAAGAGGTGGCCTTGGGTAGGGCTGGCCTGTAAGGTTGTGGGATTAGCTTTAGGGAGGTTTCTGCAGTTTTATGAATGGGAGAGGGTAGAGGATGGATAGATGGACATAACTAAGGGGAAAGGAACTACTTTACCTTGGGTAGATCTGCTTAAGGCGTTGTATCAACCACGCGAATAGATGGTTGAGTTTTTGGGTAACATGTAATGTCAAGGAATTGAGAATTTTGTTGTTGATGTGTTTATGCATGTGATAGTATTATATGACATCAGAATAATAATGTCCTAGCATGTAATGAATTTAAAAAAATGAAGAATTATAATTTTATACATATCAACGTTATGTTTCAGTTCGCTTAACATGTATGATTTTGATATTATGTCTATAGTCCTTACATGATACACAAAGAAACTTGTAGTTCAGAAAACATATATGAAGATGGGTGATCTTTAAAGTAGAGTAAAATATGTAACTATACACACAAAGCTAGCTACATCAGAAACGCCATGAGAAGCTAGCTTTTCATAGTGTTTAGTAATTGCTATGAAAATATAGCTTTTCATAGCATTTAGTAATTGCTTAAAAGATATATCGTAGCCTTTAATAAACACTATTGAAAAAAAACTTTTATAGCATTTTCATTGATGCTATTATATGTTTTTGATCTATTATAGCATGTCGTTACATGGCATCATTTAGCTTTGCCAATTGGATTAATCTTAATTTTAAATAATTGCTATTATGTGAAAAACTTTATTTGTGGAATAATTTCTATATCTAGATTGTCTGAGACCGAATATATTTTTCATTATGTGCATAATCTTATGAACATTATATTGAATGGAAATAAAGTCTACAATGGTGTTTTGGATAATGGCACTTATGTTATTAATACTATTTATGTACGACTGTGAATAATTCTTCTAACGTTGACATTAATAATAGCTGTATATGGTACTATAGGGTAGGTCATATAAGTGAGAATTGGCTATACAAATGGAAAACTAAAGGTTTTCTACCATCACTGGACTCTGAATCATCTTTTTACGTGTAAGTAGTGTCTTAATGGAAAATTGACCAAGCACCCCTTTGGTGGGAGCAATGAAAGAGTTAATGAACTTTTGGATCTCGTACATACTAATTTATATGGCTCAATAATGATAGTCGCCAAAGACAACTCTTCTTACTTTGTTATCTTTACCAATGATTTCTCAAGAAAGATATTTGTATCTTATGAAGAATAAATCTGATGTCTGTGAAAAATTTATCGAATATGAAAATGAGGTCGAAAATCAAACGAATCATAAGATTAAAATACTTTGGTCTAATTGAGGAGGTGAGTATGTTGAAAAGAGCTCCAACGATGCTTAAAAGATAATGGGATTATCTCCTAGGTTACTTCATCCTATACTCTACAACACAATGGTGTTTTAGAGTGAAAGAATCGAACCCTATTAAGCATTCCATGATGATTAGAGCCAAGTTACCTCTTTACTGTTAGAGATATGCGCTATAAAATGTAGCACATATATTGAATTTGATACCTACTAAATTTATGCCTAAGACCATATGAGATGCAGTGTGCGAGAAACTCCAACTTAAATATTTGAAGATGTGGAGTTGTCCATCTTATGTTAAGAACGTTAGTCTCGGTAAACTCAAAGCAAAATCAGCATTGTGTAAATTTATAGGATATCCCAAGAACTCAATAGGATATATTTTCTAAAATAAAATAAAAAGGTTAATGTTTTTCGGCATGCTGTCTTTTCGAAAAAGGAATTTCCATTAAAAGAATATAAAAGTGAAGTTGTAAAAGAAATTAATAGTGAATTTGTAGATTAGGATGAGATTCAAGAAATTAACATAGAAGCCGAACCAGTAGAAGAATCAAATTCATCCATATACGAAAACATGCAACCTATTAGAAGGTCTAATGAGGATCTTACCCACCAGAGAGGTACTACAGTTTTCTCATGGATAACGAGAAGGAGGACCACATCTTAGATGACAACACTGCTCTCTCATTCCAATAAAAATCGTAGAGTAAAGACTCAACATTATGGCTTAGAGCTACAAAATCCGAAATGGATTCCATGTATGAAAACAAAGTATGGACTTTGGCTGACATGCCTAAAGGGTAAAACTCTTCGGTTGTAAATGAATTTTTATGAAAAAACTAAATGCAAATGGACAAGTGGGGACTTACAAAGCAAGGTTAGTTGCGGAATAATTTCGTCAAATTCAAGGTGTTAATTATGACGAAACTGTTTTTCCCGTAGCAATGTGTTAGTTTATTTGGATAATGCTAGCTATTGATGCATTCTACGACTATGAAATATGGAAAATCGGCTAAAGATGATATTTCTAAATGGTGATCTAAAAGAGATCATCTATATGTCGCAGCCCAAGGGTTTCGACCTCAGTGGGAGTAAGGGTAAAGCTTACAAGTTGTTAAGATCCATTTATTACCTAAACAAGCTTCAAGGAGCTGGAATAAGTGCTTTGATAAGGTATCAAACAGTTTAGTTTTAACAGAACACAGAGGAAGCATGCGTATACTGAAAGGAATAAGGAAGAGATATCGTGTTCTTAGCTTCATATGTCGATGATCTATTATCGATTGGCAATGACCTTTCATTATTATAATCTATGAAAGCTTGGATTTCCAAGAACTTCTCCATAAAGGATTTGGAAAAAGCAGCCTATATATTAGGTATAAAGATCTATAGAGATAGATCTAAGAGGCTGTTGGGATTGTTCCAATCCCTATATAGAGATACCATACTAAAAAGGTTCCATATGGAGAATTCCAAAAAAGCAAACATACCGAGGCAATCTAGAATCGTCATTTCTAGGAAGGGCGCTCCTCAAACCGATGAGAAAGAGCATATGGATAAGATACCGTATAGGTTGGTAATCGGTTCCATAATGTACGCCATGCTATGTACTAGACTGGATATGGCATATGCATTAGGATGCGTAAGCCGATACTAGTCTAATTACAGTGAAAAGCATTGGACTACCATAAAATGTATACATAAGTATTATAGTAATACTAAGGACTAATTTATAATTTATGCAAATGGAGACCTCCTTATGAAGGGGTATATGAACTATAGTTTTCAAAGTGATATCGATGATAATAAGTCAGTGTCAGGTTACATATTTACTTTAAACAGTGTGGACATTTGGTGGAAAAGTTCCAACTAGGAAATGGTAGTTGATTACAAGATGGAGGTCCAGTACATCGCCCTCAATAAAGCAGCTAAAGAAGCAGTCTAGATGTGAAAATTTATGAGCGGGCTAGGAGTGATTCCCGACACAGAGAATTTGATGGTAGTGTTTTGTGACAACAATGATGTGGTGTAAATCACAAAGGAGCCTAAAGCACATAAAAAATTAAGACACGTTCTTCGAAAGTTCCACCTAATTAGAGAATTTGTTAAGAAGAAAGAGATCGTGCTTTATAGAGTGTATACAAAGGATTACATAGCAGATCCATTCATGAAAGGACTAGCTCAGTCGGTTTCCATAAACTGATTGAAGGGATGGCATTGAGATTCTATAGTTGTCTCCAAGTGCAAGTGGAAGATTAATAGAGTTAGGGGTATGCCCTAGGAACAATTTTGTAATTTATTGTATAATTGTCCCCTAGTGCAAGTTGTTTTTCTTTCTATTATAGACTTGTTATAATGTATTATATTATTGAATTATATATTTTAAATATATTTAATAAAAAAATTCATAAATGGTATGATTTGTGATTGTTGTTAAAATGTATTGTAATCATGAGCAATTTATTACAATGAAATTAAACACATCGTTTTAAATATTCCTAGCCAAGATGTATCAAGATTGCATATCAATACATCCATTGAGAAAAGAGTACATAACGCTCTTGAAATGTTAGGCAGTGTATTACTCATGGTAGCTGAGGGTACCAAGGCGTTACGTACTAATGGTTGTTTAATAACTATGAAATGACTCACTCGATAATTTTCTATTAATTATTATAACGAAGGCCAAACAGGGAATATGACAATATTACAAGTTCTCTTGGCTTGAGAGTACTATTGAATTTCAATGTGAATACTCCACTTTGATTATAGTTAAATTGTGGCATGGCGTCCATCAAGCGTCTAGATTTGGGTTTGAGTTAAAGCATTGGAAGTGAAATACTATTCAATAAAGAATTCGTTTCCTCAATTCTCTGAGGTTAGTATCACGGTCACTTGCAGTCAACTCAAAGTCAAAATCTCTAGCTAGAGCATTTCAGTTAATAATAATTTTTAGTATTGGACCCGAAGGAATGGAGCCATTCGAAGGCGGGTGAAACAGGTAGATTTCTAAAAAATCCTATTTTAGATCTATTGGGCTTATAAAGTCTAAAGGATTATTATATCCAATCTAATAATATTTTTAATAAAATCATATTTTATTTTAGTTAGTTAAAAGGAATTTTAAATTTAATTTAAATAAATATCTAATATAATGAATGTATCAAATACATTCATGTGTTTTAATGGTAAAGGCATCACATAAGCAGTATATATATGTACGTAAATAAACATGTAAAAGTTTAGAGAAAGAAACCTTTTGTTTCTTTCTCTTAACATATGTAATTGATTAAAGGAAGATGAGACTATAAATTTAGAGACCCTTTCATTTCTCCCTCTCTTTAATTAGATTAATTGACATATTAATCACATTTACTGCTGAATTCACACAGGCCTTTGTTGTCCAAAATTTTGACTAATAAAATATATAGATTTATGTGGGTATTACAGACACACACAGATACACACACATGTGTGTGTATTAAGATTAAGATTAACCAGTTTACATACTATGAAATTAAAACTTAAGATTTTGAAACTAAATTAATGGTTACATATAAGAATTTATTTTATTAACACTCAATCAGACATGCAATTATATGCGTGTGTTATTTGAAGATTATGGTTAGTAAATAAAATCCTACCTTAACAAAAGGATTAAAAGGGGCATGCGACATTTTGCCTAAAAGTTCACTTATAATAATAATTTTTCCCCTTTTTTTTCAAAGTGTGCAATGGTAAAAAGATTTATATCCAAATCAAGAACCATACAAAACTAGTGCTCGTGTTCTAAAATTGTTTCAAATAAATAACATATGTATTTTGTTCAAGTTCGGATTTTATGTAACAAGCAACAAAAATTATATTAGGTAATTTAACATTAGATTTCAATCAAATCACCAATCTTTCCATTTTTATTTTTAATCACTTTATGAATTTCAAGTCTACCTAAATTTTTATGTAAATAACAACAGAAATTATTTCAAAATGACTTACGAGAGAATCTTCAATTTTCAATTTTACAATATGAAACTAAACTTTATGTAAACAAATTATTTTAAAATATTATTCAAACAAGAGTTTCTATTTGAAAGAATTGGATAAAGTGGGCATGTACAAATTGTAACATTGAAAAACAGATCTAATTAAATACATATATAATATAAACGACCAAATAAAATAGGTGATAGATCCATAATAATTATCATTGGTGATATGTGAATAATAGAGAATGTAAACAAGATGATTTTAATCATATTAACATGAAGAGGATAAAGCAGTTCAAGGAAATAAATAAAATATTCAAAACATTGTCCAAAAACATACAGACGAATGAATGGAAAAGGTGATGAATAGAAGCATATATTCATAATAAAATAACATATAAATAAAACAGGAGTTCACCTCTTAGATGAAGCCAAGAGAAACACCTATATTTGAGATTTCTCATCGGATCTCTAGTAGATCACCACCCAGTTTTGCAAAAAGAATGATGAACCACTTATTTTAATTTTAATTGATGTTTGCATTCTGTATTGGAGCTAATAATTTTATTTTAGAAATATTGATTTGATTTCAGCCATGGAAAGTTAGGAGGAGAGAAGAGAATAGAGAATAAAAAATGAATGTCCGTAGAAAATGAATTAGTGGATTTGTTTTTAACTAGAAGAATGAAAACTTTCCCATTCTTTTAATTATAACTTCCCTAATCAATTCTCTTAAGTTTCTCCCTCTCTTAATTCCTCTTTATTCATATGGCATGGCTGAAAATACTAGCCACCAAATGGGAAAAAATTTCTCAAAATCTTTTCATGCAATTATCTTTTACATAAACTTGTTTAAAAATACACAAATATCGTATATCGATGCATGCAAATATAACTATTACATATGCATTCAAATAATTCCAAATAACTCCCAAACATCAAATAAATTAAATATTAATTAATATTTCTCAAATATTAATTATTTTAATTAACTTATGAAAATTTATAAATTAATCAAATCATGTGGTTTTTCAAAGAATTCACAAATATGGTTGTGTGACTCAAAAGTGTAAATTAAGCCAGCAATTAATGTTGAAAAATTCAAACATTAATTTTACATGTTACCTTAGCTAGTGATGTGATATTTTGGCTAAATTTATCACTTACACGTCTTTACTGGTATAATCCAATTTTACTTATTTAAGCGTTACCAAGCAGTGATAATTATTTACACCAATTCTCTTCGTCAAAACTATATCACATTAGAACTTATGGAATTTGGTAATGGTCAAAATTCCAACATCGACCATATTCAACATTATAATTCCAAACACAAAATCCTTGGTTTAACAATAACAATTACTATTAACTGTACTGCTCTGGCCAGAGACTTTGATTTTGAGTTGACTACAGTTGACCGTGATACTAACCCTATATAACCCAGGAGATGAATTCTCTATTAAACAATATTTCACTTCCAATGCTTCCACTCAGACCCAATTATAGTCATTCAATGAATGTTATGCCATGAGTTAACTATAACCAAAGTGGAATGTCTACATTGAAGTTTAATGATATTCTCAAGTAGAGAAAACTATGTAACATCGTCACTTCAAGATTCTCTGTTTAACCTTAGTTATATTAACTAATAGAAAACTCTTGAGTGAGTCATTCCATAGTTATCTAATAACTATCAATACATATCCCCTTGGTGCCGTCAGCAACCATGAGAAATACACTACAAAATATTCAGAGTGCGGTACGTACTCTAGTCACAATGGATGAATCAATATCCTTTCTCGAAACATCTTGCCTAGGAATATTCAAAATAATATGTTATTTTTAATGTGATTAAATTCTCATGATTACAACACATTGTAATTACTATCACATAATATATCATCTAAGGATTTTCCATTTATATACTTTAAATTAATTATTTAATTACTTATATCACTATATAACAAAGATATAATATAAATAAAGAACACCTTTTATATTGAACAAGATTGGTTATTGAGTTAGATATATGTAAGAAACTATATAATTGCCCCCAGGGCATACCCCGAACTCTATTAATCTCCCGCTTGCACTTTGGACCAATTATGGAATCTTTATCCCATCCCTTCGATCGGTTTGATGAGAACCGATCGAGTTAGACCATTTGTGAATGGTCTGCTATGTTGTTTTTAAATATCTACTTTGTCAATCAACTTTCTACGTTGTTGATAAACTAACTTTATCATATAGAACTGGTCGGAGTATGTTTCTCGACTTCTAGTGAGATCTTATCATTTCATTTTTATCATATACTAATAATGGGGTATTCTTAATATTGGAATCACCCCTAGCTCAGATATAAATTTGTTCACTTATATTTAAGCTTTGCTTTTATCGTGGCGTTATTTAGGGCTATGTATTTAGCATTTTCATTGAATTAGCCATAATGTTTCATTTGGAAAATTTCCAACTCAAAGCTTCTTAATTAAGATTTGAACTTGAATGTAACACCCCATAAAATTTAGCAATTAATTAGTAGAATTAATAAACAAATTATTAAATGCCAAAAATAGAATTTTCATAAACATTAGAATTTGGCTATAAAACTAGCACCATTGTGTTCGTGGCAATTTTCTGATCAACTTTCATATAGTTCAAACGGAAAAGTTATTAACGTTTGAAGTTTTGGAGTCGAAAATAATTATATATTTAATTATGGTAATAAAAATAAATTAAACGTTAATTAATAATGCTATTGGAAGCTTAGACATTAAGAAATGTTAGCGTTAAAAATCAAATCTCAGAAGACATGTAAAGTGAGAAACAAATGAATGCAATCGGTCGAAGTTATCCCTCTTTCAAAAACAATGGCGTGCTTTCACCGTCCAGGCGATTAGCTTTTGGTGCCTCTCCTCCTTTCCCGTCCAATCTTCCTCCCTCTCCTATCCTTCCTTTCTCTCGTTTCTTCTCCATCTTTATCCCTTCGCTCCTTCCTCATGGCCAAAAATCTTAAGCTATATTCGCAATTTGCTGCCTCTTTAGAACCAAGTCCAAATTCGTCGAGCACCAGATCTGGCCGTCCCTATTCATCTCCACTGGTCTCTGGTTCACTTGAATTTGCAGAATCTTCTCATTTGATTTGTGAATTAGCCTCTACTCAAGATGATGTCGACGATGTCTATGTTCATGTGTCAGCTCCTCTTGTCAACCCCCTAGCTTCACTGTTGAACGAAATGGAATTCCCCCTCCTATCTTCTCCTCGAAAAGGCTGTCAGCCTGTGCTCGGTAATTCCCCTCTTTCCCCTTGCTAGACTCTGTTGCAGTTTGTTGGACCGATGAATCTATTGGGTTGTCAGAAAAAAAAATTGTTGGTGATAAAGCGGTTTGTGTTAATGGTATAAGAGTGGTTGATGATGTTGTGAATGATGGAAGTTCTGATCTAATTGACATTGAAATATCGTCCAAAAATGCTTGCCCTCAACCTATTTGTGCAAATGCTCCAATACCTGCTCCCACCTATCTTCCTAATGCTCCTATTTCTGATTCCCCTAGATCTCATGTGCCTTCTCCTCAGGCTCTGAAATTGATTTCTCTTGCAACTGATAGCAAATGGTCCTCTTTGTTCTCCTCTTTGCCAACAAATGCTGGTATCTACACTCCCAAATCTTTTGAAACAATTGAATTAGACGGCGCAATGATTCCTCCATCTGAAGTTATTCAGGCTGGAGTTAATTTTTGGAATGATCATTTAGTTGGGTTCTTTCTCGATTCGAAATCTTCTTATGTGGATGTTCGTAATCACTATCGTAATGTTTGGAAACTTAGAGGTGGTCTTCGTGTTAACTATATAGATGGAATGTTCTATTTCAAATTTTCCATTGTGGAAGAGAGACTTCGGGTTCTTGAAGCGGGTCCATCCATTATTAATGGCAAACCTTTCATTATTACAGTGTGGAGTCCCACAGTTGATAGAGCAAGAGACCAGGTTTTGTCTATCCCTATTTGGACTCATTTTTCACATATACCTTCAATTCTCCAGCTCTTGATTGGTCTTGATTGGCTAGCTAGCCTCATTGGTAAACTCAATGCTTTGATGCAAACACTGTGGCAAGAAAGAGTCTAGTATTTGCTAAGGCATTGATAGAGATTACTCCGGATAAGCTTCTCCCTTCTCAGCTTAAGGTACGTTTAGCGGATGGTCATGATGCTCTTGTTGATGTTAATTACAGTTGGAAACCAGATATTTGCATGGCATGCCACTCCTTTGGTCACACTACTAATGATTGTAAGCTTTTGTCTGATGATCCTATTCCGATTAAGATCCCGCTACCACGACCTCATGTGAGGAAATGGGTCCCCAATTGTTCGACAGTTCGCTCTTCCTTGGGAGATATAGCGGCCTTGTTACCTCCTTTGACTCCATCTATTGCCCCTCCATCTTCCAATGTCCGCATTACTGAAGTTAATTAGGATATTTCTTTTGTCAACAAGTGGAATACTATAGAACCTCTAGTGATTAGGTGGAACTCCAATGAGAAGTCTTGGGAACATGTGAAATCAGAAATGAGATATTTTCCAGAGTCTGAGTGTGATTATATGTTTGTAGGTGGAGATTGGGAGAGTCGGTGATTATATTATCACATAGTAGGGGATGGTCATGTTCTATCGTGTGATGGTGAGGATGGGGATGACAATAGCGTTGTTTTGGCGGATGATTCTTGGGATCAAAAATATTTATTTTTCGATGATTCAGACGTCTATGATCTAGATATAGTGGCTCAGTTTTCTGGTTTTATCCATGTCATGGGGCTTATGTCAGTTGATGAGGACAGTTGTTCCTCCTCTTGGGAGGACATTTAGGTTTTCTTTTTAGCTGTGGAGGCGACTTGCTTCTCACATGTACTGTAATTTAAGAGTTATAGCCACTATAAACCATGTATAGCTGCTTTGTGCATGTGCATGGCACCTGTTCTTTACTTATATATAGTGGCACAACCCACTATAAAGTCGGTTGGCTTTGCCGAAAAAAATATGAACGCAATCGGCTAAATAAGAAATAAAATTGAACAAATCACGGTAGCACAATTAATCACGGCTTAAACAAACCATAGGTCGAACCCTGTTACACCTTGTCTGGCTGGTAGCATTCGACCTTAGGCAAAGGGCAATCGACTCGTGTGTTGTAAAATTCGATGTGACCGAACGACCTAGATTTAATAAATCTTTTATTAATGCATAGAATTGATTCTAGAGCCTTTAAATGCAGGCCTAGTTTCTCACTTCTCTTTTCATATTTTATGGGACATAAAGTAAGGCTCTGCCATTCTCTTCTCTACAATTTCTAGAATTCTAAAACTAGTAAAACTATTATATATATAAGTAGAGAAAAGTGGAGAATTAGAGAACAGAAGAATATGATCGATTCAGAACTTAGAAACAAAGGTAAGTCGTGAACCTTAAACTCAAATCTAAATTTAATTCAATTCTTTCCCCAGGTCCGTAATTCTAATAGGTCTATACCATTTTTATATTTTGGATTTAAAGTAAGAGCTCAAATAAAAAGAGAATGGATCTAGATCAGGAGAATTTGAAAGCTAAAGCTAGGTGAGTGGGAAATTACATATTTTGTAATAATATCAGATATATATCATTGTAGATCCTTTTCATTTAGGCCTAGATATAAATCATGAGTTGGATATTTAATTTTATATGCGTAAGGAATTAATATAAATCACAAATGAGACATTTAATTGTATATGCATAATGATTATGGAAAATATGCCTATATATTGTGAAAAACTCAAAACTTGATAGATATTGTATATGTTTGGATTTGGAAAGTTAGGGTATAAATAGTCCTTAGATTTATAAATAACTTGTTAATGAATCATATTAGGATTCCAGACTTGATTAATTTATATAGATTGTTGAATATAAATTAGAATTGATTGTAGATAAAATTGGAATTAAACAATATTTTAA
Source organism: Allium fistulosum (assembly GCA_030737815.1). Taxonomy (NCBI): domain Eukaryota; kingdom Viridiplantae; phylum Streptophyta; class Magnoliopsida; order Asparagales; family Amaryllidaceae; genus Allium; species Allium fistulosum. Next base: position 268,217,260 of record CM060903.1, read on the forward strand.
TATAACAATGTGAATTTCTATAAATTGTTTAAAAATAGAAATAAAAGTGTATTTGTTGAAATAGCAAGGAATGTAAACAAAAGGGAAGAGATGTACAAAATAAGGGAATCACCGTATTTTGTATTGTCTATTCCAATAGAAAAATAAAATATAATTCAGTTTTATTTCACACATAACTCTTTTAAGTAATTTATAGAGAATTATAGTGTTAACAATTTCCTTTGGGAAAAGAAGTAATTTCAATGTATTAAGATATAAAAATCCTTAAATATGACTAAAGTAATGTAAGTAGGAATAATAACAACAATCAAAAAGAGAAAACTTAAAGTATGTAATTTAAAATGGTGTAGAAAACAAATGGTAAACAAAAAAGATACAATTAATCGAATATGGAAGTAATAAGTCTAAATAGGCAATTAAAGAGAGATATTAGTTAAAAAGGAAACAATGGATTTCATTCAATAATGTTAAACAGAAGGGAAATAACAAATGACACTTAAGTCAATAAATTGGAAATGGATAAAGAATGATGGTAAACAAAAAAGAATAAGTCAAAAGTAAGTAATGAAAGATTTATTGAACATTGGTGATTGAAAAAGTTAAAGAATATTATTAACCGTGAACATTAAAGGCATAATAATTAAGCAAGTATGAATGAATACACACACACAAACATGCAGTCTCAAGTATGCGTTTATGATGGGTGTGAACTATTAAAGTTAATAAATAAATTAGATGGATAAGAATGGCACAGTCTAGGAATGCGAGATCAGTTTTGTAACACAATAGAAGTCTGCCCACCGCAAGGAGCTACCAGTAGTTGTGTATATATTATGCTGATGTGGGACATATTCAACTGTAGGATCCGTAAAGTATATACGCTTGCGTATAGACGAAGAAATACTCTCAATAGAGTCTGCCTTAATAAATTAAGGAGAACGTATTGCCTTGATTGCGTTAGGCAATCTAAATAGGATGGTGAACAGCTCGTCGCTAATGTCGGTATGTGTTGGTACCAAATCAAGAGTAGAAGATGTACATAGGTCGAGCACATCATCGGTCCTACGCGGTTAACAGGAAAGACAGGGTTATACCTAATAGATTACGCGTCCTATTAGGGTAGGTCCCGTTAACTAATGTATCGCCACAGGCCCACAGTTGTTTGCTAGTTTATTTATTAGGGCAAGGCTAGTTAACATGTGAAAGAGTTCTTTCAAAAATGAATGGGGTAGTCCGAGGAGTTGAGTCCTCTATTATCAATAGGAAGCAAACAAGCAGTTACCTCTCAATGCAAGATAGAATACAACTAAGCTATTTTGATGCCGTATTGGACACTACGAGACGCACGACGAGGCGTAAACGACCAGTGAGAGGTCGACATGGATGAAGACAATGAGACACACTGGTGATTCGACATTTCGGGTACCCCTCCCCAATGCATAGTTGTACGGGTAGTCATAATTCGAATTATAGTTCCATACAGACGTGATATTGCGTTGATAATAGATCCTAACGTGGTGCTAGATTACATATACTAGTGGGGATAGTATCTCAGTCCAAAAGGGGGTTGTGGTACTTATACACACACACACACACATATGTATGTATGTATGGATGGATGGATGTATGTATGTATGCATGTAGTTTACTTCGGGTATATGGGGTGTTTCATACGCGAACGTGAAGTCGAGACGACTAAGTATAAATGAAAAGACATAACATGCAATGAAGACAATCGACATAAACTAGTGTTATATATAAAATGTATAATTCACCAGTTACCAGAACATTGTTTTGACCCTCTCCTCATTACAACCCACGTGATAGCTTTAGAGGTACATGTACTGATGCAAGGCTGGAACAGCAGAAGGATAGGTTTCCTTAAGCATGCTCGGCAATGACAAGGACACTAGACATTGGAAGTGTCAACCTTGGTCAATAACTATATGTTCTATTATACTTTTGTAACATCCCCCAATTTGAGGACGAAAATAAGCGCTATTAATACTGAAGTCATCCATAGTGTTATTTCCCAATGACAAAATGAGATTAGTTAATTGTATCTATAACATCAAGAGCACATGAATATGAAACTTTTCAAAACATGTTTCATAAAAAAACTTTCACATTCATATATATTATCATTGATTCCATGTTCAGAAAAAATATAATAAATACATTTATTCCAAGAGCGACATATGAAGATGCCTCCCTAGATGATTAGAGTCTAAATATTTGATATTTATTAATTCCATCGTTACATCCATTCAAACAAAGTATAAACTTCAAACAACACAACAGAAATAAACACCTAAAATTAGCTTGCCTCCTGCACGTCTCCAGAAGCTTACTCTTCTAACCTGAAAAATCCTACTCCCGATATACTCAAATAAGTACCTGAGAGTTTAAGGGGGAAAATAGAAACTTTGGGTCGGATAAAAAGTCTGGTGTGAATAACAATATACCATCTCGAACCAAAAATAGATATCTAGTGAGACCACGCCGTAGAACGGAATGGGTTTTCCCTTCACTGGTATCTTATTAAAATATATCAATCTTAACATAAATCATGCACCTGCAACCACAATGGTTAAAACAAAACATGATATGATCATATGCATGCAATATGGGTAAATATGGCTAGTCTGCCATTATAGAATTATGCATTCCAAAAGTTTACCCCCCATGAAATTGACTGTTTGTCTCAAATCATAGTTCTCTTAAGGTCACTGTAAACCTACTAGTTTTCACAAGCCAACTAATAACTTATCAGGCCAACTCAGACCAATACATAACCAGTTGTCCCAAAATCTCCAAAATGGTTAAGAGGAAAACAAATTAAACAATACAGTGAGCATATAGAGTTACGAGTTCCTCTCCGTGAATGTACTTCTTTTAGTCTCACTGCTGACAAAGACCTATGCACTGGAATCGAGGGCCTTTACCGACCAAGGCTACCGTTTGTAGCATAGGGTGCGACCCTACACCAGTCCTACCTAAATCTTATCTGGTTTTAAATCCATGAGTCATATCTGCTTGGTTAGTTCAAGGTATCCTAACACAATTGATCTATTTGATCTCATGGAAGTAATTCTATTCACTCAGGAGTTTAGTCTATCCATACTCACTACTGGACCAACCTACCTAGTAATCTCAAGTGCGATGTTGGGTAATGAAAATGCGAGTATGAAAAATGATAAAATATGTAAATTTAACCGATCAAACGATAACAAGAACATATAACATCATTCATCGGAGCATGATCAATCCATAGTCATATACATAACAAAATTACTTAAGTTTAAGTAATGTTTTACTTTGGCAAAACTCATATAAAATTGGGCTAAAACACCTTTTCATTTCCAAAAATTGGGCGAAGGACAAAAAAGCCCAGTGCAAAGGAAAAGATAACTACATATATTGCTCTACCCTAATATGATCAGTAATTTAACCTATTCATGTGCGCACATCAGCAGGGTTGGAAGATGCCAGTTTACTCATATCTCTGCTGATTTGCTTAATATTAACATGAAATAATTCATCCTTACTCTTATCGTTAGGGAAAAACATCCTAGCATTTCTTTCAACCCAAACCCCAGCAATCAATCCCTTGAGACAAATCATCAGGCTCATAGCACAAGGAGTTTTCCATCTCGAACGATTAAAAATCTTATGCCACTCTAAAATACTATCAGAGGAGGGCCTGTGAAAATTTCCAAAGGCAAGGACTCTAGACCAAATGCGGGAAACATAAGGGAAGCTAAAGAACAGGTGGATATTCGATTAAGAGTGGAGACCGCAGAGTACACATGAGTCATTATTTATAAGCAGCAGCTTGTGGAGTTTGTCCTTAGTTAAAACAACATTGGACATGATTTTCCAAATGAGAAAGTTGTTCTTCAAGGATCCACCCATATTCTAGATTCTAAAATGCCATGAAAATGTATCCTGATTCCCAAGCAACAACCTGTACATTTGAGAAGTTCATATGTCATGCTTTCCATTAGACCATTGAATGAGGTGGGTATATGGATCAAACCGAAGGAGAGAGATTTCATTCCAGAACTGTCTGACCAACATGGGACTTGAATAAGGCAGAACCATCCTGAATATAATCATTTGCAAGAGCATTATCAGGGATTCCAAATAAATGCTTGAGGTTCGTAAGTATTACTGCATTGTGAATAAGGCCATAAGAAGCCTAAGGATCATGCCAAAATAGAGTACGAGGCCTGGCAAGCAGATTATATTTCATAACAGGGAGGAAAGTTGATCTGAGTTTCAATAAATACCTCCAGCTCCAACTAGCATTAAAAGAGTTAAGAAGGCTCCAAAAAACTTTCCTCTTTGATATGTTAGCATGAATCTAGTTAGACTATAAATTATTGTTAGGGGTAAGAAGAAGTTGGAAGTATCTTGCCATAGCAACTTTATTCCATATTTTCAAGTTTATAATGCCAAGTCCACCGTGAGCTTTGCGCAGTTGCACCTTGTTAAAGGCAATAGGGGTCATCTTTGAGGAGAAGGGGTCACCATGCCCAAGAAAGTTGCTCAAAACACTATTAATCATATTGATAAGCTTCTAAGGAAGAATGTAATGTCCCATCCAGTAGTTTACCATTGCTAAGGCTATAGATTGAATAACAGTGAGTCTACCAGCTTGGGATAACATATTGTTTGTCCATGTGGAGAGTTTGTTTGTGATTTTTTCAAATAAGGGGAGGCAGTCAGACTTAGATAAGTGGGCAGGGATCAAAGGAAAACCCAAATACATAGAGTTATGGGCCATTTCAAAGAGGGAGCGGAGATTAATGATACTGGATCTTTGATCATGGGAAACACCAGCTAGAAGGATCTCTGATTTGGATAAATTAATTAATAGGCCAGTGATGCATTTAAACTCCTCTAGAGTGTTCATAATACATTGAATACACTACAAGAAAACTGCGGTTTACCTACGCCAAAATGGCATAGGCGGGGCGTAGGTAAATGCATTAACTACGTAACCCCTACGCCAACTTTGGCGTGGGTAAAACTTGCGTAGCTAATAAAATACCTACGCTCTACCTACGCCATCCGTTGGTTTGTTTCCTACGCCTTTCCTACGCCATAATTTTCTTACGCCTTCCCCACGCCATGTTGTACCTACGGTTTTGTTACGACATTTTTACTTCTTTAAGTGCTCACGTCTTTCCTACGTCATTTGTTTACCTACATCTTCCCTACGCCCAGTTTTCCTACGCTTTCCCTACGTCATTCTTACATATTACGTTTCCTACGTCTTTTCTACGTCATTCATTTATCCACAATTTACCTACGCCTGTTTTTTTAATGTTTTTCCTACGCCATGCATACGACTTTTTGCTGCATTAATATTTCATTTACCTACGCCTTACCTACGTCTTTTCTGAAGCAATTTTGATATATTACTATTCTATTTCATTTCACCACATTAAATAGAAACTAAAATCAACTTATTTTATATATATACACATTCCAACAAAAAGATTAACGTCAAACCATTCATCTTTAATTCAAAAAACAAATATCTCATTCATATTACAAAGTCAAACAATATTAATCAAGTTCCTACATGTTAAAATAATATGATAATATGTTCATGATACATGACATTATACAAATACCATTAAAAAGTTTTCAATACCCTCATCCCTCACAACGATCATTCGGCTCTTCCTCAAATCGCTGTCGAAGCATCTCGGTGAGTTGTTCATACTGCTTCTTCAACATTTGAATCTCCCCTTCTTGACGCTCCACCTTTTCCTCTAGTTTGGCTCTAGTCTGTGCTTCTCCCATATTGATGCTATAAGTGGCGTCTTTGTATTTCTGCATTTTATCAAATATTGCATCAATTTCTGCATTTTAAATTAATTAAAATAATGTTTTGTTGAAAGTTTAAATACTTACTCTAGGGATATTGCCATAATATGGCCTACGGTCTTTTCTTTTAGCTATAGCACCGGTAAGCTTGTCGAATACTTCTTCCTCGACATCATACGAAATTACTGTGCCCTGATTTTTCAATTCTTCAATTCTAGCTTGATATTGTGCCTGTATTTGTGATTTTCCAAATACAAGAATAAAAACATAAATACATGCTCACACTGTGCAGTTTCAGAAATCATGAAAAGAATAACTTTAACGATGTATCAAATTTAAGTATGGCACATATATGATATTCATTTTAGAAATGATGAGAAGAATAACTGTAATGATATAGCAAATAGTGCACTATTGTGGCAATACCAATAATAACATATGAGCTAGATTAGGATAATTATAGATGAATAAGAATACAACAATAATAAAACAAAAAATGAACATGCATCACAAAACAATAGTCGATTTTGTATATAATGATACAACAACATGCATCATAAAATGAACATCCACCTCTTAGCTCGATTGTCTGAATGTCCAGAAAATAACAGATAAAATAGACCAGTATGATGCAAATGTTGATACCATAGGTACCATAGTGAATGGAAAAACTGATACTGTAGACTTAAACTACCATGATGCAACTCCAATGTGAATGGAAAAACCGGTCGATACCAACTGATCTGAAAAGTTCAACACCATTTGAAATAGGGAATAATTAAAGTTAAGTGACTTTAAGGAGTTACAGGATGCTGATACTGGAGATGATGGATATACCAAAGAAAACGCTGTTGGAATAACTGTGAGAGAATGTTATCTGCACTGACATCCTCGGACAACTAGGATAATGCTTAAAATGAACTGGCTTGGTATCATAGACTGATATGTTTTCACCCATGTGAATAGTGAAGATTCAGTCTTTGATGGTACACTAGTCAATTATACTGAGTAGACACTGATATTATCTTATATAAAATTCAAAAACTGAAGTGGTCAAAGGAAAAAAGGTCCTTGAAACAGTCAACAAACGTTTTGGTACTTATAGTTCCACTGTTGATTCTGATTTTGTAGACTGTATAAACTTTGCTAATCTTTATGAACCACAATCTGCTGGCAATTACTATACTTAGAGGAGGTATTGACTTGTCATTGCATAGCAAAATAGATAAATTATTCATCAATAAAGAATGCTATGACAAGTTCCCACAATTTTTTGTTTATCTTTTGATTCACTCTGACATGCGACCACACCCCTGTTATTTTTAGTTTTGCACCTTATGGACAGTTCAGGTAAAATCAGGGTTTCAAATACAACAACTCTTGGCACTTCAAGCCAGATTACAGAGAATTGGTAGAAAGTGAGTAGTGTGGTACATGCATACAAAACTCATCATTCCAAATAATTATCAAACTTAAAAGAATAAAATTCAGACTTAAAAAGTGCAGCAAGGACAAGAGAATTTTCCAAAATAAAGCATAATCTATGACAAAGGAACTTGATTGTTATATGCACAACTTGTCAACAACACAGATGAGCAGCATAACATTAGCATGTGTAGACATGTGGAACAATGTTCGGATTTAATTCATATGCAAGCAAATGAAAATATCCGAAGGACAGAGATAAATGGTTAACTCGGGGAGACAGGGCCTCACATTTTTTCCATTCCCGCACCTCCAAGCCAAAATCAAATTCAGGCAACAAGATGATGCTAGATGCACATGGAAATTGGGCGAATACAAATGAAGAACTCAATAAGGCCACAAACCATTGTTGATTCTATCAAGGCATTAAAATTCAAAACACATGTTACTGTCACTTGTGACTTAAATTATAATTAAAGTTACCCAGCTTTATGACAGTTTTACTTGGTTGTTTTATCGAAACAGTCAACAAACATTTGTTATCCATTTAAAGCATTAAAGTCACAATTTGTAAGCACACCCGCACTTAAAATGGTGTATCAACAAGATGCGGAATATAAACACTCCCTGTTTGCCTACTCTAATATTATACTCTGTCAGGTAAATCAAAATAGACAGCAATACATATGCATTCCTAGTATTAAATACTGTTAAATACCCTAGTTCTCCAAATATTGACAATTCAAAACATTAATATATCAATGAATTACCAAACATTCATACTGCATGCATATTCTACAACTAAAACATATGTTTGATAAAGAATGTACTATAACTATTATCAACCAATATTTACCAAATTTTGAATTAATATCAATAACTTTTGGCAAAAAGAAGTTGCTGCCTCTCCGATAGTATTATCAATAAATCAAGAGCATCAACCATAATTGCAGTTTCATTTTGAGTTATCCCTTCAGCCCCTGCTTACTGCTATTATTATTAGCAGTAGTATTTTAATATTAGAGGAATATAGAAATAGCAATAAGGTTTTATTTTATTTTATTTAGAATCTACCATGTCAGAAGTCTTTAATTAGCACCAGTGCACAACCAATATACACAAGTGTAATCTATCATGCAATTTTATGCTATATATTTCAGTTTTTGTAAACAATCTTGATTCTTTGTTTCTACATAATTATTTCGGACCGAAGATCTGAAGGTCATGTGTTCAATGCACGCCCACCTTGCATCTTTGAATGTGTATGAACTATCTATGACTTGTGATTTATATATTAGCCACTTAATATTAAAGAACTAATTTATAAGATAATTTTCGCTTTTATAATGTATTGCTGAATAGTACATTGCATTTTGTCAGTTCACTGCATTCCCTTCTAACATTCCAATATTCACCACTTCCACTTAATTAGTAACCTGCCTTATATACCGTCCAATGGGTTATACTAAAATGGTTCAAATTCCCATTCATGTATTCACATCACTAAAGTTAACTCTCGTTTATTTCAAACTGGTGATCCTCGGAGTTGCAATTTCACCTTTGTCTTGCCATGCAGCATACTTTTTACTAATCTTGCACATATTAAACTATTAACCAGTTATTAAAACCAAGATATAAGAATCACTTACTGCAAATTCCATCGATGCTTCATCAATCCATCCACTAGTGGTAGATCCGCTGTTCGAAGTGACCTTGTGAGTCCTACAATACACTTCCCAAGTAGTTGGCTCCCTATTAAGTTCATCGGTCTAGAAAATAAAGATAAAAATAGAGTAAAAATGTGATAAGCTGGTGTAAATTAACGTTAAAACAAGATTTTAGAGATCAAACCAAATCATTTCGATAATCCGCAAAGGATCTCGAACCACCACAATGTCGCTTTTGGTTTTGAGCCCTAGAGTTTGCAGCTTTTTCTGCCTGAGCTTTTACTTCAGGAAGCTCCCAATATGCCAAAAACTGCTCATATATCTCCTGGGGTAGGTTCAGATGCTTCTTGCCTGACTCTTTCATACTGTGAATCCAGTCCCGATACTTCAAACTTGCTTTTCTATTCCATATCTGCTTCACAATTGCTGGTGAAGCATCATCTGTCCATTAACGGAATAAAAGGCACAATATCATCTGCAAAAAGATGAGTGATGCAGGGATCCTTGCATTTTAGGTGTAGTTCAAGAAGATTAAGATTAACTTTTCAATAAGAAGGGAATTAAGGACTTCCATTAACGGAATAAAAGGCAAGGAGGATACTGGATTACCTTTTCTCACCCCTTGCTTTCCTTTAAAGTAACCCTTATTAATGTTATTCCTGAAAATAGAGAAGTATGGAGTAGAAATGCATGTATAGATCCATGCAATAAAAGGGAGAAGGAAGTTCATTCGTGAGAACACAACAACAATTGATTCCTAAGCTAGCATGCCAAAAGCCTTTTGCATATCAAGCTTTATCATACATCGAGGAGAAATTTTAGTTCTACCATAACCTTTGAGTAATTCTTCAGTTATTAAAATGTTGTCAGATACAGACCCACCTAGAATGAGTGCCGCTTGATTTGGAGAGACTAATGAGTTTAAAGAGGCCTGCATTCTGTTAGCAAGAATTTTGGCATTGCATTTATAAGTCACATTAACACAGGAGATAGGTCTAAAGTCTTTAATAAATTGGGGAATTTCTGTTTTGGGAATAAGAATAAGGTTGGTGGTATTTACACCAGAAGGAAATTTATTTGACATGAAGAAAGATTAGATGACATTTATGAAGTCATGAGATATAAAGCATGAATCTTTGAAAAAGTGAGTGTTAAAACCATCTGGACCACCTGAGCTACTAGCATTAAGGGAGAATAGAGCAACCTTAATTTCCTCTGGAAAGATCAGACCAATCATGGCATTAGCTTGAGAACTAGAGAGGGTTAGCACATGCAAGGAGTACAACTTTGATATGCTGGAATTAAAAGATTTGACATGAGCAAGGATTGATTGAAAGTACTCCAGGAGAGCTTAGAAATACTATCTTGAGTTAAATGAACATTACCATATGTATCAGCTATAGATATGATCATTTGAGAAGATTGTCTGCATTTGAGTTTTGCATGAAAGAATGAATTATTCATGTTCCCATCCTGATCATACTTATCCATGTTCTTTTGATGGAGTGTTGTTACTTCGCAATTAAGAGCGTTAACAAGTTAATCAGTAAGGAGAGATTCCTGGGCTGATATGGAAGAATTCAAGGGATCATTAGCAAGCTGCTTCTGACTTTGTCGAAGATCCTATCTAATTTGTGAAGGGTGCTTGTCTCCTTTACCAAATGAATCGGTAGCCCACTTCTTCAGAGCAAGTAAGATTTTTATTAGCTTCTTTTGGAGTCTGAAAAATGGTTTTCCATAAGTAGGGGAGTTCCATACCTGCAAAATAGGATTTCTATATTGATCGTGAGTAGTCCATATGTTATAGAATTTAAATGAAGGGGAATGAAAAATGAATGAGATAAGGATGCGTTATTCTCAGTTCTGTTATATTACAACGATCTGCAATCTCATCCATTGATCCTGCTTCACTCAATCTGAGCCACTCACCTGTTTCCAAGTATTTGGGCCTAAGCAATCTAGCCCACCTTGTATTATTATATAAAGAATGATATTGTAACCATATATCATTATTCTGTATACAAAAATTCTCCGTTTCAATAAAATCAAATAGAATACAAGTTATTCTTTTTCTTTTCAATCTAGAATATAATTCTCTGTTCGTATTTTCTATTATGGTATCAGAGCTACCATTAGCTTAACAGCTTCTCACCAATTCAAGAAGGAGAGATCAGATAATTCATCATCAGAGAATTTTTCATCATTTGAAGAATTCCTTACCCATCAGTTAAGATATCATCATTTGGGTATTAACAGTTGCCCTGCCAAGTTATTACACTGGCTGCATACTGTTCTTTTGCAACTCAAGAAAAATTCAGAAAACAAACTCAAGAAGTCATAAAACAGATTCAAGAAACCAGAAAGAAGAAATCTCATCAAATAGCAAATAAAGGCCAGTGCCACGCCAAGATCTATCAGAAGAAAAACTTCCTCATCTAGACTTGGCTGCATCATACCTGTTATACTCAGTTTCTTGAAAGATTTCCTCATTCCTGAATCTATTCTAAAATCTTTCTTTTATCTTCTGAATCAAGAATCATCAACATGGCAGATGATCAGTCAGCAGTTTCCGGCAATGCCAATAATGATCAGCAAGCAGACGCAACAGGAAAATTAATCAAGACTGTTACAAGCCCTCAAAGTCAACTGATCACAGTGCATTTAGACGAAAACAACTACTTGCTGTGGAAACTGCAAGTTGAAACTGCAATTCAGGGATATGGCCTCGAAGGCTTTCTTCTTGGGACAATACCAACTCCACCAAAATGCATTACTGAGGGAGAAAACAGAATTGTTAGCAATGAAGATTATATCAAACATCACAGGCAGGACAGATTGATATGTTCATGGCTTCTATCATCGATAAACACAAATCTCTTGTCACATGTTATAGGATGCAAATCTGCAAGTGAAATATGGTCTACAATAGAAAAAGTGTTCAACACCCAATCTGCAGCCAAAGTCATGTATCACAAGAGACAGCTACAAAGCATAAGGAAAGACAACTGCTCAATGAGAGAATATCTATACAAGATCAAAACCATCTGTGATCTTCTTGAAGCTGGAGGACACAAAGTGTCTGACTCAGAGCAAATCTTAACCATTCTAAATGGTTTAAGTGATGATTATGAAGCAGTAGTTGCTGTTATTTCCTCTAACAAAGTTTTACCATCTATTGATGATGTTCATTCTATCCTACAGGCCCATGAGGCTAGACTAGATAACAAGAAACCTCAAGAATCAGATTTCGCAATCAATTATACAGTCAATGCCAAAAGCAAGAATCAAAATAACAACAAAGGTGAAACATCATCACAAAGAGGAAACCATTCTAACAGATCAAGGGGAAGAGGCAGATGGAATAATAATAGTAACAGACCAAAATGTCAAATCTATGAAAAAATTGGACATACAGCTGTAAAGTGTTATTTCAGATATGCTAATCAAGGCAACAGCAATCAAAGAAACAACAACTATAGTGCAAATGTAGCTCAGTCAAGTAATCATACAGACAATAAGGACAACAATTCAAGTGAAAACACTCAACAAGAACATGTTCAAGATGACTGCCGGTATCCAGACTCAGGAGCTACAAACCACATAACTAATAATCTAGACAATCTGAATCTTGGCAACAGGGAGTATAGAGGTAAACAATCAATTTGCATGGGGAATGGTAAGTGTATCAAAATCTCTCATGTTGGTAATGCTTTTATTGAAGGAAAGAAACAATTATTTTTGCATAATTTATTAATAGTACCAAAGATCAAGAAAAATCTCATAAGTGTGTCTCAATTTGCTAATGATAACAAAGTTTACTTCGAATTTTACCCTAAATACTGCCTTGTTAGAGACATACTAACTAATGACATTTTATTGCAGGGTGATGCTGCAAATGGACTTTATAGGTTTAAATCTGTCAGCTACACAAGTCCCACAAAAAGGGAAATTTGTTGTAATCAATGTGAAAAGACAAACTGCAATAGAGTATTTGATCTTTGGCACTACAAACTTGGTCATCCAAGTGTAAAAATTGTTAAACAAATTCTTACTGAAAACTGTATATCTTATGATGATGTTTCTATTCCTTATGTATGCACACACTGTCAAATGGGTAAGAGTCATAAATTACCATTTAATGACTCCTTAACCAAATACTCTAAACCCCTTGAACTTATTGCTACTGATCTTTGGGGACCAGCACCAATATGTACAGATTATGGATATAAATACTATATATCATTTGTTGATGCACACACAAGATACACTTGGATATATTTCTTAAAGAATAAATCTGAAACACATAGTGTTGTGATCAGATTTATTACTATGGTTGAAAAGCAATTAAATTCTCATGTTAAAGTCATTCAATCTGATGGTGGAACTGAATACAAAACCCTTAAAGACTATTTTGAAAAAAGGGGAATAATTCATAGGACAACCTGTCCCTACACATCTGAGCAAAATGGTCTAAGTGAAAGAAAGCACAGACACATAGTTGATTCAGGGCTTAGTCTATTAGCTCATGCTAACTTACCTCTAAAATTCTGGCCTGAAGCATTTAACACTGCAGTCTATCTTATAAATAGACTGCCAACCAAAATTTTAGAAAACATAAGTCCCATTGAAAGATTACAAGGTGTCAAGCCAGACTATTACAGTTTAAAAACTTTTGGATGTCTGTGTTTTCCATACTTGAGACCATACAATAGTAACAAATTAAACTTTAGATCTAAACCATGTACTTTTCTTGGATACATCACTAATCAAAAAGGATATAAATGCCTTGATGACAGTGGAAGACTGTTTATTAGTAGACATGTTGTTTTCAATGAAAGTATTTTTCCCTTTAAAGATTCTAAAGTGAAAACCACAAGCAAAGTTTACAATCCTTATATTTCTATACCTGAGTTACCCATATATCATGAGAATGAGACTTCAGCAGAGACAAGGAGGACTACTGATAATCATCAAAATCCCTCAGTGTCAGCCCAACAAGATCACGAGTGCACAGATGATCTCAGTCATGCCAGTCACTCACCTGCACAATCATCCAACACAACAAGCGAAAATGAGCAACAACAAGACAACTTAAGAGTCAACTCAAATCAAGACACAACAGAAAACTTACCTCACACTGAAGTCTCTGTTAGACCAAGTCATCTTATGATAACAAGAGCCAAAAGTGGCATCTTCAAACCAAAAGCTTATATGGCCAACTCAAATACAGATGAGCCAACCTCTTATGAACAAGCTGCAAGAAACAACAACTGGAAGACAGCAATGAATGAAGAGTATAATGCTCTTATAAAAAACAGAACATGGGATCTTGTATGTCCACCAGCAAACAAAAACATTGTAGGTTGCAGATGGACATACAGGATAAAGAGAAATCCAAATGGCACCATAAACAAATATAAAGCTAGACTTGTGGCCAAAGGGTATACCCAACAGAATGGATTTGATTTCACAGAAACCTTTTCTCCAGTTGTCAATCCTACAACTATAAGGCTCATTCTCTCTATTGCTTTATATAAAGGTTGGAATATAAGGCAGTTAGATGTCAACAATGCATTCCTAAATGGAGTATTGGAAGAAGAAATTTACATGAAACAACCACCTGGTTATGAGCAGGATAAAAACCTTGTGTGCAAGTTGAATAAGGCAATTTATGGCCTTAAACAAGCACCAAGAGTGTGGTTTGATAGACTAAAATCAACCTTAATGGCAATAGGATATCAGTCCACCAAATCAGATACTTCCTTGTTTATAAAACTTACACAATCATCAACCATTTATATACTAATCTACGTTGATGATCTGATTATTACAGGTGATAATCAGGATGAAATAGACAAAATCATTTGCTATCTAAACAAGCAATTCTCAATTAAAGACCTTGGACATCTCAGTTATTTTCTGGGAATTGAAGTGAACAAAACATCAAAGTCAGAAATAATACTGAGTCAAAGAAAGTACATATCTGAACTGCTTGCAAAAAAAAATATGGATGGAGCTAATGCTATGTCTACTCCAATGATAAGCAATCAGAATTTATCAAAAAACAGGGGAGAAGCCATAGACAATATTAAACAATATAGAAGTGTTATAGGAGCATTACAGTATGCTACTATAACACGACCTGATATTGCATTCAGTGTTAACAAACTCTCTCAATTTATGCAGAATCCACTGGATGAGCACTGGAAGGCAGCCAAGAGGATTCTCAGATATTTAAAAGGGACCATAAATCATGGATTATCAATTAAAGCCAGCAACAATCTCAACCTAACAGGATATGCAGATGCTGACTGGGCTACAGATCCAGATGACAGGAAATCTGTCACTGGATACTGTATATTCATTGGAGAAAACTTAATATCTTGGAGTTCAAAAAAACAACCAACCATTTCAAGGTCTAGTACAGAAGCAGAGTATAGGAGCGTAGCAAGTGCCGTATCCGAAGTAATGTGGTTACAATCACTATTAAAGGAACTACATCTAGACTCAAATATCAAGACAACACTTTGGTGTGACAATCAAAGCACAGTTTTCATGGCAGCGAATCCTATACTACACTCAAGGACCAAGCACATCGAAATCGACTTACATTTTGTTAGAGATCAAGTGCTAAAAGGGAAGTTGCAAATTAATCACATACCTGCTGCCTATCAGAAGGCAGATACACTCACCAAATCTCTGTCAAAGAAAAACTTCGTAAAATTCAGATCTGAACTAGGAATCAAGGAAAATAAAGCCACTTCTCAACTCAGAGTATCCGACTCTTCACAAAGCAACGAACTGAGGGAAAATCAGCCTTAAAGCTTCCACCTTGCAATCGAATCAGTTACTCGAGACAACTCAAGCTTTCTAGAAATAAAGCAGCATAACTCAAATCAGATGAAGAGAGGAAAGAAAACTGGATATCGCTCAAGTAGTCTCACAAACCCTAACCCTAAAGATATCGGGATAGGGTTCGAAGGGGGGAAAATGAATGAGATAAGGATGCGTTATTCTCAGTTCTGTTATATTACAACGATCTGCAATCTCATCCATTGATCCTGCTTCACTCAATCTGAGCCACTCACCTGTTTCCAAGTATTTGGGCCTAAGCAATCTAGCCCACCTTGTATTATTATATAAAGAATGATATTGTAACCATATATCATTATTCTGTATACAAAAATTCTCCGTTTCAATAAAATCAAATAGAATACAAGTTATTCTTTTTCTTTTCAATCTAGAATATCATTCTCTGTTCGTATTTTCTATTAGAATGAGTTATGGCATGATCCTCCCAACTAAGGAGAAGAGGACAATAGTTAGAAATAGAAGGAGGAAGGATAAAGCAGAGGAATGATGGCCATAGATTTAAGGCATGATGGTTGATGAAGCAGTGGTCAAGTTTACAAAGGGTAGGGATGCCTGATCTAAATTTGTTAGACCATGTGTGCACTGGGCCAAAGGAGTTGGCATGGATCAGGTTTGACAAGTTAATGGCTTGGTTCAATGGTATCAAGTCTATTAATGTGAGGGTATTACCTCCCAACTTGTGAGAGGAGAGATACATTGCATTAAAATCACCAATACAAATCCAAGGAAGAGGAGAGGAGAGGTGATGGAGATTTGAAAGAAGAGATACTTTGGGCAATAATTGGTTGCAGGCATATATAAATGTAATATTGAAAGAAGTATCAGTGGAGAGATGAAGGCATAAGAAGTGAATATATTAATTAGATGAATGAATTTTCTGGAGAGTAAATGTTTTAGGATTCCATAAGATCATAATCCTTCCATATGAAGCATGGTCTAAATTGCGATCAAAAGACCAATTTGACATGATACTATTCTTTGCGCTGATTGCATCTTGATAGTTCAACTTGGTTTCACATATTCCCATAATTTGAATTTTGTGTTCAATGATAAGATTTCGAATTTCCAGTTGCTTTAAGGGTAGATGAGCCCCTCTACTATTCCACATTGCTATATCGGTAGGGTCATTGAAAAAGAGGAGTAAAGGGAAAGGCATGTTCCCTTGTATGCCTTCTTGTAGGAGTAGATTTGGGAAAGGATTAGCACTAGGAGAGTGAGCAGAAGCAGAGGGAGGCATGTTGGAGATTTTTGGAGGAGGAAGATCAAGGAAGGTGTGAGGTTTGATGTGGAGATAAGGGCTCGAATGGGGATTATCAAAGGAAAGGGTTGAATTCAATCAGTGTTTTCTTGAATGGTTTTCAGTATTGAGAAAGGGTTAGAGGCTATAGGGATGGACAAGGGATATGATGTGTATGATTCAGTGGTGAAGAGATTCATGTTTGATAAAGTGGAAATAGCATTGCTAATATCAGAGGAAATAGATTGACGAAGTGGTTGAGATTGTATAGATATCGCATTAGATTGTAAAGGAGAGGAAGTGTGGTGCATGATGTTTTGATCATTAAATGTGCACTGGAGAGGTGCACAGATATGCACAAGTGGGTCAATGATAGAAGTTGGGATGGGGAGAGAAACACGGTCACAAATGGGTCAATGAGAGAAGTTGGGATGGGGAGAGTAACACAATCAGAGGAGGAAGTAATCTGATTGATTATTAGTGGTGTAGGCCCCAAAATTCCTTGCTAAGAAATTGATGGGGTAGTTAAGGTTGTAGTTGAGGTAGGGAGAAGTGGTAAATCAGAGGAGAGGTTGTGTACAAGTGAAGGAGTGGAATGGATGGGGTGAGAATCAGTGACATGTTTTTGAGGCAACTGATCAAATATCACATTGCTTGTTTTAGAGGATTCAACAACAGTTTTTTTAGTAGTAAGGTGTGTTTCAGTGGAGTGAAGTATACAACATGTCATTGGATATGAAAGGAGAGATGTTGAGATTGTGAGTGATAGAGGTGGGAATTTGAAAATGGTGCATTGAGTTTGCATGGTCCTATAGCACACAGGGATTCGGCATGACAATGGATTGGGATGTGGCAATGGGCTGCATAGAGTTTGGAGGCTTTTCCTTGGCCTAAATTTTTTAAGGAAAGGAATTTGTAGAATTGGGGTGTTTTTTAAGGTGAGCTAGGTTGAAGTTATTATTGTGACCCTATCTGATATATTGTCAACGCAAGTTTGGCACACACATTTTCATCCATATCAACAGGAAGATCATCAAGTGCAATGTCACATTCCAGAGTGTCATGACCAAATTTTTTACTAGAACTACAAATCTTCGGTCTCCAGTCATATTCAACTAGCACTTTGGGGTAGCCATCACCAAGATCACTTAACTCAATCGAGTTTGGAAGAACAAAATCCAAAGAAATTTCAATTAGGGCTTTTGCATATTCAAATCTTTTTAGTTTCTCCGTATTTTCATCATAACAAATAAGTCGTCCGATATGGTATGCTAGCCAATTAATACCAAGGAGAGTCCATAAGATAAGTGGGATATTATAGAAGTGGACCTAAATGGGAACACGATGAATTTGTACTTAAGCGCAACCAAAAGATGGATTCCATGTTGTAATTATAAACATTTTCTCTTTTATGAAAATAGGGTTCGAGCGAAGAATTAAAATTTTATCTTCGTCATTGGAGAAGGAGAAATAAAAGTTCAAGTTATCGGATTTAATGTCAACTTCCCCCTTAAGTTTCCATATTTTACGAAGATGATAAGTAACCATAGTAAAAGAAAGTCTATCTCCTAGAAACATACCAACCAAGTGATTAGACCAATAGGCGATACCCTCATCTCTAACTTCTTTTGGAAGAGCCTTAGGAATCCCATCTCTTGCTATTTCAAATGACAAGGGGTATATGAACTCACATTATGAGGCTTTGAATTAAATAGCGACAACCATTGTCCAAGAGCAACAACACTGGAAGTGATAAAAGAAGTAGTAGGGGCAGCGAAGGACGATTAGGGTTTAGAAAATGAAATGGGAAAACTGATATGTTTCCTTTTTAAAGTTAAAACTTTCCACTAACTCTTGTCCTATATCAAATTATCATTGGATAATTAAATACTTTTCTATTTGCTGAATTACTGGTAGGTCATGTTCCACCTTCTCAATCAACTTTGCAAAACCCTTATAATTAATATTATTAACTCATATTAACTATAAAAAAATTTAGAACAACAAATTTATAGAAAATCATAATAATTAGGGAAAAATCCTCAAAAATCACTAAAAATCCGAATTTCCTTCTTCTTCCATATACAAAAATTTCGAGACTAAAATATTAATTTAATTATTTCTAATAATTAAAAACTCGAAAATGTACACATTTTTCCTCTTAGTAAATTCATAAAATATTCATATGAACTTGGAAAATTATGAAATTAAAAATTCATCTCCAAAACAATGTTTTCCACCATATATTCAAATTTCAAATAAATAGGAGATCAAAAATTAGGTTTTTGCCTTTAAAACCCATTAGAGCAATTCCATAAAATTCCAGTGAACCATTATTCGATCTAATAATGATATTATCAATCTAAGCATGAAATATTATCACAATAAATTCGAAAATCAATCCTAAATCCAAAAATAAGATATAAACAAATGAGGTGGTTGACTATTATTCACCTTAGATTAGATAAGAAAGATTGAGATTTGATGTAGATTAATTCCCCTAAGCTTTTCCCATTGAATTCTTTAGATTTCCTCTTCTTTTCCTTTAAGGCTGACCTCTTTTTAGGTTTTGTTTTGATCTTAGAAAATGAAATGAGAATGAATGAGAGAGGAAGGGTTTAAGTAATGAATCAAGGAATTATTTGCATTATTCCTCTCTCATTAATCCCATTCTATTTTATGTTTAAAACAATCTTATTAATTGATTAATTAAGGTCTAACCCAATTAGTTAACAAATCTCATTCTCCTTATCACTTCACATTATTCGATTTAATTTATCTAATTTAATTCTCTGATTAATGTTAAACAAAAATTAAGGGTGTTACAGACTCCCCTCCTTAAAGAATTTTGTCCTCGAAATTATGATAAGGAAAATAACAAGCATAATAATCATGCAAACATGTGTGACAAACACATAACAACAATACTAGCATATCCTATTAGCAAAAACTTTATATGACAAATATAGAACACACCATCAAAACAACTCAGGATAAGTATCTCTAACCATGTCTTTTGTCTCCCCACTACAAGCTTTCTCATTGTCACTCCACTGGACTTTCACTAACTTGACGATCTTGTTTCTTAATTTCTTCTCATCTCTTGCTACAACACAAACTAGTTGTCTAACAAAAGTTATATCTGGTTCTACTACTAAATCTTCCAATATAGTTGGTGCAATAGTAGTCTTTGGATCATGCATACACTTTCCAAGATGTGAAACATGAAAAACATTATGGACTCCTGCCAAACTATTTGGTAAATCTATCCGATAAGCAAGTTTCTGGATCCTTTCTATGGTAGGAAATGAACCAACATATCTTGGTGCCAATTTCCTTAACTTTCCAAACCGTACCACACCCTTCATTGGTGACACTTTAATACAAACATAGTCTCTAACTAAGAATTCTAAATCTTTACGTCTCTTATCTGCATAACATTTCTGCCTAGA
Source organism: Allium fistulosum (assembly GCA_030737815.1). Classification (NCBI taxonomy): domain Eukaryota; kingdom Viridiplantae; phylum Streptophyta; class Magnoliopsida; order Asparagales; family Amaryllidaceae; genus Allium; species Allium fistulosum. The sequence goes on from CM060903.1 coordinate 268,237,755, forward strand.
CTGAGCTTCCTTTATCCTTGCTCGGATCAACTCAATCTTTTATGTAGCTTCTCTCACTATATCTAGGCCAAGAATCAATCTGCCTCTGGTCTCTAGCCAACATGTTGGTAATTTGCACGACCTTCCGTAAAGAGCTTCGAAATGTGTCATTCCTACATTAGTTTGATAATTATTATTATAGAAAAACTCGACTAAGTGCAAATGGTCTTCCTATGACCCTCAAAAGTCTAGTACACAAACCCTTAACAAATCCTCAAGAACTTTGTTAACTCTTTTCATTTGTGGATGGTAAGCGGTACTCATCTTCAGCTTGGTACCTTTCACTTCTTGCAGACTCTTCTAGAATTCATTAGTAAACAAGCTATCTTTGTCGCTGATTATGCTTCTAGAAATCTCATGCAGTCTTACAATATTCTTCATAAACAACTTTGCCATAGTAGGTGGCGTCCTTATTGGTTTAACAGGAATAAAGTGTGCACTCTTGGTCAGTCTATCTACTATGACCCAGATACTTTCATTTCCCATATTCGACCTTAGTAACCCATCAATAAAATCCTCGGATATAGAATCCCATTTCCAAAGTGGAACTTCTAAAGTTAAAGAAATCCACTTGGTTTTCGAAACTCGGGTTTTACTTGCAGACGATCAAACATTGTTTCACTTATAAGCCTACACCTCCTTTCATTCCTTCCTAGAAGAAACTCCTCTTGATATCCCGATACATTTTATTTCCTCCAGGATGAATAGTAAACTTCGATCGATGACACTCCCTAAGAACTTCCTTCCTTAGGTTACAAACATCTAGAACACACAATTGTCCCTTCTTCCTCAACCATTCGTTCTGGTCATGACTAAAATCTTTTAAATAATCAATCTTAGTTCCATCTTCAAGTCTTCTAATCCGTTCAGCTGGTAATGGATCATCTCTCTGCTTAAAAGCAATTCTTTCAATCATTACCGATTGAACTTTTAAACATGACAACCTTGCAGTATTTTGACTAGAACTAGCTATCGACCTTAACCATACACCCATAGTAGTCAATGCCTCTAAATCTTTCTGTATTGCTAACATAGCTAACACCACACTCTGATATTTCTTGCTAAGAACATCCGCAACTTTATTTCTTTTCCCTGGCATATACTCAATATCAAAATCATAAGCTGCCAAAAACTTTAGCCACTTTTGCCATCTCATATTCAACCCTTCTCAGAAAATAAATACTTCAAAGACTTATTATCCATATATAACTTGAATCATTCTCCCAAAAGATAGTGTCTCCATACTTTCAAAGCAAATATCACCGCTGCCAACTCTAAATCATGAGTCAGATATCTAACTTCATGTGGTCGAAGCTGTCGAGAAGCGAAGGCAATCACTTTACCTTTTTGCATTAACACAGCTCCTAACCCTATCCTACATTCATCAGTATATACCACTAAATCTTGATTTCCATCTGGAATAACTAACACAGACGCATTGCTCAATAATGTTAGTACCTTAGGTTTTGGTTTTGATGATAACAACTATAGGACATTATATAAAATATAGATACTAATGTTTTATCAAGATATATATAGTAATAGTGAAGGATATTAGACAGGGTTGATTAAGAAGACTGTACAGTATTAAGAGTAGATTCAAGATGTTGATATCAAGAGTAGATTCAAGATGCTGATAATTAAAGACTCGTGAGTATTGAAGAGTTCAAGATTTCAAGATATTCCAGATAAGTTATAGAGTCGTAGAATTTTTGTTAAAATCCAGATAGCACTTTCTTGATCTCTCTCTCTCTATTTCAAATAAGTTTTAAATATTTTTCAAATATCCTGGTTTTCAGAATAATCTTTTCAAACATCTATTCAAAATATTTCTCAAAATAATTTCTTAACCTTCATATTATAAAAGATATTATATTAAGTTTTCAATTATTTTTTATTTATTATATTTTTTTTGGTATTTTAGTTTATATCTTCCTTATGTTTATTTTTTATATTTGTATTTTGATTTTAGATATTTACTTATAATTTGTAACTATATTGATTTTATATATATTATTTACATTCTATTGAATACTTTTATTAAATCTTTCAATATTATTTTATAAAGTTTTATTAAGTTATATTTTAATTAAAATGTATATAAACTATATTTAAATGATTCTACAAAGTATCAAATTATTTTACAAAGCAACAGATTTTCAAAATAATATTTTTAAAGTGTTTTTCGATTTTGTGAAGAATATATCGACATACTCTATCTATGTATGTCGACATAGTGGCCGTAATTTTCAAAATTCAAATTTGAATGAAAGTGTCTTTTCATCATATCTCTTCTCAATGGACATGACCATTGTTTCCCTATATATACTAGACTTCCAAATGAATTTTTAACATATATTTTTCTTATTCTTCTCTCCTCTATCCACTCTACCATTTTCTAAATCAAAATATACCCAAACTCTGCCAAAATTCAACCAGAATCAAATTCAATCATCACTAGTTTGATTCTCTTTCATTTACTCTCTGATTTCTCTCATCCCTCTCACTCAAACCAAGATCAAAGTGCTATTCAAGAGTTATAGGATCAATTGTAATCAAGGTTGAAGATCTGAGTCTATAAAACTCTATCAAGTCATACTGTTATACTTGTGGGTGTGATTGTAGCCCGTAAATCATTTGGATATGTTTAGTAGCCCGTAAATCCAGTGGGTATGCTTGTAGCCCAGAAATAAAGAAACTCTACCCAGAGGTCGGGATTCTAGAGGGTGTGTCTCATAGCCTTGAAATCAAGATTGGATTTGCATTCACTAGTTGAAAAAAAATCCGCACAAGGAATTGTGCGAGATTGGATGTAGGGTAACTCCGAACCAGTATAAAATCCTGGTGTGTTCTTTCCTTTTACTTTTACTGCATTTACTTTTATCTGCATTTTGATTCTGTGATTGTTAATTACATCATTCCAAGTAGAATCTTAAAGAATTTGAAAAATATCCATATAATCCATTAAACACTATTCACCCCCCCCCCTCTAGTGTTAATTTAGCCTTAAGATTCCTAGTCCGTTGACTCATATATAAATGTTTTAGATTTAAGAATGCTTCCTCACATTTATCTATCCAAACATACTTTACGTCCTTCCTTATTAGTTCAGTTATAGGTGTCGCTATACGAGAGAAATCCTTGACGAATCTCCGATAATAGCCAGTTAACCCTAGAAAACTTCTTATCTCGGTCATAGTCTTGTGTCTTTTTCAATTATTAACAGCTTCAGTCTTATCTGTATTTACTGATAACCCGTACTCTAAAACTACATGACCAAGAAACTTCACTTCTTTCTTTCAAAAATGACATTTTGAAAACTTCGCTTTTAGTTGATGTTGCCTCAACTTCTCTAGCACTATTCTGAGATGAATCTCATGTTCTCATTCGTTTTTAGAATATATCAGAATGCCATCTATAAACACTAACAGGAATCTATCCAAATTCTTTCGAAAGATCTGGTTCATCAAATCCACAGAGAAAGCAGGCACACAGGTCAGTCCAAAGGGCGTGACTAAGCATTCATACGAACCATATCTTATTCGAAACCCGTTAATAGAATGATGTCCTCTTCCACTCTAAATTGATGGAACTCTGTTGCTAAATCCTATTGGAAAATACCCTTTCTCCACTCAGCTGATCAAACAAATCATCTATTCTCAACAAAGGATACTAATTCTTTATCATATTCTCATTTAACTTACGAAAATCAATACAAATCCTTAACGACCCATCCGGTTTCTTCACGAACACCATGATCACTTCCCAAGACGAACTACTTGGTCTAATAAAAAAATTCCTTTTAAGTCCAACAACTGCATCTTTAACTCTTTCACTTGGTAGGTGTCATTCTGCTAGGCGACCTACTTACGAGTTCAACTCCAAGTACAAGATCTATTCAAATCTCAATAGCATTTCTCGGTGGTAGTTCTGTAACTAGTTCAAAAACATCTGCATACTCTCTTATAATGAAAATCGAATTCACCTCATCTTCCACTTCCTTTGCATCCAGTAAAGCAAATACATCTAAACTCGAATTTTCTACGGAGTATATAATTTGATCATGGCTATTAGGGTGTCTAAATGATATCTTCCTATCCTGGAAAAATATCCTAGCATCATATCTACTTAACCAATCCATACCTGGAATAATACCAAAACCCACAAAATTAGATACATGCTAGGCGCAGGTAAATGCATGACTTAATAGCTCAAATTCTAAATGGTCACATCTCATCTTAGGAGTTGCATAACATACTATTGGATTCATAACCCTTAAGAAAATAATAAAGTATTATGGTTCTAGATTTAACTTATCTACCAAACATTGCAAGATAAAAGAATGTGATGCGCCTGTATTAAATAATACTTTAACAGGTATTGCATGAATCAAAAGCCTACCACCCATCACAAACTTTCCTTTCTCTTTTGTAGTCAGTCCAGAAGCTGATGGTACCAGAGCCAAAACTTTTTCTTTATCAGCCTTGGCTGGTTCTGGACATTCTTTCTTGTAATGCCCCATCGGGTTGTAGTTGTAACACTTCACACCCTTCTTTCCTACACCCTTCTTTCCTACACCCTTCTTTCTATCACTAGATTGACACTCATTGGTGAAGTGCCCTTTCATATTACACTTATACCAAACAACATTAGCCTTCGCTTTCTTGGCAGCTCCACCCTTCTGAGCTCATTTCTTATTAAAGAACTTCCTTTTCTTGCCTTGAAAACCTTGAGTCTCCACAGGTTTGTCACTTCCAAATGTCGAATGCATTTCCTCATTCCTTAACACAATCTCCACCACTACATTGCATGAATCACTGAGATACGACATAGTTTCCTAGGCAATCTTTGGCTTCAATCCATGAATGAACTTCTCATTTCTTTTTATCACAGTATCAATAGTAGTATATCCACATCTAGCCAACTCATCAAACTTAGTTGTGTACTCTAGTATGGACATCTCTCCCTGCTCCAATTCAGCAAACTTCCTAAGCAAAGTTGACTTAGTTATCTTGAACAAAAACCTTTTCACAAATCTCCTTCTAAATTTAGCCCAAGTAAAATTCTCTTCTGGTATTTCTATAGTCACGCTGTTCCACCAATACGAAGCAGCTCCTTGCAACTATCTTGATGTCAATCTTCACTTTTGCTCATCATTCAAACCCAAGTCAGAAAAGATCCTTTAACAATGCAACAACCAATTCTCAACTTTAATAGCACTTTCCGTTCCATGAAAAGTCTTTCCTCCAAGACTGGTAAAATCATGGCTCAACTTGGCATAAATTTTGCAAGCAGGTACCTCGGGTTTAGCACCTCCTGCATTATCAGCGTTTCCTCCGGCCAAACCAGTTGCAGCTTGCATCATATTCACGAAGAACTAATACATAGTCCCCATATCTACTAGTGGGGTTCCAACACTCGCATTTGCATTCAGACTAGCATTTGCTGGTCGACCCAGATTCCTTCTAATGTGGGGTCTAACATTTCCATTAGTTGTGGTACTTCCTTCACCTGGATTCATCATTCTATTTCCCACTTCCATATTTTGTTGTCTTGTAATCTGCATATGAGTCTTCGTAAGATACAAAAGAACATTCTAAGAGTGAGGGGAGAATGGAGATAAAACACATACTTATATATAACAATAACAAGTACGTTACTTTAGCTTTATCCCATACCCCAACCTTATTCTTTGATTAATTTGGATTGTGTTTTCAAAATCTTTTAAGTTTTAATAAACCCATGCTCTGATACTAAGTTGTAACATCCCCTAATTAGAGACCCAAAAATAAGCGTTATTGATGCTGCAGTCATCCATAATGTTATTTCCCGGTAACAAAATGAGATCAGTTAATTGTATCTATAACATCAGTAGCACATGAATATGAAAATTTTCAAAACACATTTATTAATAAGCTTTCTCATTCATTACATAATCACATCGATTCCACGTTCAGAGAAAATATAATAAATACAATTTTATTCCAAGAACAATATATGAAGAAGCCCCCTTGGATGATTAGAGTCTAACTATGTGACAGTTATAAATTATGTCGTTAATCCATTCAAACAAAGTATAAAATTCAAAAAATGCAACGTAAATAAACACCTAATATTAGCTTTCATCTTGCACATCTCCGAGAGTTTAAAGAGAAAAACAGAAACTTCGAGTTAGATAAAAAGTCTAGTGTGAATAATAATATACCATCTCGAACCAAAAAGAGATATCTAGTGAGACCACACCGCAGAGCGTAACGGATTTTTCCCTCACTATTATCTTATCAAAGTATGTCAATCTTAACATAAATCATGCACATGCAACCATAGTGGTTAAAACAAAACATGATATTATCATATGCATGCAATATGGGTAAATATGACTAGCCAGTCATTAAAGGGTTATGCATTTCCAAATTTTACCCGCCCCATAAAATTGACTTTATGTCTCAAATCATAGTTTTTCTAGGATCACGATGAACCTATTAGTTTTCACATGCTAACCAATAATCTATCAGACTGACTCGGACCAACACATAACTAGATGTCCTAAAATTTCTAAATACGGTTAGGAGGAAAACAAATTAAACAATACATTGAGCATATAGAACTACGAGTTCCTTTTTGTGCGTATACATCTTTTAGTCTCACTAATGATAAAGCTCTAGGCACTGGAATCGAGGACCTTTACCAACCAGGGGCTAGCGGCTGAAGCATAAGGCGCGACCCTACACTAGTCCCACCTATAACCTTATCTGATTTTAAATCCATGAGTCATATCTTCTTGATCAGTTCAAGGCATCCTTACACAATTGATCTATATGATCTCCTAGATGTAATTCTACTCACTTAGGAGTTTAATCTAACCATACTAACTACTGGAACAACCTAATTGGTAATTCTGTTCCTAAATCCCAAGGTGCAATATTGGGTAATGAAAACGTGAGTATGACAAATGATAAAATATGTAAATTTAACCGATCAAATGATAACAAGAACATACAACATTATTCATTATAATATGATCAATCAATAGCTATATATATAACAAAATCACTTAAGTTTAAGTAATATTTTTCTTTGGCGAAACTCATATAAAATTGGGCTGAAATACTATTTCATTTCCTTGGAAACATTTATCTTTAGAAATGATAAACCACTTGGAATCATTCTTTAAACAAGGAAAACATATCCCAAATACTTAGCCAAAATCTTGTGACAAAGCACTATCATCTTTACTAACTTTTAAAACACTTACTATCAAAACAGGTTGTCGAGCCTCTAGAAAACATGGGCTATCAAGCCTCTAAAACATAGCTATCAGGTTTGTAAAACATATGGCTCTCAAGCCGCTAAAAATATAGTTATCGAGTAGCTAAACGGAAGCTATCGAGTTACTATAAGACATGGGATGTCGAGTCCTTAAAAACATGAGGTGGCGAGCCTCTAAAACACACATGGTTATCGAGCCTTTATGCTTGAGGGTGCCAAGCCCCTAAAAACTTGTGTATATCAAGCCTATTTTTTAAAGAAAAAGTTGTCGAGTCTCTAAAACATGGGGTTATCGAATCTCTTCAAAACATGAGATATCGATCCCCTAAAAGCACAAGGTGTTGAACTCTTAAGAAAGCGAATACATTACATATATATCGAGTAGCTATCACATTCATCAACTCTTATAGTTATCGAGCCTCTATGAATTTAGAGGCATCGAGCCTCTAAGTTATTATGCCGATGGAATTTTTGTGAATTAATTAAAGACTGATTTGTTTCCTAAAATACGTTTTATTTTCTTTTGCTGAAAAGGTCATGTTCTACCTTCCTGAATCAACTTTGCAAAACCCTTTTAATTAATATTATAAACTTATGTTAATTAAAAAAAATTAGAATAACAAACTAATAGAAAATCATAACAATTAGGGAAAAATCACTAAAAATATGAATTTCCTTCTTCTTCCATATGCAAAAATTTTGGGACTAAAATATTAATTTAATTATTTCTAATGATTAAAACAAAAAATATACACATTTTTTCTCGTAAGAAATTCATAAAATATTCGTATGAACTTGGAAAATTATGAAATTAAAAATCCATCTACAAAACAATGTTTTCCACCATATATTCAAATTTCAAATCAATAGGAGATAAAAAAAATTAGGTTTTGGCCTTTAAAACCCATTAGAGCAAATCCATAAAATTCTAATAAACCATTATTTAATCTAATAATGATATTATCAATCTAAGGATGAAATATTATCACAACCAATTTGAAAATCAATCCTAAATCCAAAAACAAAACATAAATAAATGAGATGGTTACTTATTATTCACCTTAGTTTGGATAAGATAGGGTGAGATTTGATGTATATTAATTCCCCAAAGCTTTCTCTTTTGAATTCCTTAGATTTCCTCTTCTTTTCCTTTAGTTAATGGACAAGCTCCTTTTAGCATTTTTTTTGATTTTAGAAAATGAAATAAGAATGAGTGATAGAGGAAGGGCATAGGTAATGAATTAAGGAATTATTGCCATTATACCCCTCTCATTAATCCTTTTCGACTCTATGTTTAAAACAATCTTATTAACTGATTAATTAAGGCCTAACCCAATTAGTTATCAAATCTCATTCTCCTTATCACCTTACATTATTCTATTTAATTTATCTAATTAAATTTCCTGAATAATGTTAAACAAAAATTAGGGATGCTACAACTTTACTATTCCATTGTGAGATATATAAATAGTGCTTTGATATGCAATTATTTGTTTATTTGCAGGATACCAAACCAAGGAACCGTACTTTGGTGGACTTGGGTTTTCGATTTAGCGAAAATTCGGACCCACTAAGGTGCGCTTTGTTGCATTCAGTAATAAAACTTAGATTAGTCGATCTTGAAAAATTAGGAAACATTGAGTGAACGTATTTGTAACACCTCATAATTTTAACGATCAAATATTTAAATGACTAATTTAATTGTTAAGTAACGGAACGTCTCTTGTACTCGACTTTTACAGACGAGCGAATTGGGACTCAATACATCCGTAGTAGAGTTCACTTTTTCGGCACTAGTAGAATGAGTATAAACTCGACTATGTTTGGGGTCGATGATTTTCAGGGATGAATAGTGTCTTATGAAGAGAATTTGGGCTAAGCCTATTAGTTTCCTATAAGTGGCTAGCTCCTCTTCATAATTCTCATTCCCTTTTCGTTTCCACGTATCTTCTTCTCCTCTACTTCACTAATCACCCTTAACCATATTGCCATAAATCCTCTGATCCGAGGTTAAATAAGTTCCTATAAATTTTGAAAAAAATCACCATAATTTTTCTCATCACATTCCTCACGTAACCCTTAAAGAAATTTGCTTGATTCGAAGTTTGGAGCTCCATCTCAAATTCCAAGAGATCAAGAATTGGGTTTCTTGTGATTTGAAGCTTGTTTAGGTGAATCCAATGTGAGCGGGATGATTCTCCTTATTAATTTATGGGTTATACTTCATATTTTTGTTTGTTGATGATTATAGAATTATATTAAGCGATTTTGATCTTATTTGATTTGGGCTTATGTTTGTATTATAAACATAACTCATTAATTGTTTAAGACCTTAATAACTATTTTTGAAAATATTTAATAACCTAAGAATGTGATTTTAGGTTAATTGAATGATTATATGTGATGTAAAGATTGATTAGAGACTAATTACATGATATAACTAAGTGCATGTCATTAATTGGTGAAAATAATACTAATTCAAATGGTTTTGGAAAAGTTAGTAAGCTAATTAAGTGAGTTTTGAACTTTACACTTATTATTAAAGTGGTTAGAGGGTTACTAAAGCTCAATTAGCACTTATGAATATTATTTAAAAATAAAGAAATGATATTTATTAACGAATAATTTAGTTATAAATATTATGTTAGTGAAGGAGTGATTTTTATAAGCAAAAGGGCTATTTTATAAAATGATATTTTATAATATAGTATAAATGAAGCTCAATGGGTATTTATAAAATGGTTATGTGATTTTATAAATGAAGTATAGATTTTATAAAATAGAAATGAGATTTAATAAAATAGTAATATGATGTATACTTAATTTTACTGAAGCAATCAAGTATTTAAAGGCTTAAAATTGATTTATAAGCTAATAGCATAATTTTATAACATATATGTAAGATTTTATAAAATAGGATTTATAAAATAGGATGAAACCATATTAGCTATTATTAAAAAGATTTAATAAATAAAAGTAAGATTTGATTAAGTAATAAATGAATTACTTATTTAAATATATGTGTATGTATATGAGTATGGGCAAGTATACGTATCCGTGTATTTAAAGATATAACAATCAAAACAATGTATGAATTGTAGTTTGAATTGTTGTGTGTTTGCATGTTGCATAGGTATGCAATTGTTTGACTATGTAGATATATTATTGAATACAAGTCTGTTGCGAACATTTCACGTAGCCATAGCGACTATTATGTGCGCTAAGTTGCGTGAGAGTACACCGGGTCGAGTAATCACTTCGGTGAAGTTCGAAATATGACTTGTGAAGTTAATGTGTCTTTACATATACGTCTGTGCATAGAAATGCACAAATGAGTGTATCGACACAAGTATAGGTTACGCACAAGGCAAGGAGGTAAGGTATGTCGTTTTGGCATGTTAGAGGAGGCTAGGTTACTCTAATCGCCTACTGAACCCTACTTATGCAAAGAGTGGATTTTAATATCGAAATCGATTTTCGAATAATTAAGGAACCACTTCCAAAATGTCAACAAACGAACCCCGGTAGAGGCAAGCTTTGAAAGTAAGGCAGCTCGTTGGGCGAAGCCGCAGAAGAAACGGGAATCGAATCGGCGAGTGGTTGCCGACCTTATTCCCTGGCCTGGCTCAATGCCCAAAAGTACATAGGCTCAATCGACTGAGGTGGATATTCAATCGACTGGCCTAGTATATAAAATACTCCCGAAGGAGGAAGTTAAAACAGAAGACCGGGGGAATTGGGTTCAATCGACTGGGTTTAGTCGACTGAACGACACCCTCAGTCGACTATACACCTAGGCAGGGGATGTCTTTGGGGGGTTTATTCCCCATTCGATTGTGGTTCTTTGTGGAGTCTTGGCACGGCTTTGGAGAGACTATGGGCGACTTAAGGGAGGGGGTGGTGGAATGCAAGGCGAGGCTCGAGATCTAGACGCGAATGTCAAATGATTCCCATGGGATCAACAACGATCAGGCATGGGTTGGTACGAAGATTGGTCACATGATCACATCCGACGAGCGTGTATGATCGAATGGAGTGAATCCGTACCTTTGGGGTTGACCCTGGGGTACGTATAGTTTGATAAATTGTATTGATCTTATATTGGTGACCATCTATAGCATTGATCTTATATTAGTTATCATACATTGTATTGGCCTTCTATTAGTGGCCAAGCATATCATCGGTCTTTCAGCAGAGACCAACCGTATAGATGGACGATGACAAGACATCAGTCTTAGTTTGTGATAGGCATATTTGATTATGTAATGTTATATATATACAGTATCGGTGTTCCTTTGTGGTCCCGATAGTGTATTATACAAGGCACACCCATTTTCCACTTTTGTAAAGACATTATACGAATATATTAAGAAATCCTTGATGGCCAAGGAGGAGATCATGACGATCATCTATGGGTGGACAATATATAACTTATTCTCGATATGGGGTATGGTGAGGTCCAGATAGGTTTCATATATCTAGAGTAGGTCATATATCACTTATGCTCGATATGGGGTACAGTAAGATTTATGAGTTCGTTAAATCATAACGTGACTCGGAGTTTATGGTACGATTAGGTACTGAATCTATTTATTTTGGACCCTCAACGGGAATCATTGGATTGCGGTGAGATCTATATAGGTGTCATATATCTAGAGTAGGTTATATATCACTTATGCTCGATTTAGGGTACGATGATATCTACATGAGTTCAATCACACTGGATACAGCTTGGGATCTTTGGTACAATTAGGTACCGACTCTATTTATTATAGATCCTATATGGGGATCATTGAATCACGGTTAATGTCCACTTTGGACTTCACTCATCAGCAATGATGAGTATCGATTTACACACACTATTCATCGTGTATCTTTATGATTGTACGTGCTATATTAGTTGATTGATAACATTGTTGTGTATTCTAGGATATGCATATTTTATGAGATTTATATTTTCTTTGCATTTGTATATTATATTACCTTATCAATATATATTATTACGTATCAATCACATTATATTAGTTGTGATGACTTATTGATTACAAGAGAAGAGAAGGTTATGGTATGATTTCCTTTCGTCTGGATAGGTTTACTTTACCTATTTATGACCAGTTCAGATTACCCCTGAGCCACGTTTGAGGAGAGGGCCGACTATGATTTAGTTATCTTTTGTTTATTTGTATATACTTTTGATATACAGCATTTTGTGATAGTTCCCCTCACACCAGGCTTTAAATTTGACCCACGTTTTGTCTTTGTCTATTTATGTCATGACAACTCTCAAGTACTTGATTAAGTAATTTGAGAGTCTGGTGCTTTTAGGCAGATGCTATCAGGATGTGTAGCTCGAGCACTTTAGAGGCGTGGCGTCGATTTTGGATGTGTATACCTGATATTTTAGTAGTATGACTAATTATTTGTATATAAGATCGTTGTATCAAATACTTATTTAGAACTTTGTGTTGTTGGGAGTGGATGTATTCTGACTTTTCGGTATTGATATTTATTTATCAGTTTCTTCCGCTAGTGTAGTCTCTTATATATTATCGTCATGTTACATATATATTCAATATATTATATGTTGTCATTCTGTTGTGAGATCCTATCAATCTTTTGGTTTAGTATTTTGTTCTAATTTTACCTCGACAAACTGTCCTTTGGGTATTTACCGAAGGACGGTTTATTACAGTATTTGTGTTTTGCCTATAAATATAAATATATTTTATGCCAAATCCTATAAATTCTGACTATGGAGTAGTTGCAACCATCAATGAATTGTGGATAAGTTGATTATGAGTCGGAACAATGGACGAAGTTGAAGATGTACACCTATCCCGATTACCCCGTAGGAAATAGGTCATATGGAAAGGCGTTGAATTAAGAAGAGCATGAGTGCAGCATATGGAAGGTCCTTGAAGGTGGATATACGTAACTCCCTAGTTGGTCTCCCGATAGCCCAATGATTATAAATCCCTATATGATGCCGATTGATGATGTACAGAAGGTCCAGATAAGAGGAAAATAAGAGTTTATATGTTGTAGATATTCGAAAGCAACAGAATTTTCGAAGAAAGGTGTGAAGTAGTCACTCCAAGATGATAGCCGACTTTTAATATTTGGAAAAAAGAGACAAGTTAAAGTAGAAAAGAAGAAAAATCCAAAAGAAGGGACGAATAAAAATTCACTCTGAGTCTGACCCATTTAAGAATTTAATATAAATGTTAGAGAAAATATATAAATGATATATTTGAAATGATTTTTCAAAGTATTTATTTAAAATAAAGAAACTTTACTTTTGAAGAGTAAGTAAATGTTAAATTTTCTAAAAAATAAAATACTTACATTTTATTTAAATATAAAGTTCAAGTGGAAACTAAAATTTGTTAAAAACTAAAATTTTAGTAAAAGGGTTCTTTATAAAAAAGAAAAGTTATTTGGTTTCAAAAATATAGTAGAGCTTATATAACTTATTGATTTTTCTAAGGTGATAAATTTTTAAGTTGAAAAATTCTTTTAAGGGATGGACAATAGGAAGTGGTACAAATTTGAAATGGGTTAAAAAAAATGGAAAAGAAGATTAGAACCCAAAAATAAAGCAGTAGGTGAATACACTACGTTGGTTTAATTAGGGAGATAATCATTTGAGAGTAGAACTATATAAATATAAGTTTTTAAACAAGAGTGGATTAGGTAGAAGAAACATTAAGAAGTAATGCTAGGAATTTATATTAAATAATGTTAGTAATTAGAAATAACATTAGGAGATTATATTGAAAATAATGATGTAATCTTATTAGAAGCAAAATAGGAAATTAAAGGCAAAATGAAGAAAAATGGACATTTTCCATTTGTTGTGCGCATTTATTACAAGTATCTTTAAGGGTCCCCTTACATGATATTACAGACTCTACCAAGGATTGGAAGTGGAGATAGTATGAGTGATAAGAAAATGATAGCATGAGGGTTGTTTTTATCTACTCTTGTTTTTATTGTTTAAAACTATAAAAGATGTTCAGTAACGTTGTAAAGTGCATTTTTGAAAAGAAATGGTTTGGTCTAACAATTGAGTTTTTTTTTAAAAATTAATAAACGGTTTGAGTTAAAAATCCCAATTTTTAAGAAATAAGAAGTAAAAAGTTAAAAAGCTCTTTAAAAGGAAAAGAACTTAAATTAATTATAATTTTAAAATTTAAGACACTAAGTTATTTTTGAATCTTCTAGAAAGGTTTCTAAGCGGTACTTTTAAAGATTAAAGTTTTAGGATTAAGCGCTTCAAAAATTTTAAGTTTTTTTTAAGAAAAATTAGCAAAGACCAAACTAAAATTTTAAATATAAAGTAGATAGTATAGTAGGTAAGTCAAGCTAAAAGATAAGGCTATGAAGAAGATAGCGAGGACCACTCTTAAAATAGCAATAAGAAATCCGTGTAGAGTGTAAAGAATACTGGTGAGAACATAGGAATGTTTTATTAGACATGTGTGCAAGCCATAAAAAGATCCGCAAAGGAATGATAAATGGTATTAAAATACACTTTTACGAGTTATAGGGTATGCTCGTAGGAAAGATCAAGAGTAAAGGTAGTAAATACTAAGATTTGAGAATACTATCAAGAGATTGATATTAAGAGAAGATAGTAACAGAGGGTAATGAGATGGCAAACACACATTGAGGATATTGGTAGACTCAAAGTTAAGGAAGGTAAGATAGGGGCAGAAAAATTATTTCGCCAGGCCAGTTGCTAATGAGTTGTTCAAAGGGTGCATGGTTTATATTTCTTACCCTCTACAGCGTGGGAGGATGCACAATTTGTTCCATAATTGGGTATGATATTGGAAGTAATGGATGGAATGGACATTATTCATAAGAAACTAAAAAGGAAAGTTAAGATATGTGGGTTGGAGAATGATGGCATGTTAGGAAGGTC
Source organism: Allium fistulosum (assembly GCA_030737815.1). Classification (NCBI taxonomy): domain Eukaryota; kingdom Viridiplantae; phylum Streptophyta; class Magnoliopsida; order Asparagales; family Amaryllidaceae; genus Allium; species Allium fistulosum. The sequence goes on from CM060903.1 coordinate 268,252,990, forward strand.
CATAGGTAGTTGTTGTATTTCCTTCCAGCAGTTGTTTTTATTTTTGTTGGGTTGTAAGCATTAGTTGTTTCTGTTATGTTTAAGCGCATACAATGTCTATGGAAATGTTACTTTTTAGGCCTTTTTTGTGTGGACCACGATATCATTGGAAAAACAATATGACAAGGAAATCTCAGGAAAGACACTTAACTAATGCAAAAGGATAGAAAATAATAAAATGCTGAAAGTATAAAATAAATTAAGAAAATTTATTTAATTAGCTACTAAAGTAAAAGAAATAAGAGTTAAATATTTGGAGAATAAATTTTGCCAAATGAAGGACAGGGAAAAGTTGTTGTGAAGCCACAGGTCAATGTCCATGTACCTTAAAAGCTGAAATTTATAAATGAACTTGTGTGCTAGTTGTTATTATAAATAAAAGAAAAGTTTTTCAAAAATTGAAATTTACCGCGTGGTATGATAGAGCCCACTATGGACGTTAAACTATTAACTAAATCCCGATTGTGTGGGATGTGGCATAATTTGTTCTGAAATACACTCACGCACACACACTATGAAAATTTTTGTTCAAAATTCTTGGTTTTGAGAATAAAATACTTTTATAAAAGTCTTGAATAAAAATAAGTTTCTAAAATTTTAAAAGAAAAGGAGGAAATTTTTTGAATTTTGAAATGCCACATACCTAGCATGGGGGGAATAGTTGACGAGTTAACTAATATGTATTGTACTGTATGGTAGAAGTGTCAGTAAAATAAAATACGGTTAGAGACAAGGGAAAAGGATGTTTTAGCTACGGAGTCATTTCCTCCATACCATGTCGGTGGGTGAACTTAATTGGTTTTAAAATGATTCTATTTTAAAATTTTAAAGATTTAAAATAAAATTTACTTATGCGGACTATACTTGGAAAAGTTGGAACGGAATTGGGGGCAAAATAAAAGGTTCTAAGGTACAATGGAAAAATGATATATAAGACAAGGATGAAAATATGGAATCCTCCATCTAAACCATTTTCCAGCATAAAGAAAACAGGTTTAAAAAATCTGATTTTTCAAACTCGGATGTTGGCAATGATGTGCTAGGATTTTGGATGGTAGGAATTTGATGAAAAATTGATTGGACTATACTTTTATTTGTAAAAGCATGGGAAAAATTAGGATGCAAAAACAACTTTTTGGTTTTCAAAGTTTGCATGCATATAGAATTGCCAGTATATTTAGGTTACTTGCACCATATTTTCAAAACTGTTTTAGAAGAACGCATTCACATAAGAGGTGCGATTAGAATGATTCTGCATACATATCATATGTATTGTGATACAAGTGCACTTGTACACGATTGCTTGCAAAATTTATAGCACACTAATTGATTGTTTATTTTAGAATGGTTGTACATTATGTTACATTGTTCGATCCTTGAGAAATTTCGGGAATGAAATTCTTTTAAAGAAGGGAGAATGTAACACCCCATAAAATTGTAATTAATTAATAGAATTAATAAATAAAATTATTAAATGCCAAAAATAAATTTTTTATAAACATCAGAATTTGGTTACGAAACTTCAATATTGTGTTCGTGGCAATTTTCTGATCAACTTCAGTTTTCTAATCGAAGTTCAAACGGAACAGTTATTAACATTTGAAGTTTTGAAGTCGGAAATAATTATATGTGTAATTATGGTAATAAAATAAATTAAATGTTAATTAATAACGCTGAGGAGAAGCTTAGATACTAAGAAATGTTAACGTTAAAAATCAAATCTCAGAATAAAGTGGGAAACAAATGAACGCAATTGGCTAAATAAGGAATAAATTGAACAAATCACGGTAGCATAATTAATCACCGCTTAAACAAACCACAGTTCGACCCCTGTTACACCCAGGTCAACAGGTAGTGGTCGACCCTAGGCAAGGGGTAGTCGACCCGTGTGTGTAAAAGTTGGTGTGACCAAACAGTCTGGATTTAATAAACCTTTTATTAATGCATATGACTGATTCTAGAGCATATAAATACAGGCCTAGTTTCTCACTTCTCTTCCCATATTTTATGGGGCATAGATCAGAGCACTACCATTCTCTTTTCTCTAAAATTTCTAGAATTCTAAAAGTAGTAAAACTATTATATATATATATATATATATAAGTAGAGAAAAGTAGAGAATGAGAGAAGAGAAGAATAGGATCGATTCAGAATGCAAATAAAAGGTAAATCGTGAATCTTAAACTCAAATCTAAATTTAATTTAATTCCTTTTCCAGATCTATAATTTTAATAGGTACCCTTTTTATATTTTGGATTTAAAATAAGAAAGAGTCAAATAAAAATGGAACGGATCTAGATTTGGAGAATAGGAAAGCTAAAGCAAGGCAACGGGAAATTACATATTTTGTAATATTATTGGATTTATATCTTTGTAGATCTATTTCATTTATGCCTAGATATTAATCACAATATGGATATTTAATTTTATACATGTAAGAAATTGATATAAATCACATTTAATTGTATACACGTAATGATTATGGAAAATATGCCTATATGTTATGGAAAAACCTAAAGTTGATAGATACTGTATACGTTTGGATTTGGAAAGTTAAGGGTATAAATAGTCCCTAAATTTATAAATAACTTGTTAATGAAATCATATTGGGATTCCAGATTCGGTTAGTTTGTATGGATTATTGAATATAAATTAGAATTTATTATAAATTAAATTGGGATTAGACAATATTTTAATACATTGGAATGAATTATGTAAAAATGTGAACTTCTATAAATGGTCTAAAAATTCAAATAAAAGTCTATTGGTTGAAACAACAAGGAATGTAAACCAAAGGAAGAGATGTACAAAATAAGGGAATCACTATATTTTGTATTATCTATTCCAATAGAAAAATAAAAGAGAATTCCTTGTTATTTCACACATAAATCTTTTAAGTAATTTATAGAGAATTATAGTGTTAACAATTTCATTTCGAGAAAGAAGTAATTCCAATATATTAAGATATAAAAATCCATAAGTATGACTAAAGTAATGTAAGTACGAATAACAACAACAATTAAAAAGGGAAACCTAAAGTATGTAATTTAAAATGGTGTAGAAAACAAATGGTAAACAATGGAGATACAACTAAACGAGTATGGAAGTAATAAGTCTAAATAGGCAATTAAAGAGAGATATTAGTTAAAAAGGAAACATGAGATTTCAACCAATAATGTTAAACGAAAGGGAAATAACAAATGACACTTAAGTCAATAAACTGTAAATTGATAATAAATGATAGTAAACGAAAAGAATAAATCAAAAATTAAGTTATGTAAGATTTATTGAACAGCAATGATTGAAAAAGTTAAAGAATATTGTTAACAGTTGAACATCAAATGCATAATAATTAAGCAAGCATGAATGAATACACATACACACATACATACATACATACACGAAGCCTCAAGTATGTATTTACGACGGATGTGAATTGTTAAAGTTGATAAATAACTTATATGGATAAGAATGACATAGTCACTAGAATGTGTTGGAATGCGAGGTCAGTAGTGTTGCATAATAAAAGCCTGTCCACCGCAAGGGGCTATCAGCAGTTGTGTATACATCATGCTGATGAGGGACATATCCAACCGTAGGACTCGTGGAGTATATACGTTTGCGTATAGGTGATGGAATACCCTTAGTAGAGTCTGCTTTAATAAATTAAAAAGAGGGTATTGCCTTGATTGTGTTAAGTAATCTAAATAGGATGGTGAGCGACTCGTCGCTAATGTTAGTATGTATTGGTACCAAATCAGGAGTAGAAAATATACATAGGTACATCACGTCATCGGTCCTACGTGGTCAATGGGAAAAATAGGATTACACCTGACGAACTACGCCTTGTACTATGGTAGGTCCCATTTGGTAATTCACCGCTATAGTTGTTTGCTAGAGCAGGGCTAGTTAACTCATAAAGGATTTCTTTCAAAAACGAATGGGGTAGTTCGAGGAGATGATGCCTCTATAATCAATAGGATGCAGACGAGTAGTAAATCACCAAAGCAAGATAGAATATGGCTAAGATATTATGACGTCGTACTAGGCACTACGAGACGCACGACGAGGCATAAACTACCATTGAGAGGTGGACACAGATGAATATGATGAGACACATCGACGAGTCAACATTTCAGGTTTCCTAGCCTAATGCATAGTTGTATGGGTAGTCGTAATATGAAATGTAGTTCAATACAGATGTGATATTGCGTTGACGATGGTCCTGATATGGTGCCAGATTACGGATCCTAGTGGGGATAGTATCTTGGTCCAAAGAGGGACCTTGGTACTTACACACACACACGCACACACATACACATATAGTTATAGTCTACTTCGAGTAAATGAGGCATATCGTATGCAATTGTGGAGTTGAGATGACTAAGTAAAAATGAAATGACATAACATATAATAAAAGACAATCGGCATAAACTAGTGTTATGAATAAAATGTATAATTCACCTGTCACCAAAACGTTGCTTTGACCTCCTCCTCATTAGAACCCAAATGATAGCTTTAGAGGTACAGGTATTGGTGCAAGGCGGGAAAAGTGGAAGGATGGGTTTCCTTAAGCATGTTCGGCACTGACAAGGGCACTAGATATTGGAAGTATCAACCTTGGTCGGTAACTATATATTCTATTATATTGTACTATTCTACTGTGAGATATATCGACAGTGCTCTAATATGCAACTATTTGTTTATTTGCAGGATCCAAACCAGCAATCCGTGCTTTGGTGGACTTTGGTTTTCGATTTAGTGAAAATTCGGGCCTACTGGTGTGCGGGTTGTTACATTGAATTTATTATTGACATGTGATACTCGATAGCACTTATAAAGTTCGAGTCCGAACTCTCCTTTATAAGGAGTTCATCATTTCTGGAAATAATTCTCTAGTATTTCTTAAATACACGAGAACACTTTAAACTACAATTTAGTGATCTTATTTTGGATTTTACATTTGCTTCATGCATCAAATACAAAAGCAAGATACGATATTGTAGACAATACAACATGTATGATAATTCCTATTGTTAATACATATGGAATCCATCTCACATGTTCCATTTTAATACGGTGTCTTTGCATATCGTTTAGGATATTCCCAACATCCTTTATACTTATTATAAAAGATATAATTCACAAATTCAATATCGAGTATTAAACAAACAAACTATTCTGATTTTAACATAAGTACATCGTTAACAATCAACAACATATTTTTTACTTATATTATTAGAAATATCTATGTACCATTTAATGTTCTTTCTTATGGACACACACATCCTCTGCATTCAACTAAAAATAAGACTATTCGATATTTTTATCAGAATAATTATTCAATTTGGATGCTTATAGAATGATACTTTCATATCATTTTTTGGACAATATTCGAAAAAACCCGCAAACTCAATATCGCTTCCACTGACTTTAAGAAACTTTGGTTGTTATGCGCAAACAATATATTCTAAATCATTATTTAGAATTTTCCATTTCAATGCATATGTACCAAAACACAATGTCATACCAAGCGATAATTTTATGAGTAAAATCTGAATCACCTTGAGTATTTTTAATGGTGAATTAGTTATGTTAATTTCAATAATTAAAAATTACGATTTTATTCTCATCAATGATGCTCACTGTTTTCCAACTGCATTAGTCTTTCTCTTGAAAACATAATTGCAGCCGATGAATCATATTCTTTTGAGTATAACTATCAAATCACTTGGGTAATGTACTTGTAATCCTTTAGATTTGTGCACAAAATCATATGGCAAAATCAGTACTCTTAATGGTTTAATTGACCGTTAAGGATTATTATTCTCGACATTGATAAGAAACTCATAGGGATTGTTCTACGTGCAAAAATATTTATTTAACATTCTAACGTATAGTGTTTATTTAAGTTTTCTTAATTTTATTTTATTTCTCGTAATCAGTTTTATCCTTAGCTCATATCCAAATCCTTTTACTACCAATAATATCTAAAAGAATTCATTCACCATGAAGTTGGTATTTCTTGAAACTACAATTATTTCTCAGTTCAACAGAATAAGTATTCATAAACATTTTATGAATTGCCTTACATAAACCTGACATGATTTTAGTTTACAATAATTATATTCAAAACATAAAATTTTCATCCAATGATGATCGTTCCCAAACACTTTTGGAGCAATTCATATGAGAACCCTCATATACAATTATTATGTGTAGTCTTTTGACTCGCACACCCTCCCAAGTCCTTAGTCTAGTATATGTTGGAGTTTTACATAAACCCTTATCTTGTATGATTTTATAAACAATTTTTTTAGATGAAATTAATTTTAACCTTTTTCACTACTCTTAAGTGCACTACCTTACAGAAAGAAGTTAGCTTAACTTCACTCATCATTAATCATATTTTGTCCAACGAAGTTCGGTTACTCCTTATTGAAACATCATTATGTATCATAGGGAGGAGTAACTTTTGAGATTAAACCTTTATTTAAATTTTTAATGTATGTTCAGAACTTTTTCCAATATACTCACTTATTCGATCAAATCGGATCATTTCTATTGCGTGTAATTTCATTCACTTCCGTTTTATATTATATGAACTTATTATGGATATACTACATGTGTATCATAACACTTGTTCATGTTTGTGATAAATCATCGGTGAATACAAAAAAGTACATGGAAACGTTTTAGTATTAATGAAATTTTGATTGCGTACATCTAAATGTATTAACCCAAAGAGTTCACAAACCCTTATGGCACTCCTACTGAGTGGTTGCTTCACCCTTAATCGACTGAGATATAATTTGCTACCGTCATATGATTCATAATCGTATAATCAAAGAATTATTTCTCAAAACTATGGTTTAGTCTATAATTCAAAAATAATTGCAAATAATTTGATATACTTATGTATTTTCCAATGCATCACTTTTGTTATGAAAACAAATACTACTATTATAGTTTAATTTTATAGCGAATATTCATAATATTCATATTGGAATAAAATTGTCTATTTTTCAGCCAACAATAAAAAGCAAGTATTATTTCATAAATAATGTTCGGCATGATTTACGAAAATAGTTTTCATTACTAGATGCGACCAATAAGTGCTAAATGACATTCTCCCACTATTTCTGTCATTATTATAATAGCGTATGAAATATGGAGGTCCATTCAACCACTTAATGTAGGCAATTTATTCTATCTACCATAACCATTTACAGTCAAGATTTTTCAGATTAAATATATTGAACTCAAAGGAATAAATTTCATAGAAACAATGTTCTATATAAAAAATACATTTTGGAATAGGAATCATATTTCTCATTTCAATGTTATGTATCAATTATTATTTTACAATTCTCATTTTTGATGTTTTTTATGAAGCAGTAGCGATCATTCGCTCTCTTCATCCCAATCGTGTTTTAAGTTGCATCTACTCTCATATATTCATTTTCCTTTCTAGATGTTCTAACCATTTAAAAAGAAAACTCGCTATAATATCATAACAAACCTTTTACAAAAGTGCATTTGATCATCCCTAACATTTATGGATATCAAATATTATAAATTGATCAAACTGTCATTTCAGTGATCGAGTTCTTATACCTATCTTGTAGCTTTTGGTCCAATGTTACATTTAACACAACAAGATAATTTCATATTGAATATACGACCTCACACTATGGTTTACTTGCTTATTTTGAATGAACCAATTTCATCGGGGTTTCATACATTATGAATTATGACCGTTCACCATATAACATTTATATGTGATCGTACATGGATTGAATATCCATATTCAAGTATTGTTTTTAGAGTCGAAACTCATAAAGGACACTACACAGTTTCAGGCAAATGAACACGTAAGTGACCAATTATGAATGTATTTAATAGTTATAAAATGAGGAGCTTGCTTGGGTATTGAAATAATAACATGCGGAAAATATTTATTAGTAAGTGTTAGCACCAAAATTGGTCACTAACACCCTTGAATAGAGTTATGTAGAGAGATTAATAAAGAAAGTAAATTAAAACAGAGAAATAACGCAATTGAGTGCAAAAGGAACAACAGAAGCGAGAACACCAGATTTATAGTGGTTCAGCTTAATTGCCTACACCCACTTTGAATCGAATCTTTATTACTTTTCCAATCACTTGAATACAGATACAATCCGTAAACAAACCACTTGAATACAAGTTTGAATCGAAAAGAGGAGAGTATAAAAAATGACAGAGTTTCCCTGGAGTTCTCAAAAAGGGTCCTCTTTAAACTGTACCCCTGCCCCTCTATTTATAGATGAAGGCAGGCTAGATCCCCTGCGCAAGCCCATGACCAAGACAACTCGGCCCATAAGTGATGTTTCAGAATGACTGACCCAAGTATACTGAGCCACTCTGGCCGAACCAGGGGTCTCCTATGGATGACTCAAAGCGAGCTGTCACGTGACTCGGAACAGCTAGATACGTGACTCAAAACATGGAAAAACCAACCGTATCCCCCAGTGGTAATCTATTGATTCCCCTGATGCACGCCGACCCAAGTATGCCAAAGCATTGAGGCAGAATCGCAAGTGCCGAACCATATCCGACCGACCCACTTCGGCTTATGCACCATGACCGAGCGACGTATACTGAGCCATCTAGACCAAATGATGTATACCGAGCCATCATGACTAGATCCAAGCTGCCGACCCATATGTGCCCGAGCGACACATGTCGAACCACCGAGGCCGAACGACACATGCTGAATCAAGGCCGAACCATACATGCTGAATCAAGGCCGAATGATACATACTGAAACAAGGCCGAACAATACCCACCGAGCCATACTTACCGAACCATACCTACCGAGCCACACATACATGTCGAACCACATCGATTGCATCAAACCGTTATATCTCCAGTCTCTTCTTCGCTAGAATCCTATTTAGTGCTAACTTTAACTTCTGCAACTATCATTCTGCAGTCGGGTCAAGTAGCCGGGTAACATTTGGCGCCAAAGTGCGTTGTGTGGATCAACATAACGCGCTTTGAATCAGCGAGTATTCCTTGTTTTCAGAAACTAGCCCGTCCTAAATGATAGCTGACTGTCGTTTTTTCATCGGCCTCCGGAGGAGCTTTGCGTCATTTGACTGTATTAGTTCAGCTTCAGAGAAATTCTTGGAATCCTGTTTTAGCTCTTCAAAAGCTAGAGACCCGCAATCTTCCGAAGGATGAATCGCAGTGGGCTTCCCAAACCCACGCTTCTCCACTAATTCCGTAGTATCTGTCATCTCTCCAGACCATCGTCCTCGATCATCATTATATGTGTACACATTCTCATGTATACATTATATTTTATTATCCATGCTCTTATCATTTGATTATCTTTTCCTATGCCCATTTTATTTATGATTACATATATATAAATATATTTTATTTACTTTATTTATTTATCTTTTTTTTTAACAAAAGGGTGGTCGGCATATCGGTACCGACCCAAATGGTCAATTTTTTTTGGCAAAAGGTGGATCGGCATACCAATACCGACCCACACAATCGGTTCAAACAGCATTCTCCTTCACCGACCCATTTAAACGTGTTGACCGGTTCCATTGGGTATTGCCCGTTCGTCTCCCTTCTCCCATATATAAATCCCAGCCTTTGTTCCTTCTCCTTCTACTCACTTTTACCTTACTTTCCCAAACTCGCCAACTCACTCCTCTCTGAGCTTTACTCATTACTTAGCCTTCCATCGAACCTAGACTGCCTACCTCACGACTCCAATTGCTCACGAATTCGAACAAATCCCTAGCCCAGCACCTCGAAGCCGCCGCATACATCGAGCTCCCTCCATAGGTACAAATTTCTTTCCAAACCCAGAGTCACATACAAAGTTTCAGTGCTCGGGTGGATGGTTCCCCCTTTTCTTTTGTTATAGGAATAGGTAGAGGATGATTGAGAAGAGAAAAGAGATGAATTAGGAATAAGTGTGGACTTTAGGTTAGGGCCTCGGCTTGGCTTTGATGGATGATGGCATAAGTCACTTAGGAGGAGTAGTAGTCGTTTTCATAACTCGAATGTTGGAACTTAGGAGGAGGAAGGAGGATGTCGCTCAGTGAAGAAAGAAAAGGAAAAGAGGGGTTCGGTGATCCAAAAGCAAATGCGGGTCGATTACTCCGAGAGAACGAGAGTGTGGTTCGGTAACTTCACATGACGTTGTGGGTCGGTAGGAGTCTAGAGGTGTGGTTCGGTATTCTGAGTGAGGGAGTAGAGAGAGTGTGGGTCGGAAGGAACCTAGGAGTGTGGTTCGGCATAGTCCCAGTGGGCTGTTCGGTGATTAGAGAGTGAGAGAGAGGAGAGTGAGTGGGTTGGTTGCTTTGGTCTAGAGAGTCGTTCGGTAGTTTGTAGGTGAGTGGGTCGGTATGTAGGTTTAGAGAGACGATCGTCATCGGGCCTTGGGACCAGCATTGACAATCAGTTGAACATAGCATATATCAAGACCATACATTCCCACGCCTGATCATAGAACAATAAACAATGACAAGAACCTAAGCACATGAGCATATGGAACTGGTTCGGACTAATAACTCCATAGTTTTAACAATTATAAATGCGAATTTAACCCATCAAAAGCGAGTAGTAGCCTCCACAATGTATGATGCCAATGTCCGATCCCAGGACTTATGCTATCGATCATAGGACAAACTTTGGTGATGGTCAGTATGACGTTCTCCAAAGATGACAACTCAAAGCTCTGTCACGCTATATTACTCTTTAGAACTTTAATTTATCTATACTCTTTGCTTGAATCGTCGCACTAGTTCACACACAACACGGGGGAATACTTTGTTGTTATATCTGATATGTGTTATCTTTCAAGTATAGCTTAAACAGGTATCTATTCACACTAATCACTTTTTAGAGATGTCCAAAAAATAAGCTCTGCTGCAGTTTCTGACAAGCCTGAGCCAAGTTCTCGGCAGGAGGCAGTGGGGACTTTGAATCCATCGTCAGCCCCCATACCTGGCATCCCAGATCCACCTGTTGCGGTTATAGTCCCGGCTCCCGATGCAGTAGACGGGGCCGTCGTTCTGGATGACCCTATCGACTCTCAAGCCTCGAAAATCGGCGAATCTTCTCTCCGCCAATTATGTTCTATCCACGGAATCCCCTTCGAACACGTTCTGGTTCCTTCGGCACAAGATCGGCCTCACTTGCCCCCAGCCGGATATACTGCGTGCAACAAATTTATGTGCTAGGCCGGAAGTGTGCCACCTTCCAATTCATTCATCCATGAAGTGTTGCAGTATATAGGGATTGCTCCAGTACAACTACACCCTAATAGCCATGCATTTATTCATGGTACATGCGTTCTTTTCATGAGCATCTTACTTAGACCCCCAACTCCTGAGGATATCCGTTATATTTACCACTTCAAGAGACGAACCGACAGTCCATCCTACATATTCCTCAAGCCACATCCTAAATGCCAAGTCCCGATGGGCGCGTGGAACAAGTTTTCTCAGTTTAAACAAGAGTGGTTCTACGTACGCTGTCCTCTTGGCTTTGCGAGAAGGTGGCTAGAAGGACGTAAGCCTCATCTTTATCCCAGTCTTTGTCCGAAGGCTTGGAGTGCACCTTTTCTGAACTTCTTTCAACTCTTACAGGTATCCGCCCATGACCCAGAGGCATCAGGTACTCGGAGGCGGTTGTGGCCATTCGAGCTACCCCCGTGGGAGATCGGGACATTAAATCTGTAGTTACCAATGAACTGCTTTTGAAGTTCGGATTACTAGAAGAGGGCTGCCGGACTAGCCTTCCAAGTGATGCCACAATAGCAAGAACGACTGCGGAAACGAGCAAAGAACAAGTTGGACCTTCGGTGCCCCCTACTAAAGGGTCTCGTGATACTATCGAGGAAGGCAAGATCGAAAAGACTGATGAGAATATAAGTCCTGGGCCAGCGCCGGTAGCCGACACAACCGGCATTGATCAACCACCGCCTCCCTCGAAAAAGAAAAAGAGTCTAGCTTACAAGCTGAAAAGGAAGAAAGTTGGCGGAACTTCAAAGGTCACGATAACTCCGATCGAGAAAAAGTCATCTTCCCAAAACATAGAAGGCTCATTAAATGGCCTATCTGACTTGACCATCCCCGACGATATACTGAATTATGGCTTCAATAACCCCGAGGCTATGGGATTTAATTCGCCCGCGAGAAGAGATGAAGGCACTCAGACTCATCATCGGGGAGAGAAAACTCCAATGAGTAAAGCGAAAAACACTGGTACGTCGAGGGGATGCACTAGGACACACACGAACACTTACACTCCACCATGCACTTGAATTCCATTCATCGTGCGACTCCTACTAACTCATCCTCATTTGACTTTATGTGCAGGTGAAATGGGGCGTACACATGGCGTTGACGCCTTCGCGGATCCTCCATCTTTTACCATTCCGATCGAGACTCGGGATCAGGCAAACGGCGAGACAGGGACCAAAGAGGTGATAGAGACTATCGCTCCAGAGAGTCGTCATCGTCTTCCAGAAGGAGAACCCACAACCATTCTTTATATCCAAACGATCCTCCCCATCATCCGGCACGTAGTGGGGAGAAGTCTACTCAGAAGGGATCCCAGTCCGAAGTTCCTCACGACCAACATTCCGGCTCTTCGAGTACCAAGCAATCCCATGAGCCTTATAAGAAATCCGTGACTTTGGTTAGGCGGACTACCCCAGCCTCCTCTCACGATCCGTCGAGGGCGGAAAAATTAGCTGAGCTCAAGGCTACATCCCAAAGATATGTTTCGATGGACTGAAATTTCTCCCCACAATCCATTATATCCCTGGACATGTCAAACATAGCGCCATCGCCTGTAACAACGATGTATATTTTCAGCATGATGCGTTCATACACTTGGTGGAGAAAGTTTCAGAGGTCTCTATTGAACGCCAACATGAGATTGATTGCCTCAAACTCGAAGCTATTCATGACAAAGACATCATTAAGGGCCAGGATGAAGGGCTATCCTCATAAAAATCTTAGCTCGAGACTGCCTAGAAAAATGCTAAGGAGACAGTCAAGGTAGTTAGCCGCTTGGAGGCCACTCACAAGAATGAACTCAATGAGGCAATCCAACGTAGCGGCGCTCTAGCTTTGGAGAAAGACTCTATCCAAAAATAGAAAGACATTCTCGCTCGAGGGGTCAAAGAACTAGAGGAGTTTCTATTTAAAGAGAGAGAAGAGAAAATTGTAGCGCAGGAAGGGTCACAAAGATACTGCGATGAAATCGTCGAAACACGGCTTCTAAAGACAAAACTCGACGAAGAGCTATCCAGGATTGAAGCACTAAAAGAAGCAGCTCGTGAGGAAGGCAAGAAGATAGCGCTCACGGAGGCCAACTCTCGACTCGAGGCAGCTACCGAGGTCGGTAGAGAAGAAATCAAATGTTTATTCGACCCGCTCATTGCCGAGTTCAATGTAAGAGTCCTCATGCATCGTGACTTGTCTTTCTTGGGTGAGAATTATCTCAAGTCACTAGCTGAAGCATGGGATACTTTGATTAGAATTAAAAAAGTGAAGTTGGGTGTCGAAGAGATTGATGAAGAGGCTCTGGTGAGGGAAGTGCTTCGAGGCAACGAACCCTCAGATTTATCTGCGACTAATGCCCTCTTCGGGGGAGGCTCTCCTGCATCAAAGGACAGAGAGGATGCTGCTGGCCCATCTGGCTCCGAGCCCCAGATTCCTCCTCCCGTTGACTGACCAAAGCTCCATCGGTTAATCCCCCCGAGCAACATGTGGGTTACGATCCGGAGAAGCCTAGACTTGGCATCCACATGCTACCCCCAATTCCGGAGGGTGATACTCCCAAGACGACTAAGAGCCAAATGGAAGCTGGTATGTGATCCCACCTTCTAAAGTTCATAAAGTCATCACTTTTGGCGAATAACCGTCGTATCTTAACATTCACTTTCCATGAATTCGTGCAGGTCATTCTGGCCCTGAACCGACTCCAAGGAGCGATGTCGCCACGGAGCGGGAAGAAAAAAACTGAAGTACTCCACACCAGTGACACCCCTAGTCCTGACGCTCAAGTAATAGGGGCGCTTGAGGAAGATAAGCCCGAAGATCCTTCACCCGTAGAGGAGCACGATGATGTCGAAATCACGGGCGCTTCCAAGCACACTTCCAAACTCAGCATGAAGGAGCAACTCAAGGAGGAGAAAAAGGAGAAAATCAAAATAAAATTAGAACCCCAAGTGGTGGAGCTCGACAATCCCTTAAATAAGCCGCTAAATATTATTTTCCCTGGTGGGATCACACATTTTGAAGTTCCTCCTACTCCCTCGAGTACTCCGTCGCTGGGAAACAAAGGGTCCAAAAAGAGGCGCTCGGATGAGGAAACTTCGGAGAAGCCAAAGAGGGAAAGAAAACCGAAGAAGTAGCTGTTGCCTCACCACATTTTGCTCAACTTAAGTAACTTAGTACCATGCAGTTATTTTCCTCCCTTTTTTTAGTCATCGTAGATAGATTTTGGCTTCGGACTTCGGAGAAGTTGTAATGAAACTTCTTTTTTGATTAGTAAATAAAATTTTGCTTCTTTGTATTCCCAGACTCTCATCGCTTAGCTTATAATTTAGTCTGTAATTTAAATTCAGAGTCTTGTGGGTCATGTAAACTCCAGTCCGCTTTCACATGACTTGAAGATTTTTGAATTATTTATACTCTAGTCCGCCTTTGCGGACTCAGAGTACTTTAGTCCGCACTTTGGAGACTTAAAGATTTTTGAATCGTTTATACCCTAGTCCACACTTTGGGGACTCAGAGTACTCTAGTCTGCGCTCTGGGGACTTAGAGTACTCTAGTCCGCACTCTAGGGACTCAGAGTACTCTAGTCCGCACTTTGGGGACTTAGAGATTTTTTGAATCCTTCGAATCATTTATACTCTAGTCCGCTTTTTGGGGACTTAGAGATTTTTCGAATCATTTATACTCTAGTCCGCTTTCTGGGGACTTAGAGATTTTTTGAATCGTTTATACTCTAGTCCGCTTTCTGGGGACATAGAGATTTTTTGAATCGTTTATACTCTAGTCCACACTCTGGGGACTCAGAGTACTCTAGTCCACGCTCTGGGGACTTAGAGATTTTTGAATTGTTTATACTTTAGTCCACACTCTGGGGACTCAGAGTACTCTAGTTCACGCTCTTGGGACTTAGAGATTTTTGACTCTGCGGACTTAGAGTACTCTAGTCTGCACTCTGGGGACATAGAGATTTTTTGAATCGTTTATACTCTAGTCCGCACTTTGGGGACTCAGAGTACTCTAGTCCACGCTCTGGGGACTTAGAGATTTTTGAATCGTTTATACTCTAGTCCGCACTTTGAGGACTCAGAGTACTCTAGTCCGCACTCTGAGGACTTAGAAATTATTTGAATCATTTGTTGATCGACTTTTAGTTTTGAGTGTGCGTTCATATGCCAGACAGATTAATGCAATTTAATTTTGCCATGGAATTATAAAACACGAAACACCAATAGTTCATAGAAAAACAGCATCAAGCCTTTATTGATTGCAGAAAATAAGGACAAACCAAATTGTCGTATTACATGTCGGAAACAGAGAACAACAAAAGAAACATATACTGGAAACAATTGCTACTAAAACACAAAAGAAATAGTATAACAATGGCACAAATGCTCGCAATTCCATGCTCGGGAAGCGTCACGCCATCAACAGTCGCTAGCTTGAAGGTTCCTTCTCCAAGCCTCCGTTAGATGACGTAGGGACCTTCCCATGTGGGATTCATATGCGATGGGACCGAAAAAACTTACTTCAAAACAAGGTCGCCCACATCGAAAGTTCTTCGTCGAACTTTTTCATTACAATATCGGGCGACTCGGTGCTGATATGCGGCTGCCCTTAAATCCGCTTCTTCACGTTTCTCGTTGACAAAGTCCAACGATTCCAGTAAAAAATCTCGGTTCATTCTAGGATCATAATGAGTCACTCAGTGAGAAGGAACTTCAAGTTCCATGGGTATAACAGCTTCAGTGTCGTATGCCAAGGCGAAAGGAGTGTGGCCAGTCATGGACTTGTGGGTGGTTCTGTAGGCCTAGAGTGCTGTTGGAAGCTCATCCACCCACTTGCCTCTAGCCTTCTCCAAACGTTTTTTCAAGATGAACTTGATTATCTTATTTACAGCTTTAGCTTGCCCATTCGCTTTAGGGTGAGCGACTGCTGCAAACCTTTTCTCAATGCAATATTTTTGGCAGAACTCTTTGAATTCTCTACTCTCAAATTGAGTTCTGTTGTCAGTAATGATAGTCCGTGGGAGACCAAAGCGGCATATAATGTTTCACACAACAAAGTTAACGACCTTTTTGATGGTGATCGTAGATAATGGCTCCACTTCTGCCCACTTGGTGAAGTAATCGACCGCGACGATTGCGTATTTCGCACCACCTTTGAAGATTGGCAAGGAGCCGATTATATCGATCCCCCATATTGCAAACGGCCATGGACTAACCATTTGCGTGAGTTCCGTCGATGGTGCCCTCGGGATCTTTGCGTACCTTTGACATTTGTCACATCTCCTTACATAGTCCGCGGCGTCCCGATTCACAGTCGGCCAATAGTATCCATAGCGGAGTATCTTTTTGGCTAATGTCTGCCCCTCAGTATGGTCACCACATTCTCCATCATGGACTTCTCTTAAGACCCGCTTTATCTCATTGCGGGTGATGCACCTAAGAAGGGAACGGAGAATCCCTTCCGATACATCATTCTGCATTATATACCGTGAGGCCTTGCGAAGGACTTGTCATCTCTTATTCTTTCTCTCGGGCAAGGTTCCATGTAGCAAGTATTCTTTGAACGGGGTCATCCACGACCCCCTTTCAGTTTCCGTCTCTAACACAAAATCTACCTCCATCTCATTTATACTCGGGGTATGTAAAGTTTCAATGGGAACCAAGCCCATCTGATGTGCATCACCAGTGCTTGCAAATTTTTCCAAGGAAACGGCTTCCAATTTTGCTCGCGCGGAATGTGCAAAATATCATAGTATTCGAGGTCCGCCAACAATTCTTGAACCCAAGCGAGGTATGAGGCAAGCCTTTTCCCCTTTGCCTGATAGTCTCCTCATACTTAGTACACCGCCAACTGTGAGTCGCAAAAGATTTCAATCGATTTTACTCCAAGTTCTTTGGTAAGCTTCAGTCCAGCGATCAACGCTTCATATTCGGCTTCGTTGTTCGTAGCGGGGGAATTAAGTTTCAAAGCATAACAAATCGATCAGTTCTTAGGAGTTACAAGAATAACACCAGCCCCAGAACAATGGTCGTTGGACACCCCATCGGTATATAGCTTCCATCGAACAGCGGGAATCACATCACTTCCACTTGGCTCGTCTGATATAGTGAACTATGTAATGAAATCTGCTAGTGCTTGCCCCTGGATAGTCCTCCGTGGCAGGTAGGTGATGTCGAACTGACTCAGCTCAATGTTCCATTTGAGTAGCCTTCCAGAAGTCTCCGGTCGTTGGAGCACCTGTCGCAAGGGTTGATCGGTATAAATACTGATTGGATGTGCCTGGAAATACGGGCGGAGCTTGCGTGATGCGATCACCAAACAGTAAGCCATCTTCTCGATCTTAGGATAATTTCTCTCTGCCCCCGTTAAACGCTTACTAACATAGTACACTGGCTTTTGGATTCGGTCCTCCTCACAAACCAAAGCTGCACTGATGGCATGCTGGAATACGGCCAAGTAAACATACAACTCCTCATAGTCTACATGTTTTGACAAAACAGGGGGCTTCTCCAAGTATGTCACCAACGCTCGGAACGCGTCCTCACAATTCGACGTCCATTCAAAATTTCTTTTCATATAAATCGACTCACCGCAGCGACTTTCCTATTCGGGCTTTACACTTGTTTTATAGTTCTAGGTGCTTGTATGTCTCGAATAGCTTGAATCTTTTCTGGGTTGGCTTCGATTCCCTGCGCGTTGACAATGAAACCCAAAAACTTCCCCGACGCAACGCCAAAGGAACATTTCAATGGATTGATTTTCATTCTGAAAAATCTGAGTATATCAAACATCTCTGCTAAGTATTGAACATGGTCGTTTGATTGTCATGACTTCACGAGCATATCATCCACATAGACTTCCATCGTTTTACCAATCTGGTCTTTAAACATCTGATTCACCAAAAGTTGATAAGTTGCCCGTGCGTTCTTCAACCCGAAAGGCATCACTACATAACAGTACAGCCCAATGTCCGTGACAAAACTGGTATGCTCCTGATCCGGAATGTGCATCGGGATTTGATTGTATCCCGAATACGCATCCATAAATGACAAGAACTCGTGTCCTGCTGTCGAGTCGACCGGCTGATCAATTCTAGGCAATGGAAAACTATCTTTAGGGCATGCCTTGTTCAGGTCCGAGTAATCAACACAGGTCATCCGCTTCCTGTTTGCCTTCCTCACCAGTACGGTATTAGATATCCATTCAGGATAGAGGGCGTCGTTGATGAACCCATTGGCTTTGAGTTTATCCACCTCCTCTTTGAGAGCAGCGGACCTCTCCGGGTCCATGCCTCTCCTCTTTTGTTTCACGGGCACATACTTTGGTTCAACGTTCAATATACGACTTGCAATGGCGGGAGAAATTCCACACATATCAGAATGGGTCCGGTGAAAACATCTAGATTCACTCGGAGGAAACGGTAAGATCCCCTGTCATCGAGGGGTTGAGCTGTGATCCGATCTTAAGCACCCATGACGGGTCATCATGGCTGATTGGATTGTCAATCGTTAGTTCAGCCGGTGCCGCCTTGGCCTCCTTGGGTTCTTCTTCATCATCTCTCGGATCTATATCTCTATAGATCCGACTGTGTTGCTCAAGCCAAGGCTCAGGCGCTACTTGTCAATTTTCAGCAACATGGATGCGGACAGGGTTGTCCACACCCTTTCCCTTCTCTCTTCGCTGGGCCTCTCTCTGCTCAGCTACATAACAAGCACGACCAGTTGCTTGATCGCCATGCACTACACCAACTCCTCTGTCCATTGGAAATTTCAAGGTCAAACACCACGGGGCCAAAGCTGCCCTAAACTTTGCCAGGGCCGATCGGCCCAGAAAAACATTATACGGGGAATCAACATCCAAAGCAATGAATGATAGGATTTGTACCCTCCTGCGTTCACCTTGTCCTAGTTCAACTGGCAATTCAACAAAACCTATTGCATTTGTAGCTGCACCATTAAAGCCGTGAATGCGGGCTTTAGATGGTTTCGGATCCTTCGCCTTCATCTTCATTTGGTCATACGCCTTTTTGAAGATAATATTAACAGAACTCCCACAATCAATTAGTATCCTTCTCACAAGCGCCGGTCCAATCGTAGATGAGATAACCATCGGGTCAATGGTAGGTGCCTCCACCTGATCGGCATCCCTACTCCTGAATATTATATCATCAGTCATCATTTGCTGCTGCTTCGCTAGAGTCCCGTCTTCTGTATTCGAGCAGCATTCAAAACCTGCATGCTTCAAGGAATTAGCATAGCGTTCCATTTCTTTCCAACTCTTGTCCACCGGATGAGGCCCACCGATTATTGTGTTTATGACCAGCCTTCCTCTGGTCCGAGCGGGCTCCTCAGGTCGATGTGAAGCTTGCCTGTGATTGGGGTCGGATGTCCCCTGTCCGCCTTTCTGTGGATTCTTAACAAACTGCTGTAACTTCTTCTGGTGAATCATCTTTTCTATAGCATCATGGAGGTGTCTGCACTCTTCAGTATTGTGCCCGTAGGTCTTGTGAAACCGACAATACTTTCCAATTCGCTTTTATTCCTTAGTGGATTCCTTTAGGCGTGGCTTTCGGTATTGGAATGTATTACAAGTTGATAGATAAATATTCTCTAATGATGTATTCAGAGGTGTATATTCGCTATAGGTTGGGATTCTTGGTTTCCACTTTCCTGCTTCCCTCTTTCGTCCGGAATTTCCTCCTCAGGATCATTTAGACTACTCCGGCTTATTTTGAACATTGACTTGGACCTTGCCAGAGTTTACGCCAGATTGCTTTACCTCAATGTTGCTTTGCACCACTTCCTTGTTGGGCCCTGGTGTACTGCTCCGTCTTAACCACCTGGCCTCTTCTCTTCTCATGAATTGGTTCGGTTTTAAATAAAAGCATTCCAGGGTAGTCGGTGGTTTTCCTGCCAGCCAGTCACTAAACTCTGAGTCTGGATCTACTCCTCGCATCACGGCCATAAGGATAGCATGGTCATTCGGATTGCTAACTTCGATAGCAGCAACATGAAATCTTTGCAAATAATCCTTCAACGACTCTCCTGGATCCTGGATCACACTGGACAACGACATCATGTCCTTTGAGCGAGTGGCATGGATCCTAAACTGCTCCACAAACTTCGCTGCTAACTCATCAAACCTGGAGATCGATCACGGTGGAAGTCTGGTGAACCACATTGTAGCAATTCCGGATAGGGTTATTAGGAATCATCTGCATTTGGTCGCCTCATTTGCCTTAGTCGAGTCCATCATCCACTCATATCTCATTATGTGCTGTCGGGGATCGGTCTTCCCTTCATAAGCTGGAATAGTAGGCATGCTGAATTTCCGGGGATACTCATCTTGTAGGATGGTATCTGTAAACGGAGTATGGCTCCTAGATATTCCCCAATCATCGTTGGTTAAGCCCTGGTACTCCCTCATCAGTTGCCTGAACATAGCTGATAAATTCAGAGTCTGGATGGGAGGTGGCAAGTCGGTATCTGTCCTGCGTAATTGTTCCGGCCGGTGCCTCCTCAGTAGGCGATCACCAAGTGCGCATCCCGAGGACTCGCTTCACTACGACCCTGGCGAAGTGGTGGACCAGCTCCCAAGCGTGCTCCAGATCCTATGTTTCCTACTCCAGGTTGGGAGCGACTCCCCAGGTGTAGATGAGGGGCCACAGTTCCAGGTAGGGAATATGGACCATTTCTGTTGGTTTGCCCTTGGCGAGTCGTCACCAATTACTCTGTTGCACCAGTTTGTGTCGTTTCGATCCTACGGCGTCTACGCCTGGGGTGTTCATCTGGCAAGACGGAGCTGTCGGATGATGAGTAGGAAGCAAGGCTTCCTCCAGCATTCTGACGCTGCTACTGAGTGATCTGGGTCATCAGGTTGGCGTTTGTTTGAATCTGCTCGTTAATCTATCTCCTACTTTCCACGAGCTCCCTCATTAGCTCATTGAACTCTGCCCCGATGATAGCTTCTGGTTGGTTTGGGATGTGGTGGGTTCTACACCTGCATTAGCTTGCTGATTGCTGGGTCCCACTTGCTGGACGCTGGCGGTCTCATTAGCATCTGCATTATGGGAGGCGGATCTGGTACGTGGTCTTGTCATCTTAGAGTTATCCGTAGGAACTCTGGATAGAATCTATGAACTCTTGAGAATGAACTCAGATCTCCTTCGGGGGATTTCCTCAATCCAATAGCAACAAAGTAGATCCTAACAGCCTGAGAATACACCTTCTCAGTGAAAGCACCAAAATGTTAGCACCAAAATTGGTCACTAACACCCTTGAATAGAGTTATGTAGAGAGATTAATGAAGAAAGTAAATTAAAATAGAGAAATAACACAAATGAGTGCAAAAAGAATAACAGAAACGAGAACACCAGATTTATAGTGGTTCAGCGTAATTGCCTACGTCCACTTTGAATAGAATCTTTATTACTTTTCCAATCACTTGAATACAAGTTTGAATCGAAAAGAGGAGAGTATAAAAAATGGCAGAGTTTCCCTGGAGTTCTTGAAAAAATGTCCCCTTTCAACTGTACCTCTTCCCCTCTATTTATAGACTAAGACAGGCCGGATCCCCTGCGCGAGCCAATGACCAAGACAACTCGGCCCACAAGTGATGTTTCAGAATGACTGACCCAAGTATACTGAGCCACTCTGGCCGAACCAGGGGTCTCCTGTGGATGACTCGAAGCGAGCTATCATGTGACTCGGAACAGCTAGATACGTGACTCGAACCGTGGAAAACCCGACCATATCCCCCAGTGGTAATCAACTGATTCCCCTGATGCACGTCGACCCAAGTATGCCAAAGCATCGAGGCTAACCTGCAAGTGCCGAACCATATCCGACCGACCCACTTCGGCTTGTGCACCATGACCGAGCGACGTATACTGAGCCATCTAGACCGAATGGTGTATACCGAGCCATCATGACTGGTCCAAGCTTCTGACCCATATGTGCCTGAGCGACACATGCCGAACCATCGAGGCCGAACGACACATGCTGAATTAAGGCCGAACCATACATGCCGAATCAAGGCCGAACGATACATACTGAAACAAGGCCGAACCATACCCACTGAGCCATACTTACTGAACCTACCTACCGAGCCACACATACATTCCGAACCACATCGATTGCATCAAACCCTTATATCTCCAGTCTTTTCTTGGCCAGAATCTTGTTTAGTGCTAACTATAACTTCTGTAACTACCGTTCTACAGCCAGGTCAAGCAGCCGGGTAACAGTAAGTATATTTTATATTTCTTTTGCAATCTTTAATTCGGTTCATTTGTATATCTTAATTGACAAATATTTTATTAATTATGTTAATTGCACAAATTTATCAATGTAGATTATTATAACTTTATGTAGCAAACGTTCTTATAATACTAGAAAGGCTAAATGTTACCATTTTATTTTTCTACTAAAGATCCTGTTAGATTTTTATGTTTATCAAAACCCCAAGAAAAACATAGAAATCATTTGATTTCTCTAGTGGATGTTTGGACTCGCTTGCCTTAGGCTTCTGACCTTGAGGAATATCAACAAATCATAGGCCTGCAAGTGATGGATAACACTTTACCAGTTGTATCAAATACACTCCTAACCAGTGGTCTTTGTCTTACTCTCATCTCGACCTTGAGGAATATTAATAAATCGAAAGATATTATTCACTCATACCTATCATTACACGATGGTCTAAGTATAATGCACATACCTTAAGGAATATCAACAAATACATGCATGTATCTTACCTCATTTGGTCAATATACTAATAGTGTTATACACAACGTCTCTAGCTTGAGGAATATCAACAACTAAAGAGTATGCAAGCAATCTATTAATATATAAATGGTGAAGGACAACTTTATATTAAAGGTTCATAATCCTTAATATATTATATTGAGTGATATCGACTTATGGAATAATGTATTTTTTATGAAATACCCTCGTGATTCAAGTGTCGAACACATCAGTAATCACAATATATGTATTATACTCTTGTATTTATCCCATAAGTCTATTTGGGTTTTTTTTCTTGTTCACTGATTTTATGCATTCATATTACGTAAGTTTAATTATTATACAACTTTATAATCTAATTAACTTATATATTTTTCTACATTACATTAAATAAATCTTAATTAATTAATTTAATTAATTAACATTTTAATTAATTTATGTTATTCAATTAAACATTTTAATTTAATATGTATACCATAACATTTTGGTTATACACACACACAGAGAGATGTACACACACGCATATATGTATATATGTATTTTATTATTTGTTAATTAAATTTTAATTAATTTATTTAATTAGACAATTTAATTAAATATTAATTTCAAACATTTCTTATGTATATACATATATACTTACATCATCTTGAGTAATTCAACATAATGTAACTTAATGTGATGCTTGATTACCCAAAACCAAGCCTAAATACTACATTTCTAGACACGCTACTAAATTGGTGAGCTTAATTGGTTAGCCCTAACATGACTAATTTAGACCACAAAGACTATTTGGGATCTAATATCATTGAAGGAACCAAGCCATTCGGAAGCAGGTGAATAGATAGATTTAAAATAAAAAATCCTATTTGGGATTTATTGGGCCTATGAAGTCTAAATGATTATTAGATCTAATCTAATAATGTTTTTTAAAAAATCATATTTTATTTAATTTGGTTAAAAGGAAATTTAAATTTAATTTAAATAAATATCTTGAATGTATTTGAATGGTAAGGCATTATATAAGCAGTGCATAAATGTACGTAAACAAACATGTAAAATTTTAGAGAAAGAAACCTTTTGTTTCTTGCTCTCAACATAAGTAATTAATTAAGGGAAGATAGGACTATAAATGTAGAGAGAGAAACCATTCATTTCTGTGACGACCGTCCTATACCACTGACACCCAATATACCTGTATAGTGTGTTGTAGCGGTGCCTGGTCGATGCAGGACAACCATCAAGGGTCATATAGCAAATAAAACAACACATAACCCGTTACATACCCCACAACCCATTGAATGAAATATAATAATAAACATCTCAGATATAAAACAAGCGAGATAGGAAATAACTGAATGAATCACAGAATCAGAGTGCACAGATCCATATAGTATACAACATAGGAAATAGAGTTATACATCAAATAATAACTCATAAATAACCATCTCTAAGTAATAAAGGCACTAGCAAGCTCCATAGTGATGTGCAGCAGAATAGCAAATGAGTAAATATAATAATACGAGAAATAGCCTCATGCTCGCCACCTTCCAGCTCCACGTGCTCACTAGACCCAATATCCCTAATCTAGTCATTTAAGAGTACCCAGAGTAATATGAAGTAAAGCATCAAACTCCAGGTCAGACAACAGTCTGGTGTGAGCGGCGGTAAATCTCTACATACTAATATACCACTAAAATAAGACAAATGGTATGAAGGATCATACCTGACATATTCCTGCATCTAAAGAGTTGGCATATATACAAAATATACGCTACTCTATATCATAGTCATCATGGGTGTACTATACATCGAGTACTAAGGAGTGTCCAAATATATACATCAACAATATCGGCATCAAGTGACATCCCTAAGCTGATAAGCAATCAAACAAACATAGCATCCATCATCCATCCTCACATTCACCCACTCGGTGTGTTGGATATAAAATCACTCACTGACCTATTATAGTCAAAGACTATATTATCTGTCATGATAGCCCGCGTCCTCCTCGGTACTCAAATTCATTCCACTCAGTCAGCCTGGAAATAGACTAACCATCACATTAGTATGGGGTAAACAAACGTTGTATCAAGAATAAGGAGCCATTATGCTATAGGAACCATCATGTCCCCAATGTATTAGCCCACCTCATGAATACTCGACGAAACCTCGAGTATCAACTATCCCTTTGCCCACATCATCTATAACAGAGAACATCCTAGAACTGATCTCTGGACTCCTATCACAAAGTCACCGCGGTAGGGACTATCCTCTACAGTCATTATCAATCGTAGAATACCATCATATGTCCCGTAGCCTTCCTCCAACAGTTCCTTTGATCCGACTCATATTCCACAACTCTGCACCTCAAAATACAACTATCCATCGGCAAAGCCATCACATCACATCAAAGAATTATCATCATCGGGTCATGAGTCATCATCATCAAAAATTGTTGAAAAAGTCATCGAAAAACTTAACTCAAAATTTGCCTTAAATCTGGCCTAAAGTAGAGCCCGAGAATTCCTAAGTTTGGCTTGAAGCAAACCTAGGCCTGAAGTCGTGCTCGGTAATTTTATAAAATGCCTAAAATATGCCCAGGAATTGGTATCAATCCCCGACTTAACTTATTTTTCCTCTTGCCTTCACCAATCTGTGAATGCCCTAGGTCAAGCCCGAAGTTTCTACCTTGTTGGTCCGAAGCATACCCTACATCGATCCATCTCCACCGATCTGAACTTCCGAAAGCCATAACTCTATCATACGAACTCCAAATGACTTGAAATTTAAAACGTAGCTTTAGAGGGTTCTTCTTGACCTACACATGCCGACTCAAACGATCCAAAATACAGATAGTTATTGGGGTTAAATAAGAAAAGAAAAGAAAGAACAGAAACAAACTCAGAATCTCGCAGCGGAAGGAACAAGATATAATTATAAAATAACAGTTCATGAAGCTGTTAAATAAATAAATTTGATTATTATTATACGTCATAAATCAGAGTTACATACATATCAGAGATAATACAACAATGCAGCGGAAAAATAATACAGTAGTAGAATACAAATGATGTAATACCAAACTCCGTCTTCGTCCTCCAGAATAGATCTTCAACCTTGTCTGAAATGCTCAGGCTGACCCGAGCGTAATGAAAAGACAAAACACTCGAGTCAGGACTAAAATATCTCATGTAAGTTAAATCGAATAAGTAAATATGAGTGTGACGGCGTCGGAGATGTTTATGGGTTTTAGACACCTCCTATCCAGTGTTTAACGTGCGTGCATTAACTTAAGAGATGTTCGGGATTTCCATCTCCTAAGGATCCGTTAAACTATCTACTATATAGTAGAATACGCTATATACAATAATGTCTATCATAAAGTAAAATATCATTCCTAGCGTTAAGCCATGGCCCATTCCACCCTTAACACAGTTTATAAATGTCATAGTCTATACAGCACCGTAAGCCCCACCGTAAACTAGTGGTTATCAGAGGGTACCCCATAGGTATAACACAAATCAAAATCGTAGCGGTCGCGAATAGGATAAACAGTATGACAAGGTACATGAGGCGATACCAACTAGGATACTAGTAGTTGCGTCATCCGGACTGATGTTAGGCATAGCAGCTACTACCCCAACACCGCGAAACAACACTCCCATAATCGAGGGGTGCATCCAAATCGAATCACAAAAGTAATAGATATGGTAACGAAGAAGTGTGTCCGCTAGAGGTGGCGAACCTCAATGGTCCGGCGGGGCTCCTGTTTTAGTCATATCAAGGGTCATCCAAAATCGTTATCTTTCTTCAATCAATGCATTCACCAAAACCATCCACTTCGTTCTGGATCAACACTCCGCGTATATTAGTTATTAAAGTGGTTTTCGGTATCGACAGAGAGTATGTCCATATCTGATCCTGGTCTCTTTAATAACTACGTATTATTACACCGATGGTCATTTAATATTTAAAGTTCAAACCAAATCAAATCGAAAGTCAACTTCAAATTTACTTTCAAATTTGATTATTTCATAATTCAATTCGTTTCAATAGTTAAATCATATTCCCAAATAAATTTAGTTCAACATTTATTTAGCAAATCAATTCAAGTATTCAATTTCAGTTTAATAAGATTCCAATTTCACTTATTAAATTTATTTCATATTCAATGGATTTAATTTGATTCTTAATTTAATTCAAAATCATTTAAACAAATTTCGATTCATTCACATTTATGTTTACCTTCATTACTTCATTAAATATAATTATAAATTCGGTTAAATCAGTTTCATTAACTAAATCCCCTTTAAATCGAAATAGTTTTAGCTAACCCGTTTACAAAATCAAATTCAATTTCTATTAAAGAATATTATTTCACTTTATTTAGTTCATTGATTAATTAACACAATTTTATTTTTCTCAACAAGTTTCAAAACAATTTAACTTCGTAACCAAGTTACAAAATCATAATTAAACTAATTCACTCAATTTAAAATCATTTTATATTTAAATTAACACTTAATCAAATTCACAAACTTTACTTAGTTTAAATTCCACTTATGACAAATTCCATTTAATCTTAAATTAAATTTCATTATCAAGTCTCAAATCCGTTTAATCAAAACCAAGTCTATCGATCTTAAATTTTTACTTAACTTAAATCTTACTTAATCCAATTCCATATAAACTCAAATCAATTTATTTATTTATTCTATTACAATTCAAATAAATTTATTAGTTTATTCAAATCAAATCCATTAATTTATTTCATTTAAACTCGAGTAAAATCATTTATAAGTTCCAAATTAAATCCATTAAGGTTGTTAATTAATTTCGAAACAATTTGTTGACCAATCGGGTTTCTTATTTTAATTGTCTATCCTAGGCCAAGTTGTTTAATTGGGTATCTATCATTTCAACCCGATCCCATTTTAATTAAATATAAATATAAAATAAAATAAACACTATGGGAACTTGCAGTATTAGAACAACATAAAATAAACACAACATTCAAATATCCAAATATCAATAGTTAAACATCCATCACATCATCATCCAAATCAGTCAATAGATAACATAATTTAATTGATTATCAATAACGGTTATTAACTGGCAATTTATAAATTCATGCTAATTAAATGACGATTAAATGGAATAAGGTCATACTTAACTGAAATAATAATTCAAACATTTCAAACATCAATCAATAAACATCAAGGGACTATTTATTATCATTAACAGGTATAAACTTGCAAATTGGAATTTAATATTAAATCGAATGGATATTAACTGCAATGAATGTCATATTTAATTGGAATAACAATTTTAACGTACCAAACATCAACCATCAAACAAACATCATAATTCATCATTCAATCAACAGGTCATAACAAATACTGGTTATCATAGATGGGTATTTAACTAACAATTAAATTTCAACATTAATTTAAATAACAATTTAATCCAATTCGATTAAATTTCAACTAAACATCAATTTTAAACTACTAACTAGCAACCAAAAACATTCATATTAACTAATGAATTCAAATTAACTAACATAACATATTTAGTCAAACGTGAGTGGTTAAAACACTCACCTTTGATTCAAAGCCCGTTAATAAGACCCAAAATTTGAACAGTCTCGGAATGTAGCCAAACCAGCTCCATGTTGTCCGGAATTTCGATACGAACGCAACAGAGAAAACCGCGCGTAAATCCGAGCTCGTATGCAAAATTATGCGAGTTAGAACATTTGACTTTTAATATAAATTAATTAATAAATAATTAAATAAAACATACGTATACCATCATCCTATGCGTTCTCTCCTACCGACCGAACCCATGCACGTTGCTACCACCAAAAAACGCACATAACTCGAGGCAGTCGGAGTTTGATCAGCGACTACCGGCGTGTGCAGCACCTTGAGAGCCACCTACGCGCCAAGTTTCATCGCGTCATTCGCCGCCGTTTGCACGCAATCCAAGAAAGTACGTGCATCCTTCAATCTCAGATCTCGGAAAATCTGTGATGTATTAGCAGCAATCAACCGTATGGATTCGAAGAGCTCGTCGAGATCTACACTTTTGCTTTTGGAATTTTTCGATTTCGTTGAACGGATTGAGAGATATTAAGGAAAGAAGATCGTCAATTTCTGACCATGGAATAGGTGGCCGCCATGGTTTGAAATTAGGGTTTCTGAAATAAAATAATAATCAAACTGTCTCGGTTTGCGTGCGTATTTATATAGGTAGGTCCAAATTCATCCGAACTCCAATCGAGACGTGCCGCCAGGCGTTTATAAGGTTTTACCCATATTCCGAACGCAATGGAACTAGTCCCAAGGCCTAATTCATACGTATGTGGAAGATAGCTTTTGAAGTCGATTATTTTAATTAAATTCGAAATTAAATTTCTACGCGTTTCAAGCTCGCACGGCCAAATGACAAGTCCGATTGCTACGAAAATTGAAATCCTGCAATAATTCACTATTACGGATCCGAAGAAACTAGTTTCGTCGAAATCCGAAATAGTTTGCAAAATCTCAATTTTGACAAGTTAATTAAAATATTAAATATTCAATTTTATATATCCTCTTTTAATTCAATATTAAAAGTTTATAAACTTTATTCTAATCCAAATAAAATTTAGACTAACTTAGTAAATCAATTTCCTATATATTAAACCCTATATTCAAATAAATTTACAACTTCAATTATTTAACAACTAATATATTAAACTTCGAATTTACTCAATTTCTATTTTTAATTAAATTCAACTTATTAGTTTTATCAAAATAAAATGAATTCAAAAACCTTATAACTCAACCAAAACCCTATGAATACAATTAACATCAAATTTATATTTCACTATGCTAATAGCCTATTGTTATCATCTTAACTCAAATTAATTGAATATTTAATTCACTAAATTAAAATCAACTATTTCCAAATTTAATTTCAATTGGATTAAATAAGATAATAAATAAATAATTGTTATTCATTAATATTTCACATTTATTAACTTTTGTTTACAACCAAAATCTTAAATTACTTGCCACAACAGATTGCACATTCCAAATAAAACCAATTTCATTTACAATAGATACTTCCAACATTAACTCCAATATTTTGATTTATTCCTTATTTCCAATTATAACCAAATTAACTTCATATTTATTCAATTTATTAACGTTACAATAATATAGTGGTTACTAACATTCAAACCATATTATTTAGTCATACTCAGACAATTCCCCTTTGTCAATCATAAATTTTGATTTCAACTATATTAAATTCGAAAATCTTATCAAATTTTAATATTTAAGTTATCGAAAATTACGGGTCGTTACATTCTCCCCCACTCAAAACTTTTCGTCCGCGAAATGGCGAAGTAAGGGATTTATCATATGGTATATTTAATAATATAACTTCTACTCAACTTAGAAACATTAACTTATACCTACAGTTTAATATATTACTATGGATTATTCCAATTCCAACCAAAATTTTCTAAGTCCTAAATTCACGGAAAATTTCGACAGAGTCTCCTTTGCACGGCTAGGTCCGATAAAATCACAATACATATATAATCACAATATACATCTCATCTCAATGATGAGGCATCCCAAACCATGGGGAAACAATATATAATACCAAAATACGATATATAATTCGATATACGTACTTTTTTTAGCATTTATTAGCCATTTAACTTACATTTTGCATTAAGTACAGAAGCGAGCTCCACAAGCGAAGCGCAACCCTTTGTCACCTACTAAAATACTCAACAAACAATGATAACCAAGCATATAAGGTAGATTGATATACTTAGCATATACAACATTTATATAACATATTTTAACTTCAAAACTGAGATTCTAAATTCAGGACAGCGAACAAATCCAAGTTTTTAGTCCACTTAACGATGAAATTTTGTAAGGGAATCTAAATAAAAGTTGCTGCGTTTGTTTCAGGCTTTCCGGAATGTCTAAAATTATTGAATTCGGACCATCCGTTCAAAAGTTACGGCCGTTTTACTAAAATGATACGCTTCAGCCCCGGGCAAGTAGCGCAGGCCTGAAATGTAATTTCAGATTTTCGACCTCCTAAATGATAGAAGTAGGAAAGGCTTATAAAACAAAAGTTGGAGCTTAGGCTCTAAGCTTTCCAGAAAGTGCAAGATCATCACTAAGGTGCTTCAGATTTCTACTTCGCCCAGGCCATCGACTAATATTGGTGTTTTAAGCCTAGTGGATGAAGGTATTTATCAAAACATTCTAAACAAAAGATGTAGCACGGTTTCTAGGCTTTCCGAAAAGTCCAAGATCGTCGAATTCCGTTCAACCATTTAAAAGTTATGGCTATTTCATTTCAGCTCGCTTTGAGTATTTCAAAATTTTTATTCAATTGCTAATATTCATGTCATTAGCGTTTGATTTATTCAAATTCAGTACATTGATATTCAATTGGTTAGTTTCCCTTAATTCACATGAT
Organism: Allium fistulosum; assembly: GCA_030737815.1. Taxonomy (NCBI): domain Eukaryota; kingdom Viridiplantae; phylum Streptophyta; class Magnoliopsida; order Asparagales; family Amaryllidaceae; genus Allium; species Allium fistulosum. The sequence continues at coordinate 268,284,578 of CM060903.1, forward strand.
TTTCTTTCAATTCAATTGGTTTACATTAAACTCTTCTACGTTCATTTGATTAATAATATATTCATTAATCTCTACATGCATTTTCATTCAATTCAATTGCACATAATTTGTAACACCTATTTACATCTAATTGATTCATTTTCAATTCATATTGAATTTATTTACTTTCCCAAACATTCCATAAACCAACAATAACCACAACAACAACCAAGAATTCAAAATTTTATTTAATTTGGTATAATGTACATATCTCATTGGTACACACTATCAATATTGATCACTTGCTTAAATACTCAGTTCATTTCTATACTAGTATTATTGACCCAACTATTCTAGAGCCAACTATGATTCAGATTCTTAATTAGAAATTTTCATTTTCCCTGCATAGTTATAACTATGATAGAAAACTACAAAATCTCATTAACAATCCGTTTCAACTGTTCGTCGTCGATTAATCGAGTGAAGAATACTTATACAGATCGATATAAATCGTTTCAAACTATGTACTTAAATCTAAATCAACACTGTTAGGTGAATAAATGATTTATACACATAAATTTTAATCTCATTTGTTTTAATTCATTTTTATTTACACAAATATTTCATTCTAACTTATATTCATTTGTTCACATTCTAACTTACACAAAATTCCCTTATTTATTTAATTAACAAAAGTGTTCAAAAAATTTCATCCTATCTCATTTGATTCATTTTATTAATTTATTCAATCAACAAAATGTTGTTCGTTCATTTCATTAACTTCCATAAGTTATATAAATCTAATAATCCATTTGCTAGTTTATTCTATTGGTCCAATATATTCACTTAATTTATTGGAATTCAATTTCATAACATAACATAACTATATATCATTTATTTTCACAGTTTAAGTTTTATTCATATTTGCAAACCACTAATTAAATTCCTATTTCATTTTTCATACCCATACTTGTATATTATCTAATCACTTATTCATATAGACATTTTGAACTTTTTAAATATTTTGGTAAGTTATATATATATGCTATTGAATCAAATTGAACACTAATCAAGTTTACAGTTTCTAGTTTATTTCAAATTTATACTCCTTTATTCTAAGGGTTTCCTACTTCAATCTATTTTCACTTAACACTTAGGTTCATCCCTTATTTTTCAATTCAGAAGTTCCTTAATGATTCAAGTATTTGTTTATTTCAATAATTTAAAGTCATTAAATATTAAAGAACTTAAGAATTTCAACTCCGGTTTCATTTCAAATCAAGTTTGAAATAATATATACTTATATTAATATATATCAAGTCATACTATAGAGAATACAAAATAAAATTCAATTTTAATCAAAACAGGGTTTAGAAAAAAAACTATTAAGTTATCTCCCCCACTTGGACTCTCGAAAATAAACGTCGATGATGCGTGCACTCATCACCGAAATCATTCTCTAGTGTCAAGAGGGGAGTATAACACTTACTTCATTTGAAATCCTTTGAAAACAATTTCTAATTGAATATACTATCATATAATACTTATATTATACATTTCAAATTTTTGTTAATAAATTTTCAAAACACCGGAATTTAAATTCTCCATCTTAATTTAAATTCATTTTTATTTTATTTTATTTACCATTTATATTCGTTGTCAATCGTATTTACAAGTTTCATTTCTTAAAATCATCCAATAGTCAATAGTTAGAAATATTGACTAATCAACAATAAACGATGATAATCTAATATTATCATCTCCTAACAACCAATACATTCAAAATTTATAAATTTTCAAGATAATTCTTTTATATATAAAATATAATCCAAAACAATATTATGTCAATCTGTCCTACTCGAGTGTTTAGAAATTCCTATCGATGCCTTGGCGTCCCAAGTACCAACCGGAATTCATAAATATCAACGGAACAAATTAACACAATAGAAAAATCATTTTTATATCAAATTACAAATACGCTCTCTCATATACACTCAAACTCATTCATAAGGTTTAACCCTATTTCAATGAGTTATTCCCCACAAGAGCCAAGGTAATCTAAACCAAAGCTCTGATACCAACTGTAACGACCTGCATTTTTGACCGTTCAAGTCGACAAAACATACACACATGCCGACTCAAACGATCCAAAATACAGATAGTTATTGGGGTCAAATAAGAAATGAAAAGAAAGAACATAAACAAACTCAGAATCTCGCAGCGGAAGGAACAAGATATAATAATAAAATAACAGTTCATGAAGCTGTTAAATAAATAAATTTGATTATTATTATACGTCATAAATCAGAGTTACATACATATCATAGATAATACAACAATGCAGCGGAAAAATAATACAGTAGTAGAATACAAGTGATGTAATATCAAACTCCGTCTTCGTCCTCCAGAATAGATCTTCAACCTTGTCTGAAATGCTCAGGCTGACCCGAGCGTAATGAAAAGACAAAACACTCGAGCCAGGACTAAAATATCTCATGTAAGTTAAATCGAATAAGTAAATATGAGTGTGACGGCATCGGAGATGTTTACGGGTTTTAGACACCTCCAATCCAGTGTTTAACGTGCGTGCATTAACTTAAGAGATGTTCGGGATTTCCATCTCCTAAGGATCCGTTAAACTATCTACTATATAGTAGAATACGCTATATACAATAATGTCTATCATAAAGTAAAATATCATTCCTAGCGTTAAGCCATGGCCCATTCCACCCTTAACATGGTTTATAAATGTCATAGTCTATACAGCACCGTAAGCCCCACCGTAAACTAGTGGTTATCAGAAGGTACCCCATAGGTATAACACAAATCAAAATCGTAGTGGTCGCGAATAGGATAAATAGTATGAAAAGGTACATGAGGCGATACCAACTAGGATACTAGTAGTTGCGTCATCCGGACTGATGTTGGGCATAGCAGCTACTACCCCAACACCGCGAAACAACACTCCCATAATCGAGGGGTGCATCCAAATCGAATCACAAAAGTAATAGATATGGTAACGAAGAAGTGTGTCCGCTAGAGGTGGGAACCTCAATGGTCCGGCAGGGCTCCTGTTTTAGTCATATCAAGGGTCATCCAAAATCGTTCTCTTTCTTCAATCAACGCATTCACCAAAACCATCCACTTCGTTCTGGATCAACACTCCGCGTATATTAGTTATTAAAGTGGTTTTCGTATCGACAGAGAGTATGTCCATATCTGATCCTGGTCTCTTTAATAACTACGTATTATTACACCGATGGTCATTTAATATTTAAAGTTCAAACCAAATCAAATCGAAAGTCAACTTCAAATTTACTTTCAAATTTGATTATTTCATAATTCAATTCGTTTCAATAGTTAAATCATATTCCCAAATAAATTTAGTTCAACATTTATTTAGCAAATCAATTCAAGTATTCAATTTCAGTTTAATAAGATTCCAATTTCACTTATTAAATTTATTTCATATTCAATGGATTTAATTTGATTCTTAATTTAATTCAAAATCATTTAAACAAATTTCGATTCATTCACATTTATGTTTACCTTCATTACTTCATTAAATATAATTATAAATTCGGTTAAATCAGTTTCATTAACTAAATCCCCTTTAAATCAAAATAGTTTTAGCTAACCCGTTTACAAAATCAAATTCAATTTCTATTAAAGAATATTATTTCACTTTATTTAGTTCATTGATTAATTAACACAATTATATTTTTCTCAACAAGTTTCAAAACAATTTAACTACAAAATCATAATTAAACTAATTCACTCAATTTAAAATCATTTTATATTTAAATTAACACTTAATCAAATTCGCAAACTTTACTTCGTTTAAATTCCACTTATGACAAATTCCATTTAATCTTAAATTAAATTTCATTATCAAGTCTCAAATCCGTTTAATCAAAACCAAGTCTATCGATCTTAAATTTTTACTTAACTTTAAATCTTACTTAATCCAATTCCATATAAACTCAAATCAATTCATTTATTTATTCTATTACAATTCAAATAAATTTATTAGTTTATTCAAATCAAATCCATTAATTTATTTCATTTAAACTCGAGTAAAATCATTTATAAGTTCCAAATTAATTCCATTAAGGTTGTTAATTAATTTCGAAACAATTTGTTGACCAATCGGGTTTCTTATTTTAATTGTCTATCCTAGGCCAAGTTGTTTAATTGGGTATCTATCATTTCAACCTGATCCCATTTTAATTAAATATAAATATAAAATAAAATAAACACTATGGGAACTTGCAGTATTAGAACAACATAAAATAAACACAACATTCAAATATCCAAATATCAATAGTTAAACATCCATCACATCATCATCCAAATCAGTCAATAGATAACATAATTTAATTGATTATCAATAACGGTTATTAACTGGCAATTTATAAATTCATGCTAATTAAATGACGATTAAATGGAATAAGGTCATACTTAACTGAAATAATAATTCAAACATTTCAAATATCAATCAATAAACATCAAGGGACTATTTATTATCATTAACAGGTATAAACTTGCAAATTGGAATTTAATATTAAATCGAATGGATATTAACTGCAATGAATGTCATATTTAATTGGAATAACAATTTTAACGTACCAAACATCAACCATCAAACAAACATCATAATTCATCATTCAATCAACAGGTCATAACAAATACTGGTTATCATAGATGGGTATTTAACTAATAATTAAATTTCAACATTAATTTAAATAACAATTTAATCCAATTCGATTAAATTTCAACTAAACATCAATTTTAAACTACTAACTAGCAACCAGAAACATTCATATTAACTAATGAATTCAAATTAACTAACATAACATATTTAGTCAAACGTGAGTGGTTAAAACACACACCTTTGATTCAAAGCCCGTTAATAAGACCCAAAATTTGAACAGTCTCGGAATGTAGCCAAACCAGCTCCATGTTGTCCGGAATTTCGATATGAACGCAACAGAGAAAACCGCGCGTAAATCCGAGCTCGTATGCAAAATTATGCAATTAGAACATTTGACTTTTAATATAAATTAATTAATAAATAAATAAAATAAAACATACGTATACCATCATTCTATGCGTTCTCTCCTACCGGCCAAACCCATGCACGTTGCTACCACCAAAAAACGCACATAACTCGAGGCAGCCGGAGTTTGATCAGCGACTACCGGCGTGTGCACCACCTTGAGAGCCACCTACGCGCCAAGTTTCATCGCGTCATTCGCCGCCGTTTGCACGCAATCCAAGAAAATACGTGCATCCTTCAATCTCAGATCTCGGAAAATCTGTGATGTATTAGCAGCAATCAACCGTATGGATTCGAAGAGCTCGTCGAGATCTACACTTTTTCTTTTGGAATTTTTCGATTTCGTTGAACGGATTGAGAGATATTAAGGAAAGAAGATCGTCAATTTCTGGCCATGGAATAGGTGGCGGCCATGGTTTGAAATTAGGGTTTCTGAAATAAAATAATAATCAAATTGTCTCGATTTGCGTGCGTATTTATATAGGTAGGTCCAAAATCATCCGAACTCCAATCGAGACGTGCCGCCAGGCGTTTATAAGGTTTTACCCATATTCCGAACGCAATGGAACTATTCCCAAGACCTAATTCAATCGTATGTGGAAGATAGCTTTTGAAGTCGATTATTTTAATTAAATTCGAAATTAAATTTCTACGTGTTTTAAGCTCGCACGGCCAAATGACAAGTCTGATTGCTACGAAAATTGAAATCCTACAATAATTCACTATTACGGATCCGATGAAACTAGTTTCGTCGAAATCCGAAACAGTTTGCAAAATCTCAATTTTGACAAGTTAATTAAAATATTAAATATTCAATTTTATATATCCTCTTTTAATTCAGTATTAAAAGTTCATAAACTTTATTCTAATCCAAATAAAATTTAGACTAACTTAGTAAATCAATTTCCTATATATTAAACCCTATATTCAAATAAATTTACAACTTCAATTATTTAACAACTAATATATTAAACTTCCAATTTACTCAATTTCTATTTTTAATTAAATTCAACTTATTAGTTTTATCCAAATAAAATGAATTCAAAAACCTTATAACTCAACCAAAACCCTATGAATACAATTAACATCAAATTTATATTTCACTATGCTAATAGCCTATAGTTATCATCTTAACTCAAATTAATTGAATATTTAATTCACTAAATTAAAATCAACTATTTCCAAATTTAATTTCAATTGGATTAAATAAGATAATAAATAAATAATTTTTATTCATTAATATTTCACATTTATTAACTTTTGTTTACAACCAAAATCTTATATTACTTGCCACAACAGATTGCACATTCCAAATAAAACCAATTTCATTTACAATAGATACTTCCAACATTAACTCCAATATTTTGATTTATTCCTTATTTCCAATTATAACCAAATTAACTTCATATTTATTCAATTTATTAACGTTACAATAATATAGTGGTTACTAACATTCAAACCATATTATTAAGTCATACTCAGACAATTCCCATTTGTCTCATAAATTTTGATTTCCACTATATTAAATTCGAAAATCTTATCAAATTTTAATATTTAAGTTATCGAAAATTACGGGTCGTTACAGGACTTCAAATAGCCATATCTCCATAACGTTAAGTCCATTTTCCTATTATGACCACTCTACGGAAAGGGAAACCATCAACCTGATCTAATGGAAATGGTATCAAACCCCAATTCAGCTTCTATCAAAAGCAAAATGGCTGCATAGAAATTTGTCAAAAATCATAGATGTGGAAAATGTCCATAAGAGTCATTTTCCAAAATTTTAGAATCATACGACCTCGTATGAAAATAATATTAATATTCTACGATCCTCTGATACGTAAAATACGGGTTATTACAATTTCTCTCCCTCTTTAAATAAATTTATTGACATATTAATGACATTTACTATTGAATTCAGACATGCCTTTGTTGTCCAAAATTTTGACTAAGAATATATATATATATATGTGGGTCTTATATATACACACACATACATAGACACACGCATATGTGTGTGTGTGTGTGTGTGTGTGTGTATATATATATTTGTGTGTGTGTTTGTGTGTGTGTGTTAAAATTAAGATTAAACAGTTTACACACTATGAAATCAAAACTTAAAACAATATCTAATTTGATAAGTTTTTGAAACTAAACTAATGGTTATATGTAAGAATCTATTTTATTAACTTTAACTCAAATGGATATGCAATTGTATCTGTGTATATATTTGAAGATTATGGTTAGTAAAATAAAATCCTACCTTGACAAAAAGGTTAAAAGTGGCATGTGGCATTTTGCATAAAAGTTCACTTATAATAATAAAAATTTTCCTTTTTTTAAAAAATGTGCAATGATGAAAAGATCTATATCCAAATCAAGAACCATACAAAACTTATACTCATATTCCAAAATTATTTCAAATAAATAACATGTGTATTTTGTTCAAGTTTGGATTTTATGTAATAAACAATAAAAATTATATTAGGAAAATTAACATTAGATTTCAATTAAATTGCTAACCTTTCCTTTTTTTATTTTTAATCAACTTACGAATTTCATGTCTACCAAAATTTTATGTAAATAACAAACAAAATTATTTCAAAATCACTTAAGAGAGAATCTTCATTTTTTAATTTTACAATATGAAACTAAACTTTATGTAAACAAATTATTTCAAAATGTTATTTAAACAAGAGTTTATATATGAAAGGTTTGGGCAAGAGAGACACATATAAATTATGACATTGAAAAATAGGTTTAATTAAATACACAACATAAACAACCAAACCAAATAGGGATATATCCATAATAATTATCATTGGTGACATGTGAATAACAGAGAACATAAACAAGATGATTTTAATCATATTAACATGATGATGATAAAGCTGGTTCAAGCGAATAAACAAAATATTCAAAACATTTCCAAATACATACAAATGAACGAATGGAAAATGTAAAGAACAAAAACATATAATCAAAATAAAATAACATATAGATGAAATAAGAATTCACGTCTTAGATGAAGCCAAGAGGAACACCTTGATTTGAGATTTCTTCTCGGTTCTCTAGTAGACCACCACCCAGCTTTGCAAAAGAAGGATGAACCACTTATTTTAATTTTATTTGATGTTTGCATTTGGTACTAGAGTTAATAATTTTTTTATAGAAATATTGATTTGATTTTCAACCATGGAAAGTTAGGAGGAGAAAAGATAATAGAGAATAAAAATGAATGTCCGTAGAAAATGAAATAGTGGATTTGTTTTTAATTGAAAGAATAGAACATTTACCATTCTTTTAGTTAAATAATCAATTCCCTTAATTTTCTCTCTCTATGCCTCTTTATTCGTATGGTGTGGTTGAAAATACTTTCAATCAAATGGTACAAAATTTCCATGAATCTTTTCATGTAATTATCTTTAATTTAAACTTGTTTAAAAATACACAGATAGCGTATATCGATGTGTGCAAATATAACTTTTATATATGCATTGAAATAATTTCGAATAACTCCCACACATCAAATAAATTAAATATAATTAATATTTCTCAAATATTAATTAATTTAATTAACTTATAGCATTTTATAAATTAATTAAATGATGTGGTTTTTTTGAAGAATTCACAAATAGGGTTGCGTGACTCAAAGGTGTAAATTCAATCATCAATTGATGTACAATAATTCAAACAATAACATTCACATGTCATCTTAGCTAGTGGTATGACATTTTGGTTGAATTTATTACATACACATCTTTACTGGTAAAAATTCAAATTTACTTGCTTTAGCATTACCCGATTGTGGTAATTATTTACACCAATTCTCTTCATCAAAACTATATCACATTAGGACTTATGGAATTTGGTAATACTCAAAATTCCAACATCGTCCACATTCAACATTTTAATTCCAAACATAAAATTCTTGGTTCAACAATAATAATTCCTATTAACCATACTACTCTGGCCAGAGACTTTGATTTTGAGTTGACTATAGGTGACCGTGATACTAACCCTATATAATTGAGGAGATGAATTCTCTATTGAACAGCATTTCACTTCGAAAACTTCAACTCAGACCTAACAATAGTTGTTCAATGGACGTCATGCCATGATTTAACTATAACCAAAGTGGAGTGTCCAAATTGAAGTTTAACGGCATTCTCTAGTCGAGAGAACTGTGTAATATCATCACTTCAAGGTTCTCTGTTTGACCTTAATTATGTTAACCAATAGAAAGTTCTTTCACGAGTCATTCTATAATCATCTAATAATTATCGGTACATAACCCTTTGGTGCCCTAAACAACCATGAGAAAAACTCTACCTAATATTTGGAAAGCATTACGTACTCTAGCTCAATGGATGAATCGATATCCTTTCTCGAAACGTCTTAACTAGGAATATTTAAAATAATATGTTATTTTCAATGCGATAAAATTCTCATGATCATAACATTTTGTAATTACTATCACATAACATATCATTTAAAGATTTTTATTTATATACTTTAAATTAATTACTTATATCACTATATAACAAGTATATAATAGAAATTCAAAAACACTTATTATTATGAACAACATTGGTTATCGAGTTAGATATATGTAATAAATCACATAATTGCCCCTGGGGCATACCCCTTACTCTATCAGGACCAATGGCTTTGTATTTAGACAATACAAGTTGAATGTGGACAATATTGGAATTTTCCCAATACCAAATTACAGAAGTCCTAATGTGATATAGTTTTGACAAAGAGAATTGGGGCAAATAATTATCGCTACCAGGGTCCGCTTAGAATAGTAAAATTGGATTTAGCGAACTTGTGTAAGCGATATTTTTAGTCAAACTTTTACACCACTAGCTAAGATGACGTATGAACATTAATATTTGAATTGTTTGATATTAATCGCTGATAGAATTTATACCTATGAGTCACACAACCGCAATGTTGAATACTTTGAGTACCACATGATTTAATTAAATTATAATTGTTATAAATTAATTAAAGCAATTAATATTTATGAAATTTTAATTTTAAAATTTTAATTTGACTTATTTAAATCGGTATTTAATATAGTGAATATATAAAACTTATATATGTAAGTATCGACATACAATATTAATGTGCATTTGAATTGGATTTAAAATGTGCAATTATTGATGTGGTTTGAAAATGCAAGTAGGCCCATATGTCTACCTTGATGGTTGGCCATGATGGAGGGTCAGAGGGATGTGATATTTTGGAAATATGGGGTTTGAATTAATGGAGAAAGAAAAGGTAAAGACTGGATCTAGATATCTTCTTCTCTCACCTTTTCTTCTCTTATAAAAACCCAACACCTCCTTCATTTTAGAATTACTTTTTCTAGCCTCCATCCTCCCTTCTTAGCCGCAAGTTCAAGCCCTATATCCCTCTCCATTTTCAAACCAAAAATCAAATTAAATTAAAGGTGTGGTGATCTCTTCGGTTAGTAGCATTTTTGGAAGGGATCGAATCCGATTCAAGGAGCTTCTTCGATTCAATATTCACGGTGTTATATCAAGGCCACAGTTTATGTAACATCCATTTATATTAACTTATTTATATATATTTGTTTATGTTATTATATATGAATATGTTAGGATATAGTTAGGGATACACCCTAGGAGCAATTCTGTAATTTATTGTAAATTAATTAACTCTGTAATCAGTTCTCGTTCATAATAAAGGTGTTTTTCTTTCTGTTATATATTTGTTATAATGTGTTATAAATAAATACTTAATTAAAATATATTTAGCAGAAAATCCATAAATGGTGTGTTTGTGATAGTAATTACAAATAGTTGTAACCTTGAGTATTGTATCACAACATTATATACACATCATTTTAAATGTTCCTAGTTAAGATGCATCGAGACCGGATATCGATGTATCTGTTAAGACTAGAGTATGCAACTCTCTCCAAATGTTCGGCAGTGTATTACTCATGACTACTAGAGGCACCTAGGGGTTATGTACTTATAGTTATTGGATAACTATGGAAGGACTTGCTCGATAGTTTTCTATTCGTTAATATAACTAAGGTCAAATAGAAAATATTGATGTGACTGATTTACACAGTTCTATCGACTTGAGAATTCTCTCGATCTTCAATATTAAAGCTCCGGTTTGATTATGGTCAAATCATGACATAGCATCCATTGAATGACTATAGTTGAATCAAGTGGAAGTATTAGAAGTGAAGCACTATTCAAGAGAAGATTCGTCTCTTCAGTTATATGAGGTTAGTATCACGGCTAACTCAAGTCAACTCAAAGTCAAAATTCTGGCTATAGTAGCTTGGTTAATAATAACTTTTATTATTGAACCAAGGACTTTGTGTTTGGACTATAGAGTTGAATATGGACGATATTGAAATTTTGACCATTACCAAATTCCATAAGTCCAAAGTGATATAGTTGTGGCGAAGAGAATTGGTGTAAATAATGTCACAACCGGGTAACGCTTTATAAAGTAAAATTGGATTTTACCGAACTAAGTAAGCGAATTTGTCCAAAATGTCACACCACCTACTAAGTGACGTATGAACGTTAATGTTCGAATAGTTCGATATTAATCGCTACAAATTAACACCTGACGAGTCACACGGCCAAAACGATGAATTCTCCTTTGACCAAGCGATTTAAATTACTTTCTACCTATTATAAGTTAATTAAATAAAGTAATATTTATGAATATTAATTATAAAATTTCATTATGATTTGATTAATATATATTATTAAATATATTTGTAATAGCTATAAATATATAAATCAATATATGATATCGATAAGCGATTAAATTAGATTTAATAGCATAATATTTTATTTGGGCTTAAATGGGTTTAAGACCCATCATAAGACTGATAATTTTGGCACCAAGCATGGGTATAGGAGGCTCAAATTTGAGTAGGAAGGGCATTACTTTAGATGGCTGAATTAAAGAAGAATGAGTAAGAGATGAGATCCATGCTCTCTTGTAACGACCGTGATTTTATTACCGTCGTAATAAATATTTTTTTTTTAAATCGGTAACGACTGTGATTTTTGAGTTACGGTCGGAGTAAAAATAATAAATAGAAATTTTATATTAAAAATTTGAAAAGAAAAAATAGAATACAAATCATTTTGCAAAGTCGGTTGTTAAATATCTAAGCTAAGTTGAAATTGATATTATGCACTCACGTGTAACAAGAAATGGTCCATTTAAAAGCAAACAAATTGGTCCATATTTTATAAAACAAGTGGAACATATTTTCGACTGCAGCATGTTTTAAAAGCACAGACAGGAGAGCAAGTCCAAGTCTAAAGTAAGAGTTTGTTGTCACTTAATTCTAATGCAAAGTGGAACATCATTTTTATACGAGCAGTCACACAAAAAAAAAAGTCTATAATGCAAAGCATAGACTTGCCACCATCATTACAAAAACAGTGTAGTCCTTTTCTTCTTTTGAGCACGTCTAGCCTTAAATGCATTGTACAAAATATTGCCAGCTCATTGTTGCTTTCACTTGTTCAAAAATTTGATAAAAGAAAAGTGAAACAGCGGCATCATTGAATTCACTTCTTCAATAGCTCAACAAAAATATTAATGGCAGCTGTAAAGCCTGGCTTCAAACATTCATAGTTGATAACCGTTTTTGAGGCAAATCTGAGGTGAGTGAAAAATCTCACATCTGCTAATTTATTTCTTTTGACACTGCTTACTAGCTCAGTTCAATTGCATTGAGTATACTAGCTTCAACCCAAAAGTTGCATCAATAAGTTTCAACAGGGTTTTTGTCATTTTTAGCCGCATTGTTCACTGATGCACTTGAATTTGCATTTGTTTATTAGTTTCTTTAGTTACGTGAGTGAAAAACTCACGTATCTGATTTATACTTACTACTTCACAAGCCAAATTATAGAAATGTTATATACGAAAATAAAATTCAAGTGGATAATGCATACTAGTGAATGGGGTACTTGTGAGCAGAGTAGTACACATTTTTGTGTTATAATTTTATTAACCTCATATTTGCATGAGAGTTGCATTTCGCAAAACGTATCCAGGCATAAATATTAGTTGTGATTCAAGTAAAAAGTTGTTAGATGCATGCATAGATTCAGGTCACTTTAAATTTGCATTCTTCTTTCATGCGTGTGAAATATTTCATTCTCTGGCCATCGATTTGTAATTCATCACATGCATGTTCTTAATCAATGCGTGAAGTCCAAAACGCATACATAAATAATGAGGCCAGGTTACATTTCTGTCCTTTCATGTGAATTCACGTGTAAAGCTTGGGTTATCACTTTTAACATAAAGTTGGAATTATGTCTTTTTTGCGTGCATATTGGTTCCCATTCCATATTTGCGTTCCAACATGGCCTAGTATTTGGCCTTATATTTACATACATGCAGGTTAGACACATTATCTAATCCTTGTTGTAAACGAAAACAGTTGCCAGGTCATTTATTTTAGCATTTCTTTCAAGCATATAGAAGTAGTATGTTGTGATGCAAGTCCAGGTCTACATACATTTGGGTCTATATTAATTATTATTTTATTGTTGCATTGTTAAATTTCATATTTGCCCACGTCATTGTTCCTGGTCGGGCAAATATTGTGTAAATGGTAACAAGTCTAAGTTTTTTGTTCTTCTTCTTTATTTCTATTTTGGTGAAAGAAAGTATATTGGCTAAGTGTGCTTAAAAATTCTTTTTACTTGGTTACTATGAACAAGTATATGGTGCGAGTTGCATTGTACAGAAATCAAGTTTCAGGCAGTGCAACATTTGGTGAATAAGTATAGTAGTGCAGTTTACTATTTAAATTGCATAGAACCGGTGTTACGTTTTAGAACGTATTTTGCGTCGTTATTTTTACAACAGAACTTTTATGCCGATACTATATTTTGTTGCGTGTTGTTTTGACGACATTTTTGACGAATAAAAAAAAAAGGTCTGTTATTTTGACTTCAGTAACCGTCAGTTTGAAGTGAATTTTTAAGCTGTTATTCCGCAACGCTGATTTGGCATCCGTTTTTACGGTGTTTTGTGAAATGCAATTTCCTTGACGAAATTGCTACAGAGGTTGCTATTTTAATCACGTGTTTTAAAAATGGTTTTAAATTTAAATTGTTTTCAAAAATTTTACAGTTTGCGCTTTCAAAAGAATGAGAAAGCGATTTAAACGATTCAGCAAAATTGAGGACTATGAACCCTTACTTTTACTGATTCGCTTAATTCCGGACTTGTCCATTTGAGAACGTAAAATGTATTTTTATAAAATACACAATTTTGCACTTTCAAGGAAACGATGAAGAGATTTAAACGATTTAGCAAAAGTGCGGAGTATGGAACCACACTTTTACTATTTCGGTTAAATCCGGACTCGTTAATTGAAACATTTGTTGTTTGATGATTCTGATGATTTTGTGCGCTTTCGAGCGACTATGATGGACCTTCGGGTCATATGATGGACCTTCGGGTCAAATACCAGTACTAGACCTTCGGGTCATATGTTGGACCTTCGGGTCATATGTTGGGCGCCAAAATTATGATGACAGTACTTGGTAGGCTTCGGCCATATGTTGATGCACGTGCGGCGTAGCTAAAACTCGCCATTTGTTGGGATCGATCCACTTTTATGTTGATTTTCTAGTTATCTATTTTTGATTTCTAGATTTTGTGAATTGTTGTTTTGAATTCAATTGTGAATTTGAAAGTTGATTTTGATGGAGTTTGATGTGATTTCTTCATTTAACTATGTTGATTTCTTATGTTGAATAGTCTCATTCGAGATTATTATTATTTTACTTTGATGTTATTTATGATGCACTCACATATAAGAATAAATTAGACTGATCCGTTTATTATTTCTTTTTGAATAATACTCGGGTCAGACCGAGTTATTTCAGGGTAGTCTCTATCTCTGATTCTGTAGCAGCTTCAGCTTTTGGGATATCGCATCATCTTTTGTCTAGCCTTCGAGGAGTTCTTTTGGTTATTCGACTCTCATCTTATGTATGTTGATGTATATGTTTATGTACATTTGGTTCATGTGAACCATCGACTGTTGTAGCATATATTCCAGACTTGTCTTCCGCTATATATCTGATATTTCTGTTCTGATGTGATTATACTATCAGTGTTGTTGTTATTATGAGTTGTTCTGAATTTTTCTTTAGCCACTGTAGTTTCGTTTTAGATTTGGATTGAATATATATCTTTGGGAGTAATTTATACAACTCCTATCGATGTAATCAATACTCGTCTAAGGCATAACTTACAGATGGTCGCTCCTCACAAGCCTTATTCTTCGCAATAGCAGACGTTATTCCTTATAATAACCTTTGTTATTGTGAGCATAAAGGTGGGGCGTCACAGCTTGGTATCAGAGCCGAAATTCAGAACAAATTATAATAAACACAGAACATAAACAGAATGGAATATGTGATACAACTATTCAAGGGTTTTGTTCGTGCCTTTCTAATCGATTCCTTCGTTGTTCTTAAAACTTTTATCCTCTCTAACAAATGGGAATGCGTCTAGGAATAAATTTCATATTTCCATAGTATTCCATTTGTTAAATTCCTTTTCAATCTTGGATTTGAAAAGAGGGTTATTGGATTTTTGATTGTTCTACTGCTCCTAAGGGTTTCAAATCCGGGAAGCTTAATGTTGCCTAAGCTTCTGGTGATTCTTCTTAGCCCAAAGTGTTACTCCTTCTGTTTTGGAAGGTTTTATTTTATTTCATGGTCGTTCTATTAGAGTTCTTTTCGATACGGGTGCATCGCATTCATTCGTGTCAAAGGAGCTTATTGATGTTATTCCTTTGGATGTTGTTAGTCTTTACGACCTTTTGAAGATGGTAAATCCTATTGGTGGATCCGCTACTCTTAGTTTGTTGTGTGTTGGTGTTGGGATTATTCTATGTGGTTTCTCCTTTCATGCGAATCTGCGTGTTATGGATCACTTTGATTTTGATATGATTTTGGGAATGGATTGGCTCGTCCGTTATGAATTTCAATCCTATGTCCCGAAAGAATTTTACACCTCAAGCATCACGATGCTATCGAGCAGTTATCTATTATATTTTGAAGCATAGACCATCCTTCGAATGCTATCATTTCTTCCTTCGAATCGGAGGATATCATTGCTAATATTCTAGTTGTTTGTGATCTTTCGATTGTCTTCGAGCCTAATTCAAGCTTGACGTCGAATAGGGCAATTGGGTCCCGTATTAATCTTATCTCTGGTGCTCATCTTGTCAGTCGTTCTCCTACGAGGATGTCTGCTAAGGAAAATGAGGAACTCAAGCAACAATTATCTGAGTTGGAAGCCAAATGATTTATTCGTTCTAACTCTTCCCCAACTCGACCTTACCACCAGTTTTCATTTGGCTACGAGTTGCGGAAGTTAACATTCCACTTACCGCATTCCGCACTCGTTATGATTCCTATGAATGACTTATTATGTCATTCAGTTTGCCAGCTTATTTTATCCATCTTATGAATCGAGTATTCTACGAATATCTTGATGACTCCATTTGTATATTTTGATTTTTGGATGAAAACATCAATTTAAAATTTTGCAATTCTTTTTCATAAGATTTATTTACAAGTATAATTGGATTTGTGTTTATCGTATAGAAGATGATTTTGTGATTGTATTGCCCATTGAGTGCTTTAAGAATTCTGGTCGATGCGCTTGATCAACGTTATCGATAGGAATTTCCTAAACGCTTTGATGAGACAATTTGACACAATAAATTGACCTATAAAAAGTAAATTTTTCCAAAAAAAAAAAAAATGATTTCATAAAGATAATTGTAATTTTGGAAGTTTTAGCTTTTCGGGAAAGAAGATTATTTGAAAGAACTCTTTTCCGATACTCTTATCCTTGTGTTTCCTGAAGGGAACCAAGACTTCATCATTTGTACCAGTACTAACCGTATTGGTTTCGGTGCAGTTCTCATGAGAAAGGAGAGTAGTTGCCTATGCTTCTAGACAACTAAAGGCTAACGAGATTCGTTACGCTACCCATGTTTTGGAGTTAGCCGCTATAGTCTTTGCTCTAAAGATTCGGTGATATTATTCTTGGGCGAGCGTTTTATTCTCTCCACTGACCACAAATCTCTAAAGTATCTATTCACTCAGAAAGAACTAAATTTGAGACAACAACGTTGGCTCGAATCTCTAGCTTCATATGATTTCGATATTCAGTTTACCCTGGTAAGGGTAATCGAGTTGCTGATGCGCTTAGTCACAAGCAGCAAGTTGTTGTTTCCATGATGCTAGCAGAGTGGAATATTTTGGAAACTTTATCTCTTTGTGATATTAGAGACCGTCCTTCAGTTTCTGATTCTCCCGTGCTTTTATTTAGCATGGAAGCTCGTCCTAATTTATTGGATCGTGTTGCTGATGCCCAGAAACAAGATCCACATATTGCTTATCTTATTCAGAATTGTAAATCGGAATCCCGAAGTGATGATCTAAAGGATTTCGATATTGATATTCATAGTTGTATTCGGAAGAAGGGTAGATTGATCGTGCCTAGTGTTTCTAATCTTAGAAATGACAATTGTAAGGGCTGTCATTGTTCTAAGCATACTATCCATCTGGATAGTAGTGTGATGTATGCTGTTATGAAACGCTTATACTTTTGGAGGGGTATGAAGCGTGATGTTGCAAGTTACGTAAGTCGTTGCATGACTTGCCAACTTGTTAAAGCAGAACATCAACGTCCCAGTGGGTTTTTGCATCCTCTTGAGATTCCATTATGGAAATTGGATCAGATTTCTATGGACTTCATTGATGGCCTACCTAGTTCGAGTTCAGGCCATACTAATATTTGGGTGATTGTTGACCGATTGACTAAATCAGCCCATTTTATTCCTATCAAGTCCAATCGGACTGCTCCTTTGTTGGCCAAGCTATTTATTAAAGAAGTCGTTCGACTTCATGGCGTGCCTAGTTCAATTGTTAGTGACAGAGATCCTCTTTTTACTAGCGGTTTCTGGCGGAGTCTTCAGAAAGCTTTGGGCACTAAGCTCAATCTTAGTACAGCTTATCATCCACAGTCTGATGGTCAGACTGAAAGGGTGAATCAGGTTTTAGAGGATCTCCTTCGAGCTTGCATTCTTGATTTTGGTGATAGTTGGGAAGACCACTTATTTCTTGTTGAATTTTCTTATAACAACAGTTTTCAATCCAGTATCGGTATGGCTCCTTTCGAAGCTCTTTACAGAAGGCTGTGTCGATCACCATCTTATTGGATGGAATCGGGGGAAAAGTTAGTTCTCGGCCCCGATTATATTCGTGATTCTTCTGAGAGGATTGATATTATCAAACAGAGAATGAAAGAGGCTCAGAATAGGCAGAAATCTTATGCCGATCATCGTAGGAAGCCTTTGGAAGATCTCGTATTCATTCGTGTTTCTCCGATGAAGGGTGTGGTGCGTTTTAATCACTCCGGGAAATTGGCTCCTCGATATGTTGGACCGTTTCCTATTACGGAACGCATTGGCCCAGTTACTTATCGTGTATCGCTACCCGCTCAGTTTTCGGGTATTCATGACGTATTTCATGTGTCCCAGCTTCATCGATGCCTTCGAGATTCAGATTCTATTATTGATCCTCCTATGTTTCAAGATCTTGAGATCTCACCCGACTTGTCTATTGTGCAAAATCCTATTCGTGTGCTAGCTTCGGAGGTTAAACGCCTTCGGAATAAAGAGGTCCCGCTTGTGAAAATTCAATGGTCCGCAAACCCCAATGATTGCACTTGGGAAACCAGAGAATTCATCGAGCGTTCTTATCCGGGCTTTCTCTCCTCTTCGGGTGGAGGTGAGCATTCTTGATCTATCTTTTCCATTTTTGAAATCTTTGTTGTGATTAATGATTTGCATTATTGACTGCTTCTAGTATGAAAATTGCGGGGACGCAATTTTTATAAGAGGGGGAGTCTGTAACGACCGTGATTTTATTACCGTCGTAATAAATATTTTTTTTTTAAATCGGTAACGACTGTGATTTTTGAGTTACGGTCGGAGTAAAAATAATAAATAGAAATTTTATATTAAAAATTTGAAAAGAAAAAATAGAATACAAATCATTTTGCAAAGTCGGTTGTTAAATATCTAAGCTAAGTTGAAATTGATATTATGCACTCACGTGTAACAAGAAATGGTCCATTTAAAAGCAAACAAATTGGTCCATATTTTATAAAACAAGTGGAACATATTTTCGACTGCAGCATGTTTTAAAAGCACAGACAGGAGAGCAAGTCCAAGTCTAAAGTAAGAGTTTGTTGTCACTTAATTCTAATGCAAAGTGGAACATCATTTTTATACGAGCAGTCACACAAAAAAAAAAAGTCTATAATGCAAAGCATAGACTTGCCACCATCATTACAAAAACAGTGTAGTCCTTTTCTTCTTTTGAGCACGTCTAGCCTTAAATGCATTGTACAAAATATTGCCAGCTCATTGTTGCTTTCACTTGTTCAAAAATTTGATAAAAGAAAAGTGAAACAGCGGCATCATTGAATTCACTTCTTCAATAGCTCAACAAAAATATTAATGGCAGCTGTAAAGCCTGGCTTCAAA
Organism: Allium fistulosum; assembly: GCA_030737815.1. Lineage (NCBI taxonomy): Eukaryota > Viridiplantae > Streptophyta > Magnoliopsida > Asparagales > Amaryllidaceae > Allium > Allium fistulosum. The sequence continues at coordinate 268,304,242 of CM060903.1, forward strand.
CATTCATAGTTGATAACCGTTTTTGAGGCAAATCTGAGGTGAGTGAAAAATCTCACATCTGCTAATTTATTTCTTTTGACACTGCTTACTAGCTCAGTTCAATTGCATTGAGTATACTAGCTTCAACCCAAAAGTTGCATCAATAAGTTTCAACAGGGTTTTTGTCATTTTTAGCCGCATTGTTCACTGATGCACTTGAATTTGCATTTGTTTATTAGTTTCTTTAGTTACGTGAGTGAAAAACTCACGTATCTGATTTATACTTACTACTTCACAAGCCAAATTATAGAAATGTTATATACGAAAATAAAATTCAAGTGGATAATGCATACTAGTGAATGGGGTACTTGTGAGCAGAGTAGTACACATTTTTGTGTTATAATTTTATTAACCTCATATTTGCATGAGAGTTGCATTTCGCAAAACGTATCCAGGCATAAATATTAGTTGTGATTCAAGTAAAAAGTTGTTAGATGCATGCATAGATTCAGGTCACTTTAAATTTGCATTCTTCTTTCATGCGTGTGAAATATTTCATTCTCTGGCCATCGATTTGTAATTCATCACATGCATGTTCTTAATCAATGCGTGAAGTCCAAAACGCATACATAAATAATGAGGCCAGGTTACATTTCTGTCCTTTCATGTGAATTCACGTGTAAAGCTTGGGTTATCACTTTTAACATAAAGTTGGAATTATGTCTTTTTTGCGTGCATATTGGTTCCCATTCCATATTTGCGTTCCAACATGGCCTAGTATTTGGCCTTATATTTACATACATGCAGGTTAGACACATTATCTAATCCTTGTTGTAAACGAAAACAGTTGCCAGGTCATTTATTTTAGCATTTCTTTCAAGCATATAGAAGTAGTATGTTGTGATGCAAGTCCAGGTCTACATACATTTGGGTCTATATTAATTATTATTTTATTGTTGCATTGTTAAATTTCATATTTGCCCACGTCATTGTTCCTGGTCGGGCAAATATTGTGTAAATGGTAACAAGTCTAAGTTTTTTGTTCTTCTTCTTTATTTCTATTTTGGTGAAAGAAAGTATATTGGCTAAGTGTGCTTAAAAATTCTTTTTACTTGGTTACTATGAACAAGTATATGGTGCGAGTTGCATTGTACAGAAATCAAGTTTCAGGCAGTGCAACATTTGGTGAATAAGTATAGTAGTGCAGTTTACTATTTAAATTGCATAGAACCGGTGTTACGTTTTAGAACGTATTTTGCGTCGTTATTTTTACAACAGAACTTTTATGCCGATACTATATTTTGTTGCGTGTTGTTTTGACGACATTTTTGACGAATAAAAAAAAAAGGTCTGTTATTTTGACTTCAGTAACCGTCAGTTTGAAGTGAATTTTTAAGCTGTTATTCCGCAACGCTGATTTGGCATCCGTTTTTACGGTGTTTTGTGAAATGCAATTTCCTTGACGAAATTGCTACAGAGGTTGCTATTTTAATCACGTGTTTTAAAAATGGTTTTAAATTTAAATTGTTTTCAAAAATTTTACAGTTTGCGCTTTCAAAAGAATGAGAAAGCGATTTAAACGATTCAGCAAAATTGAGGACTATGAACCCTTACTTTTACTGATTCGCTTAATTCCGGACTTGTCCATTTGAGAACGTAAAATGTATTTTTATAAAATACACAATTTTGCACTTTCAAGGAAACGATGAAGAGATTTAAACGATTTAGCAAAAGTGCGGAGTATGGAACCACACTTTTACTATTTCGGTTAAATCCGGACTCGTTAATTGAAACATTTGTTGTTTGATGATTCTGATGATTTTGTGCGCTTTCGAGCGACTATGATGGACCTTCGGGTCATATGATGGACCTTCGGGTCAAATACCAGTACTAGACCTTCGGGTCATATGTTGGACCTTCGGGTCATATGTTGGGCGCCAAAATTATGATGACAGTACTTGGTAGGCTTCGGCCATATGTTGATGCACGTGCGGCGTAGCTAAAACTCGCCATTTGTTGGGATCGATCCACTTTTATGTTGATTTTCTAGTTATCTATTTTTGATTTCTAGATTTTGTGAATTGTTGTTTTGAATTCAATTGTGAATTTGAAAGTTGATTTTGATGGAGTTTGATGTGATTTCTTCATTTAACTATGTTGATTTCTTATGTTGAATAGTCTCATTCGAGATTATTATTATTTTACTTTGATGTTATTTATGATGCACTCACATATAAGAATAAATTAGACTGATCCGTTTATTATTTCTTTTTGAATAATACTCGGGTCAGACCGAGTTATTTCAGGGTAGTCTCTATCTCTGATTCTGTAGCAGCTTCAGCTTTTGGGATATCGCATCATCTTTTGTCTAGCCTTCGAGGAGTTCTTTTGGTTATTCGACTCTCATCTTATGTATGTTGATGTATATGTTTATGTACATTTGGTTCATGTGAACCATCGACTGTTGTAGCATATATTCCAGACTTGTCTTCCGCTATATATCTGATATTTCTGTTCTGATGTGATTATACTATCAGTGTTGTTGTTATTATGAGTTGTTCTGAATTTTTCTTTAGCCACTGTAGTTTCGTTTTAGATTTGGATTGAATATATATCTTTGGGAGTAATTTATACAACTCCTATCGATGTAATCAATACTCGTCTAAGGCATAACTTACAGATGGTCGCTCCTCACAAGCCTTATTCTTCGCAATAGCAGACGTTATTCCTTATAATAACCTTTGTTATTGTGAGCATAAAGGTGGGGCGTCACATCTCTCCTTTCCATCCACTGTATAAGCATATCTACCCTTCTATGATTGAGAACTTTTAGAGCCTCCATTCCAAGTCTTTGCTAGTCAAAAATTTCAATCTCCTCTCCATCTTTCTATAGCTAAAAATAAATCAAGTTAAATGCTATCCAATAGTTGGTGGTCAATAGTTCAAAGACTAGCACTCCATTGAATCGGAAATAGCTTCGAGGGGCAGATATCATCATTTCATAGTGCACTTCAAGGCATTGTAAATGAGGTATATTACTAATCATAATATAATTATTTATGCTCAATTACAAAATTTTATTATATACATATATATATTATCGATTATTAGTTAGGTGACGATTCTGATATACAAATAATATTGTCATCAAACTGTTTGTTTATATGTATGTATATATTAAAAATAAATTTTATCATAAACAACTTAGGTTAGTACGGCTCTGTAATTTTTTTTATTGAATTAATATATATATATATAATTTAAATAGATAAATATAGTTTATAATTAATTATAACATCAAGCTTAGTCAAATATGTCACATAATTTTATATGTAAAGAATTAAGGCTATGATTATTTTTGACAATGATAAAATATTTTTATATATATATTATTATTATTTAAATATTATTTAAATCAATTTATTACATAAATCAATTATATTAATTCAAATATACTATGAAATTTATATTTTATATTTTATAAAATAATATTATCAGTAAAAATACTCTCAGTAAAAAATATTTTTTTAATTTTGAATCAATTTTAAATTTGCAACGGAAAAATAAAAACTATTTTTTTTTTTGGCAAGGCCGAATAAAAACTATTTTTAAATCGAATAATGGTGTAAATTTTTTTACAAAGCATGAAATATTATTTATGATTTACTGGAAATTTTAAATTCAAAAAATAATTCATAATTAATTTTCAATTGATATTTTAATAATATTCGAATGGATATTTAAATAAAATACACTTTAAAATTAAATATATATATAATTTACATTTACTGAGCCGTGCACAAGATGGTCTTCTATATATTTTTGTGTATTTGTTAAATACACATACACACAAATATATATATATATATATATATATATAATTTTATTATGCATATATTTGTACATATAACTATTTAAAAAAATTATTAACATATTTGTGTGTGTGTATGTATTGCTTATGGTTTAAAAAAATTTATAAATAATTTCTTTATATTTAAATAAGTCTATTATATAATATGTATATTCTATATTAATATTTTATTCATATGATTACATATATATATATATGTATGTATGTATGTATGTATGCATGCATGCATGTATATGTATGTACTTGTATAAAATTATTTAAACAAAACTATAATATATTTATTTATTTACATATGAATAATATTATATATTTGCATACATATGTTTGGATAATATATTTGCATACTGGATTAGCTAAGGTGTTCGTTGCGATGTAAATCCTAATATCTATAAACAGACATGTTATACCTTGCACGGATTGATATATTACACATGCACGCACACGCACACACACACATATATGTTTATAACACATACACATGCATAGACATATATATATAATAATATAAATTAAATAAAACTATATTAATTTATAAATTTAAATAAAATAAAAGATTTTATTTGAATAAAATTTATAAATGTTCTAAATAAAAGATTGAACAAGGGAAATGTTTTGAAATTCACTCATAACTTCAGTTGCGGACTGGACCAAATCCAATAATGGTATCAAAGCCCAATAGCCTATGTAGTCTAAATTAGTCATGTTTGGGTTAACCATTAAGCCCGCAGTCCAAATAGTAGGGTGTCTAAAAAGTAGTGTCTAAGATTAGGTCAAGTACTCTACCCTACTTGGCTACCATCCTGGCCTGAACAGATATGTGAGCCCAAAGATTTCCCCAAATAGAAGAGGCCTAATTTAAATTAGGTCTTGGGCTAGTTTTCAAAATTGTTTGAAAATTAAAAAATAAAAGATTTTAAATTTAAAAGTTAAATTTAAAACAAGATACACGTATATTGTAAAAGTTATAATATAATAAAATTTTAAAATGTTTAAAAGTATATAATGCAATTAATTTTGAATTTTTGAATTTTTTAATAAGATTAATAAAATAAGTTAATTAAATAATAAATGTATACATGTACTATATATTAAGATACATGTTATGTATTTTTAAAGTGTTTAAAATAACATAAGTATACAAGTGTATATATGATCCGAATTTCGAAATTAATATAATTTAATTAAAATAGTTTAATTAAATTAATTAATTAATTAAATTAATTAAATTAATTAATTAATTTACACATATATATGATACATGTGTTATACTATAATGGTTATAGTATATAATGAATATTAAATATAAATGTTATATTAATATAAAATGAATTAATATGTTAATTAATTAAAATTAATTAAATAAGATTTAATTAGTATAATATTATACATAAGACTATTATATAAGTAATATAAAATATAAAAGTTATATAATATAACTTATATAATATGAATGTACAAAATTAATGTGGAACATTAAGAAACCCTAAAAAGACTTAAAGAATAAAAACATACGTAAATGTACGTACACCGTGATTTCCGAACTGTCCGACACTAAAATCACGAGGGTATTTCATAAGAAATACATTATTTCATTAGTCGATATCATTCAATATAATATATTAAAAATTATGAATCTTAAATATGATCTTGTTCTCTACCATTTATATATTAATAGATTACTTGCATACTCTTTAGTTGTTAAGCTTTCCTCGATTTAAGGATTTTATGTGTGGTACTATTGATATATTGAATAGGTAGGTAAGACAACTACACATACTTGTTGAGCTTTCCTCAAGGTATGCATTATAATTAGGCCATCGTGAAATGGTAGGTCTAAGTGAATAACCCTACTTCATTTATTGAGCTTTCCTCAAGGTAAAGATGAGATTAGGACAAAGTATCATGGGTTAGGAGTTGTAATGGTACAACCGATAAGGATTATCCATTGTAAGTGGGAGTATGGTTTGTTGAGCTTTCCTTATGGTCAAAATCCTAAGACATGCGAATCCTAACACCTACCAGCGAAGTCAAAAGACTTCTATGTTTCGACTTAAGGTTTGGCAAAACATAAAAGACTAGTGGGAGCTTATCAGTAAAATGAAGCATAAAGTTAACCCTACTAATATTATAAGAACATCTATTATGATTTGTCCTAATAATCTACCACTTAGACTTGCAGAAAATGACAATTCCAATACTGTTTTCTGAAAATGACAAGCTCACTGGACCTAACTATACCGACTGGCTAAGAACAACTAAAATAGCACACTACAAGAAAATCTAGTTTCAGTAGCACCTATTGGCAGCGTTTACTTCACAAGTGCAACCAATATAGCCGATTTCATTAAATTTCTTTTGCTTACCGCCATAGCCGCCCAACCCGCCAATAATTTCAGAAGAAAAAACGCATGTCACACAAACGTCTTCTCTTCTTTTCCTCTCATCGTGCCATCTCTTTACTTAAAAAGAAAACCTAGGGTTAATCATATCCCTCTCCACCACTCAGGAATTCATAATCTCGTCGTTGCTCTCACTACAACAGCGAATACATTCACGACCAACTCTCATCGATCCGCCCCACGTGATAGCAGTTGGATTTGGAGATAGCAGTTTCCAAATTCGACGATCGCTTCAAAATTGGGTGCAGCAGTTGGTCACAGGTTGCAAGTTGGATGTGAATCGGATCCGGGTGGTTGCGGGTTTCGAGGTCTAGAGATAGCATTTAAGGGATTGTGAAGGTGGGATTATTCCACACCAACCACTTTGAGGTTTTATAGTCCAGGGATTGTGACGGTGATTCGATCTGATTGGAGTATTATTTTGGAGTTTTTACAACTATCATTTGGTCAGTTATCTGTTAATGGGGTTTTGATGAGGAACCAATCATTTATTGCGTCGTCAAAATTTTTCCGCTGTTAGATGGGTTGGTGGCGTTGAATTGGAGTTGGTTTCCATTGCTACATGTTTGTCTTGCCTATGGGATTGTCTTAATATTGTCCATATCATCATGTCACTACGTATATTTTTTTTATCTTTGTATAATTGGACGAATTATTCCCATATTTCAGGAATAAACACCTGTGAAACTTGGGAAGTATGATTTACATTGTATATTAGATAATTTGGCAGTTCGTTTTTGGTTATAAGTTATTAATACATCTAGTAACCTAGCTCTATTGTTACCTACTGCTGTTTATTTTGAGAGGATCACCTAGTCACACATTTCCCAATAATGGGTTCATGTAAGGAAATAAAGCATCGGTATTTAGCAATCTATTCTTAACTTAATGTACTAGTATTGAACTTTTAACATTCTGGTCAGGTGAGGTCTAGTTGTCCAATTGTTCAAGTACTAAAAATTATTATGTCATTTCATCAAAGGAATGGCTGCATGCATTTTATCATTAATGTCGTCAATGTATCTACCACATGTACCCTTTGTTTTGAAGACATATATAAAAGTTTGTTTTCATCCAGTTGGTACGCTGTCCAAATGTCTAATTACTAAAAAGTATTACTATTTTTCGTAGGTATTGCTAAATATATCAAAAATGAGCGTTTCTATATTAAACCGAATGTTGTTTCCATTTTTGGAAATGATCAAGAGGAGGTTGCATGGACATTTTCACCTCTGAGAATGATACTTTTGGAGAATTTAAATGAGAGAAGATAAATAAATGTCCACTTTGTGATGAAATTAGCTACACGGTTATTGTCTAGTCTTAGTTAAATATATCATATATATTATTTTGAATAAAACTTTTTCTAGTTAATACACCTTTGGTTAAACTGATATGTTATTGCTATTTAGTTTCTGATTTGTAACTTTTTAGTTTTGTGATTTTGATAGTATATACATTGTTGAATGCTGTGCTTTTTTAATTCATTTCTAATGATTCAAATTCCTCTTTTCTTATTTCATAATTTCCTTATTTGTATATACATTGTAGTATGCAAGTGTATCTCATAGGCCAATCATATTTTAGCAATAATAACTGTCTGTTATGAACTTAATTGATATTATAATTGTCGAAGATGAACAAGGTTTCTTCCCTCCTTTCTTCGATCATAGGAAAGAGTGGCTCTTCGGTTGATCAATCAGCAGCAGTTACTTCCAGCTTTATTTATCCAACCAAATCTTGTAGCGGAGTTTCTGTTCCTCGAGTTCCAATTACTTCCACTGGTAATTTTTATTTACTTTTTGTTATCTTGTTAGGTATCGCCTAACAACTAGTGGATATATTTTATTTTTTAATTCTAGAGGTGATTTGAGTGTTTTGTTGGATTATTAATCTAGGCAATAACTCAATAGCCGAAGTAATAGTTTGAGATGAATTAGGGGATCAATTGCTATTTCTTGGTATTTAAGTTGTAGAAACTTAATGGGGGTTTTAGATTTTGAATGGAAATAAAAGTTAGGACACTAGAAAAACAATAATTTGATCATGAATTTTTTTTAAAGTTTTTTCCTTCAGTGAAGGCATGACTACTGAATAATGAAATATAGTACAATAAGCATCCAATTGTAGTTAACTAAGTTCTTAATCAGAAATTTAAACTACTACAAAGTGAACACAACAACAATATCATGCTCAAGTTTTGCCTTTGGTGTATTTCTCCATATAAAGTCATGACATATCAGTTGTCAATGGTGTTTTTGTACACTGTTTTATGTCAAATTATAATTCACGATTTTAAAAGGCCAATGCTGTTAAAAGAAACAAACAAGTCATTAAAAATATTTCTCAGTTTGTATATTTATTTATCGCAATGTATTAATAGCTGCTCCACAAAATAAATAAATTAAAAAAAGGAGAAAAAGGCATGTAATATGTTGCGATGGTTGAATAGATTTAATATGATAGTTTCAGTTCATAAGCATGTTATAGACATGTAATTAAATCGAGGCAGCCCTAATAGGCAATAGTTGTGACGTAAATCCTTGAGTTTGCAAATATTTAAGTTACAAATTGTTAGTATAGCTATAAACATAGCCTACTTTGTCCAAACACTGTGTTCTGAGATGGGCCTTTTAATGTATGTGAGCAGAGATAGATAGTGCAAGCCTGTATTCAAATCCAAAAGTTAAAATCTGTATCCATACTCATATCAATTTCTGATATTTTTGTATTTTCAAATATATTTGTATCTGAAGACTGGAGCTTATGGTAATTCATAGAAACGTCTCATATTGTTAGATGGACAATTTACAAATGTCTGCATGCTTATAATGTTATTTTATTTCAACATATGCAGAAAATGGTGAAGTCACTTGCACAACTAGAAAAACTGCACCAAACTAGAGGCACTGAACATTTATTTTTTCCAGCAACTCCCAAACAAAGGAAAACAAACAAGGTCAGGCTTAAATTTCAAAAGTTTCATGACAACTCAAAGCTTATCGACTTACAATTGCAGAAGTTATCAAACTTAATATGGTCTACAGTCACTATTCTTTTGAGCTAGTTGTTTCAAAAACTGAATTTGATGCCTGACAATTATAATTATTTATTTATCCACACTATCTCCATTTTAATGAATGATATTTTCTGTTATGGATTGTTTTACTAGCTAAATTGCTTCGTGTTAATCATCGTCTCCTTCTTTTGCAGCACTTTGAATGGGCAACTCGTGATGTATTTACCTTCAGCCGTGATTTTTTTGACTTGTTGCTGTAGTGAAATTGTCGCTATTGCTTCAAGCGATGGTGGTGGTTTTGGAGCATGCTTTGCAAGAATACTTCTACATGCAATCATGCCATTAAAGCCAAGTGAAAGAGCAGTGCCTATGTTTATATATTTATAAATTTACAAATGAAAACAGAGAAACACAAAAGTCAGTTCAACTAGAAAAATCAGTTTAGTTGTGCCACTGTCTAGCATTTACAATAGCTAGTGATGCGAGGTTGATCAGGGTGGAGTGAGCGACAGTACCAAGCAGCAAATAGGTGAGTTTAACGTCACAAATCTTTTTTTAATACTTGAAACTGAGTATATAAATTCATGAACAAGTTGTTTTACTGATATGTATGTGTAGTTGTATGCAAGGCTTCATGTGTTACTGAAACTTGTATTGTTTTTTCATAACAAATTTCAGTATACCCGAACCTCTGGAATTTTTTTTACTCTGCATATAGAGGCCAGTTTCTTCCCATCATGGACTTCTTCGTTTTTTTAGAGAACTATTCTCAACATCGAGGTGCAATGCAATATAACTTTTTTATCGGTTTGATTTTTGAAATGGTAATTCAATAAAATCGTGAAAAGTTTGTACTTTGGATGATGATAAGTTTAGCATGGTCAGATAGTGTGTTCTATGAAGTGTTTAGCGTTATATTAGATATGGAAAATTACCAGTTTATGCAATTTAGGCTATTTAAATTTCTAATCACATGTGAGTTTGCTGCCAAAAGCATGCAAAATCCATAATGAATCTGGATTCTTGACGGGACATAGGTAGTAACGTTAAATTGGACATATTTACTCCTTATTAATTAACAAAGAATTATATCATGCCAGTTTTTAGTTAGCTGCATAGCAAATTGAGGATAATGCTCAGTCCTCTTGAACAACTTTCATGTTTCAGATTACCCTGTACCCATCCCTAGCGTAAAGGCACCAATGTTTTCATGCATAGGCATGTCACCTAAATTTGAAATTCTTTCCTGGTGTGCATTTAGGACCATAGTATCATTTATGTTAATTTTTATGAGTGATTTTGTTTTTATTCCCATGCTTACTTCCTATGACCGCTGTTCATGAACTCCCCTACATGTTTTAATAACATAAATAAAATTACTATCTTATTCTTGTGTTAAAACGAAGCTATTGTACATTGACAATAACCAATTAGCTTACATGTTGTTCAAACATAGAGTGCCAGCACATATTTTAAGAAAGTGATGTCTATTACTGCTATTCTACATGCCCAAGTAACAAAAAATTAAAAGTGACAAGTAATATTGTTTTGAATACAACTTTTTTTAACATTAACAAATTATTTGAGTTTGTAGACTAGATTTTATGAGCTTACATGTTTATCTGGCATAGGAGAGAATGTAGACTGCATTGTTTTACTTAGCAGCGTTTGTTGCTATGTTACATATATATATATATATATATTTGATTGTTAAACTCGTTTGCAGGTAATTAGCTATTTCGAAGCGAAGACTGTCGACAACAAAGAACTATTGGTAATCAAGCAACGAACATGAATTTAATTATTATATATGTTGTCGTATTTTGTTAGTACCATTTGTGGAAACTTGTTTGTGAATGCTTGTAGTATGTGACTTATTTTGTTGAAAAACTACTATCGAATTGATTATGGATATTATATTTGATTGTGAGATTAGCATGTTTTTGCAATTATTTGAATATGATGATCATATGATTGATTGTTTGTATATGCTAATTATGTGATTTAATTGTTTGTTTGAATATATGAAAATTATGCGATTGATCGTTTATTTTAATATGAATAGTATATAAGCGATTGCTGGAAATGGTATAAACCATCAACCGTAAGTAGTAGCATTTAAAATATGCTACTGAAAATCAAAAAAAGCATATAACCAAAAAATGCAACCAAAAATGAAGACTTATGGTAGCATTTTTTTAACTCTACAGAAAAAACCAATAGCTGCATTTAAAAGTGACTTTTGGTAGCGTTTTTTAAATCCTACAGAAAATACGTATAGTTGCATTTAAAAGTGGCTTTTAGTAGCGTTTACTACAACGCAACAAAAAGTTTTAGACTTTTAGTTGCATGTCGTATAGCAGCGTTCTCTAAAACGCTACCATAAGTTATGGTAGCGTTTTTTCAACGCTACCAAAAGTTATTTCTGGTGTAGTGGCATTGACTTACGAGTGTCTTTAGACTGCTATTATATGCGAACCTAAAGAACAACCCGCCAATGATGCTGACCCCGAACTACAACTTGCTTATTAAAAATAGGCATTAGACCTATAAATCGCTTAAGTTTTCATGATGCCTATGTTAGACAAGTCATTACAGAGGCAGCACGAAAATTTGTCTTTCCATAAGATATTCGATAATCTCAAGGCCCTATTTGGTGAGCAGTCACGTTCTGCAAGGTACAAGCTTATGAAGAAGCTGTTTAATACCAAAATGACTAAGGGACAAAAGGTGGACGATTACTTGCTAATGATGAAGGGCTATATCGATGGGCTTTCACAATTAGACGTATAGATAAGCAACGAATTGCAAGTAGATTTGATCCTTGGTTCACTTACTACTCAGTATGAACCGTTCATACTGAATTATAACATGAACCAATTGAATGTGAATCTCGTGTAGCTCCTTAATATGTTAAGATCGATCGAGTTACAATCTAAGGATTAAGGAGCCATACTTGCCATTAAGGATGGTGTCGTAAGATTAAGATTCTTTGATTAGATCGAGGAGGTGACTATGTTGGATAGGATTTCCAACAATACTTAAAAGATAATGAGGTTATCTTTTAGGTTACTCCACCACATACTCCGCAACACAATGGTGTGTCAGAGCAAAGGAACCGAACCCTATTAGATATGGTCTGCTCCATGATGAGTAAAGCTAAGTTACCTCTGCCCTTTTGGGGATATGCGTTGGAAACCGCAACACATATGTTGAACTTGTTGCCCACTTAGTTATGCTTAAGATACCATATGAGCTATGGTATGGAAAGAAATGCCACTTCAATTATTTGAAGGTGTTAGGTTGTCGGGTCTACGTTTAAAACATTGGCCCTAATAAGCTTGAGGCGAGGTTAGCTTTGTGTAAGTTTATAGGATATCCTAAGAGTTCTAGGGGATATATCTTCTACAACACAAAGGAATAAAAAGTGATTGTTTCCACACACACTATCTTTTTAGAAAAGGCTTTTTTATCAAAATAAATTGACGGCGAAGTTGTAGACTTGGATGAGATTCAAGAAATTAACACTGAGGCTGAACCGGTGGGAGAATCAATTTCACTCGTATATGAAAACACGCAAGCTATAAGAAGGTCTAGCAGGTAATCTCACGCACTAGAGAGATACTATAGTTTTCTCGTGGATGGCGAGAAAGAGGATTGTGTCTTAGATAACGACAATCCTCTATCCTTCCAACAAGCACTGCAGAGTAAAGACTTCGCACTCTGGTTTGGAGCTATGAAATCCGAGATAGATTCCATGTACGAAAAAATGTTTGGACTTTGTCAAACTTACCTGAAGGGATAAAACCCATTGGCTGTAAATGAATTTCTAAGAAAAAGTTAATGTAGATGAGGAAGTAGAGACCTATAAGGCAATGCTAGTTGCGAAAGGATTTTTGTCAAATTCAAGGCATTGATTACGATGAGACCTTTTCATCCATAGTCATGCTTAAGTCCATGCGAATTATGTTAGCCATCATTTCATTCTATGACTACGAAATATGGAAAATGGATGTTGGTGATTTAGAATAAACCATTTATATGACATAGCCCGAGGGTTTTGTGGTCAGTAGAAGTGAGGGCAAAGCTTGTAAGTTGTTAAAGTCCATTTATGGACTTAAACAATCTTCAAGGAGTTGGAATAAGTTTTTTGATAAAGTAATCAAATAGTTTGGTTTTTATCAGAACACAAAAGAAGCATGTGTATACAGAAAGCAATAGGTCAACACTATCATATTCCTAGTGCGTTATGTCGATAATCTTTCATTGATTGGAAATGACACTTCGTCGTTGCAATTGGTGAAAGATTGGCTTTCCAAGAATTTATCCATGAAGGATTTGGGAGAAGAAGCCTGTATACTATGCATAAAGGTCTGTAAAGATAGATTTAAGAGGTTGTTGGGATTATTCCAATCCCTATACATAGATACCATATTAAAAAGGTTCAGTATGGAGAATTTCAAGCATATAAACGTTCCAACACAGTCTAAAATCATCCTTTCTAAGAAGGATGCTCCTTATACTGATGAAGAGAAAAAGAGTATGAAGAGGATCTCTTATGCTTCATCCATAGGATCCATAATGTACGTTGTGCTATGTACTAGACCGGATGTGGCATACGCATTTGGATGCATAAGCCGATACCAGTCTAATCCCAAAGAAAAGCAATGAACGGCCGTAAAATGTATAGTTAAGTATTTGAGAAATACTAATGACTTATTCCTCATATATGGGAATGGAGACCTCCTTATGAAAGGGTATACATATCAAGTTTTCAAAGTGATGTAGATGATAATAAGTTACTATTTGGTTATGTCTTTATGTAATGACAGAGTCATTAGTTGGAAAAGTTCCAAGCAACAAAAAGTTGTTGATTCCACGATAGAGGCCGAGTACATCACCCTTAATAAAGCAGATAAAGATGCATTCTGGATGCGCAAGTTTTTGAGTGAGCTCGGAGTGATTCTCGATACCGAGAATCCTATGACATTGTTCTATGATAACAATGTGCCGATGCAGATCGCAAAGGAGCCCAAAGTACACAAAAATCATGCCACATTCTTCGAAATTTCAACCTGATTAGAGAATTCATTGAGAAGAAAGAGGTCGTGATACAAAGGTTAAATACCAAAGATAACATAGTAGATCCATTCATGAAGGGACTAGCTCAGTTGGCTCTTGAGAAGTAGATTGAAGGGATGGGATTGAGACTCCATAATTGGCCCCAAGTGCAAGGAGGAAATTGATACGGTTAAGGGTATGCCTTAGGGGTGATTCTGTAATTTATTATAAATTAATTAGCTCTATAACAAATTCTCGTTCGTAATAAAGGTGTTTGTCTTTCTGTTATATATTTGTTATAATGCATTATAAATAATTAAATGTTTAATTATATATATTTAATAGAAATGCATAAATGGTGTGTTTGTGATAGTAATTACAAATAGTTGTAATCACAAGTATTGTATCATAATATTATAAACACATCATTTTAAATGTTCCTAGTCAAGATGCATCGAAACCGGATATCGATATATCCATTGAGACTAGAGTATGTAACACTCTCCAAATGTTGGGCAGTGTATCACTCGCGACTGTTGGGGCACATAGTTATTGGATAATTATGGAACGACTTACTCGGCAGTTTTCTATTGGTTAATATAACTAAGGCCAAATAGAAAATGTCGATGCGACTGATTTACAAAGTTCTATCAACTTGAGAATACCATTGATCTTCAATCTGAAAGCTTTACTTTGATTATAGTCAAATCATGGGATGACGTCCATCGAATGACTATAGTTGGGCCGAGTGGAAGTATTGGAAGTTAAGCACTATTCAAAATAGGATTCATCTCCTCGGTTATATGTGGTTAGTATCACGGTCAACTCAAAGTCAAAATTCTGGCCAGAGTAGTTTGGTTAATAATAGTTGTTATTGTTGAACCAAGGACTTTGTGTTTGGACTATAGAGTTGAATATGGACGATATTGGAATTTTGACCATTACCAAATTTTGTAAGTCCAAAGTGATATAATTTTGATGAAGCGAATTGGTGTAAATAATAGTCACAACCGAGTAATGTTTTATAAAGTAAAATTTGATTTTACCGAAACTAAGTAAGCGATAAATTTAGCCAAAATGTCACACCACCTGCTAAGTGACGTATGAACATTAATATTCGAATAGTTTAACATTAATCGATGACCAAATTTACACCTGACGAGTTACACAACTGAAACAATGAATTCTCCTTTGACCAAATGATTTAAATTAGTTTATAATTGTTATAAATTAAGTAAAGCAATTAATATTTATGAAATAATAATTATAAATTTTGATTATGACTTGATGAATAAATATTATTATATATATATTTGTAATGGATATAAATATCTCAATCGATGTATGATATCGATAATCGATTAAATTAGATTTAATTGTATAATATTTTATTTGGGCTTAAATGGGTTAAAGGCTCGTCATAGGGCTGATAATTTCGGCAGCAAGCAAGGGTACAAGCAACTCAAATTTTAGTAGGAAGGGCTTGATTTTAGATGACCGAGATTAAAGGAGAATGGGTAAGAGATGAGATTCATGCTTCTCTCCATTCCATCCACTATATAAGCAACTCTACCCTTATATACAGGCCTATAAACGGATACTTTCGGATGCGGATAGTGTCATACTTGCATCTACATCCTAAATCGTTTTCGGATATCGGATATCCACATCCACGGATATGGGCAGATATCGGATAATTATCCTATCCGCTAACGACCGATAAATGAAGAAATATAAATAGAAAATTTTAGTTTAACGTATTTTTTTTCATTATCATTGATTATAAAAGTATTGAAAATAAACAAATATGATGATAGTAAATAGTTTTGAGCAGTTAATATGCATTAAGTGCATATAATATAAACTACTAGCTTAATAAAACAATAAATAAATATCATTCATTGTACTAAAATACACATAACTTGAACTATAATCTTGACAAAAACTGGATGGATAATATTCGGATGTGGGTGTCTTCGTATCCGCGTCTGTTTTCTGGATATCAGATATTTATCCGCTTTTTTGGATATGGATGTAGACGGATTTTGGATTTTAGGATATCCATTGACAACCCTACTCATATGATTGAGAACTTTTAGAGCCTCCATTCCAAGTCTTTACTAGTTGAAAAGTTCAATCGCTCTCCATCTTTCTAGAGCTCAAATCAAATCAAGCTAACTACTATTCGATAACTGCTGGTCAACGGTTCAAAGACTAGCACTGTTGAAACGGAAATAGTTTCGGGGAGAAGATATCATTTCAAGGTGTACTTCGAGATTAGAAGTGAGGTATGTTACTAATCGTAATATAATTATTTATGCTCAATTACAATGTTTTATTATATACATATATTATCTGTTGTTAGTTAGACGATGATTCTAATATGCAAAAAATATTGTCATAAAACTGTTTGGTTATATGTATGTATATATTAAGAAAATTTTATCATAAACAACTTAGGTCAGTACGGCTCTGTAATTGAAAAACATTTTTTATTATATTGAATTAACACGCGCGCGCGCGCGCACACACACACAGATATATATATATATATAATTTTAATAGATAAATATAGTTTATAATTAACTATAACATCACACTTTAGTCAGATATGGTCACATAATTTATATGTAAAGAATTAAGGATATGATAATTTTGGGAATGATAAAATATTTTTACATATATTTTATTATTATTTAAATCAATTTATTATATAAATAAATTATGTTAATTCAAATATATTATGAAAATTATATTTTATATTTTATAAAATAATATTAGCAGTAAAAGTACTCTCAGCAAAAAATAAGAAAACAATTTTTTATTTTAAATTAATTTTAAATTTGCAGCCGAAAATAGAAAAATAATCTTAAAATTATTTTTAAATCGAAAATTATGTAAAAAAAATTCAAAGCATAAAATATCATTTATGATTTACTACACATTTAACTAAAATTCAAAATAAATTTTAGTAACTAATTTTTAATTAATATTTTAATAATATTTGAATGGATATTTAAATAAAATATACTTTAAAATTTAAAAAAAAATATAAAGTACATTTACTGAGTTGTTCACAAGTCCTGGTCTTTCATATTTATCAAAGTATTTTTGTGTATTTATTAACACATACTTGTATATATTATTTTATTATGCATATATTTGTATACATAAATATTTAAAAATAAAAAAATTATTAATATATTTGTGTGCGTATATATATGTATTTCTTAAGGGTTTTTTAAAAATATTTATAAATAAGTTCTTTATATTTAAATAAGTCTATTGTGTAATATGTATATTTTATATTAATATTTATTCATATAATTACATATAAATAAATAAACAAATATATATATATATATATGTATGTAAGTATGTATGCACTTATATAAAATTATTTAAACAAAACTATAATATATATATATGTACATATTTATATATAAATAATAGTCTATACATACATACATATGTTTGGATAATATGTTTGTATATTAGATAAGCTAACGTATTCATTACGATGTAAATCCCAGCATCTACACGGGTATGTTATACCTTATACAGATTGATATGTTATACATACACACATACATGTGTATATGATACACACAAATATATGTATATATATCATAATATAAATTAAATAAAACAATATCAATTTTGAAATTTAAATAAAATAAAATATTTTATTTAAATGAAATTTAGAAATATTCTAAATAAACTATACTTCATAGGCCTCATAAAAATCCAATAAGAGATTTTTTTTTTGAAATTCACCCATATCTTCTACTGCGGGCTAGCCCAGATTCAACAAGAAATATAGCACGAATTCATATATTTGTTTGTTATCGATTTACATATGTATGTATTATTAAAAAAATTATATATATATATATATATATATATATATATATATCTTCTTTCTACCGTAATTTATTTTAGAATGTAAAATTAATTTTTGAAAGACTTTAAATTAAAATTTGAATTTTTAAACTATTGTTAAATATATATGTGCGTGCGTGCATGTATATGTGTGTGTGTGTACATTTATAAATTATTTAATAAAGTCTATATTTTCACATGTAGATAAAATAAATTATTTAGATCTATTTTATTTAAAAAACTAAAAATAATGATAATATTAATTAATTTAAAAGTATTAAGTTATAATTTGTTGATGTGTGTGTGTGTGTTATAAAATAAATTTCAAAAGAAATGACAATTTAAAAGAATTCAATTTTTAAACTAAAAGGAAATTTTAAAATAAAAAACATTTTTTTCCACACGGATTAAATTAAAAAAATTGATTGTGTCAAAATATCTAGGGTCAAAAATAAATAATTATATATATATAATATTATATAATTACACATAGAGTTATATATATATATTGTTTTATATAATTTCGAATAGAAAAAACCATTTTTTCGCGTGTGTGTATATAATTTTACAAATTAATTGAAAAACATTTGAATTTGAATTTTAAATAAGATATTATTTATAAATCTAGACCCGATTCAAATTGAATTTCTCTTAAAGATTAAATATTGTGTTTTGAATTAGTTTATATTTATATGTATATTTATATTTATACATAATTATTCTATGTGTGTGTATGTATACACAAACATACACAAACGTACATACATACGTATGTATATATTTATTTCTTATTATACATATATATGTGGATATACATATATATATAAGCATATTTTATATTATATCAATATAATATAATAATGGACAACAAATACGTATATAAATGAGCTATGTTTTAATGTTTAAGTTCAATAAGTGATAACTTGTTAAATATCTTAAAGGCGGATTTAACATGGATGGAGCACTTCTTACTAGTATCAATGTCCACCTGTTAGGGAAAATCCCTTCAGATGATCAGTCTAAGGGAATAAAAAACCCAACGCAGCGGAAAACAACTAGATCATGATTGTAGTGAGACGAAACAAACAGACATAAACACCAGTACAGACGGTCACAGATCTATGCAATGCAAAAAAATAAATAACACCAGTATTTATAGTGGTTCCACTAATGCGAGGCAGTGTATGTCCACTTGGGGAGAGGAGATTTATTAATCACTAAAAGATTAGAGTTACAAGATTGATTCACTTTTGGAGGCTATACATAAGAAGAATTAACAATACAGACAAAAATTCTATAGAGTCTCATCTCTTTAGGATGGCTGCCATTATTGTTTAGAAGCTCCACTATTTATAGAGTGAAGAAATGAGGAGGGGTAGTTGTTATATAGTAGCCCTGGGGTTTGGTTCGGCGCATCTGGACTGGTAAACTCACCAGCTCATTTGGTTCGGCATTACCCATTGGTTTGGCATAATGCCCGAGCAAAATATTTGGACCGTTCTGCTTCAAATCACCGAATGAAATATTTCTTTCGACAAATCACTGAACTAAATATTTCGTTCGGCAATTTTTTTTCCTCCGCTCCTCTATTTTACCGAACGAAGCTAATGCCGCTCCAAATCAAACTTTCGCCTCTTCCTTCATGCTTCGTGACTTCCTCCTCCTCGACAAATCTGGTGCTAGGGTTTCATGCTCTGTGACTTCCTCCTCCGCCTCTTCCTTTAAGTTCTTCCTATACTTTGAATTAAGGTATCAAATTCTAACAATCTCCACCTTGATACCATAATTCCATCAAGTCATTCAACTCTATCTACACCTTCATGCTCCAAGCATGGATACTTACCGAATGAGCTTTGACAATGCTATTACCCATTATACTCTGTCAACGAACTCCGGCAAGGCCACCGCCCATCAACAAAGTGTTCGAAGTACCCAGTCCATGTAGAACCTATCAATCTCCACTATGAAAACAGACATCTCCGTGAACCATCTCAACTCTCCCCCCGTGCCACCCCATGGCACCTAGCACTTCATTAAGTGAATCAAGTCCGAGCAGTGCTCGAACTTAGCAACAGGCAACGACTTGGTAAACATGTCTTCTGCATTCTCCTTTGTGTGAACCTTCTTAAGACGAACTAGCTACTCTTCACTCATCGAGACAAAAAATGAATCTCTCACCTCAATATGCTTCGTCACTACAAGAAAAGTTGTTTTTTATGATGCTGAAAAGATAACGCTTTATTCTATTATGTTATTGTTTGTTTTAATTTGTATTATTTAGAGTTGGATAGCCAAGGTAACGGTCTTACTCCCTCAATTATTTTCTTGGCCGCCTCTTACCCAAATTATTTCCCTAAATATTTTTCTCGCCGCCTCTTCTCCAAATTATTTCCCTCTCCCTATTCCTCAGCGAAAATCCTCAAACACCCCTTATCACTGCCTCCGTCCATAACTCTCGTACCCGTACCACATCCTCAGCAAATCAAGACACACAATCTAGAAGAAACCTTTTCCAAGCCAGTGTTTCCAAAATCATATCGCTATTGATTTTCCCTAATTAAAAAAATGCATCTAACCCTAAAGCTACTTTTCATGGCTACAAAATGACGCTGGGGGAAACGACGATGATGAAGGTGTTGATCGATTTGCAAGAATGGAAACGCCTACCGCTTCCAACACGAGTAAATGTCGGATGCTGATGTTTACAGATTGAGCGGTATAGAGCAAGAGTTGCTTCTTTTGAGATTGAGAAGTTAGAGGTTGGGCTTTCCATATTCGCCTCTTTACCTTCTTCCTGTTGTTACTTATTTCAACAAAATGAGAGGTGCTTAATTATTATTTTCTTTTGCTTCCTTTTTTTCTTCCAAATATTATTATGAATCATTTATGCAGAGCGGACACTACAGCTGCAACAGTAGCTATGATGCTTGGAAGTGATGATGGTTATAAATATATAGCCAGGCTGAGTATGGATCCACAGTCCAGGCAAATTTACTTGACTTTTCCAGCTGATAGCACTTTCAAAGAGGAGGATGTTTAAGATTACTTCAGGTAAATTTTATTTCGTAAATAATTAACGGTGTGTTATAGATTTTAGACTAATTGTTTGTGATTAAAAATAGCATATATGGACTAGTACATGATGTGAGGATATCATATCAGCAAAAGAGAATGTTTGGTTTTGTGACAAAAGATGATTATAGAGCTCCTGATTGTTTTTACTGTAGTGGGATGCTTAATTTTTGATGTATCTTTTTAAATAAAATCTTCAGACCTTATTCACTATACCATAATTTGAAGTCAAAAAAATAAACAAATAAGAATTTGGTTGAGCTATGATAATTGTAGTTGCGCATCTTGAATGAACAAACTGATTTCTCGATTATTAAACGGTGTATGCATCTTTATAGAATGATATCTAAACAAAATTCTTAAATATTAAGGATTTACTTAGACTTCAACTGATTATGCATACATTTTGATAACCCACATATAACAAATGATGTATTCGCTGTTTCATATTATAAGAAAACCAAACTATAATAAATTTTGAATTCTCATTTTTAGGCCTTATAGTTCATAATTTAAGTATGATTATTTATACATCTTTTGAAAAACATTGCGATAAGCACAAGAATGATACATTACTGGATATGATAATCTCTAAGTTCATTCGTGGAATAATGATTGTTTGATCTTCATAAGTGACATGCTGCAACCGGGCTGAAGTGACAAAAGCTGCTGGAATATTGACGTTGTGCACTGCAATTTGCATTACAGCAGTGGCATGCATCATCGGGCAAGGATAGAAATGCCCTCAACTGTCTGTTTTGCAATGATATTGCTGTTACCCGGCCGCTTGGCCTGGCTACAAGGCAATAGTTGCAGAGACTATGGTTGGACATAGATGGGACTCAAGCCAAGAAAGGATTGGAAGTGTAAGGGATCGGTGTAACTTGATTGGGTCGGCCTATTTATGTGGTTTGGTATATTTGCACCGGATCGACATGCTAATATCAAGGTTGGGAGTGGATTAGTATTAGAGTATAGGTATGGGTCGGTTGAGGTAGGTCGGCTATAATGGAAAATTACATTTGGATCGGTCTTGATATGGTCGGCGTAGGTGGATCGACATATGTGGATCGGCTAGAGTTGTTCAGCAGAAGTGGATCGGTTGAGAGTACTGGTTGTTGGCTATTTGTGTTAGGTCGTAAGTGTTTGGGATCGACAACTTGGGCTATGTCACTATGGTTCGGCGAAACAAAGGTCGGTGCATCTCAGGGAAGTTAGTAGGTTATCAGGTCTACAACAGAGTGATGCAGTCGGCATTTCTTCACTTCGAGTCACACTACTAACTGCTCCGAGTCACTTAAGAGTTTGCTTCTAGTCATCGACGAGGTAACCCTGGGTCGGCATGAGTGGGTCAGTAATAGGTGGATGGGTCATGAAGGATCGGCATACCCAGTTCGGTCTACTTGACTTGTCAACTATGGGTCGAGCTCTCTTGGTCATGGGCAAGGATAGGGAAGCCAGGCTAACTTCATCTATAAATAGAGGGGCAGGGGTCCAGTTTAAGGGATCTTTTTCAGCAACTAATGAGAGACTCTGCCATTTCTTGTTCTCATTTCTTTTCCATTCTAAACTGAATTCAAACTATTCTTTGCGGATTGTATCTGTATTCAAGTGATTGAAAAAGCAATAAAGATAATATTCAAAGTGGACGTAGGCAGTTACGCTGAACCACTATAATTCTGGTGTTATTGTTTTTTTGTTGTTGTTGTTTTTGCATTCTACTGTGCTATTTCTCTGTTTTATTTTACTGTCTTCATTAATCTCTGTACACAAATCTATTGTAGGGTGTTAGTGACCAATTCCGGTGCTTTCACCGAGAAAGTTCATTCTCAGGCTGTTAGGATCTACTTTGTTGCTACTGGATTGAGAAAATCCCCCGAAGGAGATCCAAGTTTATTCTCAGGAGTTCACAGATTCTACTCAGAGTTCCCATAGATAACTCTAAGATGTCAAGGCCACGCACCAGATCCGCCTCCCATAACGCCGATGCTAATGAGACCGCAAGTGTCTAGCAAGTAGGACCAAGCAATCAGCAAGCTAATGTAGGTGTAGAACCCGCCACCATCCCAAACCAAGCAGAAGCTGTCACCAGGGCAGAGTTCAATGAGCTAATAAGGGAGATCGTGGAAAGCAGGAGACCGCTTAACGAGCAGATTCAAGCAAATGCCAACCTGATGACCCATATTGCTCAGCATCAACGTTAGAACGTTGGAGGAAGCCCTGCTTCCAACTCATCATCCGACAGCTCTACTTCGTCAGATGAACACCCCAGGCGTAGACGCCGTAGGATTGAAATGGTACAAACTGGAGCAACAGAACAATTGGTGATAAGTCGCCTAGGACAAACCAACAGAAATGATCCAGATTCCTTAGCTAGAACTATGGATCATCAACTACACCTGGGGAGTCGCACCCAACCTGGAGTGAGAAATTTTGGATCTGGAGCATGCATGGGAGCTGGTCAACCACCTTACTAGGATCATAGTGAAGCAGATCCTCAGGATGCACACTTAGATGATCGCCGACCGAGGAGGCGCCAGTTGGAGCAATCGTGCAGGATGGATACCGACTTGGCAACCCTCATTCAAACTCCGGATTTATCAGCTATGGTCAGGCAGCCGATGAGGGAGAATCAAGGCTTGATTAATGATGATTGGGGCATATCGAGGAGTCATACTCCGTTTACAGATAACATTCTACAAGCTGAGTACCCCAGAAAGTTTAGCATGCCTACCGTGCCCGCGTACGAAAGGAAGACCGACCCTCGACGGCACATAATGAGATATGAGTGGATGATGGACTCGGCTAGGGCGAATGATGCGACCAAGTGCAGGTGCTTCCCAATAACTTTGTCTGGAATCGCCACCATGTGGTTCACGAGAATTCCCCTATGGTCGATCTCCAGATTTGATGAGCTAGCAACGAAGTTCGTGGAGCAGTTCAGGATCCATGCTACTCGCCCAAAAGACGTGATGTCGCTATCCGGTGTGATTCAGGCTGCTGGTGAGTCATTAAAGGACTATTTACAGAGATTCCACGTTGCTTCCACCGAAGTTAGTAATCCGAATGACCATGCCATCCTTATGATCATGATGCAAGGAGTGGATCCGAAGTCTGAGTTTGGTGACTGGCTGGCAGGCAAACCACCGACTACCCTGGAACGTTTTTATTCGAAGGCGAACTAATTCATGAGAAAGGAAGAGGCCAGGTGGTCAAGAAGGAGCAGTGCGCCAGGTTCTAGTAAGGAAGTGGTGCAAAGCAACATTACGGTGAAGCAATCTGGAGAGAGCTATGGTAAGGTCCAAGTCAATGTTCAAAATAAGCCGGAGCAATCAAAAGGAACCGGAGGAGGAAATTCCGGACGGAAAAGGGAAGCAGGAAAGTGGAAACCAAGGATCCCGACCTATAATGAGTATACACCCCTAAACACCTCTTTGGAGAATATTTACCTATCAACTTGTAATACTTTTCAGTACCGAAAACCGTGCCCAAAGGAATCGACCGAGGAACAAAAACAGACCGGGAAATATTGTCGGTTTCACGAGACCTATGGGCATAATACTGATGAATGTAGGCACCTCCACGATGCTATAGAAAAGCTGATTCGCCAAAAGAAGTTGCAGAAATTTTCTAAGAATCCGCAGGAAGGCGGACATGGGGCATCTGACCCCAATCGCGGGCAAGCTTCACACCGACCTAAGGAACCCGCTCAGACCGAAGGAAGACTGGTCATAAACACAATAATTGGTTGGCCTCATCCTTCAGATAGGAGTTGGCAAGAAATGGGATGCTATGCTAGTTCCTTGAAGCAAGCGGACTTCGAATGCTACTCAAACACAGAAGACATGACACCGGCGAAGCAGCAACGGATGATAACGGATGATAACGGATGACATAGTTTTCAGTAGTCGAGATGTCGATCAAGTAGAAGCTCCTACTATTGACCCAATGATTATCTCGGCTTTGATTGTACCGGCACTTGTGAGGAGAATATTAATTGATTGTGGGAGTTCTGTCAATATTATCTTTAAGAAGGCTTATGACTAGATGAAGATGGATGCGAAGGATTTAAAACCATCTAAAGCCCACATTCACGGCTTTAATGGTGCAGCTACTGATGCAGTGGGTTTTGTCGAATTGCCAGTTGAGCTAGGAGAAGGTGAACATAGGAGGGTACAGATCCTACCGTTCATTGTTTTGGACGTTGATTCCCAGTATAATGTTTTTCTGGGCCGACCGACCCTGCAGAGTTTAGGGCAGCTTTGGCCCTGTGGTGTTTGACCTTGAAATTTCCGACAGACAATGGAGTTTGTGTGGTGCATGGCGATCAAGCGACTGGTCGTGCTTGTTATGTGGCTAAGCTGAGAGAGGCCCAACGAAGAGAGAAGGGAAAGGGTGTGGAAAAATCCGTCCACATCCATGTTGCTGAAGATTAACAAGTAGTGCCTGAGCCTTGGCTTGGGCAACACAGTCGGATCCATAGAGACATAGATCTGAGAGACGACAATAAAGAACCTAAGGAGGCCAAGGCGGCGCCGGCTGAACTGGCGATTGACATCACGGTCAGCCATGATGACCCGTCGCTAGTATTGAAGATAGGATCGCAGCTCAACTCCTCGATGATGAGGGATCTTACTGATTTCCTTCGAGCGAATCTCGATGTTTTCGCTTGGACCCATTCTGATATGTGTGGGATTTCTCCTGCCATCGCAAGTCATATGTTGAACATGGACCCAAAGTATGTACCAGTGAAACAAAAGAGGAGAGGCATGGACCCGGAGAGGTCCGCTGCTCTAAAAGAGGAGGTGGATAAACTCAAAGCCAATGGGTTCACCCGCGACACCCTCTATCCTGAATGGATATCCAATCCCGTACTGGTGGGGAAGGCAAATGGGAAGTGGAGGACCTGTGTTGATTACTCGGACCTAAACAAGGCATGCCCTAAGGATAGTTTTCCATTGCCCAGAATTGATCAGCTGGTTGACTCGACAGCAGGGCACGAGTTGTTGTCATTTATGGATGCGTATTCGAGATACAATCAAATCCCAATGCACATCCCAAATCAGGAGCACACCAGTTTTGTCACAGATGTTGGATTGTACTGTTATGTAGTGATGCCTTTCGGGTTGAAAAATGCAGGGGAAACTTATCAGCGACCGGTGAATCGGATGTTTAAAGATCAGATTGGTAGAACGATGGAAGTCTATGTGGATGATATGCTCATGAAGTCACGACAATCAAACGAGCACATTTGAGACTTGGCAGAGATGTTTGATATACTCAGATTTTATGGAATGAAAATAAATCCATTGAAATGCTCCTTTGGTGTTGCATCAGGGAAGTTTTTGGGCTTCATTGTCAACGCACGAGGGATTGAAGCGAACCCGTAAAAGATTCAAGCTATTCGGGACATACAGGCACCTAGAACTATAAAGCAAGTGCAGAGCCTGAATGGGAAGGTCGCAGCATTGAGTCGATTCATATCCAGAGCAACCGACAAATGAATTCCCTTCTTTGATTTGATATGGAAAGGAAAAAGCAATTTTGAATGGACACCGGATTGTGAAGACACACTTCGAGCTCTGGTGAGCCACTTGGAGAGGCCCCATATTCTGTCGAAACCCGTAGACCATGAGGAGTTGTATGTTTACTTGGCCGTATCCCAGCACGCCTTCAATGCGGCTTTGGTTCGTGAGGAGGACCGAATATAAAAGCCGGTGTACTATGTTAGTAAGCGTTTAATGGGGGCAGAGAGAAATTATCCCCAGATTGAGAAGCTGGCTTACTATTTGGTAATCGCATCACACAAACTCTGCCCGTATTTCCAAGCACATCCGGTCAGTATCCAACAACCAAAGACTTCTGGAAGGTTACTTAAATGGAACATTGAGCTTAGTCAATTCGACATCACCTACCTGCCTCGAAGGGCTATCCAGGGACAAGCGTTGGCGGATTTTATTGTAGAGTTCACTATGCAGGACGAACTGAATGGAAATGATGCAATTCCTCCTACTGTACGATGGAAGCTATATACAGATGGGCATCCAACGACCATTGTTCTGGGGCTGGTGTTGTTCTTGTAACTCCTAAGAACCGATCGATTTGTTATGCTTTGAAGCTTAATTTCCCCGCTACGAACAACGAATCCGAGTATGAAGCGTTGATCATTGGACTGAAGCTTGCCAAAGAACTTGGAGTAAAATCGTTTGAAATCTTTTGTGACTCACAACTGGTGGTGTACCAAGTCCGGGGAGACTACCGGGCAAAGGGACAGAGGCTTGCTGCATACCTCACTCGAATTCAAGAATTGTTGGTGGATCTCGTATACTATGATATTTCGCATATCCCACGCGAACAGAACGGGGAAGCCGATTCCTTGGCGAAATTTTCAAGCATTGGTGATTCACAGCAGATGGGTTTGGTTCCCGTTGAAACTTTACATGCCCCGAGCATAAATGGGATGGATGTTGATCTTGTGGCGGAGACGTAAACTGGAAGGGAGTCGTGGATGACCCCGTTCAGAGAATACTTGTTACACGGGACGTTGCCCAAGAGAAGGAACGAGAGATGGAAAATTGCTCGCAAGGCCTCGCGGTATATTATGTAGGATGAAATGATGTATCGGAAGGGATTCTCCATTCCCTTGCTTAGGTGCATCGCTCATGACGAGATAAAATGAGTTTTAAGAGAAGTCCATGAAGGAAAATGTAGCGACCATACTGGAGGGCAGACACTAGCCAAAAAGATACTCTATTATGGATACTACTGGCCTATCGTGAATCGGGACGCCGCAGACTATGTAAGGAGATGCGATAAATGTCAGAAGTACGTGAAGATCCCGAGAGCGCCGCCGATGGAACTCACTCAAATGGTTAGTCCATGGCCGTTTGCGGTATGGGGGATCGATATTATCGGCTCCTTGCCAATCTCCAAAGGTGGTGCAAAATACGCAATTGTCGCGGTCGTTTACTTCACCAAATGGGCAAAAGCAGAGCCACTAGCTACGATCACCACCAAAAAGGTCATTAATTTTGTTATGCGGAACATTATATGCTGCTTTGGTCTCCCGCGGACTATTATTACTGACAATGGAACTCAATTTGAGAGTAGAGAATTCAAAGAGTTTTGTCGAAAGTATTGCATTAAGAAAAGGTTTGCAGTAGTCGCTCACCCTAAAGCGAATAGGCAAGTTAAAGCTGTAAATAAGATAATCAAGTCCATCTTGAAAAAATGTTCGGAGAAGGCTAGAGGCAAGTGGGTGGATGAGCTTCCAACGGCACTCTGGGCATACAGAACCACCCACAAGTCTGCGACTGGCCATACTCCTTTCGTCTTGGCATACGACACTGAAGCAGTTATACCCATGGAACTTGAAGTTCCTTCCCACCGGGTGACTTATTATGATCCTAGAACGAACCAAGATCTTTTACTCGAGTTGTTGGACTTTGTCGATGAGAAGCGTGAAGAAGCTGATTTAAGGGCGACCTTGTTTTGAAGCGAGTTTTTCCGGTCTCGTCACATATGAATCCCACATGGGAAGATTCCAACGTCATCGAACGGAGGCTTGGAGAATGAACCTTCAAGCTAGCGACTGTTGATGGCATGACACTCCCCAGAGCATGGAATGGCGATCATTTGTGCCGTTATTGTACTTATTTTATTTCTTTTGCATTTCAGTAGCAATTGTTTACAATATATGTTTCTTTTGTTGTTCTCTGTTTCCGACATGTAATAAGAAAATTCAGTTTGTCCTTATTTTCTACAATCAATAAAAGCTTGAAGCTATTTTTCTATGAACTGTTGGTGTTCCGTGTTTTATAATTTCATCACAAAATGATTTCCATTAATCTGTGTGGCGTATGAACCACGCACAAAACTAAAAGCTGACCAGCTATATACATAAAATCTCTAAATCCCTGAAGTGGATTAGGGTACTCTGAGTCCCCAGAGCGCGGACTAGAGTATAAACGATCTCAAAAATCTCTAAGTCCCCAGAGTGCGGATTAGAGTACTCTGAGTCCCCAGAGCGCGGACTAGAGTATAAACGATTTCAAAAATCTCTAAGTCTCCAAAGTGCGAATTAGAGTATTCTGAGTCCCTAGAGCATGGACTAGAGTATAAATGATTTCAAAAATCTCTAAATCCCTGAAGCGGATTAGAGTACTCTGAGTCCCCAGAGCGCGGACTAGAGTAAACGAATTTCAAAATCTCTAAATCCCTAACGTGGATTAGAGTACTCTGAATCCCCAGAGCGCGGACTAGAGTATAAACAATTTAAAAAAATCTTTAAGTCCCTGGAGTGCGGATTAAAGTGCTCTAAGTCCTCGGAGAGGGGACTAGAATGTTAGCAATTTTGAAAAATTCTTAAGTCCCAGAATGTGGACAAATGAACTCTAAATCCGTCGAAAGCGGACTGGAGTTTAAATAACTCACGAATCCTTGAATTTTAGTTGCAGATTATATTATAAGTGATGTGATGAAAATCTGTTAATGCAAAGGAACAGAATTTTACTTACTTCTCAAAAAATTTCCTTGCAACTTCTCCGAAAGTTCGGAGGCCAAGTCTATCTACAATGACTACTGACAAACGAAAGAGAAAAGGAAAGGAAAACAACAACTTATTTAAGCTAAACAAGATATGGCAAGACGATGGCTATTTCCTTGGTTTTCTTTCCTTTTTTGGCTTCTCCGAAGTCTCCTCAGCTAAGCATATTTTCCTGGACCCTTTGCTTCCTAGCAACATGGTATCGAAGGAGGAGGAGGAACTTCCAAGGGTGTGGTCCCACCAGGGAGAATGACTTTCAGCGGCCTGTTTAGGGGATCGTCTAGCTCTACCACCTTGGGTTCTTTCTTTACCTTGATTCTTTCTTTCTCCTCCTCCTCAAGTTGCTCCTTCATGCTAAACATGGAAGTGTGCTCAGAAGCGCTCGTGATTTCTACATCGTCATGTTCTTCGATAGGTGAAGGGTCTTCGGGTTTATTCTCATCTAGCGCCCTAATTACTTGAGCATTAGGACCAGGGGTATCTCCGATATGAGGTGCCTCAGCTTCTTTTTCTTCCCGCTCCGTGATGACATCGCTCCTTGGAGTCGGTTCGGGACCAGAGTGACCTGTATGAATTCATGAAAAGCAGATGTTAGAATGCATCCTTTATCCATCAAAAGCGGTGACTTCCTGAACTTTAGAAGGTGAAGTTGCGTACCGGCTTCCAATTGACTTTCGGTGGTCCTCGGAGTATCGCCCTCAGGGATTGGGGATAAGATGTGAATGCCAAGTCCGGGCTTCTCCGGTTCATAACCAGCATGCTGCCCGGGAGGTTCAAGAGACGAAGTCTTAGCCGATTGAATGGGAGGAGGAACTTGGGGCTTAGTGCCGAATGGGCCAGCAGTATCTTCTTTTTCCTTTAATGTTGGAGAATCACTTCCAAAAAGGGCTTTCGCCCCAGATAAGTCCGAAGGCTCATTTCCTCGGAGCACTTCCCTTACTAGAGTCTCTTCATCAATCTCTTCGACACCTAACTCCACTTTCTTAATTTTTATCAGAGTATCCCATGCTTCAGCTAGCGATTTGAGATAACCATCGTCCAAGAAAGATAAGTCACAGTGCATGAGGACCCTTGCATTGTACTCGGCTATAATCGGGTCAAATAAGCAATTAATCTCATCTCTGTCGGCCTCGGTCGCTGCCTCAATTCGGGAGTAAGCCTCAGTGAGTGCTGGCTTTTTGCCTTCTTCGCGAGCTGTATCTTTTAGCGCTTCAATTTTGGATAGTTCCTCGTCGAGTTTTGCCTTCAAATTCCCTGTCTCGACGATTTCATCACAATATTTTTGTGTTTATTTCCTGCGCTGCAACTTTCTCCTCTTTCTCTTTAGAAAGCAGCTCCTCCAACTCCTTGACTCGGTGAGCTAGAGAGTCCTTCTCTTTTTGGAGAGAATCTTTTTCCAGAGCTAGAGCGCCGCTGCGTTGAACTGCTTCGTTTAATTCCTTTTTGTGGGTTGCCTCTAAGCGACTAACTGCCTCGGCTGTCTCCTTGGCATTTTTCTTCGCAGTCTCGAGTTGGGCTTTGTACGAAAGCAGTTCTTCATCCTGGCTCTTTATAATGTCTTTATCATGAACGACTTCTAGCTCGAGGCGGTCGATCTCATATTGACGCTTAATAGAGACCTTTGAAACTTTTTCGACCAGATGCGCAAACGCCTCGTGTTGAACGTGCACATCGTTCGTGCATGCGAGAGCGTCTGCTTTGACATTCCTGGGGATAAGATGTATGGTGAGAAGGAATTTTAGACCATCAAAATAGATCTTTGGAAACATAGCCTTAAGCTCGGCTAATTTATCCACTGTGGTCGGATCCTGAGCGGAAACTGGAGGAGTCTGCCTTAACGGAGTCACCGATTTCTTATGAGGTTCACGAGATTGCTTTGTGCTCGAAGAACCAGAGTGTTGGTCGTGAGGGACATCGGACTGGGAGCCTCGTTGGGCAGACTTGTCTCCACTATGCGTCGGGGGATTTGTAGGTTCATTTGGATACGAAGAGTGCCATGGGTTCTCCTTCTGAAAGATGAGGACGATTCTTTGGAATGATAATCTCTATCTCTGCCTTCATCTCTATCTCTCCATTTACGAGATCCTGAATCTCGACCTTAGTGGTGAAAGATGGAAGACCCTTGGATACGGTTGAAACTATGTGAACGACCCATTTTACCAGCACGTAAGGTTAAACGAGAACAAATTAGTAGAAGTCACACGACAAATTGAATGCAAGTGCATGGTGGAGTGCAAGTGTCCGTGTGTGTCCTAGTGCATCCCCCCAACGGACCAGTAGTTTTCGCTTTACTCATTGGAATTTTCTCTCCCTAATCATGAAGTTGTACGCCTTCACCGCTTCTCGTAGGCAAGTTAAACCCCATTGCACCGGGATTAGTGAAGTCGTAATTCAATAAATCATCAAAAATGGTTAAGTCGGAGAGTCCCTTTAGAGAGCTTTCCATTTTTTGGGAAGACGATCCTTTCTCGATAGGAGTTATCATGAACTTTGAGGTTCCGACTTTACTTTTTTTCAGTTTGTATGCTAAACTCTTTTTCTTTCTTGAAGGAGGTCGTGGTTGGTTGGTACCGGGAGCGTCGGCTGTTGGCGTTTGTCCGGGGCTTATGTTCTCGTCAATCGGTGCTGGTACCTCTGCTTCTTTAATCTCACCTTCCTAGGTAGTGTCGTGAGCCCCTTCGATAGGGGGCACTGAAGGACCAACTTGTTCTCTACTCGCTTCAGCAGTTGTTCTTGCGGTCGTGGTGTTACTCGGAAGGCCAATCTTGCGACCCTCTTCTAATAATCCATACAGCGAGAGCAACTTGTTAGTAACTATCAATTTGATGTCCCACTCTTCTACCGGGTTAGCTCGGATGGCCGCGACTGCTTCGGAGTATCTAGTGCCTTCGGGCCATGGGCGAATACTTGGAAGGATTAAAACCGTTCAAGCTTCAGGAAAGATGAGACTTAAGTCCTTGAATGAAGGGTGAGGCAAGAATGAAACTTACGTCCTTCCAGCCATCTCCTCGCAAAGCCATGAGGACAGCGTACGTAGAACCACTCCTGCTTGAATTAGGAGAGCTCGTTTCATGCGCCGATTAGAACTTGGCATTTAGGGTACGGTTCGAGGAATATATAAGATGGGCTATCAACATGTCTCTTGAAGCAGTAAATGTAGCGGATATCCTCAGGGGTTGGAGGTTTGAACAGAATGCTCATGAAGAGTAGATAGGTACCGTGTATGAATGTGTGGCTAATGGGATGCAGTTGTGTAGGAGCGATCCCTATATACTTTAACACCTCACGGATAAATGGATTGAAGGGTGGCACGCATCCGGCCCAACACATGAATTTTTTGCATGCGATGTACCCGGCTAGGGGTAGATGGGGTCGATCTTGCCCCGACGGAACTAAAAAATCCTCGAAGGGGATTCCGTGAATGGAGCATAATCGACGAAAAGTGGCTTCACCGATTTTTGAGGCTTGTGAATCGATGGGATTATCTAGAATAACAGCTTCATCTACGGCATCGGGAGCCGGATTTATAACCTCAGCGGGAAGGGCCGGAATGTCTGGAATGGGAGCAAACGGCGGGCTCGACGTCTCTACTACCTCTTGTCATAGACTTGGTCCAGGCTTGTCGGATATAGTGGCGGAGCTTGATTTCTTATACATTTCGGGAAAACGCTTGGAGCGGATAAATACCTGTTTAAGCTATACTCGAAAGATAATCGATATTAGACATAACAGTAATATATTCCCCCGTGTTGTGTGTGAACTAGTGCAGCGATTCAAACATGAGTACAAAGAACTTAAAATTTTAAAGACAAGTGTGACGTAATGAAGTTTTGAGTTATCGTCCTAGAGACCGTCATCGCTGACCGTCTTCGGCAGTTCGTCATATGGTTGGTGGCAGAAATCTTAGAATCGAGCATTGTCATCATGGAGTGTGAAAGCTATTACTTTCATTAGTTGGGCTAGATTCATGTTTAGAATTACTTAAGCTGTGGATTTGTTATTCTGAATTAAGTCCACAGGCTTGCATGTTTTGGTCCTTGTCATTGTTCATTATTTTATGCTCAAGCAGGAAGTGTATAGTCATGATGCATGTGGTGTTCAAATTGAGATGGTCTTGATTGCCAATGCTGACCCCAACACTTAGTACTGACCCTATTCTTAACTCCTGGAACTGATTCGATCGCTCCTCTACACTAAGACGACCGACCCAATCTCTCCTACTGATCACCGACCTGGCCTCACTACAGCATATACCGAACCACTCCCTCTCAGAGTACTGACCCACTCTACTGCTAGAATCCTACCGACCAACTTCCACTCAAGATACCGACCTAACCTTGTAGTCTCTTGTGCCGACCATCTACTATTAGAGTATACCGACCCGACTCTTCCCTAAGGAGCCAGCCTACAAAAGCTACCGACCGGGTCTTTTCCTCTTCAAACACCAAACTCTTTTCTCCTCTAAATCATCAACCTCTATTTCTAAAAACTCACATGACAGCTCCACTCGAGTCAGTGCTAAACCATGCCGGAAACTCTCCACCATCCCTACCTATGCTCTCATTCCCGCTGTATCTCTCCTCTCCTCCTCGCCACGAAGGATCGAATACTTACATGACTCGGACCTAGTTCGAGTTCAGGAAGGCATAGCCTAGGAGTTTAAAACAAAACTTGGATCCTTACCTATGAAATAGTTTGGAGTTGAGGCACGTGATTTCTAAGGCTCGAAGTCGAGAATGATGGTGGAAAACGTTTGGGAAGATAGTTGAAAGGAGAGTAATGGCAGTTCGGTGGAGAGAAGATTTTTTGGTCTTGAGCAGGGCAGGAGGAGATAAGTTATAAAGTGAGAGTGGGAAGAAAAAGATAGGGGCGTGAGCTTTTATACGAAGAATGGGGAAATGAACCGGCGTCTTCCTAATGACCCAGTCACCACGTTTCAGTGGGTTGGCAAGTCGACGTGCTGACCCAGCCCAGGTAAACCGATCGAGTGGATCTGCCTTCGTATGCCGATCCCTCCCTTGTAAAAAAAAGTAATAACGATAAACTAAAAATATAAGTGATAATAAAATAAGAGATATATATATATACACACACATATAATGATAATTGAGGATAATAGTGTAATAAAGAGATGGATGCTGCCAGGTAGGCAGAGAAGCGTGGATTTAAAAAACCCATTGTGATTCAGCCTTCGA
The DNA here is from genome assembly GCA_030737815.1 of Allium fistulosum. NCBI lineage: Eukaryota > Viridiplantae > Streptophyta > Magnoliopsida > Asparagales > Amaryllidaceae > Allium > Allium fistulosum. Next base: position 268,339,265 of record CM060903.1, read on the forward strand.
AAGGTTGCATACGTTTAGCTTTTGAAAAGTTAAAATAGGATCTCAAGAATCTCTTTGAGGCTGAACTAATACATTCAGACGACACGAAGCTTCGTCGAAGGCCAATGAAAAAGCGACAATCAGTTATCATTTTGAACAAGCTAGCCTTTGGAAACAGGGATTACTCACTAATTCAAAGCGCGTCATGTTGATTCACAAAACACACTTTGGGGGGCAAATGTTACCTGGCCGCTTGGCCCGGCTACAAGGCGATAGTTGCAGAGGCTATGGTTGGACATAGATGGGACTCAAGCCAAGAAAGGATTGGAAGTGTAAAAGATCGGTGTAACTTGATTGGGTCGGCCTATTTATGTGGTTCAGTATATTGGCACTGGATCGGCATGCTTGAGAGGTATCAAGGTTGGGAGTGGATCGATATTAGAGTATAGGTATAGGTCGGTTGAGGTAGGTCGGCTATAATGGAAAACTACATTTGGATCGGTCTTGATACGGTCGGCGTAGGTGGATCAGCATACGTGGATCGGCTAGAGTTGTTCAGCCGAAGTGGATCAGTTGAGAGTACTGGTTGTTGGCTATTTGTGTTAGGTCGTAAGAGTTTGGGATCGGCAACTTAGGTTCGGTCACAATGGTTCGGCAAAACAGAGGTCGGTGCATCTCAGGGAAGTTAGCAGGTTATCAGGTCTACAACAGAGTGATGCGATCAGCATTTCTTCACTTCGAGTCACACTACTAACCGCTTCGAGTCACTTGAGAGTTTGCTTCGAGTCATTTATGAGGTAACCCCCGATCGACATGAGTGGGTCGGCAATAGGTGGATCGGTCATGAAGGATCGGCATACCCAGTTTGGTCTACTTGACTTGTTAACTATGGGCCGAGCTCTCTTGGTCATGGGCCTGGATAGGGAAGCCGGGCTAACTTCATCTATAAATAGAGGGGCATGGGTCCAGTTTAAGGGATCTTTTTCAACAACTAAGGAGAGACTCTACCATTTCTTGTACTCGTTTCTTTTCCATTCTAAACTGAATTCAAATTGTTCTTTGTGGATTGTATTTGTATTCAAGTGATTGAAAAACCAATAAAGATAATATTCAAAGTGGACTTAGGCAGTTACGCCGAACCACTATAATTCTGGTGTTCTTGTTTTTTTGCTGTTGTTTTTGCATTCTACTATGCTATTCCTCTGTTTTAATTTACAGTCTTCATTAATCTCTCTACACAAATCTATTCTAGGGTGTTAGTGACCAATTCCGGTGCTAACAATTGCGGTGCATTTTGATGAACTCTTTTTTTTGCATTCGCTGACTTGAATAATTAGGAAGCGAGGGGCACTTAAACTGAGAACAGTTATAGGGGCAGGTGCATGGTGATGAACATCATCGAAGTTAGTATGCCTATATGGACTGTCATAGTAGGTGAAGTGATAGCTGAAACCAAGCAGTTTTACATGTACATGGCGATGTACATGTAGTTGTACAAGTAAGAGATCCGATGTTGAAGTAATGTGACGATGTGTCAAGGTGTGGACATATGAGCTACTGGCTAAGGTATGGAGTATAATGAGGATCTTAGGTGGATGAGCGACCTGGTTGAGTGTGTTGGTGACATCAACAGAATAACCTGATGGTGAGTACATGGAGAGGATAAGTGAACTGGCAATATATATATATATATATATATATATATTGAAGCAAGATGAAATATGTAATTTATGAAATCTTGATTAATTTGAAAACTATCTTGATGTGAATAGATGGATAAATATTTCCTCCCTTTTGGATTGTTCTATGTCTAGAGGTTTTGGTGTTTCTAAATTAAAATAAGGATTACTATATATAGTCCTAAAGCTATTTTGTGTGGCAGGTAGGGTGATGAATATATTGTTAAATAGATGTTTGTAAAATCTTATTCTCAAATTGTATCTTATACAACTTAACCTGGAAAGGATATCATCAATTTTTCATGGGAAATCGACTCAATAAATTCAAGTATTCATATGAAATAGTTACAGACAAACCAAATGTATTATAGAGGGATTTCTCATACACTTGTTATGAAAATTGAGGGGTAGCAGTGCTTTGCGGAAGCTTATATCAACAGATCTTTGTCACCCAAAACACAAAGAGATAATTTGGATTGAAAACAAGACGGAATTGAAATCAAAATGCAATAACACTAGATATTCCACCCAACCATCCACTTTATTGATTCACCAAAAACTTTTGTTTACAATTAATAGAACAAAGCTAAAATAAACAAAATACAATTGAATCAATAACCAAATTGAGAAAGAGAGTCTTGATCTCTATGGCTAAATTGTTGGAGGAGAAGAACAAAGATAGAAGAAGAGTGAATTGGCAAATAGATTTCCACACTTTTACATTCTCTCTTCTAGTCTCTATTTACAATAACATCAATTACTTAATTGCCCAAGTTAATATTAAATGGTAAAAAATAAATTGATTAGTCAATTAGAGAGAGAAATAAACATAATTGAATATGCCTATTAATTAGGAGAAACAAAATCTTCTCTCTCTTTCTTTTGCATATTTATTTCCTTCTATTTGTGATTTTGCATCACCAAAATTTAACAACACTTTGTTCCATCTGCAAAGCAATCAGCTTTTCTGTTTATGAAATGCAGGTTGTTGGACCTAGCATGGCAATCAGCTTTTCTGTTTATGAAACTCTGAGATCTCATTGGCAAGTAAGAAGGTAGTGATTTGTTTTTAATATCAAGTGATTTTTAATTTTAATTTCATGCAAAAGTTTGATTTGAATATGCTTGAACAGGCCTTCGGATTCTAATGATTCAGTTAGCTTGGTTTGTGGAAGTGTTTCTGGCATTGCATCATCAACAGGTAATTAAGAGGGAGTATACTTACGTACTCTTTAAATATAGTTTTTTTATATTTCTAATCATCGGATCATTGTTTTGATGGAAAAATCCAATGCAAAGCAATTGTCCAATGAATTCATATCAGAATATGTTACTACTTTGTGTACATGGTTGTGGTCTTTGTACTTATGTACGCATGGTTATTGATTTTTATATGCTATTATTATATACTCATGTAATTGTTTGAGTATGTAGTAGGTACCGAAGGCAAATGCTTTGCATTTTGAGCTGCATGCATGCTTTTGCATTATAAATTGTTTTAAACGCTCGCTAAAGATTTCAAAAGGTACGTGTCTCGGATTACATATCGTGTTTTTATGTTTTTCCCTACGGGATGCCTCATCGTTGAGATGAGATGTATATTATGTTGTTAATATATATTGTAAATTTTTGAAATGCTAGCCATGCAAAGGAGACGCCGGCGAAATTTTTCGTAAATTTAAGGAGTTGGAAAATTTTTGAGGAATTTTTGAAATTTTGATAATTAAAATTTGATTCGAAATTTTGATAACTACGTAATTTTAGCATTAGATTTGCAAAATTAAATAAGTAGCTAGTTGTTTGCATTAGAATAACAATAACCACTACTAATAATAATGTTATGAAAATTAACTAATTTTATAACAACAACAACAATCATAAATAATAATAATAATAATAAATTAACTATAAGATTATAAAAATTAGCAATAAATAAACCAATTAACTATGTTTGAAATAATAATAATAATAGCAATAATAGCAATAATAACAATAAACAAACTAAGTTTTATAAAAATTAACTAAGATTAGTATGATAACAATAATATACTTATAATAAATTAGAAAATTTTAGCCAAATTGACTAAGTTTTTTTAATAAACCAAATTTATATAATAATAATAACTAATTTTTATGAAAATTAACTAATTTTATAATAATAATACTAAAATTAATAACAACAACAACAATAAATAATAATAATAAATTAACTATAAGTTTTATAAAAATTAACTATGTTTGTAATAATAATAGTAGTAATAATACTTATAATAATATATACAAGGTCCAATCATTCGCTTTGATTGCGTGTACATGGTCCTGATTGTTTCCGTCGGTATTCTATTTTTATTTACAGTCATCCTTCATTTTTCTATGCATTTGATTTTACTAGATATCAAACATAACATGCATATTTTTTAGGTAAGAATTTGCCCTGTTAGGATTTAGCATATGTTGTGAATTCATTTTTATGATGTTGAATTATCTGGTGCTTGTTGAACAGCTCATGCACCTGCTTCAACTCTGCTTCCATGCTTCCCAGTAAAAGAGCAAGTCCCAAGATGATGGTTATGACCTGGTTTTGTGTTAATAGCTATATTGTTTTTTAGTTTAGTTGAAAACTTATTTGCGACGTTGTTATTATATAATGGATATTATGTGTATGTTTGAGCATGTTTAATATAATATATGTAGACATTTGGTACGTTTGATAGAATGAGTTTCATTTTCTGGTTATTATATTTTTCGGCTCTTACATTGTTCAACTATTACGTGTTTAAAGAAGATTCATTTTTGATTCCTATATAGCAAGATGCATCAAGCACATAGAAAAATAAACCGTAGCGCTTAAAAAGAGTTATAGTTATATAATACAAGTACCATAAAAATGCATGTGTTTACCATTGAAGGATAGCGGAATAAGAGCGTTACTGTATTTGCGTATTTTATAGCGGCATATACATGCTATAGTACCGTTTAAATAGCGGACACCTAGCGCTATAGAAAAATAATATTACTATATGCGCTATAAAAGCTTACTATTTTATAGCAGCATTTTTATGTTATAAATAGGCCATTGATTTTTTATAACATGTCGATATATAGCGTTTATCGAACCGCTATAATTATCTTTTATAGTAGCTATATGCTGTAATGGATGACTATTTTTCTTATAGTGCGTCCTCGAGCTGAGCGCCAGATTTTCAGCTAAGCGAATTGCACTCTGACTGTCATAGTACACATCCACGCCTTCATATACGAAGACCAAATCACACAACAGTCACCTCGAATAAAGCGCCTCCTTAGCTGCTTCAACCGCAGCTATGAGCTCTGCCTCTGTAGTAGACAAAGCCACAATCATCTGCAACCTCGCTCTCCAACTGATCGCTGTCCCACCAATGGTGAACACATATCCGGAGGTTGACTTCCTTTAATCTCTATCACCGGCATAGTCGGAATCACAAAATCCAACCAAGCTGAAATCTCTTTCTCTGCCGCCAAAGACAAGTCCATGGTTTGGAGTTCCTCTAAGGTATCTGAAGATACACTTCACTGCTTCCCAATGCGTCTTTCCTGGATTTGCCATGAACCTACTCACCAATCCAACCGCCTGCGCAATGTCAGGCCTAGTGCAGACCGTGGCATACATCAAGCTGCCAACTACACTTGCATATGAGACCTTCATCATATAAGCCTTGTCCTTTTTGAGATCGTTGAGCCTTTACTAGAAAGCTGTATGTACAAAGGCATGGGTGTGCTGATTGCCTTTGCCCCTTCCATGCTAAACCGAGCAAGCACCTTTCGAATGTACTCCTTTTGAGTGAGGTTCAAAAGTCCAAATACCCAAAAATTTCTTTGCTTCTCCAAGGTCTTTCATTTCGAATTCCGCTTTTAGTTTTCGCTTTAAAATATCGATTTCAGCTTCATTCTTGGAAGCAATCAACATATCATCCACGTACAAGAGTAGGTACACCCATTACCATTCTTTAAATGCTTGAAGTACACACAAGCGTCTTTGATGCTACGATCAAAACCAAATGAAAGCATAAAAGAGTCAAACCTCTTGTACCATTGTCTAGGCGACTACTTAAGTCCATACAATGACTTCTTTAATTTGCAAACCCAATTTTCCTTCCCATCTACAACAAATCCTTCTCGCTGCTTCATGTAGACAGTCTCATCCAAGTCTCCATGCAAGAAAGCGTTTTTCACGTCTAGTTGCTCCAGCTCCAAGTCATGAGCTGCGACGATAGCGAGCAAAATGCGGATGGATGTATGCCTCACTACTGGAGAGAATATCTCATCATACTCCAATACCTTTCTTTGTGAAAACCCTTTAGCAACTAGTCCAGCCTTGTATCTCCCATCATCCTTCACCTTGAACACCCACTTGCAACCTATGGCTCGGCTTCCTTGAGGAGGTGGTACCAAATCCCAAGGGCATACTCAAACTGATCACTGTTTGATGTGATTTTTTGTTTGATGATAACAAACATATATCAATTTATATATGTGTTTGCAGATTGTACTATACACATATAGGAATAAATATTCATATTGAATAATAATACTATTGCACAGAATTTATATAATTCAATCAGTATTTTTATTCAATATAATATTTTATTTCAACACTTATACATTACAAAGTTTTTCGGCTCTCTCTATATACATACATCGGTTTCATACATTTCACATTCATATTTTTTCTCACTATAACGCTCAACACTTAGTTTTTCACTCTGTCTGCACATATGCATCTATCTGCATTGTCCAGCTCCAGTTCTAGTCCTGTCTCCTGTGTACCTGTATAATTAGCAACTACAGCAGTAATCTAAAAATAAACAAATTTGAATTTGCAAAAATATAAATTTGTTTTTATTAGTGTCTCAGATATATGGGTTATTGTCATCATTTTTGATTGTGTAATATCTATGCATATCAGTATTCTTATCAGGGACAGGTAATCATGAGTGGCTGCAATACACACGTGTACATTTATACACGTGTGCACTGCCTCGCCAACTCGTGTGCACAATCAACAAAAGCAATCATGCACAACATAGACTCAGTTGGATATGCAACCTGACAATGCTCAAGTCGAGCCAAAAGACAAGCTGGATTCAACACAAGTGAAACCAAAGTGCAACTGAAGTGAAATCAAGACCAACCAGTTCATGTGCAAACCCAGACTCGAGCATACATGTACAACAGAGATGGAAAACCAGAAACAGTGCAGACTCAAGGTGTACCAAGTCATTACAACAGCAGGGAACAAGCATATGACTCAAGATCTCAGTAGCTCGAACAAGCAACTGCACAAGATCAATCCAGGCATCATGCAATATGCATATGGTCAAGCACAAATGTATGTACATATATGGTGATGAACAAGTTTAAAACAATGAGACAGCAAATAAACAAGTCTGGCAACAAATGTCATGAACCAGACTTCGTATCAAACAATGCAGAAACTACTCCAGACGAAGAGGTACAAGATGATAGCACATATATACATACATAAATTCATATATACATGCAAGCAATCAAGTACAACAGCCTCGAGAAGGAACAATTATAATCAAGTCAAACCCGAAGTCAAGTCTCAAAACTATATACAAGTAACAAGCACAATTTGGTTCGGTATTAAGGCAATAAATTTGTTTTGGTCAGAAGCAGGAAAGATTTTTTTTCACGGCAAAAACAAATCAGAAGACTTGGTCAAGAAATCAAATATGGCAAACAAATCTTGGCAATGCAAATATATGGAAAAGATTTTTCCATATTTGATTAAAGAATTCGAATGCATATATGGACAGAAATAATTCGAATATGAACCGAAAAAAATTCCAAATATCCTGCTATAGAAACAAAAAAAAATTCCAGAACGAAATCAGCAGTTCAAATTTCAAAATTGTGAAAGCATATAGGAAATATCCAAAGCCGTGGGTACCAAGCAAAATTCGAATCGTATATACCCAAAGTGTCACAACAAAATCATTGAAATATTCAACGACGTGGAGACCAAGCAAGAAATCAAATCAGACGCGAATTATTAGGGTTTCTACCCTATATATATATACCCCAAGATCATCATAGGCAGAAGAAAAGAGAACAAGCAAGAAAAATCAGAAAATCTCAAATCATACCAATTCAATCACCCGAGCCTTTAGCAATCGGAATTCGCTTTAAACGTGGTTGCGCAAGCCTTAATCAGAGGCGATTGGACATTCGAAGGGAAGAGGAGCAATCGGAGACAACTCAGAGACCCAATCGGATCATTGTTGAGATAAAGCCGCCATTTTCAGAACCCTAAATTGCATCAGATAACAAAAGAGGGAAGTGGCCGTGTTTTTTTCTTTTGGGTTGGGTTGTTTTGTTTAAGGGCAAAAATTTGTACTCAAGTTTTTTTATTTATTTTTGCTCTTGTTTTTATTTTTGAAGTCTGTACTTTTCGAATCAAATCTTGGTAAATCACCACCTAGGATTTAGGTTGTGTCAGATTGTCTAGTTAGGATTAGTACAGTAAGCAGGGTTTACGAGTTTGCAAAACTCTATAGGCGGTAGTAGGGTTTGCGAGTCTGTTAGAGTGTTTGTAAGCAGGAGACTGTTTAATTCTAATAGAAATCTGGGAATGTAGCATTAGGCAGGGGTTGCCGAAGCTGGGTAAATTTTGTGTGTGATTTACTTTTCAGCATATTTACTTCTCTGCAGTTTGTTTTTGTGTTTATTTTTATAAATTCGAGAAAATTTGCTATAACCCTATTCACCCCCCCCCCCCTCTAGGGTTAATCTAGATCCTACAAGTGGTATAAGAGCCCGCTATTTTTCTTTAACTCTAGAGTCATGAATCCACCAAATAATGCTTTTTTTAAGGGGCAATCTATTGCTAGGCCACCCATGTTTAATGGGAATGATTATGCTTATTAGAAAGTTAGGATGGGTATTTATCTTAGTTCTGTTGATTATGATGTTTGGGACATTATTAAAACTGGCTATAAATCTCCCACTATAACTGTTGGTGATACTGAGATTGCTAAACCTAAGGATAGGTGGGATGCTAACGATAAGAAATTAAAAACTACAAATGCTAAAGCCATGAATGCTTTGATCTGTGCTCTTGATAAGACTGAATTTAATAGAATTTCTCATTGTAAAACTGCGCAGGAAATTTGGCATACCTTGGAGGTGACACATGAAGGAACTTCTCAAGTCAAGGAGTCTCGTCTAGCCCTATTCAGCAATGAATACGAGAACTTTGTGATGGACAAAGGCGAGAGCATAAAGGACATGTTTGGACGCTTTTCAACTTTGGTGTACAATGCTAGAGCGCTTGGGAAGGTATTCACTGAGGTAGAGCTTGTGAGGAAGGTGCTACGAGTCTTACCGATGAGCTTTGAGGCAAAAGTCACGGCAATACAAGAATCGAAAGATCTGAGTAAACTAAGCATGGAGGAGTTGATCGACAACTTGATGACATATGAGCTTGAGCTAAAAGCAAAGGAGGAACGCAACAACTCCGAATCAAAGAAGAAGACGATTGCCTAAAAGAGCAAAGAAGAGAGCGATGAAGAAGAAGAAGATCCAATTGAAGAGCTTGCAATGGCTGTCAATAATCTTAGAAAATGGTCAAGATTCGGGCCACGCAAGAAGAAAACAAGTGGTAATATGTCAAAAGATTCTGACAATTCCGATAATGAATTGACTTGCTTTAACTGCAAGAAGCCTGGCCACTTCAAACAAAAATGCCCACTTCTCAAAAACAACAAAGGAAAGAAAAAGAAGAAGGCCTTTGCAGTGACTTGGGATGATGAAGAAGGAGAGGAAGTTTCGAATAATAGCTCAGAGGAGGCTAATTTGTGTCTTATGGCAAAATCAGATTCAGAAGCAAGCTCAGAGGAATCTAGTGAGGTAGGTGATTATTCTTATAAAGAACTTGTTTTGATGTGTTATGATCTTACTAAAACAATTGATACTCTTGAATCTAAAATTGAAAAACTGTAGGAGAGAACTTGTCCATGAAAATTCTAGGTTAGAAACTGAACTTGAAAATATTCAAAACCTAGACTGTAAAAAATGTAAAATTTTAGATTCATAATTATCAAAACTTAAGAATAGCTTTGAGAATCTTGAAGAAAAAAAACTTGAGTCTTAAGGAAACCATTGACACTAGGAAAAAGGATTTTATAAATAGATGCACCTCACTTGTGACTGAAAACACAACACTAAAAACCAAAGTCCAAAATCTTGAGAAATCTCTGAATAACTTTTCAAGAGGAGAAAAATCATTCAACATGTTATTGGGAAATCAACTTTTTGTAACAACAGAAAAGGACTAGGCTTTGGGAAAACACAAGTTGATGATAATGCAAAAGGTAAAAGTGTCTTTGCTAGATGTGGAATAATTGGACATCGTGCTGAAAATTATAGTCATAGGAACAAGAACACAAAATTTATACAAGTTTGGGTTCCTAAGAATTCTACAAACAAATTTCATGTCTATTAGAACAAGAATGAAAGGACAAAACAAGTTTGGGTTCCAAAGGGATTGTTTATTCACAATGCTTCAGTCACTAATATCATTAGACCTAAGAGTTTCTCTAGGTCATCCTCCTCTCTCTTTATGTAGGTTTGTTGGCGGGCTAAGGAGCAACAAGAATGGTTTCTAGATTCAGGTTGTTCTAGACATATGACAGGTGACAAATCGAAGTTCCTTAGCCTAGAGAATTTTAAAGGTGGAAATGTGATCATGGGAGACAATAGCAAGTGTAAGATTATTGGTAAAGGTGAAGTAGGTAATGGTATTTTTTTCTTGACTAATGTTTTATACGTTGATAATTTGCATCACAATCTCATTTCTATTAGCCAACTATGTGACAAAGGTATGAATGTGGTTTTTGATAGTGATACTTGCAAAATCATTGATAAATCTTCTAATAACATTGTTTTTATGGGCAAAATAAAAGGAAATGTTTACACGCTTTCGTTTGATAATCTAAATCTTTCTAGATGTTTGGTAGCCACTGACGAAGAAGCATCTTTATGGCATAGGAGACTTGGACATGCTAGCATGGGCCTCTTAAAAAAACTTGAAATGAAAGAATTAGTCAGAGGGTTACCACATCAGAAATTTAAAAATAATAAAGTGTGTAAAGCATGTTCCTTGGGCAAGCTTAGTCGATCATCATTTCCCCCTAAAAACATTGTTAGCACATCAAGGGTCCTTGAATTAATTCACATGGACTTATTTGGACCAAATGAAATTGCAAGCTTGAATGGAAAACGTTATTGTTATGTATTGGTTGATGATTATTCTAGATTTACATAGGTTTATTTCTTAGCCAAAAAGTCTGAATCTTTTGATTATTTTTCAAAATTTGCAAAACTTGTTCAAAATGAAAAAGGAGTTTCAATTAAAACTTTGAGAAGTGATCATGGAGGCGAATTTGAAAATTTGGAATTTGAAAGCTTTTGTGAAGAAAATGGTTTAAAACATGAATTTTCTGCTCCACGAACACCTCAACAAAATGGGGTGGTTGAAAGGAAAAATCGTACATTGCAAGAATTGGCTAGATCCATGTTGAGTGAGTATAAACTACCTCTAACCTTTTGGGCAGAGGCAGTGAATACTTCATGCTATGTAATGAATAGAGTAATGATTAGACCAATACTTGGCAAAACGTCTTATGAATTGTGGCATGAAAGGAAACCTAACATTTCTTATTTTCGTGTATTTGGATGTCCTTGTTTCATTCTTAACACAGGTGATCAACTTGGAAAATTTGAATCAAAGGCTGATGAGGGAATTTTCATGGGCTATTCAACAAGGAGCAAGGCTTACAGGATATACAACAAACGAACAAAGACAATTGTTGAATCAATCAATGTGAAATTCGATGAATCTGACCTGGAAAGGACGACTGAAAAGGCGGTTGACGATGGGGTAGATCATGAAGGCATTGAAGAAGGGACATCTAGTGAGAAAGCTGAAAGTAGAACTATTGATGCTGATAGATTGAAGTTCAAATCCAATCATCCTACTGAATTGGTTATAGGTGATCCTACGGAAGGTATACGCACTCGCTCTTCATTTGATAAAAATTTGTGTGCGTTTTGTTGTCACAGTGGTTTTATTTCTGAGATTGAACCTGATTATGTTGAAATGGCTTTTAGTGATGAAAGTTGGGTTTTAGCAATGCAAGATGAACTTAATCAATTTGAGAGAAATAAAGTTTGGAAATTGGTTCCTAGGCCTAATGACTATCCAATTGTTGGAACTAAATGGGTGTTCAAAAATAAACTTGATGAATCAGGAAATGTAATTAGAAACAAAGCTAGGTTGGTCGCAAAAGGATATAACCAAATAGAAGGCATAGATTTTGATGAAACATTTGCTCCAGTTGCTAGGTTAGAAGCCATTAGGATTTTGCTAAGTTTTGCATGTTATAAGGGTTTCAAACTTAAACAAATGGATGTAAAAAGTGCCTTTCTAAATGGTGATTTGAAAGAAGAAGTTTTTGTTGAACAACCCCCCGGTTTTGAAAATCATGATTTTCCAATTCTTGTGTATAAACTAGAAAAAGCATTATATGGTCTTAAGCAAGCTCCTAGAGCTTGGTATGACTGCCTTTGTACATATCTTTTGGAAAATGGCTTTAAAAAGGGGAGTGCTGACACGACACTGTTTCTATTACATAAAGGAAGTGATTTTTTGATTGTTCAGATTTATGTGGATGATGTCATTTATGGTGCTACTAATGAACTCTTGTGCGAGAAATTTGAACAAGTTATGCAGGCCAAATTCGAGATAAGCTTGGTTGGAGAATTGAAATATTTTCTTGGATTTCAAATCAAGCAAAGCAGTGATGGTATTTTCATTTCACAATCCAAGTATGTGTTGGAACTGTTGAAGAAATTTGGAGTTGAGAACTCCATACCATTGAGAACTCCTATGAGTCCATCAACAAAGTTGGACAAAGACGAGAAAGGAGTTGCTGTTGATCAGAAGAAATATCGAGGGATAATTGGTTCACTTCTCTATCTCACTGCTTCTAGACCTGATATTATGTTTTCTGTGTGTTTGTGTGCACGTTTTCAATCTAATCCTAAAGAATCTCAGCCACTAAACGAATTTTGAGATATCTTTCACACACACACAAATTTGGACTATGGTACCCTTCTTGTGAAAATTTTGATTTAGTTGGTTATTCTGATGCTGATCATTATGCTGGTTCATTGGTTGACATGAAAAGCACTAGTGGGACATGTTTCATGCTAGGACATTCATTAGTTTCATGGTCAAGTCGAAAACAGAATTGTGTTGCATTATCCACCACTAAAGCAGAATATATTGCTTTTGGAAGTTGTTGTGCTCAAATTTTATGGATGATGCAAACTCTTTCTGATTTTGGCTTAGTTTATAAACAAGTTCCATTAAAATGTGATAGTAAAAGTGCAATAGACTTGTCAAATAATCTTGTTCATCATTCACGCACAAAACACATTGATGTGAGACACCACTTTCTTAGAGATCACATTGCTAAGGAAGACATTTGCATTGAACATATTTCAACTGAGGCTCAACTTGCTGATATTTTCACAAAACCCCTCCCCGAAGACAGATTTTCTAGATTACGTTTGGATTTGGGGATTATAGAAATTGACTAATCATTTTCCATTTTTTGGTTGAAATATTCTTGGATATTTATTTTCAACTTCAATTTCTAGAATTCAAACCAGTTTTGGATATTATTCAAAGATTGATTCGAATATGGTATTTAGTAGTGGAAATATGTTTGTTTTATTTCTTTTCAAAATTAAAATAAAAAATAAAAAATTTCATAATATAATTAACTTGGTAACTTATTCCACGACCATTTCTATTTCTACCATCTTTCTATCATTCATAATGGTTTTGTAAAATGAGAAGAGTGAATTATCTTTCTTTTTTTAAATTTTAAAAAAAAATCTCTCATGCATCCATTCTCATTTAAAAGTCCTTATGGTTATGCATGGATGGAGCATGTGAGTGAATTATTTTTATTTTATCATCACTCCATTCTCATTTAAAAGTCCTTATGGTTATGCATGGATGGAGCATGATAGCTAAGTATTTTTCTGGTCTCACTTAAAAGTCCGGATGCTTAGACTAATAAGTAACTGCTAATCCCATTTAAAAGTCCTTATGGTTATGCATGGTTAGTAAGTGCTTATTTTTGTGCTTAAATGTCAAATTATTTTTAAAATATCTCTCTTCTCATTATATAAAAACCGAATCATCGATCCATTCTCTACAATGTGGAAATTGTTACCTCGTTATGATATATTATGATTTTTCTTTGTTTTGCATTTTTTACAAAAAAAAAATTCCACTACCGTTCCATTAGTTTTGTCAGTCTTTTGATGATAACAAAAGGGGGAGAAGAACAAGATTTTGATAAGGAAGTAAATATTTTTGGAATACTTCAACAAATTTGTTATATGTTGTTAGTTAATTTTCTTTTAGTTCTTTTATTCTTCTATAATTTTCTAAATCTTCTAAATAGGGAGTGGTCTCAGTTGTAGGGGGAGCATTCATATAGGGGGAGCTAAATATTTCATGCTCAAAAACATTTATTAGAATTTCAAAATCTTTAATATATATGTTTGTCATCATCAAAAGGGGGAGATTGTTTGATGTGATTTTCTGTTTGATGATAACAAACATATATCAATTTATATATGTGTTTGCAGATTGTATTATACACATATAGGAATAAATATTCATATTGAATAATAATACTATTGCACATAATTTATATAATTCAATCAGTATTTTTATTCAATATAATATTTTATTTCAACACTTATACAGTACAAAGTTTTTTAGCTCTCTCTATATACATACACCGGTTTCATACATTTCACATTCATATTTTTTCTCACTACAACGCTCAACACTTAGTTTTTCACTCTGTCTGCAAATCTGCATCTATCTACATTGTCCAGCTCCAGTTCTAGTCCTGTCTCATGTGTACCTGTATAATTAGCAACTACAGCAGTAATATGAAAATAAACAAATTTGAATTTGCAAAAATATAAATTTGTTTTTATTGGTGTCTCAGATATATGGGTTATTGTCATCATTTTTGATTGTGTAATATCTGTGCATATCAGTATTCTTATCAGGGACAGGTAATCATGAGTGGCTGCAATACACACATGTACATTTATACACGTGTGCACTGCCTCGCCAACTCGTGTGCACAGTCAACAAAAGCAATCATGCACAACATAGACTCAGCTGGATATGCAACCTGACAATGCTCAAGTTGAGCCAAAAGACAAGCTGGATTCAACACAAGTGAAACCAAAGTGCAACTGAAGTGAAATCAAGACCAACCAGTTCATGTGCAAACCCAGACTCGAGCATACATGTACAACAGATATGGCAAACCAGAAACAGTGCAGACTCAAGGTGTACCAAGTCATTACAACAGCAGGAAACAAGCATATGACTTAAGATCTCAGTAGCTCGAACAAGCAACTGCACAAGATCAGTCCAGGCATCATGCAATATGCATATGGTCAAGCACAAATGTATGTACATATATGGTGATGAACAAGTTTAAAACAATGAGACAACAAATAAACAAGTCTGGCAACAAATGTCATGAACCAGACTTCGTATCAAACAATGCAGAAACTACTCCAGACGAAGAGGTACAAGATGATAGCACATATATACATACATAAATTCATATATACATGCAAGCAATCAAGTACACCAGCCTCGAGAAGGAACAATTATAATCAAGTCAAACCCGAAGTCAAGTCTCAAAACAATATAAAGGTAACAAGCACAATTTGGTTCGGTATTAAGGCAATAAATTTGTTTTGGTCAGAAGCAGGAAAGATTTTTTTCACAGCAAAAACAAATCAGAAGACTTGGTCAAGAAATCAAATATGGCAAACAAATCTTGGCAATGCAAATATATGGAAAAGATTTTTCCATATTTGATTAAAGAATTCGAATGCATATATGGACAGAAATAATTCGAATATGAACCGAAAAAAATTCCAAATATCCTGCTATAGAAACAAAAAAAAATTCCAGAACGAAATCAGCAGTTCAAATTTCAAAATTGTGAAAGCATATAGGAAATATCCAAAGCCGTGGGTACCAAGCAAAATTCGAATCGTATATACCCAAAGTGTCACAACAAAATCATTGAAATATTCAACGACGTGGAGACCAAGCAAGAAATCAAATCAGACGCGAATTATTAGGGTTTCTACCCTATATATATATATACCCCAAGATCATCATAGGCAGAAGAAAAGAGAACAAGCAAGAAAAATCAGAAAATCTCAAATCATACCAATTCAATCACCCGAGCCTTTAGCAATCGGAATTCGCTTTAAACGTGGTTGCGCAAGCCTTAATCAGAGGCGATTGGACATTCGAAGGGAAGAGGAGCAATCGGAGACAACTTAGAGACCCAATCGGATCATTGTTGAGATAAAGCCGCCATTTTCAGAACCCTAAATTGCATTAGATAACAAAAGAGGGAAGTGGCCGTGTTTTTTTCTTTTGGGTCGGGTTGTTTTGTTTAAGGGCAAAAATTTGTACTCAAGTTTTTTTATTTATTTTTGCTCTTTTTTTTATTTTTGAAGTCTGTACTTTTCGAATCAAATCTAGGTAAATCACCACCTAGGATTTAGGCTGTGTCAGATTGTCTAGTTAGGATTAGTACAGTAAGCAGAGTTTGCGAGTTTGCAAAACTCTATAGGCGGTAGCAGGGTTTGCGAGTTTGTTAGAGTGTTTGTAAGCGGGAGACTGTTTAATTCTAATAGAAATCTGGGAATGCAGCAGTAGGCAGGGGTTGCCGAAGCTGGGTAAATTTTGTGTGTGATTTACTTTTCAGCATATTTACTTCTCAGCAGTTTGTTTTTGTGTTTATTTTTATAAATTCGAGAAAATTTGCTATAACCCTATTCACCCCCCCTCTAGGGTTAATCTAGATCCTACAATCACCAAGGCTAAGGTTCACAAACTGCTAATCACCGTACCTTTTGGGCGGCCTAATAATCCTACGACTGACCCGGGTAGGTACTGCTTCGCCTAAACTTCTTTCAGGTCCACCTTGAACTGAACTTCCTCTAGATTCATGCACATCACCAACACTACTAGAAGGTACCTGTGGACTATCCTGTGATGTTTCATCAACTGCGTTTTCCTCGACAGCATCAACAACAACTCTACTATTTGGCTGGAACATTGGAACATCTTCCATCTCCATAGGCCTATCAAAATCTTCTGATGTGGTAGGTAGTTTCTCCTTCGGATTGAACATAGCAGACTCATCAAATGTAACATGTCTGGAATGAACAATCTTCCGATCAATGGGGTTCCAAATTCAATACCCATTGATGCCATCTGTGTATCCCATTAGTATTCCTTTGTATGCTCTAGCCTCCAACTTATCATCACTTGTATGGTGAACGTACACAAGACAGCCAAAATTTCGGAAGTAACCAAGATACACTGCTTTACCTCTCCACTTTTCTTCTGGAATCTTCCCATCTATGGCTAAGCACAAAATTTGATTTATGATATGCGCCGCAGTTGATAACGCCTCAGCGCAAAAGCCTCTATACAAGCCCGCCGTCAATCTCAAGCAACGAGCCTTCTCCGGTAGAGTCCAGTTCATCCTTTTTACAACCCCATTGGATTGCAGATCGCCGGGTGTAGTGAAATGTCTCTGAATGTCATGCTGTCTACAAAAGTCGAGGAACTCCCTAGAGACAAATTCATCGCCATTATCAGATCTCAGCACCTTCAACCTAGAACCAGATTGGTTCTCAAAAAGCGCTTTCCAGTCTTTGAACTTCTCAAAACTTTCTGATTTGGCCTTTATCACATACACCCATACTTTCCGGGAAAAGTCATCAACTAAAGAGATAAAATACTTTACTCCTCCAAGAGAAGGAGTAGCAATAAGTCCCTAAACATCTGTATGCACGTACTCAAGTACTCGCCTCGATCTATGGAGTCCAACTCCAAAAGATACTTTGGTTTGCTTGCCTAACACACACTTCTGGCAAAAGTCCATCTTGTCGAAGCTTTCTCCTTTGATCATCTTCCGTCTTCGAAACAACTTTAAGCCCTTCTCTGAAATATGACCCAACCTGAGATGCCAAAGCTTTATGGCACCCAATGCATGAGAACTATCTACTCCAACACACGACTCTCCAAGGACTATGGTTCCTTTCAGCAAATACAGATTTTGGAACACATCTCCTTTCATAGGAACTAGTGTACTTCTCGAAACCTTCAGACTATCCTTCTCGATAGCTACCTTGCATCCCAAAGATGCCAATTGTCCTAAAGAAATTAAGGACTTCCGAAGACCTAGAACATACTGGATACCTATCAAAGTATGTATCACTCCGTCAAACATCATGATCCTCACTGTACCTTCACCCATTGCTCTACAGGTAGCATCATTACCATAAGAATAGAGCTTCCCTCTTGTCCAACGAAAGAACTGAAGTAATCCTTATTAGGTGTCATATGGAAAGACGCCCCCGAGTCTAGCACTCAATGGTCCGAGAAATCCAACACTGCTGCAGACAACACATTGTCAGATACAGACTTCTCCACCGCAAAAGATGAAAATCCGTCTTCTTACTTCTTCTTCAAATATGGACAATCCTTTTTCTAATAACCGGGTTTCCTGCAGATAAAGCACTTCCCGTCCTTAGACTTTCCCCTCCTGCCATTACCGGGCTTCCTGGACTTGGAACGCCCTCTAGATTGCCAATTCTTATTATCATCTCTTCCTCTTTCAACAAACAGGTCATGACTACTATTTCCATCTCTACTTCCTTCACTTATCTCCTTCATCTGATCTCTCAAGCCCTCAGATAGAAGGCCTGACTTCCCATCTTCCACTGTCAATGTGTCTCTAGCGAAGATAAGGCCGTTAGCAAAACCTGTGTAACGCTCCGGAAGAGAACACAAAAGAATCATTGCCATTTGCTCCTCATCCATCTTCAAGTCAACAGTCTTCATCTTCATCACAAGATCATCAAAGAAATTAAGATGTTCCTTCACTGAAGTACCCTCTCTCATCTGCATGGTGAAAAATATCTTCAGCAAAATCAGACGGTTAGTCAAAGATTTCTTCAAGTAGAGATTTTCTAGCTTGGTCCAAATGCCCCTAGCAATGGTCCCACTGCTAATCTCCAAGATAACATTCTCTCCCACAGCTAGTTGTAAAGTAGTAAATGCCCATTTCTCCATCTCCTTCCTTTCCGCGACTGAGATGTCAGCCATAAACTCCTCAGGGGCAAACACTACTGGATGGACTTCATTCCTCATTAGAACAGCCTTCATCCTCCATTGCCATTTCTCGAGGTCTTTATCCCCATTCCATTTCTCAATTGCCAACCGTGATCCTGACGTAATATACATCCCTCTAGTATAGGGTCTTGTAACAACTGGAGTGTCTTCATCTCCTGCCATAGCGTCAAACACTCCTCAATCAACCTTGCAGCTCTAATACTAGACTGTTGGGGAAAATCTCTTCAGATGATCAGTCTAAGGGAATAAAAAACCCAATGCGGCGGAAAACAACTGGATCGTGATTGTAGTGAGACGAAACAAACAGAGATAAACACCAGTACAGACTGTCACAGATCTATGCAATGCAGAAAAATAAATAACACCAGTATTTATAGTGGTTCCACTACCGCGAGGCAGTGTACATCCACTTAAGGAGAGGAGATTTTATTAATCAATGAAAGATTAGAGTTACAAGATTGATTCACTTTTAGATGCTATACATAAGAAGAATTAACAGTACAGACAAATTTTTTGCAGAGTTTCAGCTCTCTAGGATGGCTGCCATTGTTGTTCAGAAGCTCCACTATTTATAGAGCGAAGAAATGAGGAGGGGTAGCTGTTATATAGCAGCCCTGGGGTTTGGTTTGGCATGCATCTGGACCGGCAAACTCAGCAGCTCATTTGGTTCGGCATAATGCCCGAGCGAAATATTTGGACCGGTCTTCTTCAAATCACCGAATGAAATATTTCGTTCGACAAACCATTAAACGAAATATTTCGTTCGTCAATTTTTTTTTCTCCGCTCCTCTATTTTACCGAACGAAGCTAATGCCGCTCCAAATCAAACTTCCGCCTCTTCCTTCATGCTTCGTGACTTCCTCCTCCTCGTTCGGCAAATCTGGAGATAGGGTTTCATGCTCCGTGACTTCCTCCTCTGCCTCTTCCTTCAAGTTCTTCCTCTATTTTGAATTAAGGTATCAAATTCTAACACCACCTTCTATTAAAAAATTTCACTTCTTATGCTCTACTAGAAAAACCGATCTTAATGAATCAATGATTCAGCTTCTATTTTATTCTATCCATTAAAATTGTTGTTAGTCCATGAGATGATGGTTTTGATGCCAACAACCTTAGAATAAGATTATAAAATATAAATACTAACATTATAGTTTAGATATATATGTATATGCAGGATTTAACCATGCAGGTACAAAGAATGAAGACTGTACAGTATAGAGATTCAATATATCAAGATTGAAGACCCATGAGTATTAAGATTATCAAGAGTTCAAGATTTCAAGATAAGTATTGAGTCTCGAATTTTGTTAAAACTTCACAATAGCACTGAAATCTTCACTCCATTTTTCTTTTGGGATGGAACCCATTTCTACCTTTTAGTGGCTTACAAACCCACGACAAGTAGCTTACAAACCTACGACAAGTGGCTTACAAACCCACGAACATCCTAGTTTTGTACAAGTTCTCGAGTCCTGACATGATGAGATATTCTGCAGGAAGAAGCTTGCAAAACTACTTCAAAATGTTTTTTCAAAACAACTTCGGAATGATTTTCAAAATTGTTTTTCAAAATGTTTTAGCCTTAAAAATTATCTTTTCAAATGATTTTTCAAAAAGATGTTTTAGCCTTAAATATTCTTGTTTTTAAACTTCGTCTGTTTTAAATTATCTTTTAATATAATATATTTATACTTAGATTTAAATATAAAATTATATATAGTGTCCTTTATATTTATCTATATATTTTATCTATAGTCAAGTATATTTATAAAGTTTAAAATAGTTTTAATATAAGATAAAGGTTATTTTCAAAGAAAATCAAACTATCAAAAATTGCTTTGGGATGTCGACATGCCTATGGTGACCATGTCGACATGGTGACAGTTGAGTTCAAAATTTAAATTTCAAAAGAAGTGTCTATTCGTCATAACCTTTCATGAATGGACATGACTGTTGTTCTTCTATAAATAGGGGTTAGTTTCAACGAATTTTTAATCAGTTTTTCTGGTTTTTCACTTCTCTTCTTCTTCCACATTTTCTTAATCAAAATCATATCATCACTCTGCCGAAATCAATATTGAATCTAACTAGATTATCTCTGATTTGATTCTCTATCCTATCTCAACAAGATCTAAGTGCTATTCAGAGTTATAGGCTTCTTTGTAATCTATCTAGTGAGAAAAGGTGTGATTGTAGCCTTGGAAACCAATCAAGCGAGAAAAGGTGTGATTGTAGCCTTGGAAATCAATTGGGTGAACTTGTTGCCCCGGAAACTAAGTATCTCTACCCAGAGGATCGTGATTCTGGAGGGTGTACCTCGTAGCCTTGAAACCGAGGGTTGTAATTGTTGAATTTCTTTTGAAAGGAAATCCGTACTTAGTTGTGCGGGACTGGATGTAGGGTAACCCCGAACCAGTATAAAATCCAGTGTGTTCTTTCCTTTACTGCATTTACTTTATTTCTGCATATGTGATTATATCTGTGTCTAAATATTGCATACATTTGTGTACAAATTAACATAAACTCAAAAAGATTTAGTAATTTCTTAAAAACACTATTCACCCTCCCTCTAGTGTTATTTCTAGCCTTAAGATCCGTAATCCGCATTCCTCGCAATTGTTATATTTTTTCATGTTGCATGTTACAATTCTTAGATGCCACATTGTAGTTTCTGTGTTAACCAGTCCATTTTATGCAGTTTGTTTAAACTATTTTGTAGTTTTTTGCTACACTTTTTACCTTCCTGCTATAGATTTTTAAATTATTTTGTAGTTTTTTGTTGCAGTTCTTATTTTCGAGCCGTATATTTTGTTATATTTGAAGTTTCTTAGTGCAATTTTCATTTCTAAGCAGCAGTTTTAGACCAGTTCTGCAGTTTTTTAGTAGTTTTCTTAAAAAATGAGTTGAACAGTTCAGGTTGGTTTTATCCACCAAACTAGCAGGTTGGGTTGGATTGATCCATTTGATAAATAGATCCAATGAATCGGGTTGGTTTTTCTTTTAAATGGGTTGGGTTAATTTCCACCCAACCCATTTACAACCGAACCCAACCTGTTTGACATCCTAATATTCACGGTCTCCAACATTCTCACATACTGTTCAACACTACAACTAACTACTAAAAGTGGCAGTTGTTGTTATACAAGCACTCATTTGATTTTCCTCACGTAAAATACAATCGAAAATATTAATTCGATGTCATCATTATCTATTATTTTTAATGCTTTCAATTTCAAATCGGTTGGTCAATACAAACTAAATCTATACCACTCTTTAAGATTTATTTTTGTTGCAATATGAACCGATTCTTTTATTTTAGAGAAGTTGCAACCTATATGCACTTTTGGTGGTTTATATTAGTCTCCAGCATATTTTCTGTATTTGTTCATCGGTCACCGATTCGCCATTAAATCATAACATAAACGAAACAAAATTTCAAGTCATTATACGATTACAATGAATACCAACATGATATAATTTCATGAGCAATTCACATTATCATCCATTTACTTATTACATAACAAACATTCAAAAAAAAGTAACATTATAAGGTTTTCAAATCATACTTTTCTAGTAGCAATGAGAGATGAATATCCTTCGACTAGATTTAACAACAATATTTTTAATTGGTTTTACTGCAAAGAGGTTGAAAATTTTGAAAGAGAAAGGAGTTGATGATCATGGGTGATTTGGCAGAGTTTTGGTAAAATAAGAATACAAGGAAAAAGAAAGAGTCGTTGTTGTTTTACAACGAACTGTCCCTTCTTGTCGACTTTTGGAAATGCACAAAAAATCTTAAAAGCAAACACAATCAAAAAAAGAATCAGGCAATACACCGATTGACCAAATTTATACTATTGTATGATGCATTTTGAAATTGCGAAAGTAAATATATTTTCTAAAATACATTGTCTAGCATTTGAAAAGTTGCTAGCCTTTTTTCCCAGCATGAAGTTGAAGTGATCCAAATAGATCTATGATAGCATATTTATGTCATAAGTTTAAAAAAGTGGTCCCATTGATATAAAAAATTGTTTTTGCAATAAAATGGAAATGTTAACATATGCCTTAAGAGCATATGTTAAAATTGTTAATTTATCCAGATGATCATCTTTATATACGAATGTTCATTTTTGTATAAGGATAAAATATGTATTTTAAATAGTACTGTTAGAATTTTAGTATAATCATTATTGTTAACATATCTCCTTAACCATCACCCTAAACCAATCGTTTACACTAATAAAATTTGGATGGGGCAAGATTTTGATATGTATTTTGTTAAGCGAAAGAGATATTATGAAATGGGTAAGTTAGCGAAAGTATATTGTGTTTTTACGTTATGAGGGTACGAGAAATATAAATTGGAAAGAGATATTATATTTAGGCTTTGCACATCATGTTCTGATTGCCGATATTGTTATAATTTTTTTTAATAATGAATATGAAAATGAGATCTCTATTTTTTTTTAAATCAGAAAGCATAAAATAGTTTTCGTTTTTTTGATAAAAAATGCAAGTTAACTTAAGATTTTCAAAAAGTCTTTCAAAAGCTGAAAATTTTAAAATTCTTTATTCGTACTGTTCTGATAAAATGTTGTTGATGAAGTAATAATTGTTATTAAGTACTAATTTTTGTAAATAATTGTAATGCTGAATCGAAACCAATTCATCTAGATAGATGCTAAAAGCATCTGTCTACCATGCTAAGAATTACCATGAAATTTTTGTTTTTTGTTTTTCCACACCGTGGTCGTCCGTCGACCGTGGTGCCATGTAGCCTAGTGCTATTAGCATCACTATTCATCTATGGCCCATTATTCTTCATTTTGGTTTAGAAGGGTTTAAGAACCTACTTATCAAAGCACAGAAAATTCCCAAATCAAATCATCCGTTCTTCGTTCTTCTGCTACGGAGTAATGGAAGAACCTTCCAGAATTCGATTAACGTTTGAAAGCCCCAAAATACTATCAAAATCCCAACTATTGCGCGGATTAAACAACTCTTGGCTTTTTCTCAACTCCAAAATCAACACTATAGCGGACCTCGCCTCTCATATTTGCAGAGTTTTCAAACTAAATCGCTCTTGCCCGAATGGGATTCTCTTATATGTAAGTTTAGACATACCGAATCTTTAGCTCCAGAAAGAAAAATCATTTCGGAAATGGTGCTTGTATGTTAACATCATTTGAACTTCAGAAGCATGGAAATGATTTGTAATTTTGTCGATATACTTATGTATTAATAAGCGCTCCACCGATAGTTTGATACCATGAGCTATGAGTATTTTAAAGTAGTTATCAATATTGTTCAGTCAAGCGAATCTTAAATGGACCGAAGTTTACTGAACATATACACGACTTGTTCTGTGACTTGGTTTGAGATTGAGACAATGTGCAATGTTAGAATTTTTCTGAACCATGCACATCAACTCATTTGGACAAGTCATCTGTATTAAACCAAATGTAGAACTGGTAAATGAAACATACAAACATATTTATCATAGTATTACAGTACTTCGATTCAGTGTATTATTTACACTTGCAAACAGCTATAACCCCACATCCATTTGAAACAGATGAAACTTTAAATTTTATCATTTACAATTGCATCAAGGTTGCTTGACGACATTTAAACTTGAATTCCCACTTGTTTTCAAACAGCACGCCATCCATTTACATTCCTGCATATCATATGGTTATATATGTATTCAATATATACTTTGCAGTTTGTATGCATTACTTATCATATTATTCAGTTGTTCACATATGCATACAGACACTTGCTATCTCTTTTTATTTTTATTTCATATGGACTTACTACATGATATCTATCGTTCCCCCCTCATCCCCACCTTTTTTTCCCTTTGTTGTTGCTGTTGCTGTAAAGGAGATATACGTAATACTTAAGTAAAATAAAAGGTTACTGCATGAAATCTGGTTATTTTCTTACTGCGGATCACGTCTTTAGACTTTTTTTCCCTGGTTCAGATGGAAGATTTTGTTTTACCACAATTTGAGTCGATCTGCCTTTTGAAGGACAATGACATTATCAGGTTTTCTTCTTCTTCATTTCTCGCTAATTTGCATGAATCAACAGCATATTTGCGTAGTTATAAATTCTATGGTTTCAATGGAGTATCAGTGGAGATGCATTGTACCGCATTTTGATGTTTAATTAGCTATCTGCGATTCTAATAATTGCACGTTGATCTCTATGTGTATCAGGGTGAAAAAGAATGATGTTTGTCATCAACACAACATTAAGGATTCTGTAATCGAAGAGGAGGAACATGCAATTTGTACTGTCGATTTTTTGTCAATTAAGGAATTCGGAGAGAATTCTAGTGAGCATGGGAGAAATGATGATGAACACTTGTGCATAAATAGCAAAAATGCGTCCAACTCGGGAACTTGTTCAAAATTAAAGAAGAAAAGAAAACAGATAGATGATATTCAAGTTTCAAAGTAAGCAATATAGCATCAGCATAATTTACTATCTACATGAAGAAGTTTGGTTAGGACACTTTGACTGCTTATAATGCTTCCTTTAGATTACATGTCATTAGTAGTCGTCATCTTAATGGATGATTGGTCTGAATTGGTTATATTCTCAATATTTATATAGGAAGAAAAAATTAAAAATTGTTATTAAGAAGCCAACCGCCACTTGTGACAAAGATGAAGAAACTTCTAAAGAAGACTTCAGCCATCCTGTACAGAAAGGCACCAGTTCTCCGAAAAGTCAGAAGAAGAAAGATAAAGAGGTCCCTAATTCTCCTATAAAGGAAAAGAGGTATGCTCAATAGTCGTTCATAATGCTTTGATGGTAAAAGCTCTTTAGTTACAACAGTATTGATATTTGTTATATAAGGATTAAACCATATTAACAGATGCGATGAGCATCCATACGCCAAAATCAAAAGGTAGAAAAAAACTTAAATATGTATTATTTGTTGTTAGTAATCATACCCATTTGGTATTTTGTGTTATAATATTATGTCAACTTATTTAATTTGCAGGGAAAAGAAATCACAATCAGTTATCCTCAAGAAGGAATCAGTTTCTACTCAAGGTACTGGAAAACCCACTACTGATAGAAGTCAGGACGCCACAAAGAAGCTAGCCAAATCCAAAAAGCACTTAAGTAACAACGATAAAATGTCTGAAGACAAGGAAAAAACAAATGCAATCATTGCTTCTCCACCTAAACATTGTGTTAATGAAAAGATTAATTCTGGGTCTAGGGACGGCAGGTAAGTTATGGTGTGTAATGCCTCTGAAAACAGGCGATATACTCTTTTCATTTACATTTGGAATAAGCTACACAGTTTTGAGCTCACCAATACACTCTAATTTTTTTGAAAATAATGATGAAAACAGTTCTTATCTTTCGTTCTATTAACTGTTTTTTACTTGCTCATTGCCTGTGTTTCATTTAGATTATACTAGCTTTGTTTAATTACAAAAATCTGGTACCGAGAAAGGAATTGGAAATAAAACCATATATCACTTTTTTCACTTGCAATGCACACGTTCAGATTTGTTCTTAATACTGTAACCCATGCATTGTACATGGTAACATTGTAAAAACATAGGATTTCTACTTTGAATATTTTAAAATTTGATTTTTGTTGTGCAATATGATAAATTTATTGAGATAACTGAGTTATAAATTAAACTTATTGTTGTTTCTGTACATAATTTTTGTTTTGTGATTAAATATTTTTATATTTGTATGGAAATTAATACACCATTTTTACTAATATGAATATGAATGTAGTATACATATTGAAATTGTCGTTTTTAAAGATTTATAAGACAAATTAATGAAAACCAGTTGATTGAATTTATTTAAATAGCTTAAATTTAAGATTTTTTAGTTTGAATTTGAATGTAAAGTAGTAGGAGAGAATTGAGGAGAACTTTTGTTAATAACAGTAGGATCTTTCTATAGAATGTAGGTATTTGAATATATAATGGTGGAAGAGAATTAATAGAACACCGCGAATAATTGTAAAAAGATAAATTATATAAATTTGGCAATAAAATATTAGGAGAAAATTAGGGAATGGAGGGAAAATCCTTAGAATTGATGCAAAGGGTGGAAGTTCTTCATTTTTACTATTATTTAATGGATCATGCTTGTTTATCAAACCCACTGGTAAGAAAGTTTTTCGTACTGCAAGGAGATTAACCTTTTTCCTGCTGGTTTGGAGCCCTAAAATAAGGGAATGTTTTACCAAAAACATATGGTTTACATTATTCTTTTACAATTAAGTCCAATAACTTTACAAGTAAGCCCAATATTAAATCTTTTTGCAAATAAATTCAGTAATTTTGCGGATTATTTAAAAGTTTTTTTGAGAATCTCCTTATGATTTTCTAAGAACAGATTTGATTTCAACCTTTTTCATTCAAAATCAATTCAATAAACACACTTTTTTATAAATAAAATCAAATTGTAGATTTGATCATTCAACAATACATTTGATATTTTTTTTAAAAGAAAATGATGCATATGTCTCTCTCTATTTAGGATAATATCTAAACTTAAAATTTTGATTTTATTGCTTGATCATTATACTTGCAAGATTGTTTACTAACTGAATGATCATGAAATATAAATACTTAGCTTACACTAGTATTGATATTGATGTATATAAGATAAGTACTTATTATTTCATGATCAATTTAGTTAGTAGACAATCTTGCCTGTATAATTTTATTGATTGATGTTGGATTCCCCTCTTCTTCTTGCTAGAGCAATTGGCTTCTGCAGAAGCATTTGTTTCTGTAATAAAGAATCATCTACCTGTGTGTCTACAGACTTCACACGTACAATAAACTAGTATCTTAGTTTCATCCTTTAACTTCTCTGACACCTTTGCGTAATTAAATACATGTCTTGCATTTTATAATCAGGATTGTCCAAGTTGAAGAAAATATTGAGGGAAATATGTGTGATCCTAGTGCTGATGATAAAGCACCAAAGGTAACCACTTGTACTTCACTCTACTCATATTTCTTATTTTGTAGTTATCCTTGAGCCTCGTCCCTAGGTCGAGTGTTGCATATATAATATAATTACTACATTCCTAATTCTGCGTTTTGATATCAATAGTTAAAGGAAAGACATAGGGTATGAATTATTTTCAGGATTTGAAACAGGCTGGAGTCATTGTGAATATTTAATATTCAAGTCACAAGTTTCTAGTGACAGTTGTGGAATTGAATAAATTCCTTGTTCAAGTATTGTTAATTGATACTTTTTTAATCATAGTTATAATTATATATTGCATATGCAGTAGTGCTGTACATGGGTATTATTGTGTTTCCTAAGGCTGAATTTTTTGGACCATATTTGACATTTTAGGTTCAATCTCGAACTGCACGTCGGAAGAAAGCTAAAAGAAAGTGGGCACGTGAAATGAAATCTCAAGAGGAGCAGGTATGAGAATTTTTGTAATCATCCAGCATTCTCTTCTTGTGTTTCAGATAGGTCAATTCTAGGATTTTCTTAGAGCAGCAGATAATTAAGTTAGACATTCTTCATTTTCTCAATAACGGGAACTTATGTAAAATATCTCCTATGGTTTAAACATAGGCTTTTAAAGTTCATGCGATCCGATTCTTTTCCCCATTAATCTAAGGGTTGAATCTTATCAAAAAGGAAAGATGTTTGTTCCCACATTTGGTGCTTAGATATACCTTGTTGAAGCACCAAGATGTCAAGGTAGTCTTTGGTTTGTATAACTGAGGCTTTGAATTTACATAGCTTTTCTCCTCATATGGCTTTTGCGCATACTCTCTTTTGTCTTGTGCATTACATTTATGAAAGCACATATTGTTGGGTTATGATATTGAAACTGGTTTCGTTGCTCATCTTAACTGTACTGAAGATTCAAAACCAGATTGCAGCAGCAGTACATCATGGAGAATTGTCTGAACCGCCAGAGGCAGAGCAAAATACTGAACCGGAGAAAGATATTGTTCCTATTGTTATTAAACCTGGTCATATTCGTTTCAGGTCTTTAGGTAAACTTTTATTGTTCTTAATTCTTTGGAGTTCCTTTTTGTAAAGTCATTTATAATTGTAAAATAAAAATATCTATGTAAATATAAGTTGAAAATCAATGTAAATATAAGTTGAAGGCAATAAATTTTAATTTCGAAAATGTGTGACTGAGTCTGATGACCTTTAGAGATTAGTATATATGTTATGCTTGTATACAATTTTTTTAGAGATAAACACAGTTCTAGTATTTTGATTGTTGCTTAATATTGTTGACATTCTAATCAACTTCGGTTCAGTTATTTAACATATGCATGGACCAGTATGGTTTAATTATCATTATCATTGTAATAGATGAAGAAGAGAATGAAGACCATCCACAAACGCAAGATTCAACGGTATGTAACTCTGCCCTGGTTTGAAAATAAGTTGCCCTCCATAAGTTACTTATTAAGATACATCATTACGGGTCCATATACATTTTGGTTTCTAAATTATCATTGTAGTGTATCTTCTCATCATCAATAAAATTTAAACACTCAATCTGCCAACTTCTTTTGACATTAAGTGTGTGATAATATGTGTTGATGGGACTCCCATGATTTAATTATCAATTCACCATATAGCATTTTAGAGCCAGTCCTTTGAACATTTTGGCTTGTTAGGTTAATTAAGATGTTTAACCTGATGCAAGGATCTGTGCTGCAGTACTTTTTATTTATTTAAATAACTGACTAGGTTTAATACGACAATTTGAATATAAGGTAATATATTTTTCATTAATTGTGCTAGAATATTAGATCTCTTGGTTATTTTGGAAGTCCACGATTTGGTCTTATTAAACCTATCTGCATCAACGTTTCTGAAAGTTGTATGCATATGGTTTTCCTTTTCTGTTCAAGTACACTAGCATTTTTCTTCTTCTTTCCAACTACATGCTTACCATATTATCTGTAAACTTCAGGGAACGTTTCAATGGAATGGAACTACCAGCAAGAAGAAAGGTCAAAAATGGGGAATGGAGAAAACAAAAGGCTATTTTAATGACGTTAACGATTACAAAGAACATACATTGGATACAATGAGCAAATGCAATAACTCCCTTTCCCACAAGGAGTTGTTTAATGCGAAGGAGAATACCATGAATGAATCCGATGGTAATCGTGTGTCTAAAAGTCTAAGCAGTGGAATGTCCAATGGCTGTGAAGATAAATCTAACGGTAGCACAGCTTATGAAAATGGCAGCACAACTTTTGAGAAAACAAGGATGGATGCTACTATTGATTTTGAAAAACTACTTGCGTTAACTCGTAGTCCACAGGTTTGTTTAGTGCACAAGTTTACTTCCTTCAATAGTTTGTAAAAGGAGTCTTGAATCAGAAAAGAATTCAGCATTTTTATAGACCATTGTGGATTCACATTGAATTATAAATAGACACAATACATTTCATCTTGTTTTCTTTATCCTTCACAATTTTAAACCATCATATTATTTATGAATTAATATTTGATTTAAATACCGGTCTTCTGATTGCTAATAAAGTACATTTTTCTGACATAATAAACTAGTACGAAAATGAAAACTGAAGTAAGTTGTCAGCATTTAATGTTCACTAGTGGTTCACTCAACTGGAATATGAATGCCCATTATCTTTTATCTCTGTGTGCATGTGATGTTGGCACTCAAGTATTAATGTCTAGCCTTTTAAACTGCATTTTAAAATAGTGCATTGCTTAGATTAAGTACCACTCTTGTTATAAAGAAAAAACTGCGTTTTAAAATTGGCAATGAACGTGGAATAAAATTTGGATTTTATTTGTATATGTTAATGATAGTATATTGTGTTACACGTATGAAAGATGTGATATTCAGAAATATACGCAGGCAGTGGACATTGTACAAATCATTAATGTTAGGAATCAATAATATGTTTATCAAGTATCAACTATGATTGAATAATTCTACAGCCAAATTTAAAATCAAAGTTGAATCTACCTGAATTCATGCTATAAGATACAAAAATGAAAAATATGATAGAGGATATCCCTTTTACTATTGTTTGAGATTATCAATCTTTACTGCTAATGAAATTTTTTGTGGAGTAGGTTGGTGATGTTCTTGCGTATCGTGTAATAGAACTATCATCTTCTTGGTGCCCTGAAGTTTCCCCTTTCCGAGTATGTTGGCTATCTATTTCAGTAACCTAAAACTTGAAATGATGTTGAAATTCTAATTTACTTTTCATGTGTATTTTACAATAGGTAGGGTTAGTTAAATCATATGACTCCACATCGTCAGTCATTGTTCTAGATTGTCTTCCTGAGTACCCTATCACCGTAGATGAGGATTTGGAGGAAGAGGAGGATTTGACTGAAGCAGTTCCCTCACTGTATGATGAAGATGGGTCTTTGCAGGTATCCATATATTTCCATGCAATATGGTGATGGATTTTGATACTTTGTGGCCATTAATATTTGGGTAAAAACGTGTTCAGATTTCCTATTCACAACTTATTGATGTTCGTCTACTCAAAGCGAGTGTTTTGGAAGCAGCAATCTCAAATAATCCTGCAGAAGATGCTATTATGCAGGAAAATAACTGCTCAGAACCAGCAGTAGCTAATGGTAATATTGCTCTTGAGCCTGTTTACCAGCCGACTGGTATGCAGTAATAAGCTAGTATCTAAAATTTTGCTATAATTTCTGTATATATATTTTTTTGACCAATTTTCCATTACTTTTAGTTGAAAAAAAAAATGAAGCTGATTCTTGCTGGGAGGAAATAAGAAAGGAGCTGGAAAAGAAAAAAGCCGAGCTTCAGAAGAAGAGCGGCACCCCAAGCGCTTCATTGACGTATAGAGCAATAAGGAAGAGCGCAGTCGGACCCTTCCTTGCTTATCTTAGAAAGCAAAACGATGAGCAGTCCGACTTAAGTTAATTTCTGTACGCATGCATGTAGAGTGTGCAATTTTGCAGAGAAGATGTGGTATATCCCTAGTTAATTTTTTTTGTTGTAACTAGAATATGAGCAAGTATTATCTACTATGAGATGCTCCTATATCCGGCACTCTAGATTATGCCACATGAGTAAACGTATAATTCATAACATGAGCACCTTAGATCTTATCCGTAAAATGTCACAAACTGATTTTGATAAATGTGAATTCTGTAGTCAAGCAAAAATCACTAAGAAATCACATAAATCAGTTGATGGAGTTTCTGAACCTTTAGATTTGATTCATTCTGATATATGTGAGCTTGATGGAACTTTGACTAGACATGGACACCGTTACTTTATCACTTTTATTGATGACTGTTCTGATTTTACTTATGTATACCTTATGAAAAATAAAAGCGATGCATTTGATATGTTTAAATCATTTAAAACTGAAATTGAAAATTAATCTAATAAGAAAATTAAGAGACTTCGTAGTGATAGAGGAACATAATACGAGTCTAGTTTATTTCTTGATTTCTATAAATTGCATGGTATAATTCATGAGAGAACTGCATTTTATTTACCTGAAATGAATGGTAAATCTGAAAGAAAAAATAGAACCTTTACCGAATTAGTTGTAGCTATCTTATTGAATACGAGTGCAGCAAAACATTGGTGGGGGGATATTTTATTGACTGTATGCTATGTATTGAATAGAATACCTAAATCAAAAAGTAAAATATTACCATTTGAAATTTTAAGAAATTATAAACCAAATGTGTCTTATTTTAGAACTTGGAAATGTTTGGCATATGTTTGTATGAAAGACCCTAAGAGAATAAAATTAGCAAGTAGAGCATAAGAATGTGTATTCATTGGCTATGTTATTAATAGCAAAGCATATAGATTTTATGACCCGAATACACATAACATAATAGAATCCAATGATGCTGATTTTTATGAATCTAGATTTCCTTTTAAATTGAGGAACAGTGGGGGCACATCAAGTAACACCATGCCTATTAGAACAGAACTTAACGAGTCTTCTGAAAATGAACCTAGAAGAAGTAAAAGAGCAAGAACCGCAAAAGATTTCGGTTCAAATTTTTGTGCTTTTACTATAGAGGAGGATCCCTTAAACCTCTAAGAGGCCTTATCTTCCTTAGATGCCGATTTTTGGCAAGAGGCTATAAATGATAAAATGGATTTTTTGGAATTCAATAAGACTTGGCACTTAGTAGATCTACCACCTGGTTGCAATTCTATAGGCTGTAAATGGGTACTTAAAA
The DNA here is from genome assembly GCA_030737815.1 of Allium fistulosum. Taxonomy (NCBI): domain Eukaryota; kingdom Viridiplantae; phylum Streptophyta; class Magnoliopsida; order Asparagales; family Amaryllidaceae; genus Allium; species Allium fistulosum. The sequence goes on from CM060903.1 coordinate 268,372,511, forward strand.
AGAAATTAAAACTTGATGGCACAGTTGATAAATATAAAGTCCGTTTATTAGCTAAAGGATTTAAGCAAAGAGAAAATATAGACTTTTTTGACACCTTTTCACCTGTAACTAGGATTACATCCATTCGATTACTAATTTCATTTGTATCTATTCATAATTTAATAATACATCAAATGGATATTAAAACTGCCTTTTTAAATGGTGAATTAGAAGAGGAAATTTATATGGACTAACTTGAAGGATTTGTAGTTCACGGTCAAGAACATAAAGTTTGCAAGTTAGATAAATTATTATATGGTTTAAAACAAGCACCTAAACAATGACATAAAAAAATTGATAACTTAATAATCTCACATGGTTTCAAAGTTAATGAAAGTGACAAATGTATTTACTATAAATCTGAGAATGACATTTGTACTATCATATGTCTGTATGTAGACACTACAAAAAAATATAATATTAATAACGCAATATTTTAAAGCGTTATTGTTTACCTTTAATTATTTGTTTTTTTACTCTATTTATTTTGTATTGCTCACATGTAACGCATTGGCCCAAAATTTTCGTCTTCCTCCCAAAAACACTTAACCAGATTCGTCTCTCTTCCAAAAACACTTAATAATTTTCATCTCCCTTCGAAAATGAAATAACCCTAATCGACGTTCTACTCCATCTCCAATCAACGAAGTTCAGTCGTTCTACTCCATCTTCAATCTTCAACACTTCGCTCTTAGCAGCTGTGAAGTCGACGACGCCTAGAACCCTAATCTCCAATCTTTGATTTCACTCTTCATCAATACGTTCCAGATTCGAAATAGAGGAATGTATATTCGAAGGTGTATTATCAAACATGATAATTTATAAACAATTTCACTCTTCATCAATCTCACCCAAAATTTATAAGCGATTCTTTTTCTTAGGCCCGGACTTCGACTTTAGTTGATTTATCTTCAACTTCAATATCTATATCCAGTTCAGCATTTGTTTCTCTCTTGTTGTTTACGAAGGTACTTCTCTCTCCTAGTGCTCAAAACTTTTTGACTAACCAAGCATTAAATTCATGTTCATTGGCATTTTTATGTTTTGAACTGGTTGCAGTTTTATGTTGTCTGAATAAATTAAGAATAGAATCAATTTAGCATAGCATGTGTTTTAATTGCTTGCAAGTTTAGTGAGGTTTCTCCGCCAAATTTACATGATTTCCAAATACCAATCAATAAACTCTAAATCCATATGATAAATAGATAATAATGACTTTCGGGCGCTCGAAATGGAAACCAAATCAGATGGATTCACAGCGACGACCGACGAATTAATGGCGGTGAAATTGAACGGATTTATGGCGATGATTGGAGCGGTCACTAATTTGATGGTCAGCCTGCTTTTGACCAATTTATATCAATTCACTATGGCTTATGCTTATTGGAAGGGCAGGCAAGCATTAGGATCGAGCTATGTGAGTATTGAGATTCAATCCTTTTCTATTTAGTATTTGTATATTTTTTCTGATTTTTTTGTCGTGTGGGTAACAAAGGGCTAAAGCGATTTTTATCTTAAAGATCGTTTTTCAATTTGCATTAGTTTTCTATAATTTATTTTTAGTTAAAAATTGATTTGTTATTTTGTTGCACAACTTTACGTTGGACTCTATTATGGCTAGATAATTAGTGTTCTTTCTATTATTTATCATGATCGACTGGGTAGGTAAACCGTTGAGCTTAAATCTGTATCTCTTGTGATAGATAAGGAGCTTTTTTGAATGTTAATGAAACTAATTGGTCTTAATAGTTGCTTAAATTTTGAAAATCTTAAGTTCTGCGTTGTGAATTTAATGCTTGGTTGGTCAAATTGTTTTGGTTATGCATTTCCCGCTGTTCTTCATCATCAGTCTTACTGCAGATTACTTTTTTAGATTCATGTTCCATGATGTTTGTTTTGGTTACGCATGCTCCTTCAATACTGCTGCTACTGTTGGCTTCCTCGAGAATTGGGCTTTCTAAAGGGATTGGATTTACCTTGTTATTTGAGTCTGCATAGTTGATAGTGGCAAAATTATTATCATGAGTTGATGCCTGTAGTTGTACTATAGGTTTTAACCTAAAGTTCCATACCTTGATTAGGTATGGGTATTTGTCGTATATTTTTAGGCACCTGCATGCAAAATACCGTATTACACTCCCACCTAAATTTCACAGTACCTAAACAGTTAATGATAAGAAAAGAACTACTTTAATTAAGGTTGCATGTCCATTCCAGTTTGCCTCATTCGGTTAGGTATAGGATTCAGGAGCTAATGGAATAACCAAGTCATAAAGCATGTACTTTACATTATTAGTTGATATTCAATCAATAGGAACATCTGAATGATCTTTTTTGTTTTGATGCATTGATTAGTTGAGAGTATGAACTATTTCTTGACAATCTTATTCAATTAGTTTATTTACATTGTTGACCGTGTTTTCAACACAATAGTTGCAGTTGAACATAGTAGTTAAAATTATTGTTTCACCGTAAAACCAGCACCATGCATTTTACCACGTATAAGAACAGTGCGCTTTGCATCCTAGATATTACAATATTTAAATACAAACTGTTATGCTAGGACTTTGGTACCAAGTTTTGAGCACTAGGAATAAAGTTGAAAATGCCATATTATTGTTGCTGAGTGTTACTTTCCGAATCGGTTACACAAGTATTGTGACAAGTTAGTAGTAGACTTATAGTACCATTCAATATAAACACACATTTTATATTTGTTAATGTACAGTCTTTGATTGTTGCTTCTTCTTGACTTGGGTAAAACATTTTATATTTGTTAATGTTCTGAAATCATTTCAAAAAAAATTAATTATTCAAAGAAAATTTTATGTAAAAGGTTTCAAGTAATTATTCAAAGAAAATTTTATATAAAAGGTTTCAAGAAAGGTGTTGTTTTGTTTTGAAAAATTTGTATATAAAGAAATTGTGAAGTGGAAATGTTAAAGTATTTTGAAAAGGAATATAGAATTTAGGAAAGATATATTTTTACAAAATAGAACGATAATAAACTTTTAAGAAATTTTGTAAACTATATGAGATAAATGGGTTTTCAAATTACAAAGAATAATTTTTACTGTTACAACAACAACTCATTGATTTGGCTGATGCGTTATTTTTTTTGAATTCTTGAGTTGCATTCATTTATAAAAATGGTAAATTCTACAAAATTCTAATCTTATAATAATTTTTAAAATTATCATGGCTCATCAATATGCAGACTTCAAGTCCGTATTCTTTTAATAATTCTCAATTAAAGCTAAAATATATTTAGAGATTATGCGTCTGCCTGGAGGTTTACTAGGGTGAGAGACAAAAATGATAATTTTTATAATTTTGTAAGGTTAGATAGTATGCTTGGAGTATGATATATAAAAGGCAAATTGAAGGAAAATAATCTTGTTAGTCGGCTCACTTGCAAACTTTGGGCAAATACACTTGTTTAAATATCTACCTGGCTTTAATTGCTGATTTGAAGTTCATTTGCTAATTGAAACTACACAGATTACATGCATAAATACACACATCATGTTTAAGCCTATCCCCCTTTTCTTGACAATTAATTCCAAATTTCAACAGCCCAACAAGAGAAGGTAGACATTTCAAAGTTCCATATCTACTATTTCTATTCATTTATTATATATGAAATGATTGATTCATATTAATGTTTGGTATGTATGCCTACTAAACCACTTTCACTCCTAAGTCTTTGTAATAAATGTTGTTTCCCAATTGTAAAGTTGTGAATTTGATCACTAGGTAAATTTTGTATTCATATGTCTAAGTTTAGTACAACAAGTCAAGGCGCTTCAAAGATGTGGCAGTCGGATACTATTTGTTCATATATTACATGAATATAAGTTTCGCTTGCTCACGAAATATAGAACAACATGCAACTGGTTTCATTTGGTAACATCACTGATATTTTGAACTTCATCTATGTAACGTAATAAAAGGATTTAAAGCTATTTATGAGTTGAAGGCAATATAAAAAGTGACTACTCCATGTTCTTTTTCTAGTTAAGTTTCTTTTGGCATTAATTCAAAATATATACTTACCTATAAAGAAGCAAAGCTGTATGGTTTCAAACTTCATATGTTTTTGCTTAAATCAAAATGGGTGAAATTAATGACCAGTTAACCTTTTTATTGTCCAAAAAAATAGAAATTTTAGTCAAAATTATACATGTACATACACATCATGTCTGCAATTTATTATTATCTTAAGCATTTGTAGGTGTAAATTATAAAAATCATGATAAATGGAATTCCTAGCAGAAGCATGTTAGAGTTTAACTATATCAAACTAAAAATATATCAAAGTATCTAAAATATAGATTTGAAAGGAATGATACAAGGTTGAAAAAAAATAACAAAATTTAGAAATTTTACATTTTGGAAGCTGTAGCAAAACAGCCATAACTTTCAAACGGTTTATCCGATTCCAACAATTTTATTTGACTTGGGTAAAACAAATTGACTTATAGTATCTGAATGAGAGTCACAAGAAGCAGCTCAAGGAGCAATATGGTAAGCTATCTACTTGTAACCATCAATAATTTTTTTAATAGGAAATCATGATTTATTCCCCCTTTCAATATTGCAGATCTTAACTTGTTTCTTTTTCTCCTCTCTTAATAATTATCAGGAATAGAGCCGTGGACTTTTGAGCAACATCTTGGTGAAGCAATTTTTATTCCAACCGGATGCCCTCATCAAGTAAGAAATAGAAAGGTTTCTTTGTACTCTATTATTGATTGACATCGAGTTTTTCAACAATGGTGTAGTGAATTTATGAATGTGATTTTTTTTATTTCAGTTATACACCTGATTTTTTTGCCCTTTATTTAAAATGGTACATCCATCGATTTTCTTAGATGTTATAGGATTTTCGTACTACCCTTTAAATAAATAATTTGATCTATTGGCCTTAACTAATGATTTCCATCCTTGATAAATTTGAAAAAGTTGACAGTGAAAAATCAGATAGTCTCAATCAGGAAAAGTAATGAAAAATAACTAGAAAGTAATTTCATTTAATTCTAAAAAATGCCACTAAATATAAGTATGATCTTTATACATGTATTCAGTTATACAATATTTTTTTCATTTTGCCTCATGCGTGGTAGCATATATATTCTAAATTTTTGTTATTGTAATTTTTCAGTCTTGCATCAAAGTAGCCATGGACTTTGTGTCTCCTGAAAGTCTTGTTCAATGTATCAATTTAGCTCAGGAGTTTCGACTGCTTCCAAGAACTCATAAGGCAAAGGAAGATAAATTAGAGGTACATATTTTTCTCTACTCATTTCCCCTTTTCTTCTTCCTTTTATTTTAATTTATTTTTTATTGTGAAAAAAAGAACATTTCTTGCTTAACTTGGAAACTTTATCTGCATTTCTCTATGGGATCATGTATACTTATGAAGGTCATCGTTTTTTTCACTTTTGGTTTATTATTCTATGCCCGGATGAACATGCTTATGACAGTCCGGGTAAGAAATATAACTTAGCTTCACATTATGTAGAAACTGACCAGAAAACTATTTTATCTTTTATGCAGGTGAAGAAAATGTTTGTATATGCCATGCAAGAAGCTGTGAAAGAAGCTAAAAAATGGATATCCTCTATCAGGTCAAACTGGTGTTTTTTCAAGTTACAAACCAATGGGTTGTGTTTTATAACTATTGTTAATTTGCTTCTTTTGTTCCCTTCAAAATTACCAGGTATCGAACCCCATGTTACATGTTGCACTTAGATATGCCTCAAGTTCTTAAAAGATGACTATGGAAGTTTGTTGAATCCAAGAATTATGTTTCTACACATTCCTTATATATTGTGTTGTTCTCTTCAAAATTTCCAGGTATCAAGCCTCATGTTATTCTGTTGCACTTAAATCCGCCTCAAGTTCTTGAAGATGAATATGAAAGTTTGTTGAACCCAAAAATTATGCTAGTCTTTCTACACAATCCTCACACACACGCACATATAATTGAAACCCAAAAATTATGCTAGTTTTTCTACACAATCCAAAAATTATGCTAGTCTTTCTACACAATCCAAAGCTATTATTTTCTCCTGCTTGTATAATTGAAACCCAAAGATTTATTTTCAGTTAAGCTAGAATTCAACAAGTAATTATTAAATTCTCCAATTTGATAAAATGGGATTGGTAAGCCTTCTTCCTATCACTTGGACTGGGCAATTACTTGTATAGAAACTTCTGCAAATTTTATGACTTTTCTTTTTATTCATTTATATCATTTAATCCGCTTGGGATTCTAATAAAGCTAGAAATTGTGAAATATCTTGTGAAGTCCAAACTTCCAAATCTATACCGTTTATATTGACCATATTTGTACTCTGTTAATCTTCATTTCTATGCAAACAAACCAAGTTTATAAAGATAATACTAACAATAATGACGATGGTCATAATAGTAATAGTAACAATAAACAAACCAAGTTTATAAAATTTAACTAAGTTTAATAACAGTTCACTAAGTTTAGAATAATAATAATAATAGTAACAAATTATAAAGCAACGACCAAGTTAACTAAGTTTTATAAAAATTAATTAAGGGTATAATAATAATAATATATTAACTTTAAGTTTTATAAAAATTAACTAAGTTAATAATAATAATAGATTATATAATATTAACCAAATTAACTAAGTTTTATAAAAATTAAATAAACTTATATAATAATATTATCATTATTAATAAATCATAAAATATTAAACAAGTTAACTAAATTTTATAAAAATTAACTATATATATAAACAACAACAATAATAAATTAACTAATTTTATAAAATTTAACTTTATTTATATAAACTAATAAATTATTAACCAAGTTAACTAAGTTTTAAATTTTAACTAAATTTATAAAAATTTAACTAAGATTGATAAAAATTAACTAAATTTTATAACAATAATAATAGTAATAATTCATCTAATGCTTATGATAAATCACTAAATTGATAATATAATAATTTCACTAATGTTTTTGAAAATTAACTATAATAATAATATTAATTAACTATAATAATAATATTATTACTAATAATAAAAAAAAACCATAATAGCAATATTAACAATAATAAAAAGCAATAATATTGAACCATAATAACAATAATAAAAACCATAAAAACTATAATAGCAATAATAAAAACCATAATAACAATAATAAGCGTATCCGAAAGTCATCTAGCCTATGTAAATGTTGCCTCAGTTTTAATGAGGCAATCACCCTCAGTTTTAACTGAGGATGTCAGCCTTATTTAACACTAAGCCTCAGTTAATACCGAGGTAAATGTTTGTTCTACAAAAGCAGATAATATAATTGCTAATTGAACTTCGATTTGTAACTTGAAAAGTATACTAGATTTTGTCATTCTATTGTAAAATCACTTGTACATAATATATATATTATACCACTTTATTCTAAATATCAATAAAATGCAACTAATATTATATGTTATGTTGATCACATAGGTATTGCAAGTGTTTTGGGTGGATATAAAGAAATTGGCAAGTTGAAACACCTACGAAAAGTTGGAAAAAACCATATATGCCTTGGCTACTTGGGGAATTGCTCTAGCCAGGGAAATGCAATGGGTACTTATATTTTCCTTAGTATAAATTTACTCTTATCATTCAAAAGTACTAGGCATTTTATTAGACAATAGGTATTTGCAATGGAGGTTCATGTTTATATGCATGTGTACCAATTTTCGCCTACTCCCTGGAAACTTTGCCTTGTCCTTTAATGGTTGCAAAATTAAAATTCATAGAAAATAGAACATTAGTTTTGTAGATTTAAGTGAAAATAAGTAAAAATATCACAAAACATCTGTTATTATCTGTGTATTAGATCATGAATAGTAATAAACACTTCCTGAGTGCTTGATCGTGGAGTTCTAACCTGCAACTTCAAAAATGTGTAGTAGAATGCCACTTTGTATTATGTTTTTTACATTAAATATTATGATTATGATATGCGATATCAAGGTACTTCACTAATTTTGTCATGTTAAAGTAACAATTGTGTCAGCTACAACATATTCACATGCTTTCTTTTAATTATACAAGGATTCAACTGATGGAATTCCTGATTCTAGACTCTGTGCAAAGCTGGACAGTGGATGAATCTTTTGATGCAAGTTGGTACTTTCGAGCCTTTACTTAAAAAGGTTTCATTAGTAGTGAATTTAAGCAGAACTTATGGTGGACAGATTAACCTATACATAACCTATACAAACAATGCATTTAGATAGATGCTCATTTTTCTGATGTTAATGAACACTGCATGTAATAAGCCAATAGATACTTGAACCTGTAAATGCTTATTTGGTTAGACATATGCATTCAGTTTTGACAGTTTACTGAAGTGAATAAACAAGATGTCTTGTTTTTATAATTAGAAGACCTATCATGTCACAGTTTTATATAATTATTTTCAAATTGTTCTGAATTTTCAGGAAGTACTTCCAATGACCGAAGACATGCATGAAGAAAGGCTTTGAGCAGTTCAAGTTCTTAGTGATGCATTTGGTACTTGTAGACGTTAACTTTGAACTATGTTGTCTTTTGTTATCATGAATATGTATTGAATTTGGTAACTCATGTATTGAACTTATTTTTTGTTAGTTTATACTTTATTTTGTTATCATGAATATGCGTTACATTTGCTGATCATTATATTTTTTTCGTTCATATATTGTTCAAATTGTTATCTATTTAAAGAAGATTCATTTTGATTGTTATTATTAAAATGTAATAGTGGGGTGCATCAAATATATAGTAAAATAAAGCATACCTTCTAAAAAGCGTTATAACTATATAACATAAGTGCTATAAAAAGATAATGCAATGTATGAGATTACTGTCAAAGGATAGCAGCAAATATGCGTTCTTGTATCTACACATTTTATAGCGGTATATATATGCGTAAATGGATGTAAAATATACTATAAACATGTTGATATATAGCGCGAAATAGGCTCCATAGAATAACTATTTTATAGCGGCTATACTATGCAATGAAATCATGCTCTTTTATAGCGGTATTTTTGTGTTATAAATGTGCAATTCTTTTTTATAACATATCGATATACAGCGTTTATCAAACCGCTATAGTTGTGTTTAATAGCGGCTATATGCCACTATAAAATACTGCTTTTCTTGTAGTGAGATGACCTACTTATTTTTGGGTCAAACATTCATGCCATAAACTCTGTTAAATCTTTATTAAGTGCCAATTTCGATATGAAAGATCTAGGTGAAGCAAGTGTAATCCTTGGTATTAAGATTACTAGGTCCAAAAAGGGACTTTCTTTGGATCAATCTCATTATATTGAGAAGATTCTAAAGAAATACAATTACTTTGACTGTAAACCTGCATGTACACCATATGATCCTAGTGTAAAGCTATTTAAGAGCACCGGTGAAGGTGTAAGACAGTCTGATTATACGAGCATCATTGGTAGCCTTCGGTATGCCACTGATTGTACTAGACCCGACATTGCCTTTGTCGTGGGATTATTATGCAGGTTTACTAGTAGACCTAGTATAGAGCATTGGCACACTATTGAGAGAGTCATGAGATACCTAAAACGAACCATGAACCTTGGGTTACATTATGAAAATTTTTCAGCTGTCCTTGAAGGTTACACCGATGCAGATTGGAATACTTTATTCGATGATTCAAAAGCAACCAGTGGCTATATCTTTAGCATTGCTGGAGGAGCTGTTTCTTGGAAATCCAAGAAACAAACTATTTTGGCTCAGTCTACTTTGAAGCCTGAGATGATAGCACTAGCCATAGCTAGTGAAGAAGCAGAGTACTTAAGAAATCTGCTAGCTGGGATTCCTTTATGGGAAAAACCGATACCAGCTGTGTTGATCCATTGTGATAGTACCGCGGCTATTGCAAAAGTACAAAACCGTTATTACAATGGTAAGAGATGACAGATACGTCGTAAGCACAGTACTGTTAGAGAGATACTCTCGTCAAGTGCTGTTAAAGTGGATTACATACGCAGAGATGAGAATTTGGCAGATCCTTTGACGAAAGGACTGGCTAGAGAGAAAGTCCTTAGAACTTCTAAAAGAATGGGACTATTGCCCTTAGATTGTTGAGTCACGCACAATGGTAACCCGACCTAATGACTGGAGATCCCAAGACTAGGTTCAATGGGTAAGAACAAGTTGTGAAGTGATATTAGTTGAACATTCTATTTTTATATTAAGAAGCATGTATTCCTGAAGTGATTAGAGTATGAGTTAATATAAAATCTTAATGAGATCTATACTCTATTTGGAGTGGAGTACCTACCTTTAGGAGTACTCTTGATAGACTCACAAGTGTGAATGTGGAAATGTCGTCGTTTCCTATGGAGTTTTGGGCAAAATTCCTAGAGCATTCACTAAACTGGGATAGACGTGCATGGCCATAAATGCACGGGCTTATTTGATTGCACTCTAGAAAGATTATGTGTGGTCTGATGTTAGGAATAGAGTTCAAGACTACATATCACTATAGTAAAAATTGAATCCTATCCACTATGCAAAGGTTTGAGTTGAAAGACACCTTTGTTTATGCACAATCTTATGTTTTCAAAAACTGCTCGAAAAATATTTTAAAAAAAATTCAAGTGGGGGGTTGTTGGAAATGTTTTTGTTTACGAAGTGAATTTATTAAAAAATTAAATAAAACACAGGTTAATGGTAATTTTTTTATGACCATTATTATAATTGAGCCATTGCAATTTTATAACGGTAATATATTTATGAATCATTACTATAATTGAGCCGTTACACTTACACAACGGTAATATATTTATGTGACATTATTATTGAGCCGTTGCAAAAGCTAATGGTATTACAATATTGTTTTAAATGAGAATAAATTAAAATCCATTAACATTCCATCACTTTAGTAACGTATACAATTTCCATTCTGCCTATTTAAATGATAGATAGACAGAAGAGAAATGGTAAGAATAACAGACATTTTTCTTTTTCTTCTTCCTTCAACAAAACTAAACACCTTGAGTAGTATTTCAGAGTGAAAATCAGAATCGACTTTGTCAGTGCAAACAGATTGATATTTCTTCAGATTAGAGAGGTTGTTTTATCCTAGAGGCGACGGCGTTTGTTTTTCAGAACTGCTTTGCACCTTCGAGCAGAACGCCGAAACGTCTTCAAGAGAGTGACAACGTACATGACTCAGCCGAAGTTCATTGTTCCCAACACCTCCTCAAATAAACATTAGGGTTAGGCTGCGATATCCCCAAATTCGTGCGGTTACTTCAATTGATTCAGAGAATCTATTTAATTTCTTTGGATCTAGTGAAATACATTGGCTTTGATGAAGTTAGACTTCTCTATAGCTACACTGATCTTCGGTTGTTCGAATCAGATATGTTGAAGTACTGAATGAAAGTGAGTGGGTTTTTTTTGCTCTTAAGCTCATTTTGCGTTGTTGCTGCTTTGCTCGACCTTCAACTCACTTTGAAAGCATGTGAAGTTTCTTGCCGTAAGTGCTTTAGTCAAAACATCGGCGACTTGTTAAGTGGTAGGTATATGATTCGCTTGTAGTTTTGCTTTCAAGATCTGTTCACGAACAAAGTGCAAGTCTATTTCAATATGCTTTGTCCTTGAATGAAGAACTAGGTTAGCTGATAGGTATACTGCACTTAAGTTATCACACCATAATGTTTATTTGACATCCGTATCTGCTTTTAACTCATGCATTAGTGACTGAATCCACATTATTTCGGCAATTGCATTAGCTATACTTCTGTATTCAGCCTCTGTGCTGGATCCGGAAATTGTAGGTTGCTTCATTAAACACCATGATACAACATTATTTCCAATATAAATACAGTATCTTGATGTAGATATCTATCATCAGGATCTGATGCCCAATCTGCATCTGCATATCCAGTTATATTGAGATTCTTGCTTGCTTTTATTGTAAGTCCATAGTTTGCTATCCCTTTTAGATATCTTAGAATTCTTTTGACAGATTTCCAGTGTTCATCCAGTGGTTTCTGCATAAGTTGACAAACTTTGTTAACACTGAATGAAATGTCAGGTCTAGTTATGGTTACATACTGTAAGATGTTGATTGCTAATCATTAGTGTTGGTTGGGGGTTTGCGCCTTCCATTTTTGATCTGATTAGAAGTTTTCTAATATACTTCCTTTGACATAATGTGATCTCTGTATCTGATTTCCTTGTAACTTCTATTCCCATAAAATAGTTTAAATGACCAAGGTCTTTAATTGAGAGTTGATTATTCAAAAGTTGAATTATGCTGCTGATCTCTGTATCATTATCATCTATAATAATTAGATCATCAACATATATCAGTATATAGATAGTAATATCTTTGTTAATTTTGACAAATAACGAGTTGTCTGATTTGGTAGACTAAAAATCCATATTACATAAGGTGCCTTTCAGTTTATCAAACCAGACTCTTGGAGCCTGTTTGAGACCATATATGGCTTTGTATAATTTGCACACATAATTTTTATTTTGTGCATAGCTAAGTGGCTATTCCATGTAAACTTCCTCTTATAGAACACCATTTAAAATGCATTGTTGACATCAAGATGTCTAATGTTCCATTTTCTGTAGACAGCTATGGTCAAGATAATTCTTATTGTTGTTGGCTTAACTACTGGTGAAAAAGTTTCACTAAAGGCAAAGCCATGCTCTTGAATGTATCTTTTCATAGTTCCATCAAGATTTTTCTTTACTTTATAGGTCCACTTGCATCCAACTATATTTTTGTGAACTGGTGGGTGAACCAAATCCCATGTTTTGTTTTTCATAAGAGCATTATATTCTTCATCCATGGCTGACTTCCATTTTTTTTATCTTTGATTGCTTGATCAAATGTTTCTGGTTCATCTATCATTGCTATTGCAGTGTAGATCTTTGGTTTAAATATTCCACTTTTTGATATTGTCACCAGATGATGTCCAGTTCTGATTTGTGATTCAATATGTTATAGTGTTGTATTACTGAATTGATTGCTATTATTTGATGCTTGTCTCTGCTGATTATCTGAGTAATCTTCATTGATACTTTGAGTTTGATCACTTGTGCATATAAGTGACTGGTTGAGTTGATCAGGATGCTCTTCAGATCCATGACCTGGTTCATTGAACACTGTGTGTTGTGGTTCTGATGCTCATGTTGTCTTGTCAACCTTAGAATGATTCCACACATCTGGATAAACAAGTATGGGTGGTATTGATGCATTTGAATTGTATACCTTTTGTGTTGTCTTTATACCTGTACTAATGAATGGAAATACTTTTTCATTAAAAATAACATGTCTACTTATAACTATTTTCCCTCTACTGTCAAGATATTTGTACCCCTTCTGCTTAGTTGCATAACCTAAAAAGGTACATGGTGATGATCTGAAGTTTAATTTATGAGAATTATATGGCCTTAGATATGGGAAACATAGACAACCAAAGTTTTTCAAACTTTGATAATCTGGTTTAAGTCCAAGAAACTTTTCTATTGGGCTTATCCCTTTCAAAATTTTTGTGGGTACTCTATTTATTAGATATGTAGCTGTACTAATTGAGTCAGGCCAGATTTTAAAGATAGAAATGCTTGAGCAAGTAGAGTAAGGCCTATTTCAACTATATGTCTATAATTTCTTTCAACTAGGCCATTCTGTTCAGATGTATAAGGCCAAGTGGTTCTTTGCACTATTCCTTTGTCTAGAAAGAATTTATTGAGTGACTTGAATTCAGTGCCACCATCACTTTGAATGATTTTAACATGATGGTTGGTCTGCTTTTCAACTTGAGTAACAAAGTAAACTACTGCATTATGTGATTCTGACTTTGATTTCAGAAAGTAAATCCATGTGTATCTAGTGTGTGCATCAACAAAAGATATATAATATTTATAACCATAATCAGAACTAATGGGTGCTGGACCCCAAAGATCAGTGGCAACCAATTCTAATGGCATGTTATATTCAGTTTGGGTATTTGCAAAAGCTAGTTTTTGAATTTTTCCCATTTGACAGTAAGTACAGATGTATGGTAAAGTAAAATTATCAAAAGAAAATTCATTCTCTACAAGAACCTGTTTTACAACATTTGCATTGGGATGCCCTAATTTGTAATGCCATAGATCAAAGATGGTTCTATCTTTCTCAGTTTGTGATATTTCAGAAAAGTTACAGTACTTTACTCTCTTTACAGGATTTTTGCAATTAATCAGTCTAAACTTGTATAATCCTTTCACTGCATCACCCTACAAGAGAATTTCTTTACTTAATATGTCTCTAACTGAATAGTGCTAGGATAAAATTCAAAATAAACATTATTATCATTTGCAAACTGAGACACGCTCATGAGATTTTTCTTTATACTAGGCACTCTTAGTAAATTATTAAGATATAACCGTCTTTCACCTTTGATGAAGGCATTACCAGTGTGTGATCTTAATTGACTCACCATTTCCCATGCATATTGACTGTTTACCTGGGTACTCCTTGCTGCCAAGGTTCAGATTGTCAAGACTGCCAATGATATGATTGGTTGCTCTTGAATTAGGGTACCAGGCTTCATACTAAATATGTTCAGGCTTGGTAATCTCATTCAGGTGATGATTTCTATTATTATCTGATTGATTAGATGAATCATGTTATACTTGTGCTATGTTTGCACTGAGATTTCCACTTCTTCGATTGTTTGAGCTTTGGCCTGGTACATAGTTCATGTTGAGTATGAAGTAACATTTTGGAGCTTTATGTCCAATTTTCTCACATATATGATATTTTGGTCTATTACTATTGTTCCATCTTCCTCTGCCTCTTCCCCTGTTATACTTATTTCCCCTTTGAAATGATTAATCATTTTTGTTGTTGTATTGATTCTTGCCTCTATAGTTAACTACATAGTTAATAGACATGTCTGGATCAGTGGGCTTCTTGAAGTCTATTCTTCCTTCATGTGTAAGAAGTATAGAATGAACATCCTCTATTGATGGTGTAATTTTTTGTGATGAAATAACTGCAATAACAGCTTCATACTCCTCACTTAACCCACTTAAGATAATCAATCCTTGTTCAAATTTAGGGACTTTATCTCCAGCTGTCTCAAGTAAATCACATGTTGCTTTGATCTTTGCAAGATAGTCTCCCATAGACTGATTTTTTTCCTGATACTATGTAATTGCCTTTTATGATGCATGACTTTGACTGTTGATTGTGAGTTGAAAATTCTCTCAACATTTTTTCAAATTCCATTAGCCGTTTTACTTCCAATTACTTATGGCAACAGTTTAACACTTATTGAGGGTAGTAACCATGAGCATATCAAGCTATCTCACCTTTGATACTTTGTAAACTCTTCATCAATCACTATTTTTTTTTGTTGATCAGTTATAAAACCAGGTGGAATAGGATGAGTGCCAAGAAGAAACCCTTCAAGGCCATAGCCTCTAACAGCAGTTTCTACTTGAACTTTCAAGAGGAGATAGTTATCTTCTTCCAAGTGGGTGGTAATCAGTTGACTTTAGGGGATTACGACAGTCTTGATAAGGTTTTCGGTAGCTAATTAAGAGTTCGTTGAATTATTTGAAGTGGCAGAGTTGTTGTTCTCTTCTGTCATGATGATTCTTCTTGATTCAAGAACAAGTTTGAAGATTCAGAACTTCTTTATTGGGATACAAGAAATACTTCTAAATTTAGGAGAAACATGTATGTAGCAGCTAGATTTATGTGGTAAAAAATTTCTGATGAATTTTTGGCATGGCTCTTACTTTCTTGCTAATTTGATGAATTTTTTGAATTATGGTTTTGATTTTCTGGACTCTTCTTGATTGAATTTGCTTGTTCACTGGAGATTTGCTGTAGCCAGGTGATTCTGGCAAGGCAGAGATCTCTTTTGGACCAAATTCTTTACAACCCAGGTGGTGAAATTTCTCAGAGGGGTAATTTGATCACCAGATGATGAGATTTCTCTGATGGTTGATCAGATTCTGCAATCTTCATGTATATTTGAATGCTGTTAAGCTTTCTGCTTTGATACCATATGAAGATTTGTGATATACTCAGAATGATACATGAGAGTGAAGAAAAAAATTTGATGATTGTTATTCTTAATATCTCAATTTGATACACTGATACAAATTGTATTTATAGAGAACACCACTGGGTTGAAATAGAGATTATGATCTATTGATATAGCTTGAATGGCTGAGATTTTCTTGTGATCTTATCTTTATAATATAGTGCCGCTTCAGTATGTTAACCTCATTTCTAACACAGCATCTCACTCAAATTAATCTCAACACAAGGATCACTACAACTCAATCTTTTGATGGCATCAATAAGTAACTTTTTTTGGCGTACACTTCTAAAAGAATGCGCCCTCTTATGAGTAAATAGTCCTAACATTCCAAATTTACGTATTTGTCTCCAAAATTTTCCATGTGGTGCAAAAAGCCATGCCTGTGTACCCATACATTATTGTTTTCACAACATATAATGGAGGTCTTGCAGAAAATGTTGTATTATGGGATTTGAATATCTCTTAGACGATTTCACTTGAAGAAACGATTATGGTAAGAATTGAACCAAGCTTAAGGTATATCAGTGGACCATGTATTGAAGCTAGTTTTTGAAGGGTGTGGTGTGGCATTGAACCAAGTTGATGCAAGTTGCCTATGATTGGTAGTTTCCATGGGCTTGGTGGTAATTTTGAAGTTGACCTTTGTTTAGGTTTTTTGAAGATTAGCAAGAGTAGAGGAATGGAACAGAGGAATATAAGAGTGGTGATGGTATAGTAACAAGGAAGCGTCTGGGTGTACATATTGATTGTATGAATTGAAGAGGAGGGCATGGAAATAAGTCGTTCCTACTTACATTTTAAAGGAAGAGAACAAGGGATCGAACTGAATAAGGTAAACTCCAATCTGATTACATGTACCTGCTGTGCATGATAAAGAGATGTGACAAACACATGTTTTGGACAGAATTGTGCAAAGAAGGTCACAGAAATGACTTTGGAAAGTAAGCACAACCCAATTTCATAAGTTGGACAGAATTGTGCAAAGAAGGTCATAAAATATGACTTTGGAAAGTAAGCACAAACCAATTTCATAAGTTACTTTGAAAACAATACCATATGACCACTTGCAACTGTTGCTGTAGAGAATATCCTTCTTTCAGTGGACGCTGCAAAGTTTTATACGGTTATTATTATTCATGTGCTTTTATAGCCAAAGTAACAACAAAAACAAAATCGAAAAAGAATAAAGAGAGTTTTTCTCCAAGGTCCTTATTATATAACACACTCTCTTTATGCGTTCACGCGAGCTATTTGTAATCTTGACCGGGGACCGAGTTCACATAGAGGCAACACGACCAATTGTTAGTTGTTTCCAAATTCGACCACTGACAAAATTAATTTATAAATGTTATAAATTAATTATGAAATTAATATAAATTTTGTATTAATACTTTGTGTCAATTTTAATTATTTATTTGAGGTTTAAAATTGAACAGAACGATGTATAAAAGATGTACGTCGATCCGATCGAACAGGGAGCTAGAATTAAATAATTAAAACGTTGATTCAAATAGAAGTCGAAGAAAATTTTGATCATGCCAAGTCAAATATGAAGCCGACCATACTTGTGTTAAGGCTTGAGAGAATTAGTTGTTATCCGGCTTTTTAACTAAGCATGTGACGACCGCCCTACACCTACGATGTAGAACAGTTGTCAAAGGAAGAAGTAAAGAAAAGGAAATACAAGAGAAGAGAATGGAAAAGAAGAAAATGAGACATCAAATAATCACACAATCTGTCGTATATCTCACATCGCATTAGATAAAATATAATAGGCAACACATATATAAAATAGTTGAGACAATAATAACTACACGAACCACAGAATTAGAGCAAACAGACTCAAACAGTTATATAAAATAGTGATAGAGTTTATACAAACGATAAATAAACTCAACTGACAATCTATCTCTAATAATAATAAATCAACATTGTTAAGGCTCCACAGTGTTATACGATAGAATACACAATAATAAGCTCAAATTATAGGTATGAGAAAACGTCGCCTCCTGCCAATCCATCTGCACAGCTCTAAGTGCTATTTACACCTGCTATCAAGTATACTCATTTAAGAGCACCCGAGATAATAATAAGCAAAACATAAAATCTCAAGTCAGACAACAGTCTAGTGTATGCGATAAATGAATCTCAAAATACTATACAGGTCAATATAGTAAGGAACAAATGTATACGAATCATACCTGACTCGTCCCTACAATCAAAGAATTAGCACATAACAACATGATATGCTACTTTAAGTGTCATAAAGGTGTGATACAACAAAGTGTGATAACGGGTGTTCAAGTCTATCTCTAATACCTATCTCCAATGACTACCCTAGAGTGATAGATTGTGGGGAAAGGAACCAAAGCAATCATAGCATCCATCAAACAATCCTCACTATCACTCAATGTAATCTGGATATATGATAACTCGTATGACCATTCTTCTGCCAGGGACTAATGGAAATCCCGGTTTTCAATTGTACTCTCTTTAGCCTAAAGTTGGTAGTAGACCCATTCTTCCGATCCAGGGTACACGGATCCATTCTTTCGATCCGGAGTAGCCATTCTTCTCTACCTATAAGGGTCCTCACGATACCCCTGCTTTGAGTATAAAAGAAAACACTCCGAGTATCAACGATCCCTTAGTACACATATCCGAGTCCTTCCTTTGCTCCATCTTTCTTCCATTATCTAGGAGGAACCATTCTACAGTCCCCCACTCAACGAACCCTTTCTTCATCGAGCCATTGTCCTTGAGGAACCATTCTACATTCCCCATTCTACGACTCCTTTTACATCGAGCCGATATCTTTGGAATCTAACTCCATTCAACGTTGAGTTACCATCCGAAGACTCTTAACTTTCATCATGCTATTACATCGTAATCTGTTATCATGCGAATGAGCCAACACCTCTAGCACGACCTATAGAAACTCAGCAATAGTCCCTATAAGTTTCACTACCACTGGACCATCCTCCTAAACTCGGTGCCAAGTTAAGCCCTTAACCAGTGACCAAATCAAGCCCTTAAATTATCGCTAGCTTAAGCCCTAAACTCGTTGCTAGCTTAAGCCCTTAACTCATCACCAGCTTAAGCCCTCAACTCATCATCAACTCAAGTCCTTAACTCATCACCGACGTAAGCTCTTAACTCATCGCCGACACAAGCCTTAACTCATCATCAACTTAAGTCCTTAACTCGTCACTAATTTAAGCTCTTAACTCGTCATCAACTTAAGCTCTTAACTCATCGCCAACTCAAGCCTTAACTCATCATCACATCATATACTTAGCCAATTTCCTATACCTTGCTATGGAACATCTCATCTAACCAAACTCTATCCATCCATGCCAACCACCGACTCATAGGAGCTACCACCTAAACTCGGTGCCGACTTAAGCTTCTTAACTCGGGGTTGAGTTTAGCCTTGTGACTTAACCCATAGCTTCCCACCATGTTCCAAAGCACACCCACCAAGTTTCGTCCAATTTCGACCAATTTCGCCTCCGATTTGTCCGATTTCTCAACCTACCTACCTAACATCCAAAACACTAGCAAAAAACATCAAATCATAACATATAATCATGGAATAACATGCATATACATCCATTCATACAACCAATACATAAATGTGATAATCAAATTAGTCTTGTCCTAAATCTAAGTTTTCCATGAACATATGGATATGGATGATGAGGATTACTCTATCATGTGGATATGAGTAAATATATTTCAAAATCCATTTCTAAAATCATTTAAAAATCTCATATTTCTGATCATAATCTTATATGAACGAGTGGTTAAAGTTAGAAAACCATTTTAGATCCAAAACATGTTAAAAA
This sequence comes from Allium fistulosum, assembly GCA_030737815.1. Lineage (NCBI taxonomy): Eukaryota > Viridiplantae > Streptophyta > Magnoliopsida > Asparagales > Amaryllidaceae > Allium > Allium fistulosum. Next base: position 268,392,519 of record CM060903.1, read on the forward strand.
CAATCATTTTAACTATATAAACAAGTATAGATGAATGAGAGGTCAAGAACCACTCATCAAATACCTAAAATATCCAATTTCCTCCTTAGATCTGAAGTTGACAGCAAGGAAGAAAGACCCAAATCAATAGAAATGATAATCTCTAGCTTCTATATCTTAATCTCCTCTCTAATTAATGATTTGGCTAAGATAGTAAGGAAAATATGTATTTTTTGATGAAGTTAGGGTTAATGGAGGCTTAGATATGTTTTGGGAAAGAAGAAAATGACTTAGGTAAGCTTCCTATTAGCTCTAATTTCAAAGTGGGTTAATGAGCCTAAGTATGGACTTAGTTAATTACCCACTAAAACGGGCCAGCAGCTGCCAAAACTTAAAAATGCTATAACTTTCAAACGACACGTCCTTTTTTTATTATGACCATTATACAGAATGAGAAACCATCATCCTGAAGTAATGAAAGTTGTTTGAGATCCTAATTCGACTTCTATCAAAAGCTATAGTCCAAACTAGATTTTCATGGTCACATAGAAATTCGGTAAAAATCGTAGATATGGAAAATGTCCCTAAGAGTCACTTTCCAAAATCTTAGAGTCATATGACCTCATACGAATAAAATAAAAATACCTTACGATTCTCTGATACGTAGAACATAGGTCGTTACACTCACCCCCCCTTAGGAATTTTGCCCTCGAAATCCTAAAACAAATGCAGATAATCAACCATAGTTGCTCCGCATGCCTAACAACCACGTGTATCATCAACATATCAAACATGCAACCATGAAATCAATAATGTAGGTAAACATATTCTAGCATGCGGGATACTAAACTACTCTACATGATATCAAAAGTGAAAGTAAACATGATATACAATAGGCTTTACCATGCGAAGAGCTCCGGATATGTGGCCGTCATACTCTCCTTCGTTTTCCATGTGCAATCGCCTTCACTTTCGCCTCATTGAACTTTCACCAACTCCACCATCTTCCTCCTAAGCTGTTTTGGATCGCGTCTGACAATACGAATCGACCTACGAGGTCTCGAAGCTTCGAATTCAATCTCGATATCATCTAACTGATCCGGTGCGATAGTTATGTCTGTATCATGCATAAATTTCCTCAAATGAGAGATATGGAAGACATTGTGCACTCCCGCCATTCTTTGAGGTAAGTTGACTCTATAGGCAAGGTTCCCAATCCTCTCTAATATCGGAAAAGGATCAACAAATCTCGATGCCAAATTTCCTCTACTACCAAATCGAATAATATTCTTCAATGAAGAGATCTTAACAAATACCATGTAGCCGATACAGAACTCTAAGTCTCGACTTTTCTTATCAGCATAGCTTTTCTGTCTGTCTTGGGCAGTTTTCATCCATTGCCGATGATCTCGATCTTCTTCGATGTTTCTCTGATCGTATCTAGTCTCGGTATCAGTTTCTCCCCCCGCTTCCCACCAACATGAAAGAGCATTGCACGGTCGACCATATAATGCCTTGAATGGTGCCATACCGATACACGACTGATAACTGTTGCTGTACGAAAATTCAACTAGATGTAGGTGATTATCCCATGAGCCTCTAAAGTCTAATATGCAAGCCCGCAAGAGATCCTCTAAGATACAATTCACTCTCTCAGTTTGGCCATCAGTTTGAGGGTGATAAGCTGTACTAAGATGCAGCTCGGTACCCAACGCCTCTTGTAAGCTCTTCCAACTTGTGAACGACGGGTTTCGGCCACTTACAATGCCCTTGGAACACAAAGGAATCACAGTATCCATTCTATATACAACTCGATTAATTTGGATGCCGTTTTAATGGACTTAACAAATATAAATCTAGCATTCTTCGTTAATCTATCGCCAGTGACTCAAATGCTATCATATTCACTCCTAATCTGTGGCATTCCATAGATGAAGTCTATAGAAATCTGCTCACACTACCCAAGAACGAATAATCTCTCATCCTACAGAACAACCAGTCATGGTCGGGTCCGTAATGTGTCACCTCTATAGACACTACCCGTTCCTCTAATTTAGCCATAATATCCGCTAGTTTAGCTTCACATCTCTAACTCGTATCGATCCACTAAATCAAAGTAGGTATGATAGTCAAACTGGCCATTATCTTTAGCACTAGCCCACATCGAGTTCTGAAGTCATAACTAATGATAAATTCGAGCAATGCCCAATCTAGGAATATTTCTCCCCAAATTGGTATGTCTTCCACTCAAAGCATTAACAACTACATTTCCCATACAAACGCATAGAAAATGTCAAAGTCGTAGGAGGCCAATAACCCCAACCATTGCTACTAGCGAAGGTTAAGATCCTTCTCGGAGAAGAGATACTGCAATGATGTGGAATCACAAAATAGCTCGAACTCCTAATAGATAGTGCCTCCAAATCTCTCAAGTGAACACTATCGACTCCTCATTCCCACTCGGAATGAGTAACATCGGTGCACTCCTCAACCTTTTTGCCAGACTCAGTAACACATGTCTGCACCTCACGTTTCGAATAAAAGTCTAATACACACTTGTCAAATCGGTTAACGGTGCCGCTACCTTTGAGAAGTCCTTGGTAAAGCGTATATAACATCTCGCCAATCCAAGGGAAACTCCTCATCATCAATCGGCGTTTTCTCAACACCTCCAACACAATCATCTACTGTGTCTTGGGCTCCTCTTTCACCCATGGGTAGACGAAAGTATTATCAACAAGCACAAGCGCAAACCTACTCAAGCAATCTCTCGAAACACGGTTCAAGAAATCAATAAAGTATGCCAATGCGTTGGTTAGACCAAACAGTATAACCAACCAATCAAAAATCAAAATAGTGTATGAAACGCAGTGGTCGGCACACTCTTTCTAGATACTCTCACGGGATGAAATCCCATCATAAGATTCAACTAAGAGAACGTCTTTGTGCTATAGAGCTGATCGAACAAGCAATCAATAAGCGGAAGTGGCTACTTGTTCATCACCTCATTCAGCTTACGATAATTAATATACAACCGTAAAGAGCCATCCGTCCTGGTGGTGAACATTATAGGTGCATCCCACGCAAATATGCTCATACGAATGAACACTCGCATGAATAGGTTATCCGCTCGCACATTTAGTCTCCTCTGCTCTTTAGGCATCATCTTCTTTAAAGGCATAAATACTAGTCTAGCTCATCTAACCAGATTGATATGGAACTCTATCCTATAATGTGGTAATCCGGTCACCTCATTGAATGTGTCCGGACACTCTCTAGCTATAAGCACAGGTGACAATCCATTATGTGGAGTCCTAAGCGAATATAGAAAGCTAAGCATAACCCTATCCTCTAGTAAGTATCCAATCACTACCGTCCCCCACCCCCAAAGCCCCAATCGTCACCAACAGCCTCTCACAATCCACCACTATTCCGTACCTCTTAAGCCGGTCAATTTCCAAACCATAATATTGAACCCAATTAAACCCAAAACAATCAATAACAAACAAACATCCATGACTCAATAAGGTTAGGTCTCAACAAACCAGGTATAGGCCAAGTATAGACAAACCATGTTGTAAGCTAAGTATAAACAACCCATGTTGCAACACTCCCCCATTTTGAGGTCCAAAACTAAGCACTACGGGTGTTGCAGTCATCCATAGTATTAATTTCCGGTGACAAAATAGGGGATGTTACACATGTATAGTCTAGCTGACCCCCAACAAGGTTCATCATAATTTAAAGGTCGGTCAACAATTTTGGATCTCAATTACAATATATCTACAAACCACTAGATATGAAGGAATGTGAAACCTCGACATCAAATAAAAACACGTATGGAATCGATATAAGTGGAAAGCATATCTCAAGTGGTGATGCCATTTCCCTTCTCTTTCATTGATGGAGCACTCGACAAAATCGAAACAGTGTCAATACATATGTTTCCACGGTTTGTCCCTACTCAGCTTATTCGAGACAATTCTTCAACACTGGGTACAGGTTCTGTAACACCCTTATTTTTAGTTTAATATTATTTAGGATATTTGATTAAATAGATTGAATAAAAATAATTTAAAGGGTTAAGGAGAATGAGATTTGAAACCTAATAAGGTTGTGCCATACTTAATTAATTAAGTAAGATTGTTTAAGCTTAACATATAAGAGGAAATATTAGAAGGGAAAAATAAGAAAATCCATCTTTTATTCCTTTAAACCCTTTCCCCTCAAATTGTTCTCATTTTTACTCAAACAGGACAATCAAAAGAAAGAAGAAAAGATGTTGGCCATAACCTAGGAAAGGAATAATGAAACCAAAGGGATTCAAAAGAGAATAAGCTTAAGAAGATTAAAGCTATATCAAATCTCAACTCCAACATCTAAATCTAAGGTGAATAATAAGTTTTACATCTTTGTTTTTTCTTTTGAATTCAGTTATGGATTTTACCCAAATGATTGACATTTGTTTTGCCAAGATATGGTAGCTTAATCGTTGTATGGATAGAATAATGGTTATTAGAATTTTTATGAAATTGTTTAAATGGGTTTTAAGGGTAAAACTTAAGATTTTAATCTCCCAATGTTTTGATTTTCTTATATGTTGTATAAAACATTATTTTGGAGATGAGTTTTTAATTCATAATTTTCCAAATTTAATTGAATATTTTATGAATTCCTAAGGTGGAAATAGCTTAATTTCGGGTTTTAATTATTTAAAATAATTATCTATGGTTTTTGGCTTCGAAATTTTTATATGGTAAAGAGAAGGATATTCTCTAATTTCTGTGAATTTTTGGGATTTTTTCCAAGTGATTTCGATTTATGGTGAACTTATTATGCTAAATAAGCATTTTAAAGGTTAATTAATTATGGATATTAATTAATTATTTTGAAGTATGTTGTGAAACTTGACTAATGACTGCAGCTGAGATTTCTGAAAAGGATTTGTAAATGATTGTTTTATCCAATAGAAATTGGACAAGAATTGTGATTTGGTGAATTTTTTTTACTTTAAGAAGTAATCAAACAATTTTTATAAGAATTACAACAATGCCATGCCACCCTATCATCTTCGAGCCTAAGATAAGGCCGAATTCATGGGCGTCGATGTCGTAGTGAAAGGAAACATAGGACGGTTAATTTGGTAACTATGCAATGGTTCCAAGTAGGCTGAAGTTAACATTGTCGACAACATATTATAAGTGGTAATGACACTTCGTGATTCCTTATATGTTTTGAAAGCTTTAGTGTCGACGTTGATGATGTCTCCTATCTTCACCGCTATTTTAAAATGATGCAACACCTAATCACTTCGTTTGTTTTCAAGACTAAGGTAGTGATGCCATCCTTTTGACTTCGACACTATATGGGAAGCAGCATAATAGCCAAAGTAGTTTAAGTTTAAAGGTTTTATAACGTCATCGAGGGTATTGGGGTCGATGTGTATCAAGGTCGGTGACCTTATGCTTGGGTGTCGATGCCTCTTGGCTACGACATCGCACTTCATCTCTTTAATGCCGAAGGGGCTTGTTTTCGAAGTTAATCAAAACTGTTTTAAAAGGGATCGAAGAGGCCTATGTTTTAAAGGGTCAACGACCCTATGTCTTCTGCAGTTAACCAAATAACTTATAAAGATTTTAAGTTTTTTTAATATGATGATAGCCTATAGTTATTGAAGGTCGACAACATCAATTTTGACATGAATTTTCTTAAGCTTAAAAGAATTTAAGTTTTGTCCTCTACCTTGGATAGAGGTCGACGTTGATTTAATAACGCGCGTGTTATGTTTTATTTTATTAAAGGCAAAGAGCCTTATGCTTCTACTTCGACATAGTCATTAGAGATACCAATGCTACTTTAAATTATGAGCTTCGACGCTATCATTGGGGATACCAATAAGATGAACTTTGACATTGATCTATATTAACCTAATAAGGACGGCAAGCCTATTATTTTATGACTTTGACTCTAAACATTGGGGATACCAATGCTAATTTGACTATAGACGTCGACGCTATCATTGGGGACACCAAGGTATATTAGTTTCGACAAACTAAATGTTTTATAAATGAAACTTTATCATTGGAGATACCAATGCATTTTCTTAAATGAGTTCGACATAGATCATTTGGGGATACCAATGTTGTCACTTTGAAATGTTAAAACTCCAAGGGGACATATGTGGGTAACCTGAATTAAATTGAAACATGTAGGTAAAATGAATTAAATTGTAAATGATGGATTCATAGTCATCCTAGCAAAACTATAGGATTTGAGATGGATAGTCTACATCATGTTGGAGATAGATAGTCTCTATGAGAATAATAAAGGGTTCACAGTCATCCTAGGAAAACTATGTGATGTGTGATGGATAGTCCACGACATTTTAAGTTAAATGGAATATGTGCGATGGATAGTCCACATAATTTTAAATAATTAAACCACATGTGATGGGTAGTCAATGTGGTATGGGATGGGTAATCCAAGTAATAATCGTATGTGAGATGGATAGTCCACATAACTATGAATATGTTTAAATGTGAGATGGGTAGTCCAAATAATTGTAAGATGGATAGCCAGTTAAATTTGATGGGTAGTCATTTGAAATAAGATGGACAATCTAATGAATTGGGACGGGTAATCCAATATATGTTGCATGATTATAAATGTTATTTTCTATGTTCTAACCATTGTGGTTGCAGGAGCACAATATATGGTTGTGATGTTTTGATAAGATACTAGTGAGAGGAAAACTCGTTCTGCTCAGCGGCGTGGTCTCACTAGATATCCATTCGGTTCGAGATGGTAGGTTATTATTTACACCAGACTGTTGTCTGACCCGAAGTTTTTCTTTTTCCCCTTAAACTCTTGGGTACTCATTTGAGTAGGTCGGGAGTAAGGGTTTTCAGGTTTTCAGTTAGACGAATAAGCTTCCGGAGACGTGCAAGAGGCAATCTAGCTATTAGGAGCTTTATCTATTTCCGCTGTGTAGTTTGGTTTTGTCTATATGGATGTAATGGAAAAGTTGTATAATTGCCAAGTATTCAACTCTGATCAACTAAGAGGGCATCTTCATACGTCACTCTTGAAGTATTTTGTAATAAATTATATTTTCTCTGAACGTGGGATTACGAATGGGATTATGCAATGAATATGAAATATCAATTGTGAGATGAGATGTGAAAATTTGTTATTAAACCGTGTTTTAAATATTTTCATATTCACGTGCCTTTGATTATTGATATGATTAACATAGCTGCATTTTATCGTCGATAATTAATAACTATGGATGACTGCAGCATCCGTAGTAGTTAGTTTTGGGCCTCAGAATGGGGGATGTTACATGCTCTCACATCATAAAGCCCTCTCGATCAACTTCTCGAATCTCTCGTCAATATGACCGATCAATCACTTCTCAAGATGATCACTCAACCCAATGATAAAATTTTCATACTTTCCATGTGGAGTATCATTAAGAGATAGACCATGCTTCGACAGAACATCGAATTCGGTCACATACTTCAACACAGACATATCGTCATACTTCGAGTCGGCAAACTCCCAAAACAACATCAACTTTTGAAAAGTTGAGATAATTTTCTTCGAAGCAAACTATAAACTAATCCCAAGTAAAGTGATCCTCAGGAATAAAAGCTATAAGGGAACTCCACCAGTTCATTGTTTGTCCCTGGAGTCATCTAGAGATCAACTGCTATCTCACGGTGTCATCTAACTTCAAGTCATCGAAGATCCCTTCAGAAATATCATCCCATATGACATCTCAATAGCCGACTCCGTTCTAAGGAACGGTTTGCCTCTTAGACTAACGTAGTCTTTATATAGCTCGGCAAAGTTGACTCTAGGCATCTGCACTTGAGCACCATAATCATTTAGAGCAACTAAGGCATTCGAGAATAATGATTCACTTCATCTCTGCGAATATATTATGTAAATCGGGATAAGTGGCCCCTGATCCTACCCATTCCTCAACTTCGGAGATGGAGTCAATACAAAATTTCTCGTATGTCAGATCACTCTTAATGCAATAAGAATGATCAGTCTCTCATAGAAAAAACTGCATAAATAGTGCTCATGTTTGCAATACAACTTATATAAAATATAGTTTTGAAAATCAAAATATATAATAAATATGCACTCTCTCGTGTATAGGTATACCCTCGATCCAGTTTAAGGCGACCACTCCTACCGTATCTCACTGGATCACGGTATCAACTCAGGTTAATCACATAACCTATGCTCTGATACCAAATATGATGACCGCCCTACACCTACGATGAAGAACGGTTGTCAAGGGAAAGAAAAGAAGTAAAGAAGTGGAAATAGAAGAGAATGGAAAAGAAGAAAAAGGAGACATCAAATAATCACATAATCTATCGTATATCTCATATCGCATCAGATAATAATAGCTAACACATATATAAAACTGTCAAGATAGTAATAACTACATGAACAACAGAATCAAAGTAAACAGGCTCAAACAGTTATACAAAACAGTGATAGTGTTTATACAAGTGATAAATAAACTCAACTGACTAACTGTCTCTAATAATAATAAATCAACACTATCAAGGCTCTATAGTGTTATACAGTGGAATACACAATAATAAGCTCAAAGTATTGGTATGAGAAAATGTCAACTCCTGCTAATCCATCTGCATAGCTCCAAGTGCTATTTACACTTGCTCTCCAGTCTACTCATTTAAGAGAACCCGAGATAATAAGAAGCAAAGCATAAAACCTCGAGTCAGACAGCAGTCTGGTGTGAGTGGTAAATGAATCTCAAAATACTATACAAGTTGTTATAGTAAGGAACAAAGGAATACGAATCATACCTGACCTATCCCTGTAATCAAAGAGTTAGCACATAACAATATAATATACTACTCTAAGTGTTATAAAGGTGTAATACAATAAAGTGTGATAACGGGTGTCCGGGTATCTCTATCTCCAATACCTATCTCTAATGACTACCCTAGAGTGATAGATTGTGGGGAAAGGAACCAAAGCAATCATAGCATCCATCAAACAATCCTCAATATCACTCAATGTACTCTGGATATGTAATAACTCGTATGACCAATCTTCTACCAGGGACAAATGGAAATCCAAGTTTTCAATTGTACTCTCTTTGGCCTAAAGCTCGTACTAGATCCATTTTTTTGTCCAGGGTACACGGATCCATTCTTCCGATCTGAAGTAGACATTCTTCTCTACCCATGAGCGTTCTCACGATAGCCCTTCTTTGAGTACAAAAGAAAGCACTCCGAGTATCAACGATCCCTTAGCATGCGTATCCGAGTCCTTTCTTTGCTCTGTCTTGCTTCCATTATCTTGGAGGAACCATTCTACATTCCCCCACTCAACAACTCTTTTCTTCATCAAGCCATTGTCCTCAATAAACCATTCTGCATTCCTCATTCTACTTTTCTTTCTACATCGAGCCGTCATCTCTGGAACCTAACTCCATTCAACATCGAGTTACCATCTGAAGACTATAACTTTCATCATGTTGTTATATCACCATCAATCATCATTCGAACGAACTAACACGACCTATAGAACCTCAACAGCAGTCCCTAGAAGTTCCACTGCCACCGGACCTTCCTCGTAAACTCGGTGCGAGTTAAGCCCTTACCCGTCACCAACTCAAGCCCTTAACTCGTCATCGATTTACGCCCTAAACTCATAGCTTGCTTAAGCCCTTAACTCATCGCTAACTTAAGCCCTTAACTCATCATCAACTTAAGTCCTTAACTTGTTGCCGGCTTAAGCCCTTAACTCGTCATCAACTTAAGTCCTTAACTCGTCACCAACTTAAGCTCTTAACTCGTTGCCAACACAAGTCTTAACTCATCATCAACTTAAGTCCTTAACTGGTCAACAACTTAAGCTCTTAACTCGTCATCTACTTAAGCTCTTAAATCATCGCCAACACAAGCCTTAACTCGTCATCACATCCTATACTTAGCCAATTTCCTACACCTTGCTATGGGACATCGCATCTTGTCAACCTCCATCCATCCATGCCAACCACCGACTCATGGGATCTACCACCTAAAATCAGTGTCGACTCAAGCTTCTCAACCCGGGGTTGAGTTTAGCTTTGAAACTTAACCTATAGCATCACAACATGTTCCAGAGCACACCCACCAAGTTTCATCCAATTCCAACCAACTTTGCCCCCGATTTGTCTAATTTCTCAACCTATCTACCTAACATCCAAAACATTAGCAAACAACACCAAATTATAACATACAATCATGGAATAACATGCATATACATCCATTCATACAACTAATACATGAGAATGTGATAATCAAACTAGTTTTGTCCTAAATCTAAGTTTTACATAAACATATGCATATGAATGATGGAGATTACTTTGTCATGTGGACATGAGTAAATATATTTCAAAACCCATTTCCAAAATCATTTAAAAATCTCATATTTCTGGTCATAAATATATATGAAAAAGTGGTTAAAGTTAGAAAACCATTTTAGATCTAAAAACATGTTAAAATAAACCATTTTAACTATATAAACAATTATAGACGAGTGAGAGGTCAAGAACCACTCACCAAATACCTAAAATACTCAATTTCCTCCTTAGATCCGAAGTGGACAACAAGGAAGAAAGACCTAAATCAATAGAAATGATAATCTCTAGCTTTTATATGTTAATCTCTTCTTTAATCAATTATTTGGCTATGATTGGTAAGGAAAATAATGTGATTTTTGATGAAATTAGGGTTAATGGAGGCTTAGATCTATTTCGGGGAAGAAAGAAATGACTTAGGTCGGTTCCTACAACATCCTATTAGTTCTAATTTCGAAGTGGATTAATGGACCTAAGTATGGACTTAGTTAGTTGCCCACTAAAATAGGCTAGTAGTTGGCAAAACTTAAAACTGCTATAAATTTCAAACGATACATCCGTTTTTCTATTATGACCGCTCTATGGAATAAGAAACCATCAATCTAAAGCAATGGAAGTGGTTTGAAATTCTAATTCAGCTCCTATTAAAAGTTATAATCCAAATAGCATTTTTAGGGTCAAAATTATCAACAAAAATTCAGGAAAAATCATAGATGTGGAAAATGTCTCAAAGTGGTACTTCCCAAATTCTTAGAGTCATATGACCTCATACGAATAAAATAAAAATACCTTACGATCCTTCGATATGTAAAACACGGGTCGTTACAAAGCAGCTTTTGAACGAATCTGGACATCATGACGAAAACGAAACGATTCACGGACTTAGGAACATGCTTGGAAGAACCATAGGAGTAAGCTCAAGAGTTTGAAGGTCAATTGGAGCTAAGGAAACCACTCGGTACCGATCACTTACTAATTGGTACCGACCATTTTTTATTCCCCAGTGGGCCCCTAAAGGTATGACTTGTGGATAGATGGCTTGAGTGATCATCTTGGGATGTGTTTCTCTAGCAATAGGCAAACAAAAACCAAAGAATTTCTGAAGGAAAGTAGACAAGTATAAATTGATATTATAACCTCTCGGAAACAACATGATCTCTAAGAAAAATTACTTGAAACACAATGAATCAGAGATAGAAGACCACAAGAGGGAAGATGGAGTGGCTCCCCTTTGAAAAAAACAAGTCGGTACCGGAAGTGGTGGGTACAGAGTTATTTTTATGGCTCTGGGGACTCCATTTTCCCCTCCTACTTCTTGGGATCTAAAGTGAGACATAGTATATTGAAATCCGGCGATTTTGTTGGACGATTTCTCTATAAATACATCACTATGACATTTGGAAAAGGATTTTTGGCACTTTGCTCTCTTCATCTTCTATCTCTCCTCAACTATAGTCTCTAAGCAAGCAATTCTTGGCCGTTCTAGGCCATTAGATCTTCCATACCCTTGTATTAGTGACTATAAATCTATAATTAATAACAAAACAGTGGACGTAGGCCATAGATGTGCGGAACCAATATAAAATTCTAGTGCTTTCTTTCTTTATGTGCAATTTTCTGCTAGATCTCACTTTATTTTAGGTTGTTTTGGGCGTTATGCCATTTTAGGCTCAATATTTTGGTGCTTTCACCGAGAAAGAAGATTCTCAAATGTAGATCTAGCTATCTATTTTGGATTGGAGTGTCCAAAGGTTAGATCCAGAAGATTTTCATTAAGAACTTGAAGGATTTACATACAGGAACCAATGACACCTATGATACCTGGAAGATCGTCTGGAGTAACAACTAGTGCAGATGAGAAAGCTTCTCATCACATGGAGGTTAGCAACAACAAGGCATTGCAAGGACCATCTACTCCTTAGGAGATGGTTACTTGAGTGGAGTTTGACAAGATGATGCAGGAGCTAAATTAGAGGATGGCTGATAGTCAGATGGCTTTATTGGACAAGATGGATGCTAGCATAGCTCTGATAATCCAGCATTCATAGAGAACCAAGAGGAGTGGGAGGAAAATTTCACCTGTCAGATCTGAAGAAGAGAACCCATCTATTTCTGTCAGAAAATAAGAGATGGAAAACAAAAATGGAAGGAAATGGCTACTGGGGAAACATGAGGAGTTGTTAAAAGAAGTAGGAAGGCTCCCTCTAAGGGAATTCAACTCGGTACCGACCACAATCAGGTCGGTACCGAAAAGAATCTTAGACCCTTAGGGGGAATTAGTGCCGAGGCCATTGATTTGTCTGATTTAGAGGATGATCTACAACATGATGGTGATGATTATGAGCTAGATGTTAATGTTCAAGATGCTGGTGTACAAACAACCGCTGTGGAGTCGATTGGGCATTAGAAAAGATCTGAAGGAGTGGTTCTCCCATAGACTGGAGAACCTAGACGTCAGTAAGATAGCCGAGACCGTTTGCAGAGTCAAACACTCGGTGCATCTCCTGATAGTCGACCTTCAAAGTTCCAAGCTAGTGAGGAGTACATAGAGAATATGGTTAAGTGGTTGGTAAAAGAGAGTAAATGGAGGAAAAATTAGGAATGTGGTATCGCGTCAGCAGTACTCCATTTAAAGAGAATATTCTAAGAGAGGAATATCCCAGGAGATTTACGATGCCAACATATAATGGGACTACTAATCCCAAGCATCACTTGTTTAAGTATAAATGACGCATGGATGGTGCCAGGTCGATAGACGCAGTTTGGTGTAGATATTTTCCTAGAAGGTGTTGCATCGATGTGGCTTACTCGGCTCATGCCTAAATCCATATCTACTTTGATGATTGGAAAAGGAATTTCTAGAGCAGTTTAGGCTCTACACTACTCGACCTAAGTACGTGATGTCTTTGTCGAGCCTTTCTCAAGGACCTAAGGAGTCATTGAAGGGGTTCTTCAACATGTTTAATATTGCTGTAATAGCGGTTAATAATCCGAAGGAAGATTTAGTATTTATGGCATTGGTCCGAGGCATACATCCAAACACGGATTTGGAAAATGATTGAAATTGAAGTAGCAAATGACTATGGAAGAATACCACCAAAAAGCCAATTAATCCTTACAATTGGAAGAAGCAAGTCATGATGCTGGAAAGACTGATGGTGAACAGTCAAAGGAGGTGATACAGAGTAATATGACGATCCAACAAAACGACGAGAGTTCCAGTAATATGGCGGTAAATGTTGGAAATTATAATAATCAGTAGAAGATAAATTAGGGCTATGGAGGTAAGCGGAATGAAGTAAAAAAGCTTCCAAGAAACATGAGACCTGATGAATATACGTCTTTGAATGATACGTTTGAAAATATATACCTTGCCATGCAAGGCATGGAAAGCTATAAAAAGCTGCCTATGAAGGACACACTAAGGAAGAATGGTGCTTAGGAAAGTACTATCATTTCCATGAAACTCATGGATATAACACAAATGAGTGTCGGTAGCTTCATGATTTAGTGAGGAATTGATAAGGAAGAAAAAGTTATAATAATATGTGAGAGAGCCGCAGGATGGTGGATAGAATACTAGACCCCAGGGGTCAAATGCCAAGGAAATCAACCTAGATCTAGTGGAGTGGGGCTCAAGTGAATTGATGGAAGGATAATTATAAATACTATAACAGAAGGACCTCATCCAGCATAGAAAAGCCGGAGGGAGATGGAGCGGTATACGAGCTCGTTGAAACACGTACCACATGAGAGTTGCTTTTCCATAAAGGACATAGCTTCGACTAAGTAACAAAGGATGGTAACGGATGTCATTGTGTTTAGGAATAGAGATTTCATTGGAATTGAAGCGCCAACTTTCAACCCCATGGTGATTATGGCTGTTATTGGCCCAGCTATGGTATATCGGGTCTTGGAGGATAGTGGAAGTTTTATAAACATATTTTTCAATAGAACATTTGACCAAATGAAGATCGGTATCAAGGATGTCAAGCCTTGTAAATCTAGGATTCTGGGATTTACAGGCAAGGTGAAACAACCAATTGGGCAATTGATTTTTTCGTGGAGTTAGGAGATGGAGACCGAAAGGTGGTGCAGATTCAAAAGTTTGTTTTATAGTATATGAATGTTTGGCGTACAACGCCTTTTTGGGCCGACCAACCCTAGCTGGTTTTAGAATAGCATTGGCTCCTTGGTGTTTAACGATGAAATTCCCCATGGAGAATGGGGTTGGATTAGTAAGAAGAGACCAAAGCATATGCAGGGAATGTTATGTTGTTGAGCTAAGAGAGGCAAAGTGATGAGAAAAAGGAAAGAATGTAGAGAGGGCTTTCTACATTAAGAATTCAGAAGCATAGCAATTAAAGTCCAAGCCTTGGCTCAGGAACCATAGCAGGTTCGATAAGTCTATGGATCCCAGGAAGAAGTTATAGGAAGTGCGGGAGGCGCCGGTTGAGCTGACAATCAATGTTCCGATCGATATGGATGATACCACTCGGGCTCTTAAGATCGGATCTCAACTCAGTGCAGGATTGAGGAAGGAGTTGGTTAATTCCCTACGAGTAAACTTGGATGTGTTTGTTTGGACATATTTAGATATGTGTGGGATATCGTCAGAGATAGCGTGCCACGCACTAAATGTGGACCCAAAATTTCCACCTATGAAGCAAAAAAGGCACAGTCTGGGTCTGGAGCGATCAACCGCGTTGAAGGAAGAGGTGGATAAGATGAAAGCGAGCAGTTTTATTCGCGATGCTTTATACCTTTAATGGGTATCAAACCCCATGTTGGTCAAGAAATCAAACGGAAAGTGGGGGGCGTGTATCGATTATCTGACTTGAATAAAGCATGCCCAAAGGATATCTTTCCTTTGCCTAGGATTGATCATCTAGTAGATGGGATCGCAGGACACGAGTTGCCCTCGTTTATGGACATTTATTCTAGTTATAACCAGATACCGATGCATATACTGAATTAAGAGCACATCAGCTTTATAATAGATTTGGGACTGTACTGTTACCAAGTAATGTCATTCGTTTTGAAGAACGTAAAAGCTACGTACTAGAGGTTGGTGAATTCCATGTTCAGGAAACAAAATGGACGGACAATAGGAGTGTACGTGGATGATATGCTCGTGAAGTCATGGCTATCAAGGGATCACATGGACAACCTTTCTAAGATGTTCAAGGTGTTGTGGAAGTATGGAATGAAGTTTTTAATCAGTTGAAATGCTCTTTTGGTGTTACATTGGAGAAATCCTTGGTATTCATCGTAAATTCAAGGGGCATTGAGATTAATCCAGAGTAGATTAATGCCTTGAGAAACATAAGTGCCTCAACAACGAAGAAGGAATTACAATGCATAAACGGGAAGGTTGTCGCTTTGAGTTGGTTTATCTCAAAGGCAACGAACAAATGCATACCGTTCTTCGATGCCCTCAAATAGGGTAAGAATAATTTTGAATGGAATGAAGACTGTCAGAATGCCTTCAAGGAGTTACTAAGGCATATGGAAACACTACCAGTTCCATCCAAACCGTTGGACAGAGAGGACTTGTTCGTTTATGTGACGGTGTCTGCTCACGCACTAAGTGCAGCATTGGTTCATGAGGAGGCACGGGTTCAAAGGCCAGTTTATTATATCAGCAAACGATTTACTTAAGCTGAAAGGAACTCCCCGAAGTTGGAAAAACTCGCATATTGCTTGCTGATTGCAGCGAGGAAGTTGCGACCATATTTTTAGGCTTACCCGATTAAAGTACCGACAGATCAGCCCTTGAAACAGGTGTTGTATCGACCTAAAACTTTAGGGAGATTGTTGAAATGGAATATTGAATTAAGTCGGTATGATATTGTTTACCATTTGAGGAGATCGATAAACGGCCAGGCAATGGCGAACTTCATTGCCGAGTTTACCGCGTGAGATAGTGAAGAGGAGGACGATACAGTCGTACTTCCTTATTAGAAATTGTTTGTGGTTGGAGCTTCAAACAAACATAGTTCAGGTGCAGGAGTAGTGCTTGTAACTCTGGAGGGACGATTGTAGCAACCCTGATTTTTCAGCGTTGTTTAAATAGAATAAATAAAGATTTAAATTGGAGAAATTAGGATTTAAGTATTTTTGAATAATAATTGAAATTAGAATTTGAAATGAGAATTTTCAAATGTGTATATTATTGGAAAGCAATATACGTAATTTATTAATGTAAAATTTTTGTTTTAAAACTTGTTAAAAAATGAGTTAGAGTTTTCGGAATATTGTGTAATTTAAAAAGTTATATTAAAGAATAACTAATAATATTAAGTGTAATAATTTTTAGTAAGATAATAAGAATATTTAATTGGTTGTGAATCTTTTATTTCCTTAAATGAAAGAAAATAGTGTTAAAATCAATTAATAATTTATATGAAAAATTAGAATTGATTATTTGGTAAATAATTGATTGAAAGTGTAACTAGAAAACTTAATAGAAGTTTAGCAAGCAAAAGGAGATATTATATTAGTAATTAGGTTATGTTTGCCAAATCCAAAGCCTATTAGGCTATTAAAAAGATAATAAATTCCTTCCTTCTTCTCATTATATGTTTAAAACTTTACAATAAACATAAACATCTCCTCCTTATTTCTCAAAACCAAACTTCTTCAAAAAACCAAGTTTTTAAAATAGGAATAAATTCCAGAAAATTGTGATAAAATCAAGGTATGTTAATGGAACCCTATTCTATCTTTTAGACTTATTGATTTCAGTTTTGGTGATGTTTGATTTGGTTATTTTTGTCAATTGTTGAGAGAGTTTCTTGGGTTGCTAAAACCTTATTACAAGGTTGATATGAAGGGGATTTAGCAAGCTAAATTAAAGAGAAAAGGTGAGTTTACGCTCACAACTATCTCTATTTTGAATTCAGTTTGTTGTGATGTTTAGTTAGATGAATTTTATGCTGAATTGATTTCAATCTTGTGTGTTGGTTGCATCTTTAACTATGCCAATTTCATTTTGCTAAAACCCTTGTCCTATGATCTCTTTAATCATCAAACGATAGTTGTATTTAGAGTTTCATAACACTGGAAATTAGTACAATTGAAGCTAAAACCATCAGAGACCCGAAATCCCCCGTCGACGAACACTAGGAGGCTTGGAAATCGCCTGAGGATTCACCGAGGCAACGCCACTGGTGGACCAGGACCAGTGCACCGGTCATGCACCTAGGTTGAGCCCCAGGTGATGTTCCGGTGCTTCTCGTTCGGTCGTTCGGCTTGTTGCTTGCGTAATTCTTTCCTTGTATGTTATGTGACTTGATATCCTTTTGCTTGATGGTTTGCCTTATTATGATGCAATACTTTGAAGTATAAATATGATGATCTCTTTGCTCATATCGGGAAGTTCGAATCTTGTTTGTGACTTTTGTTTCCATTAAGAGACTATTCTATGTTTTGTTGTCAAATACAATTTAAATGCACCAGTTTATGAAGTGATTATAGAGGAGATGTTTTGAAAATGAAGTGATTTCTATTAAATATATATATAGGGAAAATATGTATTTTGGATAAGAAGGATTCTGGAGAATATATATTTATAAATACTTTTAATTTCAAAGTGATTACGAAGAAAAGTTTATTGTTTTAAATACAAATTTATCCATGTTTTCTAATTATATAATATTAGTCTTTTTAACTATATATTTCAAAGCAAAATTATTTTATTATCAAACGCACTATCTCACTTAGACGAGAAATTGAATTAAACGGTTTAATAAAATGAGTGGTATGAAACGCTCGCGTTTGTTTTACCGATTAATTCTTGGACTTGTATGATTGAACTTTTATTTACATGAGTGGAGTTTACTAGCTTTTAGTAATCATTTGAGCGTCGTCAAGTGGTTATGGGACATTACTCTACATTTTTATGATTACTAATTGGAAGTGGATAACACTTACATATTTGTCGAGTTTCGGACTCAATCTTGGGTAAATCCCTTTAGGCGGATTAAATGGGTTTTTATGCCCATCTTGTGATACTCGTTTTCAAGCAAGTTATAATTTGCGAAGTGTAACCTTTTGTAGTAACACGCAAAGTGCGTATATTATATTGTATTGACTTGCAAAGTACAAGTCTATTGCTTGCATTTATGGATGTAATTATTTGCTCTTATTGTTGTGGTTGCTTTGAATTTGATGAATGTTGTAAATAAGCATAAATTTAATTAAAATCCATGAATCATTAAATGAAGTATAATAGTGTTAGTGAAGTACAACTTATGGATATTTATCCTTGTCATTTATGCAAGTTATTATTATCAGTATATCACCATTTGTGATAATTAGAGATAGTCTGACCCGAGTGTTATTTTAATGCTTGGGTCAGACCGAGACTTGACAGGTACAGGGACTCAGTGGCTTTGGATGTGGGCTAGTTTAAGGAGTTTTAATTGATGATATTATTTTTCATGATGTAGCATTTAAGTCTTGTATATATATGTTTGTTCTTGTGTAGATTTTTGTAGATAAGTATATTTGAGACATGTTAGCAGTTATGTATGTATTTGTATATAAATGTGAGTATAGTATTCTCTTTTGTAGACCCATTATTTTGAGAAGATATTAATGTATATATATTTCCGTTGCGACGTCTGATTGTGTGATGCATATTATATTGTGTATTGTTATGAATTATAGCAAACCTCAATATTATTGTTTTGTGCTTGGGTCGGATATGTCGAATTACCACTTGTAAGAAAGAAAAATATAGTCATATTATTCGACGCATTCGATACTCTCCCAAAGCAATTTTACAGATGGTCGCTCCTATCCAGCCCTATTCTTTGCACTAACAGTATTACTCAGTAATACCCTTTGTTAGTGTGGGTCTCGGGGTGGGGCGTTACGACAATCAATTTGTTATGCGTTGAGATTGGAATTTCCCGCAACCAACAACAACGCTAAGCACGAGGCATTAATAATAGGGTTAAGGATAACAAAGGAACCGAGGATAAGAATGCTACAGACATTCGATGATTCCTAGTTGGTAGTTTGTCAAGTGATGAAGGAATTTCAAGCTAAGGGTGCGAGACTTGCTCCTTACCTGACAAAGGCACTGGAACTGGATGATATAGAGCACTATACGATTACACACATCCCCATATAGTAGAATGAAAAAGCTGATTCGTTGGCCAAGTTGGCTAGTCCTGAGGAGGCATATGTGATGAGTTTGGTTTCAGTAGAGATTTTATTGGCTCCAAGTATCTGCCGGATGGATGTCGAGTGGATTTTGGTGACCATGGAGGAAGAGGAGTTGTGGATGACTCCAACTAAGGATCACCCAATCAAGGGAGTTCTCCCGGGAGATAGGAACGAATGGAAGAAACACCTTCGAAAAGCACCATGGTTCATGATGCAAGAAGAAGTGCTATATAGAAAAGGATTCTAGACCCCCTTGCTTAGGTGTGTAACCAAGAATGAATCTATGAAAATCCTCATAGAGATACATGAGAGTTGCTGTTGTGACCACACCGGGGAGTAGACGTTAGCAAAAAAGTACTTCGCTATGGATATTTCTATCCAACAATAAATCAAGATGTAGCTGATTATACCAAACATTACGATCATTGCTAGAGATTTGCAAAGATACCAAGAGCCCAATCGATAGAGCTTACACAAATGGTCAACCTGTAACGACCCACCAATCCGTACAATTCAAGTTAACAATAAACCACACATGTCCAACCCAAATTGAACAGAAAGACCGATAGTTATGGGAAAAAAAGAAGAAAGAAGAGAGAGAAGAAGAGAAAAGAAAACTAAAACAATACAGAATCTCACAATTGCAGCGGAACAATATATAATATTATATCAATGATCTTTACAAAGAGAAACTGTTATATACATACATCCATCAGAGTACAACAACAATCACAATCATCAGCCCGGACAGTTATAACAACCTATCCTCACAATTGCTGATGATTTTGACAACAAAACAACGGAAGTAAAACATATACGTAAATACGACTTGAAGACCTCCAACTTGTCTCCTGAGCTCCAATGTATCCAAAGCAATCTGTAAATATGCTCGGTCTGACCCGAGCATTATAATAAAATAACACCCGAGTCAGTTTGGAAAACCAACGTGAGAAAACACACCCAAATGAACTTTCAAAGTTATAGAAACCCTTTCGAAAATCAAAGGTATCTCGTAAGACCACGCCGCACATAAACACGGACGGGTTTTTACCTTACGATAACCAAAACATTTTATATGAAATTCTCCGATATTAGAATAGTGTCCAAATACAAATACATATTGATCTTAGCCGAAATTGTTACATTAATTAAATTCTAGCATAATAGGTATACAACTAAAACCGTAAAGGCTCGTATTGGAGAATGAATTCCATACAATGACCGGACTACTGGGGTACCGCCCATCACGGTGCATCTCTAGACAAATAACATCGAGGTCGAACCTATCGACCCCTGCCAACACAGAACCGGCCTACTCCTTACTGGATAGTATCGAATATGACCACCCCTCCGTTAATGGGCCCCGAAGCATACAAATGAGAGATATTGGTGAATCTAGATCAGGATGATCATACCCTACTTAGGAGCGACCCACTTAGCCCTGCTGCATCTCCCCTGTTTTAGTCATTCCCGATTGATGAGGCTTGAGGCCACGTTTTACCTTTTATATAGCACTTCCCACTTGGAATGCTAATACTGCCCTCCAGGCAACAATGCAATACCAGCATTCATCCATACAAGTTCGTTCTGGGACTGAACGAAACACTTGAGAGCTCCGTCTCCAATTCCATCATCTTCAAAATGTCTTCACTTCGAAATGCATTCGTTGGATCAAAGTGGTTTTCAGATAACATACCCGATCCCGGTCTCTTTGAAACAACTTTTCAATAATTCCCGATAAACTCAACCCCGGTTCTTTAGGAAATAAACAGTCAAAGATAAGATCGGAGATCACCTCCTAACCGTTAGTGGACAGATTTCCATATCATTGTCCTAGAAGAGTGAAACGAGGTTTACACATACAGTACAACATCATCGAAGATGACTGTGCCATATAACTCCTGTGTTTCTCCTAGATATTTCCAAAGTTACGTTCGGATCCAAATTCGATAGTCGGTTATTTAACTATCGAATAACCACCATTAAGTCAGGAATTTAATTCCATAGGGGAAACCAACAATGGTTAAGCACCAAGCAACACTAAGCCTTTATTAATAAATCTTTTATTAATCAAATTCACTTTTTAAATATTTAAATTAAAATTCTCTTTACAAAGATTTATATAAACCCACAATCCAGGTTTCTCAATACTTGGAAAAATATCCATATACTTATCTCAATGGTATAAGTATATTCACCAACATTTAGGAAGGTTTCTCTTTTTATCCAATTCAAAAACCATTTATAAACCCTATTATAATTCACCAAAACCATTTATAGAACTCCTTTTTGTCTTTTAACCAATCTTCATTTACGTTTTCCCAAAACATATTTTAAGATTTCTCTTATAATCCACATTCGTTTATAAAACCCTATTTATAAATCTCGAAAACATTCATAATATAAATTCTAATCATTTACTTAAAACACTATTATAAAGCAGTAAATATTATAAATAAGTAAATGTTAACTTTAAAATATTTTAAAATAATATGTAATAAATTCTAAACATCCTAAGTAAACAATAATAATTTATCTTCAATATCTTTTTATAAATACTAATAATTAATTTCCAAACTTTACTAATAAATAATTATAATCAATTTCAAACCATATTAATATTTTAAATAATTAAAGTTTCAAAATATTTAAAATATTGATAAAACAACTTTAAAACAATAACCTTTAAAATATAAATATATTTCCTTGATCAAAATCCATACTTAATTCAGATAATCATTTTCAAATTTATAAACCATGTTTATAAACCTCTTCCCATTTTATAAACTTCCTTTCATAAAAATTCCCTTATTTATGAACCCATTTATACCTTTATTCATTTATAAATCCTGCTTATTTATAAAAACCCCTCTAATACATAATTTCAACCATTTTAACCTTACTTCCATAGGTATAAATTTCTTTTATAAGTTTCCTTTGATTTATAAAATAACGTTTAACAATCCCAAATTTATCCTCATCTTGAATTTCTAAAATGGAACCAACTATTTCTAAAATATCTTTCCTCATCTTATAATAAATCCACTGTTTGATTTATTTCTCCAATCTATTAAATAATAGCAGTTTTCCTTTTTATTTATAAAACACCATTTATAAATCTATCCCTTTATAAATAAAATACGGTTTTACAATCTTAACTGTATCTGTAAATGCCACTTTATATATTATCGCCTTTATAAATCTCCATATTTATAAATAAATCTTAATATTTGTATATACTATATACATATCGTTTTATATAAAATGGTTATAGTTATTTCTATCCTCTTTTTAAAACTGTAATCCTTTATTATAAAACACGGACTTATTTCCAAGATTTTAAAAAAAAACTTTGTTCACAGATTAAAATCTCCATTTAAAATATCTTATAAAACCATAAATTTATAACCTTTAAAAATCAAACTTTAAATTTAGAAAAATTATTAAACATATAAAATTTTCAAAATCACTTTGAAATTCCATTTTAAATCAAGTCACTATTTTATAGTATTTAACTACCAAAAATAAGGCCAAGTGCTACCTAAGCACTAAATAAACAAAATCATATTCATGTCATCAATTATTGCATCCAACATATCATTTATCAATTTATATGAAAAATAAAATCAACAGTGTGAGGAATCCTGTTGGATCCCTCCAACCTATCCCACTGCATCACATAGAATATATAATCCTAAAAATATAAATCAACGCTTCAAGGCAGGATTCGTATACAAGGGTCATCCACTCTTACATGGGAACACAATAGGGTCTCATCCGCTCCAATAGGCGGGAATATATCCAACTAACAATATAATTTAGTATATTATCCAAACAATCAATAACGATCAGAAATAAATATCCAAACATCCAATAAATAATATTTATTGACTATATAAATTTTATGATTAGCCAAAAAGGTGAGATTAACTCACATTGATTTTAATACTCGCCAAAACGTTCCATTTTGAATTAAAATTGAATGGACGTTCAATTTTAACCCAATATTCCAGCTAGCTCCGAATCCGTCCATTCCAACTCCATAGTACAGTGCTCGCTGATACGAATGCAGTGCCTTGTCGCACTCGAAACGGACCTCGTATGAATAATTTACGGATTATTCAACATTCGAATAATTAAAATTATAATTAACTTAAACTTAATTAACTGAATTTAAAAACAACCTTCTTCCCTCCCGCTCTCTCATACGCGTGAATAGTTCCCAGGCGAGATTTTCTTTGTTTTTTTTTCGAATCGAACAATGATCGATCGCCAGAGCTCGCCGCCGCCTGCACCCATGCGCCACATGCTGCCGCCCCATACGCAGCCTCGCTGCCAGCAACCACCTCCCGCTCGTGCCTCACACCACGAAACCAACCCGACCATAAACTGCACGGCCACGGGAACGTGACCCTAAAGCCGCCGTCGTGCTCCTCCAAACCCCACCATAGACGTTCATCTTATTCAACTCACTCCCCTGCACATTCTGTTAGAAGAAGTTGGAGGCCGATATCGCCTCTAGTGGCAACGAGGAAGGAGAACCGTTGGATGGGCTGGAGTTTAATGGCGGCTGTGTTTGTTGATTAGGGCTTTTGTAACAATGAAAATTTCCAAGTCCTTTTATAGAAAAAAATTCACGACACTATTCACTCGCTAAAATTTCGAACTCCAAACGAAGCGTGCCACCTGGCGTTCTATATGTTACACACCTATTCTGAACGCAATGGAACTTGTTTTAAGACCTAATTCGATCATATGCAGAAGATAGCTTTTCAAACCCAATTATTTATTTAATTTTTTTTAATTAATGTCTACGTGTTTCGATCTCGCATGTCCAAACGATTCATCCGATCGCCATGATATTCGACGACATATAATAGTTTACTATTACGGATCGTCGGATCCAATGAAACTGATTTCGTCGAAATCCGAGATAGTACCCCAAAAGGCTAATTTTATCCGTTAATTAAAACGAATAATTTTCAAAATTAGTTTAATCATTTTTAAATCCAATTTCAAAGCTTTACTATCTTCCTACTTATCCAAATAGAATTTAAATCAATTTTAGAAATCATTTTCGTTCATATTAAATTCAAGGTTCATTATTTAACAATTCCAAATATTAATTTTTTAACAACTAAATTATTAAATAATCGCTATATTTGAAATTCAAGTTATTTAACTTATAAAATTAACTTTTCAATATTTAAAATAAATTAAATATTCCAAATTTGAATGAGTGAAATTTTGGGTCGTTACATTCTCCCCCCCTTAAAATGAATTTCGTCCCCAAAATTACCAAGTAAGGAAAATGCCCCAAATCCATTAACTTTTCAAAAACAATTAGTTAAAATTTGTTATCACAATTTCCTAAGTCTTTATTCGTAATTAAATTTCCAAAACTAACTAATACCGTTCCAAATTATAAAAATAAAATCCAAATTTTAGTTATAAAAATTTTTCCCAAATTTTCTTAAAATTTTTCTAACGCCTTAAATTTACGGAAAATTTCGCCGTCGTCTCCTTTGCACGGCTCGATCGTAAAAATTTACTATGTATATATAATAACAAATATACATCTCATCTTCGAGGATGAGGCATCCTATAGGAAAAAATATAAAAATATGTATGTAACCCGAGATGTGTACCTTATTTATTTATTAGCTAGCATATACAATCAATATAGCGCGAAAGCGAGCTCCAAATGCGAAGCATACGCCATCCGCACCTACCAATCACTCAACAACCAATGAGAATGTTTATAGAAAGCAACGTCACTATATAATAAGCATATACAATAACTATATGCATTTTTAGCAAATAGAATAAGGAAAACCATTAACCAAATAATATTCATCTAATTTTATTTGCCATCATATCCATTTGCATTTTCAAATGTCAACATCTAATTTATGCACTTTCTTTTTAATATAAACATGTAATTTATTCACTTCCAATTTATTCACCTTCATTTTGCTGACATTCAATTAATTTTCATCCAATCCATTTGCATTCAATTGATTGACACCCACTTCATTTCATTCACTTGAATTCAACTTATGTTTAACCAAATTTTGTTTATGAATCATTTCATAAACCCATTATATTTTAACGTTTCCTAAGTTAAATATTATTTCACTATCCTTAGTATATTCTTCAATATTAATATTATTACGAACCATTCCGTCAACTATTACTTAAGTTTATTTCAAATATTTTATACAACACTTCTTATGTTTATTATCACTTTAAAACCTAAGTTCAAATCCAATTCTATCAAACACCCCAACACACCCAATTCATTTTACAACTCAAATTCATATTTCATTTCACTAATTTACTTCATTAGTTCATTTCATTAATTTTCATCCAATTTAAATCAAATCCAATTATTCACTATAATTTCACTTTCATAATTTAAGTTCATTTTTAACTCAAATTCCCATTCACTCCATTACTTCGCTTAATTCATTCCAAATCCAATTCAACTTCATCTAATCTTTCTTTAAATTAAGCTTTATTCCCTTTAATTCATTACTCAATTTTATTTAACTTTATCAAAGTCAAAATTTTAATTTTATATCTCACTTCCAGTTTTCTTTTCATATCTATACTATTTCTAAATTTTAAGTTCAAAAACTTATTATCTTATGTTTCTCAAAACATTTATATAGAAATTTCAGTAATTTAAACACTTGGTTTATTTTCAAATCATATATATACATAACACCTTTATATTTCTAATTACACTTCTAGAATCTAAAATAAATTTGTTTTACCAAAAAAAACTTTAATGGTAAATTACTCAAGTAGCAATCCCTCACTTAGAAACTCGAAAATGAATGTCGATGATGCTACAGTCATCATCGAAATTATTTTCTAGTGACTGAAGTGAGTTCAGTGCTTTCTATTTCTTTAAATGCTATTTCAAAATATTTTAAAAATAATACTATTATTATTTTTCTAAAACCTTTTGAAAAACAATTTTCCAAAATCAACGAGATTTAAATTCTTAAACTCCTTATTTTAAGTCCAAATTTATTAACAAATCAATTTCATTAACAAATCATATTTATAAATATACTTAGGCAATTCCATTTATAAATCATGTTTATAAATCATATTTATAAAATATCACTTCTTATGTAATTCTTTTCATAAATGTTGATTATTTCAATTATAATCGATTTTCTATAATTCACTCTTATAAATTAACTTTCATATATAACTCAATCTACATATGTTTATCTTTGTTTAGATTATAACAACAAAAACTTTTATTTGAACAACAAACAATAAATGATAATAATCAAATATTATCATTCTCTAACAACCAAATACACCATATTTAACTATAATAAATTTTTTGAAAAATTATTCTTTTATATATAAAATACAATTTAGGTAAAATTATTTCATTTACCCACTTTAAAATAATACCGTGACGATTTGCCTTGTTAAGTGTTTAGAAACCCCTATCGACATCGTGGCGTCCTACGTATCGACCAGAATTCATAAGCCACTCAACAGAAAAATTAACACAATATAAAATATTTTTATATCACTAACAAATACGCGCTCATATATTCCCACCAAAGCCTAGGTGTTCGCTCTATCTAAGCTCTGATACCATCTGTAACGACCCGCCAATTCGTACAATTCAAGTTGATAATAAACCACACATGTCCAACCCAAATTGAACAGAAAGATCGATATTTATGGGAAAGAAAGAAGAAATAAGAGAGAGAAGAAGAGAAAAGAAAACTAAAACAATACATAATATTACAACCGCAGCAGAACAATATATAATATTATATCAATGATCTTTACAAAGAGAAACTGTTATATACATACATCCATCAGATTAAAACAACAATCACAATCATCAGCCTGGAAAGTTATAACAACTTGTCCTCACAATTGTTGATGATTTCAACAACAAAACAACGGAAATAAAACATATATGTAAATACAACTTGAAGACCTCCAACTCATCTCCTGAGCTCCAATGCATCCAAAGCAATCTGTAAATATGCTCAATCTGACTCGAGCATTATAATAAAATAACACTTGAGTCAGTCTGGAAAACCATCATGAGAAAACACACCCAACTGAACTTTTAAAGTTATAGAAACCCTTTCGAAAATCGAAGGTATCTCGTAAGACCATGCCGCATATAAACATGGATGGGTTTTTACCTTACGATAACCAACACATTTTATATGAAATTCTCTGATATAATAATAGTGTCCAGGTACAAATACATATTGATCTTAGCTGAAATTGTTACATTAATTAAATGCCAGCATAATAGGTATACAACTAAAACTGTAAAGGCTTGTATTAGAGAATGAATTCCATACAATGACCGAACTACTGGGGTACCGCCCATCACGGTGTGTAACATCCCAAAAGAATTCGACTTTCGAAAATTCAACATCGATACTCACTTTATCGACTGCTGAGCCATCGAATGCCGGAAACCCGAAAAGTTATGGTTTTAAGAAAGAAGAAAAAGGTAAAAGAAGAAGATAGAAGAAAAAGAAAGAAAGAAAGAAGAAGAACAACAGAACAAGAGCAGAAACAGAAACAGAAAACAATATCAAAATCTCACATATCGCAGCGGAACAATATATAATAGATAAATGAATATCATTTAAAAACAAAAGAATTATATCTGTTATTACATTACATCACATCATATCATCAGAGTCAATATACAACCATGGACAGTTATATAACTTGTCCTCATACAGAATACACAGCGGAATAAATACTATCAGATACAAATACTACGTCTCGTCATCCAGCTTGCTTCCAAAGCTCCAGAATATCCAGAATATCCTGATAATATAACTCTAGGCTGCCCGTGTGGAAATTGGTGGGCACCCAGAGTTTAGAAGGGAAACAATAAACTCCGAGTCAGTCATGGTGACTGGTGTGAGATCGTAAAACAGTTATTTATCTTTAAAATAATCAACAGAAAGATTTTAAAGTAAATTCGCAATGCTTTTGGAAAATGAAACTACCATAAGACCTCCCGCCACACACACAATGCAAACGCAGACTTGGAGGAGATTTCTTCTTATGATAGTCAAAGATGCTTAGTACGAAAAAAATCAAATTCTTTTTGATATTATTATTAGTGCATAGTGTAGAAAACATTTCGAAAGTAGAATATAAATCTTAGCCAACATACGACCAGTATCGTATGCCTACTATAGCTACCATCTAAACAGTGGTGACCACCGTACGTAAATGGCAGGTTCTACAACTAATACCGTACAAAGTTCGTATTGGAGTTTGGATTTCCAACAAATGGTCAGGATAAGGAACTTCCTATCCACGATGGGTACGTCCCTGGAATAGACGACCCGAGAACCTAACCGGATCTCTGCCAACACAAGGCCGGGTTACCTCTGCAAAAATAGGTAACTACTGACACGCGTATGCCATCCCCCGATCGTCACCGATCTTCTCGAGGATCCCCGATTTCCAACAAACCACATAGAAAAATAATGCAGTAACCACAGAGGTTAAGTATCTGGGCTCCATACCATGATACCACCTTTATCCAGAAGGAATGACATACACTAAGGGGCGCTACTCCCTAGAACCTTGCTGCATCCTTCCTGTTTTGACCATTTCCGGGGTGTGAGGCTCGATGAAGTCTCGTCCACAAAGCTACGCTTTCTCAAAAAGCCCTGCTTCGGGTCAAATAAAATGATCAACCTATGATCACAAAGATATAAGATCAAACAAATGATCATATCGCAAATGATCAAACACTGATCATTTCACAGCAACACTCAGTATGCCACGTTACCAAATTGGGATATATCGCTGATAAATTTCAACTACATAACCTCTGAGCTCGTACGTCTCAGAGAAGGGTGTTAAGCTAAGAGAATAAATTCTCCGCCACCAACAGAAATGTATTTGAAAGAAATCAGCTTTATATCTCAAATTGTAACGTCAGACACACAATCCATACAAGTCTGTTCCGGGATCGAACAGAACCGAAGGCACTTCTCACGAAGCCCTTGCATTTCCGGATAATTTTCAATCACGTTTGGACTTCCCGTCACTAAGGGTGATAAAACCTCTAAATCGAAGATCAGTCGATGTAGAGTAACTCGACGGTAATCCTTCCGTTTTCAAAAATATCCGATCTTCAACACCGGTCTTCGAATGCAATTCATAACGACGTATCACATATTCGGAATGGGTTATACGACCCCATGGTCCTTTCCCGGCTAACCCGAATAGTGAGCGATTATTTAAAAATAAGTGTGGCATTCAAATTCATCCAATTCACAACAAATACCTATCTAAAGGTAATTATTGATAGTCGGTTATTTAACTATCAATAAAGATGCGCAACATCATCAGATTCCAAATAATTTCCCGAATTATTTAATTTCCAAAAATATCTTTACTAGATATATTATTTTCCACACTTAACCATTTGAAAATAATTTCAACTCAATTTCCACATTTCAACTTATCTTTAAAAGATAAAATCTCAAAACAGTTCATTTCATATTGGAAAAGCATTTCCATACTTATTTAGAAATAAGTAATTCACAAATCATTTATTTTCAACACTTAGAAAATATTCGATATACTTAAATCAATATTAAGTATATATTCATTCTTTAAGGAAATCATTCTTTAAACACATTTTATTTGAGTCAAAACGAATGTTACGTAAAACATCGTTACGACGACTCAAAATCACTAGTATAGGGATTCGGATTTTAATAGATATATAAATCCCAATACTACATCGAAACATTTCCTTTCAGAAATCATTTACTATAACAACAGTGTTATAGTCCATCATTTCCTTATTCTTCGAAAACGTCTATTTCAACAATAAAAATGTTGAAATCTATGTATTTCGATAATTAACACGTTTAAAACATCTTTTAAAACAATTAACTTCATTTAACAATATCGCTTTTCCAAAACTATCCATTTTACTTGACAATATATCCACTGTCCAAAATCGTGAATATACTTCACTAATTACATTTCACTATTTTCTACACATTTTATTTCAATAAAAATTCGCTATCCAAAATCGCGAATATATCTTCTTTAAAAATCTTCTATATTTAATTTATCAAATTCTATCGATTTCGAATTTATAAAACAACGTTTATAAATTCTATTACTATTTTCTAACGACTTCAATTTAATAAATCTCCTTTATAAATAATTCGATAAATATTCCATCTAAAGGTAAAAATCCAATTTATAAGTTAATCTCTTATAAATCTTTTATTCTACAGTTTCATCCATTTTATAACTTCACAATTTATAAACCTATAAATTTCATTCACTTACGGATTCCATAATATTTCATTTTTAACACTTATAAAAACTCATCTTATAATTCCAATATTTTGATTTATACAATATCAATTTTATAAATCTTTCTATACAAATCGTTTATAGTTATTCAAAAATCCCAACTTAAACCGTTTTATAAATAAATCAACTTTTGTTTCAAAAACGACATTTCGGTTATATTTCACTAAAAATTATAACTTTTATAACTTTAAAATTTCACGTTTATAAATCGATTCAAAAATCCCATAAAACGTATATTTTCAAAAATCACTTTAAAAACCTTTTTAAAGTAAAAGTCGTTATTTTTACATTTCAAAACTGAATCCGATGATGCAACAACACCAATCAGTCCATCACAACAGTCAAATATCATATATCATCATATGATAACAGAATATATCAAAATATCTGTAAATAATCAATACGGTGAGGAATCCAGTTGGATCCCTCCAACCTGTTTCCCTGCATCCAAAGATGTTAGCACAATACCAATTTCGCTCCAGTACGGAATTATCGCGGTATATGGGTTTTTATAAATATCCGCTTACTAACGGCGCAATAGGGTCTCATCCGCTATACGAGGCGGGAATCAATCAATCCAATATATACATATGCCAATATGTATATATTGCTATATATAGATATATATCCTACTATATCTAATATCACATCCAATAGAAATCAATCAAATCAATAACTGCAAAAATTCCACTTTCAATTTGAGTGAGAAGATCTCACCGTGATTTTAATTCTGATTTCAGCATTTATTTTCGAATAAAATTAAACGGCGTTTAATTTTACTCGAAATACAAACTAGCTCCAACCGACTCCAATCCAGTTGCATCGCGTAGTGTTCGAGAAAACGAAGCCAACGCCGCTCGTTTCGTAATTTTCTGATCACGCAGCAAAAAGTTACGTTATTACAAAGTTATACGAATTTAAATTATAATCAATATACAATTTTCTTTTATATATTTTTCAACCTCACATCTGACCGTTGATTGCAATGCCCTAGAATCCTGGCCATGACTTTAGCTTCTCCTTCCATCACACGAATGCTCCCCAGGTAACGTTCATGAAGATGAACCCATAGCCGCCCTTCCATCATCAATTATCACGACCCCTCCACTCGACGATACGTCGATCAACCACCGGGGTTTCGAAGCCCTTCGCCAGCCCTTCCCCCAGCCTCCGACCGCACCCATTCGGTGGTCCCCACGTGTGTGAAAATGTGCACGAGACGGTGGAGAACGCGGCCTCCCTGATGACACTATGGTGCTCCAAACTCAATCATCCCCATATAGATTCGAAGAGGTCGTCACCCTCTACGATATTGCAGTTGAACGTTTCCCCTAATTCTCTACGGATTTGAAGAAATTAAAGGAAGAAAATCGACTATTTTCGGCCATTGAAATGAATGGTGGCGGCCTGAAGAGATAGAGCTAGGGTTTCTCACCTTTATACGTATATATATACGTATATAATTAATATTAAATTCATCTTAAACGACTTTTTCAAACGATCTCCAAATCTGATGTGCCGCCTGGCATTCGTAAGGTTTACCCCATGTTCCGAACGCAATGGAACGTGTTTCGGAAGCTAATTCGATCGTCTGTGTGAGATATGACAAGAAACGATCAATTTAAATTAAACCGATTTAAATCGATTTCGAGGCGTTTTAATTCGTACCGGACAAATGGTAAATCCAAAAATTACAAAATTTGAAACCTTACAATAATATCACATTACGGATCCGATGAAACTGGTTTCGTCGAAATCCGAGACCGTTTGAAAAATGACTATTTTTAACTCGACGATTTAAAATTAAAACGATATCGATGCGTTTCGATCTGCCACGGTCAAACGACAACTCCGATTGATACGAAAATTGAAATCCGATAATAACTAACTATTATGGATCCAATGGAACTGGTTTCGTTCAATTCTGAGACTGTTCGAAAATTGACTATTTTTACAGTCGATAATTAAATATTAAATATTCAATTTTCACAGATTAACTCCAAATTCGATTCTGAAAGTTCTATAACCTTTCTATAACTCCAGTATGATTAAATAAAATTTTACAAATCAATTTCAATCATTTTAACTCGATATTCAATTATTTCTGAAATTTCAATTATTAATTTATCGATTAAATTATCAAATAAAAATCCAATATTCGAAAAATAAATCATTCGACTTCTTAATTCCACTTATTAATATTTAAAATTAATTAAATATTCGAATTTTAATTATCAAAAATTCTGGGTCGTTACACGGTGCATCTCTAGAAAAATAATACCGATGTCGAACTTATCGACCCCTGCCAACACAAAACCAGCCTACCCCTTACTGGATAGTACCGAATATGATCACCCCTTTATTAATGGGTCCTAAAGCATACAAATGATGGATATTAGCAACACTAGATCGGAATAATCATACCCTACTTAGGAGCGACCCACTTAGTCACGTTGCATCTTCCCTGTTTTAGTCATTCCTGTTGGATGAGGCTTGAGGCTACATTTTACCTTTTATATAGCACTTCCCACTTGGAATGCTAATACTGCCCTCCAAGCAACAATGCAATACCAACATTCATCCATGCAAGTTTGTTCTGGGACTGAACCAAACACTTGAGAGCTTCGTCTCTAATTCCATCATTTTCAAGATGTCTTCGCTTCGAAACACATTCGTTGGATCAAAGTGGTTTTCAAATAACATACCCGATCCCGGCCCCTTCGAAACAACTTTTCGATAATTCCCGGTAAACTCAACCCTAGTTCTTTAGGAAATAAACAGTTAAAGATAAGATCGAGATTACCTCCTAACCATTAGTGGATGGATTTCCTTATCATTGTCCTAGAAAAGCGAAACGAGATTTACACCGACAGTACAACATCATTGGAGATGACTGTGCCATATAACTCACGGGTTTTTCCTAGATATTTCCAAAGTTACATTCGGGTCCAAATTCGATAGTCAGTTATTTAACTATTGAATAACAACCATTAAGTCAGGAATTTAATTCCATAGGGAAAACCAATATTGGTTAAGCACCAAGTAACACTAAGCCTTTATTAATAAATCTTTTATTAATTAAATTCACTTTGTAAATATTTAAATTAAAATTCTCTTTACAAAGATTTATATAAACCCACAATCCCGGTTTCTCAATACTTGTAAAAATATCCATATACTTATCTCAACGGTATAAGTATATTCACCGACATTTGGGAAGGTTCCCCTTTTTATTCAATTCAAAAACCATTTATAAGCCCTATTATAATTCACCAAAACCATTTATAAAACTCCTTTTTGTCTTTCAACCAATCTTCCTTTACGTTTTCCCAAAACATATTATAAAATTTCTCTTATAATCCACATTCGTTTATAAAACCCTATTTATAAATCTCGAAAACATTCATAATATAAATTCTAATCATTTACTTAAAACACTATTATAAAGTAGTAAATATTATAAATAAGTAAATATTAACTTTAAAATATTTTAAAATAATAACTAATAAATTCCAAACATCCTAAATAAACAATAATAATTTATCTTCAATATTTTTTTATAAATACTAATAATTAATTTCCAAATTTTACTGATAAATAATTATAATCAATTTCAAACCATATTAATATTTTAAATAATTAACATTTCAAAATATTTAAAATATTGATAAAACAACTTTAAAACAATATTAATATTAATAAACAACCTTTAAAATATAAATATATTTCCTTGATCAAAATCCATACTTGATTCACATAATCATTTCCATATTTATAAACCTTGTTTATAAACCTCTTCCCATTTTATAAGCTTCCTTTCATAAAAATTCCCTTATTTATGAACCCATTTACACCTTTATTCCTCTATAAATCCTACTTATTTATAGAATCCCCTCCAATACATAATTTCAACCGTTTTAACCTTACTTCTATAGGTATAAATTTCTTTTATTGGTTTCCTTCAATTTATAAAATATCGTTTAACAATCCTAAATTTATCCTCATCTTTCCAAAATGGAACCAACTATTTCTAAAATATCATTCCTCATCTTATAAAAATCCACTGTTTAATTTATTTCTCCAATCTATTAAATGATAGTAGTTTTCCTTTTTATTTATAAAACACCGTTTATAAATTTATCCCTTTATAAATAAAATATGATTTTACAAATCTTAACTTTATTTGTAAATGCCACTTTATACATTATCGCCTTTATAAATCTCCATATGTATTAATAAATCTTAATACTTGTATATACTATATACATATCGTTTTATATAAAACGACTAATAATTATTTCTATCCTCTTTTTAAAACCGTAATCCATTTTTGTAAAACACGAACTTAATTCCAAGATTTAAAAAAAATCTTTGTTCACAGTTCAAAATCTCCATTTAAAATATTTTGTAAAACCATAATTTTATAATATCTAAAAATCAAACTTTAAATTTAGAAAAATGATTAAACATATAAAATTTTCAAAATCACTTTGAAATTCCATTTTAAATCAAGTTACTATTTAATAGTATTTAACTACCAAAAATAAGGCCTTGTGCCACCTAAGCACTAAATAAACAAAATCATATTCATGTCATCAATTATTGCATCCAACATATCATATATCAATTTATATGAAAAATAAAATCAACATTGTGAGGAATCCTATTGGATTCCTCCAACCTGTCTCCCTACATCACATACAGTATATAATCATAAAAATATAAATCAACCACTTCGAGACGGGATTCGTATACAAGGGTCATCCGCCCTTACACGGGAACTAATAGGATCTCATCCGCTCCAATAGGCGGGAATATATCAAATTAATAATATAATTTACTATATTATCCAAACAATCAATAACTATTAGAAATAAATATCCAAACATCTAATAAATAATATTTATTGACTATCTAAATTTTCTGATTAGCCAAAAAAGTGAGATTAACCACATTGATTTTAATAGTCGCCAAAACGTTCCATTTTGAATTAAAATTGAATGGACGATCAATTTTAACCCAAAATTCTAGCTAGCTCCAAATCCGACCAATCCAACTCCATAGCGTAGTGCTCACTAATACGAACGCAACACAACTTATCACGCTCGAAATGAACCTCGATGAATAAGTTACGGATGACATTAGAATAATTAAAACTATAATTAACTTAAAATTAATTAACTAAATTTAAAAACAGCCTTCTTCCGTCTTGCTCTCTCACGCATGTGAATAGTTCCTAGGCGTGATTTTTTTTCGAATCGAACGATGATCGATTGCCAGAGCTCGTCGCCGCCTGCACCCATGCGCCACTTGCCGCCGCCCCCTGCACCGCCTCGCTGCGAGCAACCACCTCATGTTAGTGCCTCGCCCCGCGAAACCAACCCGACCCTAAACTACACGCGAACATGACCCAAAAGCCGCCGCCATGCTCCTCCAAACCCAGTCATAGCCGTTCATCTTATTCACCTCACTCCCCTACACGTTTTGTTAGAAGAATTCGGAGGCAGATATCGCCTCTAGTGGTAATAAGGAAGGAGAACCATTGGATGGGCTAGAGTTTAATGGCGGCTGTGTTTGTTGATTAGGGCTTTTGCAAAAACGAAAATTTCCAAGTCCTTTTATAGAAAACTTTTCACGGCACTATTCACTTGCTAAAATTTCGAACTCCAAATGAAGCATGCCGCCTTGCGTTCTATATGTTATACCCCTATTCCGAATGCAATGGAACTTGTTTCGAGACCTAATTCGATCATATGCAAAAGATAGCTTTTCAAACCTAATTATTTCTTTTAATTTCTTTAATTAATTTCTACGCGTTTCGATCTCG
The DNA here is from genome assembly GCA_030737815.1 of Allium fistulosum. NCBI lineage: Eukaryota > Viridiplantae > Streptophyta > Magnoliopsida > Asparagales > Amaryllidaceae > Allium > Allium fistulosum. The sequence continues at coordinate 268,429,277 of CM060903.1, forward strand.
TACGTCTAAATGATTCATCCGATCGCCATGAAATTTGACGGCATATAATAGTTTACTATTACAGATACAATGAAACTAGTTTCGTCGAAATCCGAGATAGTACCCTAGAAGACTATTTTTATCCGTTAATTAAAAGGAGTAATTTCCAAAATTAGTTTAATCACTTTTAGATCCAATTTTAAAGCTTTACTATCTTCCTACCTATTCAAATAGAATTTAAATCAACTTTAGAAATCATTTTCATTCATATTAAATTCAAGGTTCAATTATTTAACAATTCCAAATATTGATTTTTTAACAATTAAATTATCAAATAATCGCTATATTTGAAATTCAAGTTATTTAACTTATAAAATTAACTTTTCAATATTTAAAATAAATTAAATATTCCAAATTTGAATGAGTGAAATTCTGGGTCGTTACACAACCCGCGACCATTGTTGGTTTGGGGAATTGACATTATCGGTGTGCTATGGAAGGCGAAAGGAGGAGCTAAGTACGTAATAGTCGTGATGGATTATTTCATGAAGTGGGTTGAAGCGGAATTGCCTGCCACGATTACAACGAAAAAGGCGATCAACTTCATGATAATGAATATCATATGTAGGTTCAGAGTACATTAGAAGATCATAACAGATAATGGAACTCGGTTTGAAAGTACCAAGTTCAAGGATTTCTACAACCGGTATAAGATTAAGAAAAACTTTTTAGCGGTAGCACATCCATAAGCAAACAGACAAGTGGAGGTGGTGAATAAATTCATAAAGTTCACCTTGAAGAAACGATTGACAAAAGCCAAGGGAAACTGGGTCAATGAGCTTCCACTGGCATTGCGGGGTTATAGGATGACCTATAAGTCTGAGACTGGACATGCGCTATTCACTTTGGCATATATATTAGAGACCATGATTCCAATAGAATTGGCGGTCCCTTTTGATCGTAAAAGGTTCTATGATTCAAAGGTTAACTAGGAACTCTTGCTTGAGTCCCACAATTTGGTTAATCAGAAAAGGGAGGAAGCAAAATTAAGGGTAGCTGCTCACTAGAAAAGAGTAGCACGTCATTTTAACACCAAGGTCTAGAACCATACTTTCAAGGTAGGGGATCTCGTTTTGAAAAGGGTTCTTCTAGGTATAGGGGTGCTTGGGTCTAATTGGGAAGGTCCTTATGCAATCAGGAAAAAGTTTGAAGATGGAATGTTCAAGCTAGCTAATGTCGACCGAATCTCGATTCCGCTTGGATGGAATAACGACTTGCTACGACACTATTTTATTTAATTTACTTTCTACAAATAAACCACCCAAGGATTCTGCGACGACCCACATTTCGGAAGGTTTAAATTGACAATAATACACACATGTCCAACTTAATCCATAACATAGATAATCAATGGAGTTAATTAAGAAAAATAAGAAAAGAAGAAGAAAACAAACATAGAATCTCGCAGCGGAATGACAAAATATAATAATTAATTAACAGTTCATGAAGCTGTTTATACTATACATTTGATTATAATTAATAAAAAATTTATCAGAGTTATACATATACAACAGGGACAAATAAAATAATGCAGCAGAACAACATGATGCAGGGAATAATACTAGTAATAATATACCAAATCTTCGTCTTCAATCCTGCAGAAAATGATCTTCAATGCGCTGAAATACTCAGGGCTGACCCGAGCGTAATGAAAAGACAACACACTAGAGTCAGAACAAAAATATCCTTATGTGAGTCAAATTGATATCACATATAACATGAGTGTAGTGGCGTCAGAGATGTTTACGGGGTTTCACATCTCCTATCCAGTGTATAACGTGCATGCAATAACTCAAGAGATGTTATGGGATTTTCCATCTCCTAAGGATCCGTCAAAATATTATATATAGTAGAATACGCTATATATATAATGTCTATTCAATAAAATAAATATTTTTGTTAGCGTTAAGGCTTTACATTGATCCCCTTTAACGCGTTTTTAAGCATTGTCGTACAGTTTGCATATAACGCCCAGTAGCACGTCGGGGAATAGGGATGCGCCGTGATACGACAACACTAAACCAAAAGTGTAGGGTCTCGTATAGGGATAAAAGTATGACAAGGCACGTGAGGCAATGCCCAAGGTAGGATACTACCAGTTCGGGTCGTAGGGCTGGTGGTAATGCATCGTAGCCACGATCGCCCACTGCGTACATCCATCCCATATCGATTCAAAGGGAGGCTATCCCAAAATCAAGGTGCACCAATCGAAACCAACAACAGGAGTAATAATATGGACCAAGTCCAAGAAAATCAAAGAACGGATGTCCGCTAGGGGTAGCTAGCCCGCTTGGCCCTGTCAAGCCGTCCTGTTTTAGTCATTTCAAATTGGCACAAGTGTCGAGGTCTATCCATCATCGTTCTCTTTCTTCAAATCCAGCAAACGACGCCAAATCCAACCATTTCGTTCTGGAGTCTCATCCGCATACACAATTGCAAAGTGGTTCTAATATTGACAGAGAGTATGCTAATAAGAGGCCCCGGTCTCTTTAACAACCAAACGTCATTTTACACACCGGCTGGTACTTTTACATTTATAAAACAATTCATACTTGATATCAAAATATCATATTCGCTTCAAAACATCATTTCATTTCAAAGTATCGTATTTACTTCAAAATATCATATTCGGTTCGATATGCCATTTTTACTTCAAAATTCAATTCGAATTACAATTTAGGTTATAACTTCATTTAACCCAATTCGTATTTAAATCCATTATTTAAATATAAACGATTCCTACACTGACCAGTTTGAATTTTTAGAAAATAGTTTGAATTTTTTTAAATAGTTTAAATAGTTAAAATAGTTGAATATAAAATAGTTTGAGTATTAAAATGATTTATATAGTAAAATTGTTTGGAAAATCAAAATAATTTGAATATTTAAGAAGATAGATTTTAAACAGTTTATATTAAAATAATTTATTTGAAAATAGTTTCAAAGTCAAACCGATTCAATTCCAAATCTTCCAATTCAAATTACTTCGATCTCAATTCAATTCGAATCTATTCAATTTCGATTTCAATTCATATCAATTTCAATTCGAATTAATTTTAATATCGATTTCAATTCCAATTAATCTCAATTTCGATTTTCATTGATTCGATTCAAATGGTTTAAGTTTCGATCCAATTCTCAATTTCGAAACCATTTCAATTAATATCAATTTCAAGTTCACTTTCAGAATCTCAATTTAAATCATTTTAAATTAAACTTAACTTCGATATTCTATTTAATGTTCAAATCTTTAAAATAATTCAATTATGAGTTCAAATTTTGAAATATTAATTTATATCACTTTTACTTAAATAACTTCGAAATTAAAGTAAAATTCAAACTCTTAAAACAATTTCAATTTCAATAATTCTAGTCACATGTCGATTTTTACTTCACATTTCAAAATAAATTTTTAAAACAATTTCTTTTCCAATTTCGATTTCAACATTTTTAAGACTCAAATTCGAAATTAATTCGATTCCCATAAATTCCATTTTTATTTCTTTAAATCAAAATCATTTAATAAATTCAAATTCAGGAATTTAAAATCATTTAACCAATCCGGTGTTCGTATATAATTTTCTATCTTATGGTCAAGTGATCAGTTATTTCAATTTAATTTCAGGGATGGATATATATCATTTCAATCCAAAATAAATGTCATAGGTATATATCATTTTAACCTATTTCTTAATTTATTCGAAATAATTCAATTAACGGTTTTATATACTATCAAATAATTTACAGGGTGATACAGGATATATATATATATAATAAATATCCAATTATCCACAATATCAACCAATAGGCAACCATCACAATCAACCATTCAAACAGTCAAAATATCACAATAATTTACTGGGTATCAATAATCGGAAGTTTACTAGCAATTTAATTCCAATTCAATTTAATTGTCAAATTTAAATTTTTATCAGTACAAATCAGATGTCAATTTAAATGTCGATTAAACTAATAAACAACAATCAATAAAATTAATAACTTCACGATTTCAATTTAACTAACATAAAAATATTTTAATCATTCGTGAGTGTTTAAAACACACACCTTTTATTTGAAACCAGAATTTTTTCCAGCTTCAAATAAATTCCAAATCAATTTTATATCATAGACGACGTCGATATGAATCCATTGCAACTCGTTTCGCCCGAATCAGATCTCGTACGCAAAAGATACGATTTTATTAATATAACAATAATTAAAACTAAAATAACTAAATTAAGTAATAATAATAAAAAAACCTAACTTCACCTTCCCCATCTTTGTACGCGCACAGTATTTCCATCCTCCCAGGGAGAACCGCGATTTCGTCTTCTTCGTAATTTTTTTTATGATCGCCGTCCTCCCCCACATCGACACCGCACACCACTTCTCCAGTCGCGCACCTCAGCCTCCAACACCGCTGCCATCATCACAGCATGAGAATCTAAGCTCCAAGAACCCAAAACTGCAACTCCCCAATCAAACCTCGCCATCAACTATGCGCGCATCTCCTTCGCCCGTGTCATCCACCTGCACCGCACCTGAGTTGCGCCGCATATCGTTTGTTTTTTCTTTTTATCTTCTTCGATCGTCTAAGAGATTTGAAATGGAAGAAAGGAGTAGGGTATGGGGAGACAAAGAAGTATGCAGCCATGTACGAATGTAGGGGAGAGAAAATATAAATATAATAATCAGAAAATATCTCGCCGAATCGACCCACGAAATTCCGAACTCCAAACGAAGCGTGCCACTTGGCGTTCTATATGTTTTAGCCCCATTCCGAACATAATGGAACTAGCCTCGGGAGCCAATTCCATCATATTCAAAAGATAACATTCCAAATCAAATTATTTTAATTAAATTCTGAAATTAAATTCTACGCGTTTCAAGCTCGCACGGCCAAACGTTAAGTCCGATCGCTACGAAACTTGAAATCCTATAATAATTCACTATTACGGATCCGATAAAACTAGCCTTGTCGAAATTCGAGACAGTGGCCAAAATGGCTATTTTTACTCATTAATTAAAACAAATAATTTCCAAAATTAATTTATTCACTTTTAAATTCAATTTTAAAAGTTAACAATTTTCATTCTTACTTAAATAAATTTTAAATCAACTTTTAAAATCATTTTCATTCATATTAAATCTAGAATTCAATTATTTAAATAATTTCCAGTATTAAATCTAAATAATTTAATTATCAAGTATTAAAACCTCAATGAATTTAGTTATCGATAATTAATTTAATTTCAACTAAATAAGTCAACATTTATTATTCAGTCCCAAATATTGATTATAAATACATTCAATACATAGAATTTCATTTCACTACTTGTTATCGCCTAAATCTTCGAAATTTGTTATTTCAAAATTTTATTAAAGTTCATATTCAAAAACTATACTAATATTTTATTAAATTTTTATTTCTTACCATTTTATTCAATAATCATATTAAATTTAATAATTTAAAATAGTTAAAAATACGGGTTGTTACACTCTCCCCCACTCAAAGCTTTTCGTCCTCGAAATGGGGTTAAGTAAAGAATTTAACACTTGATATATTTTATTCAAAATAATCAACATACGAAACTTTAAAATCTTATTTACAAAACCTATACTACGGTTCCGCTACGCCACTCCGATATTGGTTTAATGGCAATTACAACTTAGTTATTAAAACAAGTTATAAAATTTTAAAACCTCAAAATTTTTCTAACGCCTGGATTTACGGAAAATTTCGACAGCGTCTTCTTTGCGTGGCTCGATTGGAAATTTTTTCCAATACAATATATAACAAATATATATACCAAATATATCAAATATACATCTCATCTCAATGATGAGGCATCCCGTAGGGAAAAATATAACGGTGCGGTATGTAATCTGAGATACGTACCTTATTATTATTAATACGAGCGAGTTCACTCATATTAAGCAAGCAAAAGCATATAAAATCCGCGTATACGTCCAAACGGTCTTCGTATGTACCTATCTCAACTCAATATAGAATATTAGTCACTTATAATAAGATATAGAACATGTATGAGTTAAATAGAACTACATAGCATGTATTGTGAATCCAAACCATAAACACAAGCACGACTACACAACAAACCAATCATATGCAATCAAAATAGTTATAACAATAATTTACAACCAAAGAAATCATCCAACCAAATAATATTCATTTAATTAATTCAAACTATCACAATTTACATTTCAATGTCAATATTTAATTTATACACTTCAATTCTTTTAACTTTAAATTTTTATTAACATTCAATCGGTTTGCTTCAAATTTATTCATATATATTTCGTTCACATTCAAGTTATTCAATTCAATTCGTTAAATTTAATTGTTTCACTTTATGTTTAACAACATTTCATATAAATCCATTTCTGGGCCATTTATAAATCATTTCATTTAACCTTGTTCTAAGTTAAATATTATTTCATCACTAATTAGTATATTTTCTTTAATATTAATATCATTTATAAACCATTTAAGTTTATTATAAACATTTTATAAACTACAACTCATGTTTATTTATTTTTTTCTTCATAACTTATGTTCAATATTTATTCTTTGATTCACTTCATTAGTTCACTTCATTAATTCAAATTCATATTAATGATTTTTACTTAAGTAAATTTTATTTGATAAAATAATTCACTTCATTAGCCTATTATTAACATTACTTAAGTAAATTTTTATTTTATAACTCAGATTCATATTAATAAATTTTCTTTTTATCAAAATCGATTTCATTCAAATTAACTTAAGTAAAATTTCACTTCACAATTTAAATTTCAAACTTCTTATTTCATCAATCATTTCTTAAGTATATAATATTTTTTATACAGATGTATCTTCTTTTACACAATATTATTCAAATTATAACTATCTCAGAAGCTATAATTAAACCTTAAAACATCCGTTGCAAATTTATTTTTCTATTTTTCAAACAATTTACAAGGATATGATTTGATTTATTATTTTTTTACCTTCTCTTAAATTCATATCCATATAGTATTTTCCTTTTACTATTCAAATTATTCATTTAACATTTCTTAGAACATTAACTAAGTTTATGCCAATTTTTTTTACAACAACTTAATTTAATTTTATTAACATTTCTTTAAACACAATTTCAATTTGGAATATTTCTTTAAACATTTCTTATTACTCAAGTTCAAACTTGTATAATATTCTATTACCCTTCATATTTAACATTTTAACTTTTTAAACATTCTGGTAAGTTATATATATGTTTTTAGAGTGTAGTTGAGTATTATACAAATTTATCTTATTTATTTTAGTTAACAAGAATATTCAATAATTATACAAGTTAAATTTCCATTGTCCTGAAATTTATGAGTTATAATTTAACTTCTCGTATTTTATTTAAACACTTAGCTTCAATTTCTTATTTCTCATTTTTAGAAGTTTCCAATTATTCAAAATAATTCACTTTATTTCTACAACTGAAAATCATTAATTAACAAGAACTTAAGAATTCGAATACCAGGTTCATTTCAAATCATTTTGAAATAATATATACTCATATCTTTTATATATATATATATATATCAAATCATATTTAGAAATTTCAAACCAAAATCTGTTTATTGAATCAAATGCATAGCAAAGCTACTAAGTGGCCTCCCCCACTTTGAGACTCGAAAATGAATGTCGATGACCGTCATCATTGAAATTATTTTCCAACGCAAAAGAAGGGAGTACATGATTTATGTAACAACCCGCATATTTTACGATTGTATATTTTAATGTTTTATTTAAATATAGCATCGTTAGTCGGATTAAAGTCCGAAATGTTACTTTTTGTAAACAATCGAATTTGGACTCGAGACCACTCCCATTGAGTCCAAAATGGCGTTTGCGACCTTTTTGAGTATAAACATCGATATGTTTGGAGTTAAGTAAAATTTTGATATTTTCATTTAGGGCTTTGGGTTTGGGTTTCAGCCCACCAACCTAACAAATAACCCTAACTCCTCTACTCTTCATCCATTCACTCATTCTATTTTCTAACACTCAAGCTAAAGTAAAAATGGGGGAAGAGATTGGAAATTAGAATTCCAAAACCCTAGTTTGTTTAGGAAATACAAATTCAAGTCCAAAATCAAGGAGAAGCTTAGGTAAGCATCCTCTTCATCTTCTCCATCTCAATCTCTCTTCAATTTCAGAAATTCCTATAACCTAACTTAGGAAAAACTTCACCTTTGATAATAGATTGAAGATTCTAGAGGTGTTGTTGAAGAGAAATCAATCTTTGCTTGTTCTCGAGCTTCTCATTTGTTGTTTTGGGTTTAAAAGGTGAGTTATTGAACTCACATCTATGTCTATATCTTTGATAGTTGTTAGGTAGTAATTCCTAACATCTATTCCTTTTCCATTTGCTTTTGAATTGAATTGGTTTGATGAATATTCCAATTTTTGGTGTTTTGAAGTCAAATCTTTAAAAATCCTATCTTTGATGTTTGAACATGTTGTTGGGGTGTATCGAAGAGCCTATAAGGCTGGGTTGTCGCTTGGCATAAATCCCTAGTCTCCGTTGCTCGTCCGATCACTTCCAGTTTGGATTTTTGCCCTTCTTGGGCTAGACTGAAAATACTGCAAATGACAGTTCAGTCGACTAACGTATATGGTCAGTCGACTGAACCTGGAAACAGAAAGCTTCTGTCCATCTATCAGTCAACTGGCAGTCGACTGAACTTAGAAACAGAAAGCTTCTGTCCATCTATCAGTCGACTGGCCGTCGACTGAACCTGAAACCCGAGAGTTTCTATGCAAGTTTCAGTCGACTGACCCTACAGTCCAGTCGACTGAATCTGGGAAATCAACATTTTTTCTTATTTGAGGCAGTTTTGGGTGGGTTTCCGATTTTTAATCGATTCTTGTCGATCCGGTTAGTTGTTATCACTTATTATCGACTTTGATGACTTCTTTCTTTGGATTTTTGGGAATATCCATTTGATGGATTTGATATCGATTTCTATGGTTTTGATTCACGTCTTCGAATGTGAATCTTTGGTGATTGATTGTTTCTACAATCATTTTGGGTGATTTGTCACTTTAAATTACAAAGGTTTCTGTAACGACCCGCAAAATTTAATGGTTTTAAAAGTATATTTAACTGGAAATTTATGGAATTTTAAACAATAAAATTTGAAATTAAAAATTTATTATTTGGAATACGCCTATTTAATCATAGCAACTGGTAAATTTTCATCTGATAATATTGAAGTTTATTTTTTTTTGTGTAATTTTATTTCAATTTAAATCAGTTAAAAATGATGATAATAAATTTATTTCAAAACCTGAATATTTTTCTATAGAAAATTTCTAAATCTTCTCCTGGGTCAGATGTCATCTTTCGTTTTTCCAAATTTGGACTTCTGTTGCTCCGTTTATCTTAATTCTGGCAAAATAGCAGCATTTTTCGGTACCGATTAGCGACTTTTGATCGGATGATCGTACCACTAATATCTATATACCGTTTTGATCGTCTCATCGTGCTGATCTCTACGGTATATTCAATTCTGTATTTTGAAGTCCGATTAATAGCGGAATCCGTAAAATGGTTCGTAGTAACGGTACCATTATATATTGTGGCTTTTAACCTCCTAACCTTTTCAAATAAAACGTGCAACCCAAACAAGCAATAAATTGCTTTAAATTTTTCAGCTGAAAAGTTGGGTGACCGTTATCATTCTTTCACTCTACATTTATTCGTTCACTCTTTACTATATTTGCCGTTACATGATTTTATTTTGGTTCGTTCAAAAATTCTTTGTGTCCTTTCGTTTGAACACATACGTTTATACATAAGTACATAATTTTGATTAGCTGGCATGTTCATTATCTCCCCTCTTTCTTTTTCTTTTATTTTGTTTACAGAAGAACATTTGAGTCCTTCCCCATGCCATCTCCATTCTTTCCAGATCCTCCGCCTCGCCATTAAAACCCTCCTACCTTCGATCACCGCGTCTTCCCTCACTCGCCACACCACCCAATAGATGCGACCTCCCTTCCTCCACCTCGTCACCAAACCCATGTACAACTTCTCCTCTCACCTGAAACTGCCTCACGCCCAAAGCTCCAACATCGTCCCTAAAACCCGATCTTGCTTCCACCTCCACGTAGCAGCTCCTCCGTGCCAGCCTTGAACCCATCAACCTCCACCAAACTGCTTCCCATCCCATGATCACTTCGGCCACGCCTTGCACCGCATCTAGCTCAAGCCTACCCAATTCCCAGCCTTCAACCCGCCGCTTCCCCTCTCTCTCGTGCTTCACCCAAGCTCCTCCGTGCCGAGCAACACAACCTCCACTTCCCTAACCTTGCCTTGGCCCTACTCCTCCTCTTCCATGAAACCGAGAAACCCATCACAGCCTCGTCCAGCCCCGGGCCTTGCGTGTCTTTATATGAATTTGTAAGCATATTTTATATATATTTTTCAAACATGTTGTATTTGTTTTTGATATAACTCTATTCACATAGTTGTCTTGTCTGTATATATGTCTGGGAGTATACCTATGTATATACTACATAAGTTTTGCTTTATAACATCTGCTGTTTAAATATGCATACTATATTATATTAGATTTTATTATATTACATTTTATTGTATTATATTTTTCGAATGCTGTTTTATATGTGCTGAGTTTATATACAAGTTATATATTAGTATTTATATGTATTAGGTAGTTATGTTTAGGTAAAGATTTCTTTTAATTTATGACTGTATTGAGTTTATAGCACATATACTTATTAGTGTGTGACCTGCCGAGTATATATAAGTTTATATTTTTCTGTATAAGTCTATATACGTTCGTAAGTATATAAGCCGCATATTACATTGAGTTTAGTGTTTGATTACTTTTATATAATTTGCAGTATATATATATATATATATTGATCTGGTACATATGTTATACATGGAGGCTATATTAGTATTTATGAAATTATATATCTATATAATCATATATAGGTATAGTTATATAATTTGTCCCAAAGAATCTTATCGGTGCTCTGTCTTGATTTTTATTCTAGCCTAAAGTATATGTTTGACAGCTCACATATATGTATGTTGCGGTTGCCTGTGTACTTGTAGCAGAAAGGTTAAACCTATTTGCCTTTCAATCCAGGCATATTATATAATTTGGGTATTCATATAAAATATATATATACTTTATTTTATAACAGTATTATATTACCTTGTTTATAAATATAAAAAGTTTGTTTATTTCCTGCTGTGTATATATATTGTTTTATAGAAGCATGGAATGTATGCAAGTTATACATTTTGGTTAAAAACATATTATATGTTAGTAGTTATAGTTTTATTATGTTAGTTTATATGTTACCACTATATATATAGTAGTTATTTTGTTTTGTTGACTTTTGTCATTCGATGTTAATTTTAAAAGAGTTGTGTATGAACCTAGATAGTATAGTATAGGTTAATATAAATTATAAGTATTTATTTCAATCTTATGTATATGTTTGATTTTGATATATGTGTTTAATTTAAAACAATGATTTTAATCTTATATATATATGTTATTTTAATATTTGTTTTAAATTAAATATTTACTCCATGGATATGATAATATTAATAAAAATATATATCATTGTTGCTTCTATCGTGTTGATTCTGATTTATTCCCATCAATATCTTTATATATCAGCTTTGTTCATCGAAATCATACCAATCCTGCTTTTGCTTTGAAATTCGGGCTGGATTCGTAACCCATTTCATTGTCTATCCTCTCTAGCCTCGAAAGGTGAGCAATCACTCACGATTAACGTTCTTTTATTTATTAAATCTGATTTCAATTGAAATGACAATTGAAATATGCTGTTGTAGTTATTTAACTTGTTATATATGCTATTATCGGTAACTGTTCACCTGTGGGATATGCCACCATATCCTGTTGTTTATATTATATTGTTATTGATGATATATGCCTGTTGTTGTATTTTATATTATATGTTATCACTCTACAAGTTCCCTATTAGTATAGAATTCACTATGGGTTGAAATGATACATACCCGAATGGACTTTAGAATAGGAGAAAATCGTTATGGGTTGAAATGATAGACCCAAGCGATTTTCATTTGAATTGAAATTGGGATTACGGGTTGAAATGATATCTACCCGTATATATTTAAATTACGGATTGAAATGATAAATATCCGTATCACTTAACCATATGATAGAAATATATACAAACACCGTTGGTCCATATATTTAAATATTTTGAAAATAAATTCTATGGAGTTGGGAAGAAAAAAAATTTATATTTCAAAAATAGATTTTGGTAATAATTTGAACAAATTAAGGTTGGGAAGATAATTTGAATTTAGTTGAAATTGTATTCATTAAAGAATTTTATTTAATTAAACCAATTTGAAATTTATTGAAATTAAGATTTATGATATGATTTATAACTTGGGTTTGATTTAAATAATTTGATGAATATTTCTTGTTTAAATAAATTTAAGGAAGTATTTAGTAAAATTGAAATTTAGGGCTAGTTAAATGATATTGAATCTATTAAGTGAATATTCCCTGATTAAATAATAATGAAGTTAAATCAAGAGCTATATGAAACTGTTAAATTTAACTTTGAAAATGTTGAATATTAAAGCCTTGAAATATATTGAAAATTTAAATGGTATATTTAGAACTGAATTGAATTGATGAATGGAGCTTGAATAAATTTGAATTTGGAATTTGAAGTTGATTTGAATCGATTTGCGAGACTTGAGAAAATTAAATGCTTTAATTTATAAATTAATTAATATATATACTATCTTGGAAAATAGTTATATTTGAAATGAAATGATATTTGGGTTTTGAAGTATAAACTAAATTGAAATGACCACGGTGTTATAATGTATGTAACGCCCCACCTCTATGCTCATAATAACAAAGAGTATTAAAAGAAATACTGTCTATTATTACGAAGAATAAGGCTGGATAGGAGCGACCATCCGTAGTTGGCCTTACACTAGTATTGGTTATCTCGATAGGAGTGGTATATACTTTTTATTTTCATCTATTATTTATTTACTCCCATCGACACACCCAATTATCAGTATAAAACAAACTACGATAGTTCATAATAGTTTAGGACATTAGATATAACAATAACACAGATAATATAAATGCGGAACACAGATAAAAAAAACAAAAGTCTCATATATATATATAACTGATGTCAGTTAATACATAGTTGACACAATACATATGATACAACTACAACTGTCGACTCTAGAAGTTATATATACAAGTACATTATCGACTAATATACATATATACATATCGTTCTATACAATGACACGACTACTACAAAATGACACTGACAACTTCAGAAGATGTGAAAAGTCTTCAAATCCCGAACAGCAACTCAAAGAAGGAAATCTACAACCTGAAATAACTCGGGTCTGACCCGAGTATTAAATTCAAAAGAAAATAATACACGGGTCAGTCTAATTCAAACTCAATTATTAGTGCATAACAGCAATAATAATCAGATAGTCAAATAGACGACAATCACAGAAACCTCGTATATCCAACACTCGATACGAGAATTGGATAACGGCAGATATAAAACTAAGCAGTGTAAATCAACAAATCAGAAATCTCAGAATGATCAAACACATCAAATTTCTGTGTGGCTGCAGTATACGCTCGCGTGTACTGCCTCGCCACACAGTACGTGAAATCATCACGATGGTGAAAACTAACAGCAATCAAAACGGTAGAAGTCAACATAATAAACTTACAGGGTCAAACCCGGGTTTTTGAGACCGGATTCAACTCGCTGTAAAATCTCAAAATCAATCTGAAATAATTTCGAACCAATAAACCAAAATCAACTAACTCAAGCGAAAAGGAAGCGGAGAACACGTTCACGCTTCAGATCAAAACTATGATATCGAACAAGCCATGACCGCAGTCAATACTCAAAATTCTCGAATTCAACATGACAATCAAAAGCTCAAAGATAAGGTAAGACAATTGTAAATCCACTCAAATGAATTCAAAACCAAAACCAAATGCATTAATGCCATGCAAATGAGAGTAACCGTAAACATGTTCGATCAAGGCACAATTCGAAGCAATGTAACAAATAAAATATAAAGCTTTTCCAAACTGAGACTGCAATTAAATACCAAATCAGGTCAAAGTGAACCCACACCAATGAAGTCAAGACAATGAAACAAGCCTCGATCAAACGAGTGCTGTGACATGCTCATGAAAGAAAACAGGACTACAAAGTCAAGTTCAACACTGGACCATAAATTGTCCAGACCAGGTTACATACTAGCAAAGTTCAGTGAAACTCGAACCAAACAGTCAAGTTCAAAGCATAGCAACGGATGGCCAAGAACTGATACAAGCAATTTAGTGAATGACAGTATCAATATCAAGATAGTGCCAACCCCAAACAATTCAAATCAAATAAATAAACAAAGCAGAGGCTGACATCAAAACCAGATCAGCAATTAAGTACAACTGGAAATCACACAGGGGTGAACAAACTCTGGTAACAAGTTCGAATAATTCCAAAGCCGAGCAAGTACAATTTTACATGACAACATCTCTACCAAGAAACTAAACATATACTTGGACCAATGCACATGTAAACAGTGACCCGAAATATATACAGGGTCAGACAACGTGAAGGACAATTCAGTGCATATGCATGCAGCTAAACTACCAAGGCCAAAGTGGGGATCATGTACAATGATGCATCTACAACACAAGGCACATGACAATGCAGACTCGAGCTTGAGACAGTACACTAAGGTACAAATGGAACTGACATTTAAGTGCAAGCCTCGAGTAGTGTATGATACTTGGTTAGCTGTGCTACAGGCGGATAGTGCCTACATATGAAGCCAAAGATCGAGACAAGCACACTCGACTGATGAAGGACACGAGTGACTTCAGGAAGAACGAAACTCAATTTTCACTTTAACATATGATCACGACTCGCAGTGGGTACAAGTAAATAGTCACAAAACTACTCCATAAGGAGATGGATTCTGATAATATACAATTACATATCTAAATGCTCAGATGACCAAAGTCGCAAAAGACATAAATCAGTTGTAAGATCAAACACGAAAGTCAAAATCATCCCATCAACAACATCACAAACCAAAGCCAAAAAGATCGGAATCGAACAATTTACACTCAAAACCGTGGTGACAAGGAGTCAAGAAATCGAACCAAGTCACAGTTCAAAACCACATGAAATAAAAATCAGTGAACAAATCTCAAACATCACAACAAAATCAATGGCCAACGCAAATCGAATGACAACTTCAAACCATTATAAACGAACGAAAATCAAAGAATTTGAGTGAATTAGATGTGAGTGAGATCGAGATTCACTCACCTTAGATTTGAAGCATACAGATCCACTGCCTAATTTCCAGAATCGAGGCCGTGGCGAACAAAGAAAGGAATTGAAGTATCTTCGCCTCCAATTAGATAAAGCAGTGCTTCTATACATGAAGCCATAACCTCGATCGAACCAAAGGAACGAGAAAAGAACGAAGCAGTCGTACTCGCCGCCATTAACTTTCTCGTTCAATTTTTTTTTCTTTAGGGTTACGAAAAATGAATGAAAAAGGGGCGGGTTGATTTACTTGTATAAGGGAACGACACAAATTTTTTTTTTGGTAATTAACACAACAAAGCAACTAAAGAAAATATGGGTAACCATATTAAATTCTTAAAGCCCACCTTTCTTATCCCAAATCATAAAAGAATTTCAACTCAAATAAATTTCCAATTTGCAATTGTCAAACAAATTAAATCGTCATTTGACGATAATCAACTGTTATAAAACCTCGGGTTGTTACAGACTCCCCTCCTTATAAAAATTGCGTCCCCGCAATTTTCATAATTAAAGGTGTCAATAACAATCACTTTTCTAACATAAACTGGTTAAGCTAGAAAAATAAAAGTCGAAAATTCCAATGCCACAATAATCTTTTAATTCCAATAAAAGAGATTCTCAAATTTTCAACAAAATCTAACTATCAAGATAGATAATCAGAAAACAACGAAACTGAATAAATGCAATCATCAGCGATATTCATATAACAACAAGAATTTTTTTAAAATTCAGAGAATCACAAAGCAACAATGTCTAATCATCGATACGATAATTAGAAAATAGCAAATCTAATCATCAACAAAGATAATTAGAAAACACAAAACACAAATCGCAAAATCGCAAATATCTAGTTATTCAACAAACAACTAGAAAATATGAACTTCATAATCAGCATATTCAAAATATTAACAGAGATATAGATAGATAGAAAACAGCGATTCAAATAAAATCAGCAAACATTAGTTATCTAATTATCTCAAACGATGATCAGAAGACAAATCAGCATATATCTAATTACCACAATTGGTAATTTAAAATTTCAAATCTACAAATATTCAATTATCAAAATGATAATCGAATTTCAAATTCAACAAATATTCAATTATCAAAACGATAATCAAATTTCTCAAATCAAAAAATATTCGATTATCAAAAACGATAATCAAATTTCAAATTTAACAAACATTTGATTATCTCAAGCGATAATCAAATTCCAAATTCAATAAATATTTGATTATCTCAAGCGATAATCAAATTTCAAACTCAGCAAATATTCACTTATCCAAAGCGATAATTAAAACTAAAATCAACAAATATTTAATTATCAAAGATAATAATTAAATCTCAAATCAACAATTATTTAATTATCTCAAGCGATAATTAAATCTAAAATCAACAATTATTTAATTATCTCAAGCGATAATTAAATCTCAAATCAACAAATATTTAATTTTCTAACAGCGATAATTAAATCTCAAATCAACAAATATTTAATTATCAAAGACGATAATTAAATCTCAAATCAGCAAATATTTAATTATCTAACAGCGATAATTAAATCTTAAATCAACAAATATTTAATTATCAAAGACGATAATTAAATCTCAAATCAGCAAATTTTTAATTATCTAACAGCGATAATTAAATCTCAAATCAACAAATATTTAATTATCTAACAACGATAATTAAATCTCAAATCAACAAATATTTAATTATCAAAGACGATAATTAAATCTCAAATCAGCAAATATTTAATTATCTAACAGCGATAATTAAATCTCAAATCAACAAATATTTAATTATCAAAGACGATAATTAAATCTCAAATCAACAAATATTTAATTATCAAAGACGATAATTAAATCTCAAATCAACAAATATTTAATTTTCAAAGACGATAATTAAATCTCAAATCAGCAAATATTTAATTATCTAACAACAATAATTAAATCTCAAATCAACAATTATTTAATTATCAAAGACGATAATTAAATCTCAAATCAGCAAATATTTAATTATCTAATAGCGATAATTAAATCTCGAATCAACAAATATTTAATTATCTAACAGCGATAATTAAATCTCAAATCAACAAATATTTAATTATCAAAGACGATAATTAAAAGCAACAATTATCCGATTATCGAAAACGATAATCAGAACTCATATCAACAAATATCTAATTATCACAAGCGATAATTAGAAATAACAAATATCCGATTATCAAAAACGATAATCAGAAACAACAAATATTTAATTATCGATACGATAATTAAATCTCATAACATCAGATATCTAATTACCTGCAGATAATTAGAAACAACAAATATCTAGAAATCAATTAAGAAGACTAGAAAATCAACATAAAAGCTTGGATCGATCCCATCAGATGGCGAGTTTTTATTCGCCGCACGTGCATCAACAAATGGCCGAAGCCTACCAAGTACTCAACATAATTTTTGGCGCCCATCAGATTGACCCGGAGGTCCGCAGAGTGACCCGAAGGTCTAGTACTGGTATTTGACCTGAAGGTCCATCAGAGTGGCCCGAAAGCCCAACAAATGACCCGAAGGTCCTCATAGTGGCTCGAAAGCACACGAAAGCATCAAAATATTTCAATTAACGAGTCCGGAATTAACCGAAATAGCAAACGCACATGTCCCATACCACGTGTTTTACTAAATCGTTTGATTCTCTTCATCGTTTCCTTGAAAGTGTGAAATCATCAAAATCATCAAAACAACAGATATTCAATTAACGAGTCCGGAATTAACCGAAATAGTAAAAGTGTGGTTCCATACTCTGCACTTTTGCTAAATCGTTTAAATCTCTTCATCGTTTCCTTGAAAGTGCAAAATTGTGTATTTTGTAAAAATACACTTTACATTCTCAAACGAACAAGTCCGGAATTAAGCGAATCAATAAAAGAAAGGGGTCATAGTCCTCGATTTTGCTGAAACGTTTAAATCGCTTTCTCATCCTTTTGAAATCGCAAACTGTAAAATTTCTGAAAACAATTTTATTTATTTTGTAAAAATAACAATTCACATTCTCAACTGAACAAGTCCGGAGTTAAGCGAAACAGTAAAAGAAAGGGGTCATAGTCCTCGATTTTGCTGAATCGTTTAAGTCGCTTTCTCATTCTTTTGAAAACGCAAACTGCTAAAATTTTATAAAACAATTTTGATTTTAAAACGATTTTCCAATCACGTGATTAAACAGCAAATCAGTAACAATTTCGGTAAGGAAATCGTACTTCTCAAAATACCGTAAAAACGGTCACAAAACAGCATTGCGGAATAACCGCTTGAAAATCCACTTTTAAAATTCGCCGGTTACTGAAGCCAAAGCGACAGTAGTTTTAAAACGTCAAAATCACATCAAAACAATCTACATCAAAAATGTAATATCAGTGAATTCTCATTCATCAAAATGCCACAAAACACTGTGCTTCAAAATATAGCATTGGTGTAAAATCCCGTTATAAAATAACGGCAACAAAATACGTTTCATAACCAAGCATCGGTTCAACGTAAAATAAATGCAACAACGTGCAATTTAAATTTTGCACGTACTACAAAATGAACAAAGAAATCATTCGGATGTATCTTCAATGAAGATAATTCAAAACAGCAAAAATCTAATCAATAGATGATTAGTACGAAAGAAAGCCAGCGGAAATTTCAACAAAAATCACATAACTGTAATTTCTTCGAATCCTCAATTCGGATTCGAAGTTCTTAAAGGAACAAAATAATTACAGCTAAGTAAACAACAAATGAAATTTTTATTTCAATTTCTAAATCAAATAGATTATCAGTTGTACCCAGCGAAGACAGCGTCACTGTTTCCGCTGCGCACTCTGATAAATAGAACACAAATCAATCAAATCATCGAAACACAATTTCATCAAAATTTCAAAACTTTAGTTTTGACTCAAATCACAGATAAAACATCGACCAATAGTTGTAACATATGTTCCATCCAAGTTATGTTTTATATTATGTCCATAAACCCCAAGCTCTGATACCAACTGTAACGCCCCACCTCTATGCTCATAATAACAAAGAGTATTAAAAGAAATACTGTCTATTATTACGAAGAATAAGGCTGGATAGGAGCGACCATCCGTAGTTGGCCTTACACTAATATTGGTTATCTCGATAGGAGTGGTATATACTTTTTATTTTTCATCTATTATTTATTTACTCCCATCGACACACCCAATTATCAGTATAAAACAAACTACAATAGTTCATAATAGTTTAGGACATTAGATATAATAATAACACAGATAATATAAATGCGGAACACAGATAAAAAAACAAAAGTCTCATATATATATATATAACTGATGTCAGTTAATACATAGTTGACACAATACATATGATACAACTACAACTGTCGACTCTAGAAGTTATATATACAAGTACATTATCGACTAATATACATGAATACATATCGTTCTATACAATGACACGACTACTACAAAATGACACTGACAACTTCAGAAGATGTGAAAAGTCTTCAAATCCCGAACAGCAACTCAAAGAAGGAAATCTACAACCTGAAATAACTCGGGTCTGACCCGAGTATTAAATTCAAAAGAAAATAATACACGGGTCAGTCTAATTCAAACTCAGTTATTAGTGCATAACAGCAATAATAATCAGATAGTCAAAGAGACGACAATCACAGAAACCTCGTATATCCAACACTCGATACGAGAATTGGATAACGGCAGATATAACACTAAGCAGTGTAAATCAACAAATCAGAAATCTCAAAATGATCAAACACATCAAATTTCTGTGTGGCTGCAGTATACGCTCACGTGTACTGCCTCGCCACACAGTACGTGAAATCATCACGACGGTGAAAACTAACAGCAATCAAAACGGTAGAAGTCAACATAATAAACTTACAGGGTCAAACCCGGGTCTTTGAGACCGGATTCCTCGCTGTAAAATCTCAAAATCAATCTGAAACAATTTCGAACCAATAAACCAAAATCAACTAACTCAAGCGAAAAGGAAGCGGAGAACAAGTTCACGCTTCAGATCAAAACTGTGATATCGAACAAGCCATGACCGCAGTCAATACTCAAAATTCTCGAATTCAACATGACAATCAAAAGCTCAAAGATAAGGTAAGACAACTGTAAATCCACTCAAATGAATTCAAAACCAAAACCAAATGCATTAATGCCATGCAAATGAGAGTAACCGTAAACATGTTCGATCAAGGCACAATTCAAAGCAATGTAACAAATAAAATATAGAGCTTTTCCAAACTAAGACTGCAATTAAATACCAAATCAGGTCAAAGTGAACCCACACCAATGAAGTCAAGACAATGAAACAAGCCTCGATCAAACGAGTGCTATGACATGCTCATGAAAGAAAACAGGACTACAAAGTCAAGTTCAACACTGGACCATAAATTGTCCAGACCAGGTTACATACTAGCAAAGTTCAGTGAAACTCGAACCAAACAGTCAAGTTCAAAGCATAGCAACGGATGGCCAAGAACTGATACAAGCAATTTAGTGAATGACAGTATCAATATCAGGTTAGTGCCAACCCCAAACAATTCAAATCAAATAAATAAACAAAGCAGAGGCTGACATCAAAACCAGATCAGCAATTAAGTACAACTGGAAATCACACAGGGGTGAACAAACTCTGGTAACAAGTTCGAATAATTCCAAAGCCGAGCAAGTACAATTTTACATGACAACATCTCTACCAAGAAACTAAACATATACTTGGACCAATGCACATGTAAACAGTGACCCAAAATATATACAGGGTCAGACAACGTGAAGGACAATTCAGTGCATATGCGTGCAGCTAAACGACCAAGGCCAAAGTGGGGATCATGTACAATGATGCATCTACAACACAAGGCACATGACAATGCAGACTCGAGCTTGAGACAGTACACTAAGGTACAAATGGAACTGACATTTAAGTGCAAGCCTCGAGTAGTGTATGATACTTGGTTAGCTGTGCTACAGGCGGATAGTGCCTACATATGAAGCCAAAGATCGAGACAAGCACACTCGACTGATGAAGGACACGAGTGACTTCAGGAAGAACGAAACTCAATTTTCACTTTAACATATGATCACGACTCGCAGTGGGTATAAGTAAATAGTCACAAAACTACTCCATAAGGAGATGGATTCTGATAATATACAATTACATATCTAAATGCTCAGATGACCAAAGTCGCAAAAGACATAAATCAGTTGTAAGATCAAACACGAAAGTCAAAATCATCCCATCAACAACATCACAAACCGAAGCCAAAAAGATCGGAATCGAACAATTTACACTCAAAACCGTGGTGACAAGGAGTCAAGAAATCGAACCAAGTCACAGTTCAAAACCACATGAAATAAAAATCAGTGAACAAATCTCAAACATCACAACAAAATCAATGGCCAACGCAAATCGAATGACAACTTCAAACCATTATAAACAAACGAAAATCAAAGAATTTGAGTGAATTAGATGTGAGTGAGATCGAGATTCACTCACCTTAGATTTGAAGCACACAGATCCACTGCCTAATTTCCAGAATCGAGGCCGTGGCGAACAAAGAAAGGAATTGAAGTATCTTCGCCTCCAATTAGATAAAGCAGTGCTTCTATACATGAAGCCATAACCTCGATCGAACCAAAGGAACGAGAAAAGAACGAAGCAGTCGTACTCGCTGCCATTAACTTTCTCGTTCAATTTTTTTTTCTTTAGGGTTACGTAAAATGAATGAAAAAGGGGCGGGTTGATTTACTTGTATAAGGGAACGACACAAATTTTTTTTTTGGTAATTAACACAACAAAGCAACTAAAGAAAATATGGGTAACCATATTAAATTCTTAAAGCCCACCTTTCTTATCCCAAATCATAAAAGAATTTCAGCTCAAATAAATTTGCAATTTGCAATTGTCAAACAAATTAAATCGTCATTTGACGATAATCAACTGTTATAAAACCTCGGGTTGTTACAATGTATATTTCCACCTTGTAGATAGTTCTGAAGATCCTTAGAGGATGGTTATCCCAAACATCCTCTAAGTTAGTTGTATTTCAGTTGATATTTCACTTGAGTTGGATTTATTGATATAAGAATGTTAATCCTGACTCGAGTGTTTTGTGTTTTGCTTTACGCTCGGGTCAGACCGAGTAATACAGCAATTGAGACTCACCTTTGGAGTTTGGAGCTTCGTTTGGAGATCCAACCATCGATTCAGCTTTCAGCTCTTCTAGTTGATTTGTTCAGAGAAGTCATCTGTTGTACTGGAGACTTCACTGCATTTGAGATATTCTGTTGTATTTTATTTCTAACTCTGATGTTTATATAGTAGCTTCATGAACTACTATTTTATCTATTCCGCTGCGTATTATTGTATTACTCTGTGTCTGTGATTCTGTGATTGATTTATTTACTGTATATTCTGAGTTTTGCCAAATTTTAAATTAACAATCTGATATTTTGAACTATTCAAGTCAGACATGTGTGGATTATTGTCGATTTGAATGGTCCAAAATAGCGGGTCGTTACAGTTTCTATACTAGTAGTAAATATTCAAACTCTTTCACAAAAACGATTTCAACACTACTTTTAAATACAAAGCTCGTTTTTAAAACCGTTTTCCAATCTATTAGTATACACAAACCTTTACCTCACTCGTATGAGAAATCTAATTAAACGGCTTAGCAAAACAAGTGGTACGAAACGCTTGCATTTACTTCGTCGGTTAATTCTTGGACTTGTTCGATTGAACTCTTGTGACAATTTTTGAGTGGAAATCTTCAATTTGTTCGTAAATATTTAAGTTAAGCCAGTGGTTATGGGACATGAGGCTAAACTCATTTATTTACTAGCTTAGTGTAATCGACACTTCTTGATGATCGATGATGATCATTTTGTGGTTTAGACTAGCGATATGCGATGTCTCTTTGTCCGCGTGGGGGACTGTACCCCATTATGTTTAGCTTCGTCTCATTTTTATAGGCTAGCGACCTATGGGTTTTATGGAGTTCGGTTCATCGGGTGTACCATTGTACTATGTCGTTGTTCCGGCTTATTTGAGTTTCAGGTTCCTCGGGCGTACCGTTGTACCGTTGTACATCCATAAATACTGCATCTCATCACACAGCTGCCAAGATACCATCATTTACTTCTGCACTTCCGACAGATCCAAATTCTAGAAAATCCGCTCACCCGAGCTCAACCAAACTTACATTTCAATAATGGACTCCGAATCTTTAAAAAGATTTCCTTCAGAGATCCGAGGAATGCTTACTTCATACTGCCAAACTTACTCGAGACGGTATTAGGTCTACAGTGTCGATAGATACTCTTCCAACCTCAACATTCAGACTTCAACCAATGGTAGTCGTGTTACACACACCACCACCCTATCTACCTTTATAACTCATATTGGGAAACCCGAACAGATAGCCCAATAAATAGGTAGAAATAAATAAATAAATATATATAGTTATATAAAAATTACAAATACGCTCTCTCAAGATAGATAGAAATCACTCCAGAGCTAGATATTCACTCAACCTACAGCTCTGATACCAAATGTGACGACCCGGCTTTCTAGCCACGGAAAGACGCATCGTGAATTAAGAAAGAAAGGGATAGAAGAAGAAAAGATAGAAAAGAAGAAAGAACAATACATCAGAATCTCACAGCGGAACGAATAAAATATAATATATCACATAAAATATTACATAGTATCATATTACATCAGAGTACACAACTTATACAACACATATTAGACAGTTATAAACATCTGTCTAATTCATACAACTCAAGTATCACAGATACAGACACAACATATACACAGCGGAATCATAATATATCTACACGGTGAAGCCTCCTGCTCCAAATCTCCTCCAGAATTCGTCAAGCTAACCTGAATCACTTGACTACTCATATATAATATGAGTACCCAAGAGTTTAATAAAACAGAAAATAAACACTTGGGTCAGACATGGGTCTGGTGTGAGTAAACGGTTTAAAATTGTTTAACTTTTGAAAAACCTTTGAAAGAAAAGGTATCTCGTAAGACTTCCCGCACATAAACACGGAAAAGTTTTTACCTTACGATAACCAAAACATTTGATAGGAAATCCAGTTATATTATAATAGGGTCTAGGGTTTTCAAATAAATATGAAATAGCTGAAATTGTTACATTATTAAATTCCAGCATACTAGCCACAAAGTGGGTTATACAATCAAATCCGATGGCACTTATTGGAAGTTGGATTCCATACAATGGCAGGGCTACTGGGGTACCGCCCGTCACAGTACGTGGCCTAGATCAACGTACCGAGGAGTACGCCCGCTCCCCTGCAACACAAGGTCGGAACATCCCTTACTGGATAATTCCCGCATAAGAAACCCCAGCGGTTGTAGCTATTCAACCGCCCACTCAGCCGATTAAAAAGAAGGGACCTCTAGACAGGGGAATCTTATACTACTTGGGTGCTACCCACTAACCTTGCTGCACCTCCCCTGTTTTAGCCATTCCCGGTTGATGAGGCTTGAGGCTACGATTACCTTTAATCAGAACATATCACTTAGAATGCTCATCGTCCACCTGACGATGTGCTGAAAGCATTCAATCCATACAAGTTCGTTTCGGGTTCGAACAAAACCGAAGGCATTATCTCGTTACACTCGTTTTGGAATCACCCTCAGAGTTAACGACAATAACCCTTGCACTCTGAGTCTTTATCTCGAACCTATAAGTACTATCTCCGTCAACTCATTACGGAATCACCCACAGAGTTATACTGACAAAGAATAGTTCTTACACCTCGAGTCTTCACTTGCTCCACTTGGATTAACGACTAACGTTTAATTGGAATCGATGTGGTATTCGGATATCCAAATCTGGAAACCCGATCCCGGTCTCATCGAAATCCAAAACGTATCTTTTAAGGCCAAGTTGTTTAAAGGTTTAAACATTTAAAACTTATATTTAGGATGATATAAACAGATAGATAAATAACATTATCACAATAGATAATTCATATCAACATTCATCTCACAAAGCAGCTTATAGATATCATATCCAAATCATCCAGTATCAATCAATCACCCAATATCAATCATCCAATATCAATCAATCATCCATAAGCAGAATTGATTAACTCCAAATCAATTTAATTAACCTTTAATTAAATTAATTACTATTCGTTAATTACTTGGATTATCTTAATCCTGCTTACTATCATTAATTAATTAATCATCTCTTAATGATCTTCCTTAATTAATCTTCCTGGATTAATTATACTTTAATTACATTCAAGTAATTAGCCTTAACCATATACAGTAATTATCCTTTAATTACTATCATTAATTACAATAATTAATGATCCCTCATTGATTAATTAATTATATTAATCCTCAATTAATTAATCATACTTAAATTAATTACTTTTATTAATCAACCTTGATTAATTCATTAATTAAATAATCCTTACTAATTAATTAACCTTTTAATTAATTAAATAATTAATTTTAATCAACCACTTCATTAATTAGTCTTAATTAATTATAAACAGTAATTAACAATTTGTAATTACTTATCTTAATTAATTACTTCTTAATTAATTATATTAACTTTGATTAATTAATCTTTAATTACTTCATTAAGTAATTATTAATCAATTTAAATTAACAAATAATCCCTAATTAATTACTTTATTAATTAATTACTTTTAAATTAATTACACTTAGTAATTAATCTTAAATTAAACATATTTAATTAATCACATTATTAATTAACCTAAATCCTTTAATTAATTTCTCTTAATTAATTAACTTCAAATCCATTATATTAATTAATCCTTTAATTAATACCACCAAATGATTAACCCTTAATCAATTACATTCAATTATTAACCATTTATTACTTCATTAAGTAATTATACTTAATTTAATCCATAATTAAGTGATTATTTAAAATTAATTAAACAATTAATTAATATCTTATATTTCAAAATCCTTAATTAAATAAGAAAAACATTTATCTTAATTAATCTCTTTACTTATTAACAAATCATATTTTAAATTAAGTATTCTCAAATTCATATCAAATTAATTAACTTCAATCAATTATATTAATTAATCCTTTAATTAATATATTAAGTGATTAACCATTTATCAAATTCATTTATTTACTTGCATAAGTAATTATCCTAATTACAATAAGTAATTAACTTTTAATTTATTTTACTCATTTATTATCCTTAATTAATTCCAATTTTAAAAGATAAACTCATCATTAAAATTAAATACTTACTTCCATCATTTATTTTAATTTTAAACAAATTTAGAAATTAATTATATTTAAATATAATTATACTTTAAGACAAAATAATTTTAAACCCTTAATTATAACTTAATTAAAAGTTAAATTTCAAATATCTTAAAGTTTATTTAAACAAACTTAATTGAAACAAACAAATAACTTTTTAATTAAAGGTTCAAAAACATTTGATAAAGGAAAAGAATTATTTAAGAAATGATTTTAAAACAAATTCCACTTTTAAGTTTTCAAAACCTTTAAAACATGATTTAAACTTTTGCTCTTCTCCTGCTTCGAGTCCAACCCGTATCCCTCTCGTTTTACTTCGAGTCGAACAGTAAACTACGCGAGACTTCCCCGAGTCTCTTTGCAACACCATCCACTTCGAGTTTTCACGCCAAAAATCACGAGACCGTCCCGAGTTGCTTATCGTCTTCCCAAATCATCGAACACATCTGGTACACGAACGTGTACACGTTCACGTGCACGCCAATTCTGCCCATCTACGATCATAGCCCCGTCCTTCCTCCAGTCACCCACGACCCCACTGGCCCATTCGAACACCCAGAATGACGATACCACCTCGATATCAAAATCGAACCCAACGACCAAAAACTGGAACCCACATCTCGACTGCAACCACCCATCGTCGACGAACTATGCCTCGAGAAACCTTGCCGACCTCATCCAACATCGCCAAGACTCCAGCAAAACCTTCCCCCCTATCGCGATCGCCTCCGGACCATCACCCCAGTCGCAAATGCTTCGACAGTTAAGCCGATCGAAAATGACCTAATACCCTAGATTGATCTAATCCCCTCACCACAATCACTAGAAAAATACCCTAGTATTTTTCCTGAGACCGACATCACTTCGGCCACCTTCGACTCAAAACTCGACCAACCTTACTACGTCGATCATCAGAAATCGGCATTCAAACCAAAATTATACAACCCCAATTTTCTAAACAATTTTCTATCTAAAAATCATGATATGTATATTAAAATTCATCATTTTCTACTACTAATCAGATTCTATAATCTAATTCTGAAATTATGAAGATTGATTTTTGGCTAAATTTTAAATCATCACTGTTATTCATTCATTCAGAAATAATTGTCCAATATAAATTCTAGAAACCATTTTTAAAATTGAATTTATATTGTAACAATCCTTTTTCATTTACAAATCAATATCTAATATCGATTGTACAAAGAGGATTTGAATTTTAGAACTTGGTTTTTCCAATCTGAACTAAAAACAGAGCCTATTTTCCCATATACCTACATATACATTCAGATATTTGCATATATACAGACATGCAAGCAAGTACACACCATCATTCAACCATATATACATGCATTCATATCAGATCAATTTAATCTATCACTGACATCAATTAAAATCATCAGGTTAAACTGTTTTTAAAATAAATTTACTCACCTATTTCCAAAAAGAACAGAGCAGTTTTGTTATATTTCCTGGAATTGCACTTTGATCTGGAGAAATACTTTTGCTTGCAGTTGAAAAAGAACCATTTGCATGTTGAATTACAGTTGAACTTCATTTGGAAAGCAGGTTGAAGTTGCAGATTTGATTTAGTTGCTGTGAAGAACTTTGCATGCTTGAAAACTTGTTACAGGCTTTTGATTTGCTTGAGAGTTTTACAGGGTTTGATTTTAGTTTGAGGATTTGTTTTCAGTTTAGAATTTCTTTTGAATTTAGAAAGATGGAGAGAAAAGAAGATGGAGGAAGAAGATTTCGAACTGAGAAAAATAAGTTTTGAACTGAAATCAAAGGTTCAGTTTTCTTCTTCAACTATATTATTTATAAAATAAATTTTTAAATAAAGAAAATGTTGCCACTTGTTTTAGTACTAATTAGACAAATGTCCAACTTGTTTTATATGTTTTACAAATGTTAAAAACAAGCAATATTATGTTTAAATCCTTATTGTAAAAATATTTATGTTATATGTAATTATGGATTTATATAAAGTCATGTTTTATTTATTTGTAAACTATTTTAGTTTAAATATTTATATGCTTATTATTTATGAAATGTGAATTATTACTAATTTTATTTATATTTACAAACCTTTTAACTTAAAGGAATATTAAAAAGAAAGCTTATTTAAAACTATATATATTTAATCATTTTAGTCTTATACTTATTAAAATAAAACAAGATAAAAATAAATCTTTTATTAAATCTTGTTTAAACTATCATATTTTAGAAATAATAATTATCTTATATTTTGAAAACAATTGAATTAAATCTAAACTAACCTTTGAAAAATATTAATTTTAAAACAAAGCTTTAAATCACAAATTATACATACATATATATATATATATATTATCAATAGATGAAATTAAATTCAAAGCAATCCAAATTATAACATATACATACATATATATTACAATTTGAAAATTCATCTTTAATTTAAAACAAAAGATATCCTATTCACAATATATATCAAATATATATATTATAAATAGAATAAAATTTAATTAGCTTTCACAAACAAATCTTTTCAATATTGCCAGATTATATATTTATTAACCTTTAAAATATTAAATTAACCAATTTAAATTTAAATTATAAAGAAAATTTATCAAATCAATTAAATTATTAATACAGATTATTAAATTTATATTGCCCAAAAACCCGCGATATCACATTCCTCCCCCCTTAAAATAATTTCGTCCTCGAAATTAAAAACAAAGTTAATTTAATAACCCTGCAAAGATTTAACAACAAAGCATACCTATCATCCAATTCCTAACAACCATAACAACCAATCTAACCATCAAACAAACCTAACTAACTATCCTAATACAAATCAGGATAGATCTACTAACACTATCTAGAGTTTCCCTGGATATAAATCACCGGGAGACTCGCTCTACAGAAGCTAAACAAACTACACCACCATAATCCAGAGCTCCTCTCTTCTCTAGATCCACCAATCTGAACAAAATATCAGACCACACTCAAATCCAGCACAACTTCCAAATCCATCTGAACTGCAGATTCTACAATCAGTAATAGATCATACACGTACTCCCTCAGAGATACGTGAAATAGAATGGATTCCAGTTATCCAAACTGGTCATTCAATCCTGTAGACAAAAGAACTACTCCTCTCGAGAACACAGGAAAATCCAAAATACTTTAGTGCTAGCTTCCAGACTTACCAATCTTATAGCTTAATAATCAGAGAAAACTTAACAAGTTTCCAATCTACAACTCCGAATTCCAAACTCTGCCTCATATATGCATAACTCACCAAACAATCTTGGACTACCCCATCTCTTCCTGATCAGCTTAACCTTCGCTGATGCTTCTTGAAACAAATCTGAACCAAGAACAAAATGATTTCTAAATCTTATCAACAATATGAACTTTCCAAAATCTGCTGAAATCCAAACTTGAAAACTAGATCTGACCAATCCATTTCCAAAAATATTTCTAAGCTGCTACACCAACTCTTCTCTCTAGGAACCATCCTACTATCAGACTAACCACCGGTATCGCTTCTGGAACCAAGTCGATACGGAACTCAACTCCAGATGAAGACAAACTTCTACTTCTTCGAAGACATCCGGAAAAATTCTGACTACTTCAGTAGCTCCTACTTTCATATGAGAAACCTCAATCTCAAACAAAAGATTACCCAAGATAAATTCCCAATTTAATCGCAAGTCACTTTTGCGATCCTACCTAGTTCGGATTCCAAAGAAACTGTTCTCTCTTTACCAATTAAAACAGCCTTAAGCTTTTCCAAACAAGGTTAACCCTTCAAGAAAGTCTTCATCATCTACTTGGACTGTTGATAGAAGATCCACAAAAATTTCTGAACCATCGAAGAAACGGGCCACACTGCTGCTTCCAACTTTATCTCTAGGACACTACTAAGCCAAAGACCTCTTCGTCACTACACCGAACACTTCAAGCTGCACTGCTACCACAGCTAACCAAAGACTTCTAATCCATAGGCTCTTCGAAAACCCTCAACTAACTTCACAACGAACCTCCGAAATGGCAGACATCCTAAAAGAAATTCGGGCTCCAAACCAAACGCCAACAACTTACTCTTCTTAATCTTGCTCTAAAAAGAACATCTCCTTCGGGAACATCCATAAATACTGCATCTCATCACACAGCTGCCAAGATACCATCATTTACTTCTGCACTTCCGACAGATCCAAATTCTAGAAAATCCGCTCACCCGAGCTCAACCAAACTTACACTTCAATAATGGACTCCGAATCTTTAAAAAGATTTCCTTCAGAGATCCGAGGAATGCTTACTTCATACTGCCAAACTTACTCGAGACGGTATTAGGTCTACAGTGTCGATAGATACTCTTCCAACCTCAACATTCAGACTTCAACCAATGGTAGTCGTGTTACACACACCACCACCCAATCTACCTTTATAACTCATATTGGAAAACCCGAACAGATAGCCCAATAAATAGGTAGAAATAAATAAATATATATAGTTATATAAAAATTACAAATACGCTCTCTCAAGATAGATAGAAATCACTCCAGAGCTAGATATTCACTCAACCTACAGCTCTGATACCAAATGTGACGACCCGGCTTTCTAGCCACGGAAAGACGCATCATGAATTAAGAAAGAAAGGGATAGAAGAAGAAAAGATAGAAAAGAAGAAAGAACAATACATCAGAATCTCACAGCGGAACGAATAAAATATAATATATCACATAAAATATTACATAGTATCATATTACATCAGAGTACACAACTTATACAACACATATTAGACAGTTATAAACATCTGTCTAATTCATACAACTCAAGTATCACAGATACAGACACAACATATACACAGCGGAATCATAATATATCTACACGGTGAAGCCTCCTGCTCCAAATCTCCTCCAGAATTCGTCAAGCTAACCTGAATCACTTGACTACTCATATATAATATGAGTACCCAAGAGTTTAATAAAACAGAAAATAAACACTTGGGTCAGACATGGGTCTGGTGTGAGTAAACGGTTTAAAATTGTTTAACTTTTGAAAAACCTTTGAAAGAAAAGGTATCTCGTAAGACTTCCCGCACATAAACACGGAAAAGTTTTTACCTTACGATAACCAAAACATTTGATAGGAAATCCAGTTATATTATAATAGGGTATAGGGTTTTCAAATAAATATGAAATAGCTGAAATTGTTACATTATTAAATTCCAGCATACTAGCCACAAAGTGGGTTATACAATCAAATCCGATGGCACTTATTGGAAGTTGGATTCCATACAATGGCAGGGCTACTGGGGTACCGCCCGTCACAGTACGTGGCCTAGATCAACGTACCGAGGAGTACGCCCGCTCCCCTGCAACACAAGGTCTGAACATCCCTTACTGGATAATTCCCGCATAAGAAACCCCAGCGGTTGTAGCTATTCAACCGCCCACTCAGCCGATTAAAAAGAAGGGACCTCTAGACAGGGGAATCTTATACTACTTGGGTGCTACCCACTAACCTTGCTGCACCTCCCCTGTTTTAGCCATTCCCGGTTGATGAGGCTTGAGGCTACGATTACCTTTAATCAGAACATATCACTTAGAATGCTCATCGTCCACCTGACGATGTGCTGAAAGCATTCAATCCATACAAGTTCGTTCCGGGTTCGAACAAAACCGAAGGCATTATCTCGTTACACTCGTTTTGGAATCACCCTCAGAGTTAACGACAATAACCCTTGCACTCTGAGTCTTTATCTCGAACCTATAAGTACTATCTCCGTCAACTCATTACGGAATCACCCACAGAGTTATACTGACAAAGAATAGTTCTTACACCTCGAGTCTTCACTTGCTCCACTTGGATTAACGACTAACGTTTAATTGGAATCGATGTGGTATTCGGATATCCAAATCTGGAAACCCGATCCCGGTCTCATCGAAATCCAAAACGTATCTTTTAAGGCCAAGTTGTTTAAAGGTTTAAACATTTAAAACTTATATTTAGGATGATATAAACAGATAGATAAATAACATTATCACAATAGATAATTCATATCAACATTCATCTCACAAAGCAGCTTATAGATATCATATCCAAATCATCCAGTATCAATCAATCACCCAATATCAATCATCCAATATCAATCAATCATCCATAAGCAGAATTGATTAACTCCAAATCAATTTAATTAACCTTTAATTAAATTAATTACTATTCGTTAATTACTTGGATTATCTTAATCCTGCTTACTATCATTAATTAATTAATCATCTCTTAATGATCTTCCTTAATTAATCTTCCTGGATTAATTATACTTTAATTACATTCAAGTAATTAGCCTTAACCATATACAGTAATTATCCTTTAATTACTATCATTAATTACAATAATTAATGATCCCTCATTGATTAATTAATTATATTAATCCTCAATTAATTAATCATACTTAAATTAATTACTTTTATTAATCAACCTTGATTAATTCATTAATTAAATAATCCTTACTAATTAATTAACCTTTTAATTAATTAAATAATTAATTTTAATCAACCACTTCATTAATTAGTCTTAATTAATTATAAACAGTAATTAACAATTTGTAATTACTTATCTTAATTAATTACTTCTTAATTAATTATATTAACTTTGATTAATTAATCTTTAATTACTTCATTAAGTAATTATTAATCAATTTAAATTAACAAATAATCCCTAATTAATTACTTTATTAATTAATTACTTTTAAATTAATTACACTTAGTAATTAATCTTAAATTAAACATATTTAATTAATCACATTATTAATTAACCTAAATCCTTTAATTAATTTCTCTTAATTAATTAACTTCAAATCCATTATATTAATTAATCCTTTAATTAATACCACCAAATGATTAACCCTTAATCAATTACATTCAATTATTAACCATTTATTACTTCATTAAGTAATTATACTTAATTTAATCCATAATTAAGTGATTATTTAAAATTAATTAAACAATTAATTAATATCTTATATTTCAAAATCCTTAATTAAATAAGAAAAACATTTATCTTAATTAATCTCTTTACTTATTAACAAATCATATTTTAAATTAAGTATTCTCAAATTCATATCAAATTAATTAACTTCAATCAATTATATTAATTAATCCTTTAATTAATATATTAAGTGATTAACCATTTATCAAATTCATTTATTTACTTGCATAAGTAATTATCCTAATTACAATAAGTAATTAACTTTTAATTTATTTTACTCATTTATTATCCTTAATTAATTCCAATTTTAAAAGATAAACTCATCATTAAAATTAAATACTTACTTCCATCATTTATTTTAATTTTAAACAAATTTAGAAATTAATTATATTTAAATATAATTATACTTTAAGACAAAATAATTTTAAACCCTTAATTATAACTTAATTAAAAGTTAAATTTCAAATATCTTAAAGTTTATTTAAACAAACTTAATTGAAACAAACAAATAACTTTTTAATTAAAGGTTCAAAAACATTTGATAAAGGAAAAGAATTATTTAAGAAATGATTTTAAAACAAATTCCACTTTTAAGTTTTCAAAACCTTTAAAACATGATTTAAACTTTTGCTCTTCTCCTGCTTCGAGTCCAACCCGTATCCCTCTCGTTTTACTTCGAGTCGAACAGTAAACTACGCGAGACTTCCCCGAGTCTCTTTGCAACACCATCCACTTCGAGTTTTCACGCCAAAAATCACGAGACCGTCCCGAGTTGCTTATCGTCTTCCCAAATCATCGAACACATCTGGTACACGAACGTGTACACGTTCACGTGCACGCCAATTCTGCCCATCTACGATCATCGCCCCGTCCTTCCTCCAGTCACCCACGACCCCACTGGCCCATTCGAACACCCAGAATGACGATACCACCTCGATATCAAAATCGAACCCAACGACCAAAAACTGGAACCCACATCTCGACTGCAACCACCCATCGTCGACGAACTATGCCTCGAGAAACCTTGCCGACCTCATCCAACATCGCCAAGACTCCAGCAAAACCTTCCCCCCTATCGCGATCGCCTCCGGACCATCACCCCAGTCGCAAATGCTTCGACAGTTAAGCCGATCGAAAACGACCTAATACCCTAGATTGATCTAATCCCCTCACCACAATCACTAGAAAAATACCCTAGTATTTTTCCTGAGACCGACATCACTTCGGCCACCTTCGACTCAAAACTCGACCAACCTTACTACGTCGATCATCAGAAATCGGCATTCAAACCAAAATTATACAACCCCAATTTTCTAAACAATTTTCTATCTAAAAATCATGATATGTATATTAAAATTCATCATTTTCTACTACTAATCAGATTCTATAATCTAATTCTGAAATTATGAAGATTGATTTTTGGCTAAATTTTAAATCATCACTGTTATTCATTCATTCAGAAATAATTGTCCAATATAAATTCTAGAAACCATTTTTAAAATTGAATTTATATTGTAACAATCCTTTTTCATTTACAAATCAATATCTAATATCGATTGTACAAAGAGGATTTGAATTTTAGAACTTGGTTTTTCCAATCTGAACTAAAAACAGAGCCTATTTTCCCATATACCTACATATACATTCAGATATTTGCATATATACAGACATGCAAGCAAGTACACACCATCATTCAACCATATATACATGCATTCATATCAGATCAATTTAATCTATCACTGACATCAATTAAAATCATCAGGTTAAACTGTTTTTAAAATAAATTTACTCACCTATTTCCAAAAAGAACAGAGCAGTTTTGTTATATTTCCTGGAATTGCACTTTGATCTGGAGAAATACTTTTGCTTGCAGTTGAAAAAGAACCATTTGCATGTTGAATTACAGTTGAACTTCATTTGGAAAGCAGGTTGAAGTTGCAGATTTGATTTAGTTGCTGTGAAGAACTTTGCATGCTTGAAAACTTGTTACAGGCTTTTGATTTGCTTGAGAGTTTTACAGGGTTTGATTTTAGTTTGAGGATTTGTTTTCAGTTTAGAATTTCTTTTGAATTTAGAAAGATGGAGAGAAAAGAAGATGGAGGAAGAAGATTTCGAACTGAGAAAAATAAGTTTTGAACTGAAATCAAAGGTTCAGTTTTCTTCTTCAACTATATTATTTATAAAATAAAATTTTAAATAAAGAAAATGTTGCCACTTGTTTTAGTACTAATTAGACAAATGTCCAACTTGTTTTATATGTTTTACAAATGTTAAAAACAAGCAATATTATGTTTAAATCCTTATTGTAAAAATATTTATGTTATATGTAATTATGGATTTATATAAAGTCATGTTTTATTTATTTGTAAACTATTTTAGTTTAAATATCTATATGCTTATTATTTATGAAATGTGAATTATTACTAATTTTATTTATATTTACAAACCTTTTAACTTAAAGGAATATTAAAAAGAAAGCTTATTTAAAACTATATATATTTAATCATTTTAGTCTTATACTTATTAAAATAAAACAAGATAAAAATAAATCTTTTATTAAATCTTGTTTAAACTATCATATTTTAGAAATAATAATTATCTTATATTTTGAAAACAATTGAATTAAATCTAAACTAACCTTTGAAAAATATTAATTTTAAAACAAAGCTTTAAATCACAAATTATACATACATATATATATATATTATCAATAGATGAAATTAAATTCAAAGCAATCCAAATTATAACATATACATACATATATATTACAATTTGAAAATTCATCTTTAATTTAAAACAAAAGATATCCTATTCACAATATATATCAAATATATATATTATAAATAGAATAAAATTTAATTAGCTTTCACAAACAAATCTTTTCAATATTGCCAGATTATATATTTATTAACCTTTAAAATATTAAATTAACCAATTTAAATTTAAATTATAAAGAAAATTTATCAAATCAATTAAATTATTAATACAGATTATTAAATTTATATTGCCCAAAAACCCGGGATATCACAATTAATGTTTTACAAATCTAATATGTAATAAGTAAACTCATCGTGTAATGGTGGTAGTTCTTCAATTAACAATCATAATAAGAGTCATAGTCATCAAATACACTGGCACTATTTCCAACTTCATCTTCTACTGCTGTTGTAGGTCCCATCTATCCATCAAATCTGATAAGTTGACCCGTTAAGAATGATGATATTTTTCTAGCCAGAAGGGGCACAGATCATTCAAAATATTCCAATTCAGCCAATTTCATGTCTAATTATTGCATCTCTGGAGCATGGAGTTATAATTTTTTTCAACCTGATAGTAAAGGACGTCATCTATGGGATGCATGTCCTTTAACTAACAAATTAAAACAAATATATTTCTAAAATGAAGTTCATATTAGATAAGAACATAGGTAATGAATTTTGTAAAGAATATTCGTTAACTAATTACATTCGAGCCTCCGAATATTTATAGAAAAAATCATCTTATATGGTGGTCATGTTCTATAAGTGCAAAAGGATTCAATGGGTTGATTTTAGAATATGTCATCTCTTACATTTGTCGGACAATTATATAATAACTTTTCTTCATCCACATGATGTAAATATATCTCTAATGATTTTGATTAGCATTTCCCATGCAAAACATGATCATAAAATATCATAAATCTACTTTATTCATAGCGGATAGATAAAAAAAAGTAAACAAATAAAAACGATAGTAACAACATAAGCCTAGACGAAAACCACTTTGCTAGCCTTCACGTCATCGCACAAAGTAATGCCCGGTAATTTTGAACTTGAAGTCCGTATCCAATCCAAAGGTGTGACAAACTATTGTGTTTATTTTAGTTGTGTATGAAATCTTGGCAAATGAACCAGAAAATTAACCCATAGTTACTCCATGAAATTCAAAAAAAAAAATTCCAGCTACTACAATCTTGAATTTTATTTCATACAACGCTATGCTAAAGTTTGTTAGGGTGGATGCTTCAAATTATGGTAATTACAACCAAACGGGTACAAAGATAATAAAGCATAGGTTATATAGTTCAAATTTTTTGTATCATACATGATATCAAAACTCCAATAATAAAAATAGTTAGAATAATAAACTAAATAAGTATAATAAAAAATTATCAAGTGAAATAACATAGGCTCGCTACTTGGGGATAACTTTGGAAATCAATATTAAAACTGATTGAATAGTTGTTTGCCATATTATCCTCTCCATTGCTTGTTTAACTCTTTTATACAACGAAGGAATTTTCATAATGATGAAAAAGGTACTCTAAAAATAGTTTGAAATATCATTAGCTATCCCACATGACATGCCAAATTACCTTCAAATCTATTCATAAAACGTTTATAATTTAATCATGGATTTTGCAATAACTTATAAAGTGTTGATAAATTAGAACAATAAGTGACACCCTTGATAATATTTAATGGAAATTTAAATCAACATCACCAATCGTATATGCTGTCTGAGTCTTAAATTTGATAATAAAACTATGGTCAGTACATGCACTATCATAAAGCAAGTAAAGACTAAAAAGCAATAAATAGAAAAGGTTGTCAATGAATTTATACAGTTACTGCTGAAAAATAGACTAAGATGAAAAAATAATACTTATTTGGGAATTAAAAATAGTGATGCCTGTGAAACTGATCAATGAAGCAACATATGGGCATTGAAAGAACAACAAATGCAAGTGATTACCTTTTAAATATTATAATTTGAACAATAATTTACAATTTTATGTCATCTGCAAACTTAATGGTTCACAGTATGAATAGTATTCTTTTTTAAATAGAAACCTATAATAAGTAAAATAAGATAGTATACAACTTAGGACTTTACATCTCATTCATTATGTGTTAGCATAAGTGAACATAAATTAGAATTTAGTGGAAACATTAGTTTTAGCCTATTTAATTGGCAGATGCTATGGATATGTATTAGAAGGCTAGTGTACAGTGGATAATTGCTTTGCTTCATTGTAAAGTACTTATGTATGTAGACATAAAATGAAAATTAAATTGAAATTCAAAACATTGTAAATTTCAAATATCCTTGGTAATCAATAATATTTTGAAATAAAGAGTAATACATTTCTTCCACTTTACAAACCTTTTTTTTCTTCAAGTGAAATTCCAATCAATCGCCGATAATCAATGTAATCCAACAAAAAACTCACACAATCAAAACCAACAGTTAAATGCAATTAGATCTTTAATCAAGCGTCAATTAACATCAAAGTACGGCTCTTGACATAACAACTAACTTGTATGTGGTGGGAATTGGTGCATGTGTCATAGAGTTTCATCCGTATGTTCAAAACCACTATTTAGGAATAAAAAACATATAAAACTAAATAGAATGAAAATCTAGATCAAAAGTAAAGAAGAACAAAAACTCATACAGACCTGAAGTCGAAATCATTGGTTAGAGAATAATAACCTGTCTCGATCTTCCTCATCATAGAAAGGACCTCTGGAGAACCAATATTCGAAAGAGAAATGGCAAGGCAACATCTTTAAGTAGTGCACAGTCCCCTCGCTTGCATCATCGTGTTCAAGTGGTGGTAGAACCTATAATAAAAAAACTAAATAAAATCAGAGCAAGTCCTCAAGAGAACATAATGATAAGGGGAATGTCCAAGTCATATGGTTGAGTTTGTGCAAGATTAACAATCATATATACTTTATAGTTAGTGTACTAATTAAATTTTTTTTTTTCAAGCATTGTAAATTTGCAGTGATATCATTATTTAGGCATAAGTAGACGTCGCCATAACATAAGTTTCAAAAGGCAGCATAATTAAGAGATTATCACCTTGATATCATGCTTAAACCTTTTTATGCTGAATTAAGACTGGAAACATAAGTTTCAAAAGTTCTCCAAATTATCTATAACTAAAAGACAAAGATTACCTAAGAGTTCTAGACGATTCAGAAAGCAGGGTTGCTGTAGAGAGGAATTCTGAGGTTCCAGTGGCTACGCCATCGCTTAGGCCGCCTTATGCTGGCATTTAACCAAGCTTAACATCTAACTATCGATTAGGTTATGAATGATATGGTAAACTGAAGGAGGCTGCAATAAACAAAACCTTCCATCAATATTCAACAAAATTAAGGTCTGAAAACCATTAATTACAACAATAAACCTTATCAAATGCAGAATAATTTCCCCGCATGAAGGTGAGGCTTGAGAATCATCGGATCTATTGTAATTACCTAACCACATACCCTACAAAAAGCATTCAAACACAAATCAAATTAAAAAAGGATAATCTGGAAAATGATTACGAATGAAGTTTATCAAGAGTATGGAGTTTGAGATATCAGAAGCGACTTTGGAAGTAGTGCTTCAGTTTTCCCATTCCAACACGAAATATTTTTTTAATTTTTCTAATATTTGTTGCAGTATTCTTTCGAAATGAGGATCAATTGTAGCTTTGATCTCAGGTACATATAAAAAAAGAACAAATAATAGAATATTTTGATTCTCTAACATCAACACAGAATATTTCCTATAGTTATGATTCTTTAAGATCAACACAGAATATTTTGATTCTATAATTATACAATGTCATTGAATAATTACAATATCTGTTATCAAACTATTAAACTATCAAAGCTTTCAAAAAAATTGCTTGTGTGCACAAATTAAAACAGATAAACAAATTTTAGTTAATGGCTAAAAAATGCTTACAGTTGTAAAAACCACAAAGTTGCATATGGAAAACTTAGTATTAACTAACTAAAAGAGATCAAAAATTCATACATGCTATTGATATTCGCATAGCTCAGGCTGATGTTTTCTGAATGCAACATGTTAATGTGTATTCCTCTTGGTGTGACATTATTAAGCATAATAATATACACTTGTTGTTGTGTAGGAAAATGTGTACTCGGTTCCATCATAAAAGTATCTCGTGCAAAATGTCATGAAGACTAATAATCGACGTTCACTTTGTATGAACCACAACCAACTGCAAAATTGATCACAAAAAAATCAGTTTATACAACATAAGCTAGTACAGAGAAACAATATGCTACCTTTATATTTAGCAGTACAAAAAATTATGATATCGTAATCAAAATGATTTTGCTGCTCTTGTATAAAATCGGTAGCCAAAGGAGCCTAAAAGTAGGTTAAACCATGACAGCAATCAGCCAAAACTATATACTATTAAGCTTCCTATGTTATGACAAATTTTTAATTTTAATTCAAATCTACAACTAAAATATAGACAAAAATTGCACAATATTAATGGCTAAAATATATTAACGGTGTCGATTTAATTAAATTAATATGTCCTATAACATATAAGATAAAAGAGAGAAAAACCGAACAGTACTTACAGCGAACAATTCATGGATCTCAATCTGAATTGACTTGCTCTTCCTTTTAGAAAACCAAAGAAAGTAAGAAGAACAACGTACACAATTAGAGCAACAGGAAATAAATCGCTGAGTTGCCTATCACGTTGAAACTCGGTTATTTTTTAAGTTAATTAAGCATAAATAGAGCATTGCATAAACCAAATAATTTCATCCATATGAAAATCATACCTTGGACTTTGTGAAAATAAAAGTGAATTACGTAATTTCATTGTTTGAAGAAAGGGCCCGGTTGAAGTAAGGAGGGAGGACGAAAAAAGAGTGAGGTTGAAATAAGAAAGGGCCCGGTCTTTCTGTTTCGATTTTTGTGGTTTGCGACAGCATACCTGAGTAAAAGAATCCAGGAATCAGAAGCTCTCCCATTCATCTTGCAAGAAATTGGACCTGATACGAATAAAAAACATCTAATTGAAACAAAACCAAAAGAGATTCAGTCAAAAGGGAAAAAGAAGAGGAACGATAAGAAGCGGCGGCAGCATACCTGACGAAAAGAATGTAGGACTGAGAAGAGAGATTGATTTGTTTTTCTCTCCTATTTTCCGATTTTATTGTTGTGTCGTCTGTGTCGTCCGATTTCATACTTGTGTCCACTGGTATTAGAAGGCGTAAGATTTATGGAGGAAGAACATGGTAAGTGGGTATTGCAGTTATTAGCGAACGTGGGTGAGGAAGTTAGCACGGTATCCACTGAGTACGTGCAACAATTTTGCTGCGTTGTCATTGAATGAATAAAGGGCAGTTTGGTCAGTTCGAAAAAGGCTTCAGCAGGGGAAGTATTTGCTTTATATATAAGATATATATATATATATAAAATCTTTTCAAAAAAAAAGAAAAAAAATTCAAAATTCAAAAATAAAAACAAAAATCAAATTTCCATTTTCTAAAAACAATTTTTTTTTGAAAAAATCCTTTTGGTAAATATTTGAAAATTCAAAAACAAACAAAACAAAATTACAAAAAAAAACATTTAAAAAAATTTGAAAAAACCAAAAATCAAACTTCTCTTGTGAAAATAAATTTCACTTGGTAAATAGTTTTCTTCCTTATAAGAAAAACAAAAACAATTTTTCACTTCGTTTTTTCAAATCTTCTTTAATTCTCTAAACTCGTTTCTAACTTCTTTCTCCTCTCGACTTTCACTTGTGCATGAGTACTTGGACTCATGAAACAACAACAAATAGTTGGACTCGTGACTCAACCACTAATCGTTTTAACTCGAACAGACGATCCTCCCGAAATGGCGAACGAAAATGCCCCTCGAACTCTTATGGATAGAATATTTCCCGATAGAGTTTCTATTCCATCTTGCATCACGTTACCCGCCCCTACGGGTAACC
Source organism: Allium fistulosum (assembly GCA_030737815.1). Lineage (NCBI taxonomy): Eukaryota > Viridiplantae > Streptophyta > Magnoliopsida > Asparagales > Amaryllidaceae > Allium > Allium fistulosum. Next base: position 268,471,861 of record CM060903.1, read on the forward strand.
ATTTCGAAATTCACTCGAACCATATTGCCACACTTTCAAAATTTGGCAATTTCGAGCACGATGATCCATACATCTTTTTGACGAAATTCGAACAAGTTTGTGCAACCATTAAACTCCTACAACTTTCTGATGACGGAATCAAACTTCGATTAATCCCATTTGCCCTTACGGATTACGCTGAAAAATGGTTGTACAGCTTACCATCGAACTCAATTAAAACGTGGGAAGAATTCGTAAAAGATTTCTTAAAAAAGTTCTACCCCTTGGAAAAAACGAGTAGAATCCGAAACGAAATTGTAAATTTTCATCAATTCAAGGGAGAGCCATTTGGTAAATATTTTGAAAGATTCAAAGAGCTTTTGATAAAATGTCCACACTATAACTTCGAAAAATGGACGATTTGCCAAATCTTATACGATGGACTCGAAAATAGCTCACGAACCATGCTTGAATCAATGTACCAAGGCAACTTTATTGCCCAACATCACGACGATGCTTGGCAATTTCTTGAAAACCTCGCCGAAAAATCATCCCAATGGGAACGTTCGAACCAAAAATCAATCTACTAACGATCGAGTGCACACTCGATAGGATCTTCTGTTGCTCCGGAAGCTAAGATCGACACAATGATTAAAAAATCGATAACGTTTTCTCATCGAATCAAATGAACCAAGCTTCCCAACTGATGTGTTATAAATGCAACGATTCTAATCATATAGCCGATCAGTGTCCCAATTCTGTCGAACAAATCAATGCTTTCAATAAAGCCAAAAACGACCCGTTTTCTCCAACGTACAACCCTGGTTGGAGAAATCATTCGAATTTCGCGTGGAACCAAAATAATCCCAACATGAATACGATTCGTCCCAATTTTCAAGCATTCCCGAATAATGCTTCGAATCCTTCTTTTCAACCCAACAATTTTCAACCAAACTTTGCGGGTCCATCCCATAAGCAACAATCAAATTTTCAACCAAATTTTGCTCATCCTCCCCAAGACGATAAACGTTTAACTTCACTTGAGAAAACTCTTGAAACGTTGGCTAAAGCAACCACTAAAAGCCTTCAATCAAACAACAATTTGCAAAATTTATTGACTTCATATATGCAAAACACAAACCAATCAATTGCAAAACTCGAAATGCAAATGAGTCAGTTAACCACATCTGTAAGTGAACGCGAACGAGAAACATTCCCCTGCCAGCCCCTTCCAAATCCCAGAAGTCAAAACACAAATTCAAATCAAGCCCATGTTGTTCAAGATAGCAATGTCACCCAATTGAATGCTATCACAACTCTACGTTCCGGTAAACAAATCGATAATCAAGTCGTTAATCCAAATGATTTACCGGAAACCTCTCTCGACACTTCTAAAACAACGAACGAATCTGAACAGAACGTGGAGCCAAACATTGATACGAATCAAAACTCTTCTTCTTCTACTCGAGTAGACCCGCCTACCGAGTATCGTGTTCCATTTCCACATTGTCTTCGACCTAAGAAACACTCGGACCCAAATGGAAAAGATGTTGGAAATTTTTAAACAAGTGAAAGTTAACATCCCGCTTCTTGACATCGTTCAGCAAGTCCCCACATATGCGAAATTTCTTAAGGACTTGTGTACCCAAAAGTGGCAGACTCAAGTGCCGAAAAAAGTCTTCTTAGTTGCCAGTTTGAGTGAAGTCTTGTCCCAATCCATGCCCGTTAAATACAAAGATCCTGGTTGCCCTACGATTTCATGTACAATTGGAGACAAGACGATTAACAAATGTTTGATAGACTTAGGCGCGTGTGTCAACTTGATTCCATACTTCGTTTACGAACAATTAGGCTAAGGAGAGCTCAAACCCCCAAAAGTTACGCTTCAATTCGCCGATCGTTCCATTAAGAAGCCTGTGGGAGAAATCAAAGACGTGATCATTCGAGTAGGGCAATTCATATTCCCCGTTGACTTCATCGTTCTTGAAACACAACCCGTGTCAAATCCCGCGAGTCAAATCCCATTGATTTTAGGCCGACCGTTCTTAGCCACCTCAAATGCCTTAATCAATTGTCGTAACGGTTCGATGAAAATCTCTTTTGAAAACATTACTTTGGATCTTAATATTTCAATCTTGAAAGCCAATAGAACGAACCTCGTGACCAAACATTGGAAGTTAGTGCCATTCACGAAAACTTCGAAAATGAGACACTTGACCTTAACGACGAACGCGAGGCCGAGTACGAAAAATTGTTTCACGAAATTCCCAACGAGATTGAATACACTCTTCCCTTTGAATCGCTTCCAGTTGAGTCCGAATCTCAACCCAAGGTTTTAAATCTCGGATATTGGGTACTTTTCACCTCGGCGATTTTAGTGACTCGGTATCGTATCGGGGGAGATCTCGGATGAGACGAGTGCATCTTGGGCGCCAATATCTGATTTACATCTCGGACCTAAAGTTCATCTCGGGACCATATCGGAGTATAACACATCACATTATTTATAACAAAAAATGCATAGTATCGGTTTATTTAACATTTACCGAATTACTGCAACTAATCTCCACTATTTTAAATGAAAAAAATAATGCAATTATACTTCAACTATATGAAATTGTTCAACAAAAGTTACAAAATATCATCAGTTTTAGCAATTACGTATAAGTAGATGAAAGGCGACAAATTAACTGAAAAAAGAGGGTTCTATACAATTACATATATGCAGTAAGAATAACATAACAACAGTATCAGGAACTGATGCAAATAAAAGCAAATGCATATAAGAGATATCAGGAATCGAAGGGTTTCAGGCAATGCAAATCTACTTGCAGAATGTTATGCAGTAAGAATAACAAACTAAATCTACTTGCAAATCTACTCTAAATTATATTGTATATTCAATTTTTGAAAAATTGAATTTCATTAAAATAGAAACAGCCTTAATTTACATACATGTAGAGAGTAGAGAGATTGGTCGAAGACGAAACTGCAGACTGTCAACAGCGAGATGAGTAGTCGAAAATTGAAAGCAACCGCGAGCTGTCGGATGTTGGAAGAGGGAGTTTGATTTTTTTTTAAAAGAGAGAGTTCGATTTTTTTCTCTGGAGAAGAGGGAGTTTGATATTTTGACGAGGAACGTGATTTTTTGAGAAGTTGAATCAGAAAGAAAAGGGCTTTGTTCATTCTTTTATGATAGACTGAGATGGGCCTATTTTTTTTTTGAAAAAAACAATATATCGGGGATATCTCGTAATATCATTTCACTCCAAATATCGGCCGATATATGTAAATTTCAGCCGATATAATTGAAACGAGATATCAACCGATATCTCATGTTTCGTTTCGCCCAACTCTCCAACCGAGATCTCGGCCGAGATATCGGCCGAGACAGCCGAGATTTAAAATAGTGTCTCAACCCAACTCTTTGATTGAAAAACTCCCAAAGTTAGACCTCAAACCACTTCCCGATCACCTTAAGTACGCATACTTAGGTGATAACGAAACGTTGCCTGTCATAATTTCCACGACTCCCTCTCTTGATCAAGAAACCTCCTTACGTTCTATTCTTTCAAAAAACAAAGAAGCGATGGGATGGTCGATCTCCGATATAAAGGGAATTAGCCTTGCTATTGTTCAACATCACATCAATTTAATCGACAATGCCAAGCCTGTTCGTGACGCGCGACGAAGGCTTAATCCAAAAATGAAAGATGCGGTGCATGATGAAATTCTTAAACTTCTCAACAATGGAATCATTTACCCAATTTCTGATAGTTCATGGGTTAGCCCAATTCACGTTGTACCGAAAAAGTCTGGGATAACCGTTGTCAAGGACGATTCAAACGAACTTATTCCAACTCGTACTCAAACAGGTTGGCGTGTTTGCATTGACTATCGAAAACTAAATGCTGCAACATGAAAAGATCACTTCCTTCTTCCTTTCATTGACCAAATGCTCGAACGTTTAGCCGGCCACGAATTTTACTGCTTCCTTGAGGGTTATTCCGGCTATAACCAAATTCCCATCGCTCCTGAAGATCAAGAGAAAACAACTTTCACGTGTCCATTCGGTACCTTTGCTTATCGACGTATGCCATTCGGACTTTGTAACGCTCCAACGACTTTCCAACGATGCATGGTTGGAATCTTTTCTGACATGATTGAACGCTTTCTAGAAGTTTTTATGGACGATTTCTCAATCTTTGGCGATTCTTTTTCCCAATGTTTACATCATCTCGAATTGGTTCTAAATCGATGTAAAGAAAAACATTTGACTTTGAATTGGGAAAAATGCCACTTTATGGTCAAACAAGGCATAGTCCTTGGACATATCATCTCAAATAAAGACATTGAGGTAGACAAAGCGAAAATCGATGTCATTGAAAATCTACCCATTCCCAAAACTGTTAAGGACATTCGATCATTTCTAGGACACGCTGGATTTTACCGACGCTTTTTGAAAGACTTTAGCAAAATCGCTCGGCCTTTGACGACTCTTCTCGGAAAAGACGTTCCTTTCAATTTCAACTCTGATTGTATCTCTTCTTTTGAACGACTTAAGAGCGAACTCATTTCTGCTCCAATCATTTGCGCACCCAATTGGGATCTTCCATTCGAAATAATGTGTGATGCTTCGAACTTTGCCGTTGGTGCTGTCTTAGGACAATGCATCAACAAGATCCTTCACGTCATTTACTATGCGAGTATGACTTTGAACGACGCTCAACTCAACTATACAACAATCGAAAAAGAGCTTCTAGCTGTCGTTTTTGCACTCGAAAAGTTTCGACCTTACTTGATAGGTTCACACATTACTGTGTACACGAACCACTCTGCGCTTTGATATCTCTTCGCTAAAAAGGATGCTAAATCCCATTTGATTCGTTGGATCCTTTTACTTCAAGAATTTGACCTTACAATTAAAGACAAAAAGGATCCGATAACGTCATAGCCGACCACTTGTCTCGTCTTCCGAACGCACCATCTTCTTTGCAAATCAATGAAAACTTCCCCGATGAACAACTTCTTTCAATATCTATCGACCCATGGTACGCTGATACAGTGAACTACTTAGTCACTAAAGAAACTCCCTCATCTTGGTCTAAATAGGAAAAATACAAATTCATGTCCCAAGTGAAATATTTCTATTGGGACGAGCCATACTTGTTCAAATATTGTTCAGACCAAATCATCCAACGTTGCATTCTGGATAATGAGATCAGGAGTGTTCTTTCGTTTTGCCACGATCAAGCGTGCGGTGGACATTTCGGTCCTTGGAAAACCGTGGAAAAAGTGCTTCAGTGTGGTTTCTATTGGCCTTCTCTTTTCAAAGACTCGTTTAAATTTTGTAAAACTTGCGATCGATGTCAAATGCTTGGACGAATTTCTCGACGAGATATGATGCCTCTAAACCCCATTCTTACGATCGAAATCTTTGATGTTTGGGGTATTGACTTTATGGGACCTTTTCCCATTTCTTTTGGAAACTTGTATATCCTTCTCGCTGTCGATTACGTCTCAAAATGGGTCAAAGCCGTTCCTTGCAAAACCAACGACCATAGAATTGTTGTGAAATTTCTCAAAGAAAACATCTTTTCAAGGTTCAGCACACCTCGCATAATAATCAGTGATAACGGAACCCATTTTTGCAACCGTCCTTTTGAAACTTTAAAGGAAAAATATTCGATAACCCACAAGCTATCCACTGTATCATCCTCAGACTTGTGGCCAAGTTGAAGTTTCAAATCGACAAATAAAAAAAATCTTGGAGAAAACTGTCAATAAAAATCGAAAAGATTAGTCTCAGAAATTGGCCGACGCGCTTTGGGCTTACCGTACTGCTTTTAAAACTAACCTTGGGATGTCCCCATTTCGTTTAGTTTACGGTAAAGCTTGCTATTTACCCGTTGAAATCGAACACAAAGCGTTGTGGGCAATAAAGAACTTAAACTTTGATCTTTAGAAACTGGCGAAAACTATAAACTACAACTCAACGAACTAGAAGAACTTAGGAACGACGCGTATGAAAACGAGAAAATTTACAAAGAAAGAACCAAAAAATTTCATGACAAGTCAATCCTAAGGAAAACGTTTTCGCCTAACCAGAAAGTTCTTTTATATGACTCAAGACTTCATTTATTCCCTGGGAAACTTAAATCAAGATGGACCGGACCATTTGTGGTATGAACTGTTTTTCCACATGGTGCCGTAAAATAGAAAACTCCAGGGATGGATCGGTTTTCAAAGTCAACGGTCATCGTTTGAAACCCTTCTTGGAATTGCCAAATAACCAAGAGGAGGAGCTCATGATCCTTCATGAGCCAAGCTACGTCTAGTAAGAATGTTAACCCTCTTTTGTAAATATGTACATAGTTTTCCCCGTTTCACTCATTATATCATGCATTGACTATGGGGACACAGTCAAAACTAAGTGTGGGGGGGAGTCTCATTTTCATTTTTTTTTAGTTTTATGGCATTTTTGAATTTTCATTTTCTTTTAACTTAAAAAAAATCTCAAAATCTCAAAAACATTTTTTTAGCATTTTGATTTATTTTTGAAGAAACACTATGGGATAAGTATAATTTTTGGTTAATAAATTGAAATTTTTGAAAATTTATTTGTCTTAACAAAAATAAAAATGAAGTTGACTACAAATAACAATGGTTTAACTAGTATATAGGAAGGTTTATATGTGTTAATTATGAAGTATGTTCTAATTGAAAATCTTTGTTTAAAAAAGTGGTAAATTTAAAGTAAAGGATATAACATTTTTATCTTCTAAGTTAAATGGTGCTAAGATGATTTTGCAAAACTCTATCTTTCTAAAAAAACTGAAAAAAAAACATTTGTATATATGTATATATATTTTTAACACCTAGAGTCATGTGTTCACACTCGTGTGTTCACTCGCCATGCTCTGTACCCTTCTCACGTAAACTCGAAAGGCAGTGCATGATCGGTATATCTGGCCTCAGTTTATCTGAGCTAGGTGTGTGTGTGTGTGTATATGTATGTATATATATATATAAATTCTTTTTAATAACGCCCACAGTTGATAAGTGTTCACACTTGTGTGTTCACTCGCCACGCTCTGTATTCCCCTCACATCAGTCCTCAAGGCAGTGCACGAGTAATATATATCTGGCCTCAGTTTACCTGAGTTAGGCATATGTAAATATTGTTAATAAAATTTTCAAATAAGAGAGAGTAAGCAATTGAAATCCAAGCATCATTTTAACTTGTTTGATTTGACTTGTTATTGGAAAAGAAATGAAATTACCACTTTGATAAACTTTGAAAATCAACTAAGGATCTATTTCATAGTTGCACTATGTTGTCAACCGAAACAACGAGTTAAACTATAGTCTATTTGTTACGATAACTTTGTGTTTATTGGAAGTTTTGACGAGTAAAATTTTCAAAACAATGACCAGAACTTATATTTAACTTATTTGTGTCTATTTAAAAATAAATCTTTCATTTGTAAATACTTTCAAAAACTTGCATTCATTTCATTGTAAATAAATCTTGCACTTTGTAAATATTTTCACTTTGCATTTGGATTTTGTGGGTAGTATCCGCTGAAAACCATCATGAGGCAACACTCGTCCTACCGGGGACACCCAGAGGTTTAACGGCTTGTTGCATACGCTCAATCCAATCGTGCTCCCTACGAAAATGGATTTATCTTAGTTTTCCTTTATTCGAGGACGAATAAAAAGATAAGTGTGGGGGTATTTGATGTGCACGTAAATGTGCATATATTTACATCCATATTTTATCTCTTTTTATTTAAATAAACAACATATTTGGGCATTTTTACATGTTAAAACCAAAATTCAATTATTTTCAAACCATCATATTTTCATCTTCATTCAGGGGCAAAATGGTCATTTTTGTGCATGTGTCAATTTAAGAATTTTTACTTGGACAATTTTTATGATTTTTATAGGATATTTTGATGCATATGGAAGTGAGATTCATGATGATATATGCATGCACAAGGAAATACAAAGGAATGAAGAGGAAATAATTCAAGTTCAAGATCATGGAGGACCCCACCCACTTACCTAAATGTACAATTATGAGCTAATGGACAACTAAGTGGAGGTTAAAGCTTCATGCACATCAAATGATGGATTAATTAGTGGCTAATGGTTACTTGGTGGCCACACTTCCTAAAGGGTATTTTCGGAAGCTCCCTAAAAATGGAATTAGAGTTTTATGCATGTATAAATAACCCTCTTATGTACATGAATCTATCTTCTACTCTTTCACATTAGTTAGGAAATTAAAAGAGCAAGTTGTAATGGCAATGTTTCATGAAATAAAAATGGCTTCCAAGCCTCTTCTTCTTTTCTTTTCTACATGCTTTTCTTTGCTTTTATGTTAATGTTTATTTCTATGCTCTCTTTCTTTTAATGTTCATAGCTTATATTTACATTTATGCAAGTAGTGTAGTTTTAATTTTTATGCAAATAGTTAGTAGTTAATCTCTCTTTCTTCCTTGCTTAGTTTTCATTTCTTTGCTTTTTAATGTTGAAATTTACAAGTGTTGATTTGATAACACAAATAAGTAGCTAAACCTCTTCAATTTAGGGGTAATGAAGCTCTCAAATATTATGTAATTTCAACATTTTATGATTTATGATCTCTTTAGCTTGTGCTTCATGAAAGTGAATTTTGATGTAAGTTTATACAAGTGGGTTTGATAGCTTATATTGCTTATGAAAATGAGCTATTCTTATTCAACATAAACACAATTTACATCATCATTTGCTAATTAATTTTTGGTTTTGAAATGAAATTTGATGATCTATATTACTAGTTACAATAGTAAATAGATCATACTTAAACTAGCTTTTGCTTTGGCTTCATTTTCATGAGAATTATAAGTGGTATAATTGTTGTATTATAGTTTGATGGTTTGAGTTATGTTAATTAATAACATAAACATACCATACTTATGATAAATGCAATGATTATTTCACTTATTATCAAAGTTAGAGATCATAAATTATTTGTTTGTTGATTTACAAAAATATGAGAGTGGATTTGCCTCTAAATTGTTCTCTAGTCTAATAGTTTTTAAATCACATTTTAACTCTAGCTTTAGCTTCTTTTTTTGTAGTTAACAATTTCATCTCATTTTGGTCTAATTTGATTGAATTGAAAATTTTAAAATCTTAAAATTTCCATGCGGATCGACCCGTACTCGCCACGTACAAACTTTTGTACGCCGTGCGCTTGCGGTTATTTTATTTCGAAATTTATTGACATTTTTCTAATCGATAGAAAATTTGCCGATTAACAAAACATTATGTCTACCAACCTTTGATATGTAGCCCTTGCATTCTTCAGCCCGAAAGGCATAACTTTGTAGTAGTAAATTTCCCAATCTGTTATAAAACTCATGTGCTCTTCATTTGGTTTGAACATGGTCTATTTGGGACAAAGGATAATAATCCTTAAGGCATGTTTTGTTTAGATCAGTGTAATCGACACATGTTCTCCATTTTTCATTAGACTTTTTAACTAACACGGGATTGGCTAGCCATTTAGGTTAAAACACTTCCCTGATAAACCCATTCTCAAGTAATCTTTTTAATTTCTTCTTTCAATGCATTAGCGCAAACTTTATCAAATTGCCTTTTCTTTTGCTGAATAGGGACAATATTTGGATCTATATTTAGAGCGTAGCTCATGACCATTGGGTCTATTCTGACCATGTCCGAGTGGGTCTAGGCAAACACATCCTTGCTTGACTGGAGAAATTGGATAAGTTCTCCTTTGAGCTTGTTGCCCAACTCTTTTCTGATCTGTACCGTTTATGTTGGATCAAGTGAATCTAAGGTTACCTCTTCTAAGTCTTCGGCATATTTTATTCTTTCTTGCTCATTTCTACAATAAAATTCAGTAACGATCCCTTCGCCATCTATTTCATTGTCCACTTGGTTTGCCTCCTTTTGTTTTCTTTTCCTCTCGAAAAAGTTGAATCTTCTTAGCACATTCTTAGGCTTTTCAGTTATTCTTGCCTTCTTATTTGCTTTGGATAGTCGGTTTGAAGGACTATCATCCAAGGGCTTCTCAATTCCAGTTTTTCTTAATTCACTTCTCTTCGAATCATAACAGGAAACACAGTCTCTTTTGAATTACTCAAGTGTAGTGAAATACAATTCTCGAGAGCTAAATTTCTCCTTTTTATTGTTCCCTAACCATTCTTAGTCAGAAATTTCACTATTAGATATTTTGGTGAAATAAACACATCCACTTCATCTAGGGCTCGTCTTCCAAAGAAAGTATTGTAGTAGGAAGGTTGGTCTATTATTACGAGTAGGGTTTCAAAAGTCCTAAAATGCGGAGGAATTCCCATCTGCACCAAGAGCTTAATCTGTCCTATTAGAGTAGATCCTTTATTGTTGAACCCAAAGATTGGCTAAAAGCTTGGCTCTAACTTCTCCTTTGGAGTACCCATTTAATCAAAACTGTGCTTGAAGATGAGTTTACTACGCTCCTAGTAATAGTATCCACTAAGATATTTGTTACCATAGAGAACCCAATTTGTGAAGTTATCATCACCATATCATTATGTTGGTGACGGACACCCCTCAGCTCTTGTGGGGTAATTGTTAAGTTGGGCATTTAAAGCTGATATTTACGATGTTTTAACAGTGGCTCCTCTTGAATAGAAAAGACTCCATCTCTCACCTCCCTTGTATATCTTTTCTTGGACCCTTTGCTGCTTCAACGAGATGGGGACGTCTATAGATGACATCTATGCGGTTGATTGGAGGAATGAAGTCCGGTTAAGAATCATTCTCTATAAAAATTTCAGTATTGCTTAGGGGCCTTTGATTGTTCCTTTCAGGATTGCAGGGTTTTTGATCCTCCTTGACAAACTCCTCCAAAGATCCATACCTGATCATATTTTGGATTATCTCGGCCAAAACACGACTTTTGTCAGTTTTATGTCCGCTTACCTTATGGCAAGCACAATAATCTTCCTTTCTTCGGTTCTGGATTGTTCCCTGCCTCATAGGAAGTTTCCTCCATCTTTGGTCATGGCAAAAATATAGGAAATAAGTTTACTCAAAGCCACATAATTGGATTTTGGGATGTCCCCCAATTTTCCTCTTGTATTTTCATCCCACCTCGGCTTTTTGTTGGGGTGATCATAGCTAAATTTTCCTTCTTCCTTCTTTGTTGGGATTTCTTCTTAGCATGGTACATTTCATCCATACGGATAAACTTATCAGCCTAGAAATAAAAATCTTGCAGATCCCTACACCAATGGACATAGAGTTCCTTCCAAAAGGGGGTCTGTTCAATTAATTTTAAGTGCTCCGCCATTAGTTTTTCTCTATCAGTCATGTTTTCTGCCTTTAGTACCTCAATATTAAATCTTTTCAAATATTCACCTAGCAACTCTTTTGGTCTTTGTTTGACATTTGCCAGCACACTAGAGTCAATAGTAGGATCTTTGCATATGTAGAATTGTGCTGAAAACTCATAAGAAAATTATTTCCAAGAGTAAATATTTTTCTCTCTATAGTGTTTGTACCATTTGGTAACTGATCCTTGAAAATTTATAGGAAAGAGTTTGCAACATACTGCTCTAGAAGAATTATGCAAATCCATTTGACTCTCAAAAGCCAAAAGATGGTCATCGGGGTCAGTGATTCCATTATACTTTAATGATGGGATTTTGATGTACGACCGAATTCCAACAGACATTTTTTCCTCTGTGAATGGAGCTTCATGAGGATTATGATTTACCCTAGGTCAAGGATTCTCTTCCCTTTAAGATCAAGCATGTCTTCCACTATTTTATTGGCCATGTCTTTTAGGTATGCTTCATCATTATGATAATCCCTTCTAGAAGGCTTGTATTTTGTCTGAAATTGAGCTACCAGATTGCTCAGAAGATCTTCTTATTCTCCTTTCTTGGCTTTCTCCTCGATGGTTCATTTTAACATCTTAATTTCGTTGTACTGCGAGTTTGAGGAATACCCCGTTGGCCCTTCATTTTGATTTTCTTTCTTCCTTCATGGACCCACGTTGTTTTTACCCTTATCCTTGCTTTTAAGTAGCGAGGTGTCTAGATTCCTCCTTAGAGATTCCACTTCTTCTCCTCCTTCAGTAAGCTTTACTGTTTTATAAGACTTTTGGGAAAGAACCTTCTCAAGGAGTTCCTGCATTGCTGTAAGTCTTTGTGTTAAATCTTGAATCTTAGCCTTGCTATTTGTTGGCTTCACTGGTATCGAAGGCTGTCAAGGTTCCATATTGTCTGAATTGAAGTTTCGAGTGATATTTCCTCCAAGTTTGTTCATTGCAAAATCTCTTCGTTCGAAACATTGACTTTTTATCTCTCACCATTTTCCTACAATAAAACTTTACATAATTAGTTTCAAAGTAAGGAAATAATGGGTCAGTGGTTCATGCCATCCTTCTAATGCCAAAAATGTTAGAACGGAAATTGGTTCAACATTCCGAAAGGTTATTCAAGGTAATATTATTTGGAATGATCCTAGTATAATCACGAGGTTATTAAAAGTTCAAGTCACAAGTCCATCTGTAAAATAAGCAAATTGCATAATTGTGATAGTTCATTGTTCGTTCGATAATAAACGAAATAGGAAATCCATGTATATTACTGTCCTTTGTTCATATGTCATTAGGAAATATATGCTTTATGCAAAGAAAACTTCAATTTAGTCAAGGACTCAAGTGGCTTTGTTTAGTATATAAGTCCAAATTCACGTCCAAGTCCAAAGAATGAAATATACATGTCCATAGTCCAAGTCCAAAGAATAAGTCATATGCACATCCATTCTCTCAATAATAGTCAAAGATACATATATCGTAGGCGTATGCTATGCAATGTTTATTGTCCAAGGTCTTATGTGCAAAATGTCACAAGAGTATAATCAACACTAAAATCCCCAAATCAATTTAGGTTAACAATTTTGAGATTTGAGAAATGAGAAAAGAATTAACTGCCACCATTTGAATGGTCTAGGGGGTCTATTTATAGGGGTGTCAAGTGGGATGGTTGACACGTGTTCGGATTCAAATCGGTTGGTTTCGCTACTCATATCTTGGTTCCTCTTCGGTATCGCCTTTGTTGTGACTCAATAACATGTGTAGAAACTCGGCAACTCATGTAACTATTGATACTCGACACCCTGTACCAAATAACCTTCATGGAGTAAACTTATACAACCGATAATGCTCGATATTTTTATCATTCAGCATCCATTATTGATTGTAATGTTATTTGGGCTTCTTTGATGGTATTACAGCTTAATCATTCTCTTAAAAGTTTAGCACCATTTATAGTTTAAGATGTTTTGCAATGTTACGTTGTAGAGGCTCGACATTATTTAGGCCATAGAGACTCGATAAACCTTCTTTGTAACTAGGTGTTTGATTCCCCTTAACAGTGCAACATTCTTTAGAGATTTGATATCTCTTAGTAATTAGACGTTCGATACCCTCCTTTGGATATAGGTTCAAGGCTCGGCCCACTTCTTGCTTATATGCTAGACATCCTTCACCTCGTAAATATTAGATATCCATCACATTGCATATACTCTCCATCTCTTAGTAAAGCGGCCTCCTTACTTTGTTATATGCTTTACAACACTTTTTGTTGTAGAGGCTCGATAACCTCTAAGGTCTTGGTATCCCTTAGAAATTTGACAGCTCCTTTACGTGTTAATTTCTTGAACTCTCGAAACCTATGTGGCTTGTAACCTTTTGATTTCTTTAGGCTCAACATCCTATATCTTATTTAGGAGTTCGAAAGAATTCTTGTAGTAACATCCATAAAGTCTCGTCATCCTTCTTGCCTTTGAATTCAACATCCTTTATGACTCAATATCTTCATGTTAGATGCTTACTATGTTATTGTCTTGGAAGCTCAATATGTAATCATAAGTTTATTAACTTGATATGCATTTGTAAGTTCGATATGCTTTCTTTGGATGATCGGCATACGTATTTGTAGTAACACTATCTTTCATTTCTTCCATATCCTTTTATTTATTCCCTAATATAGTAGTCAGAAAATATATAGATAACAGGACTGAGAGCAGATGCCTAGAGATAGGCATCCAAAGGCATAGATTCTCGAATATATGAACGAATCTATGGATGGGATATTCACAACTACATTGACGGCCTAGCGGGGCACACTCTGGCAAGGATAAGCAAGGGTAGTCGTTGAAAAACGAAGCCAAGAACTACTGGAATCCTCCGGTCCAGGATTAGGATCAGAAGAATATAATCGGAGTGGGGGCAATTGGATAATTTTCCCCACGCGAGTAATCAATGAACAATGTCTGAAAATAGGCAAGGTCAGTGAACAATGCCCGGATTTTGGTATTTGAATTACGAGTCCTAAAAATAGGACTCACCATGCGATAGAACAACATGAAGGCTACGATTTCAATCGTGGCTTAGCCGGATGTGCTTTGCCGAGGTTTAATAGCGTAAACTTATGGCTAACACCGATCATGCCTAGTTATCGGCGAGGTTGGATACGTCAGGAGATAGACATTAAAACCACTGTTCCCAAAAGATTCGGAATAACTTGGAATTTGGATTATTTATAACTCATTAACGGTCGTAGGAAACTCAACCTAAAATAAAAAGGAACAAATGTAGAGTTGGTTAAATTATAGTTTTTTTAGCCAAACTGAACACTTTGGCAACTATAAATAGGACTAAATAATGGAATATAACTAAAGCAATTGTAGGAGTTTTATTATATGCACAGGGTTGCAGTAAATAAAAGCATTGCACATAAACAAACATATATAATATGGATAAATTGCAGAACAAGCGATTATATTATATATGTAGGCAGTTGTATATAGGCATGTATAGAGTATAAAGGTGCCGACAAGCAAATGGAACAAAGATCACAAAAAAAGCAGTCTTTCATTACTTCAGCTTTTATACATGGAGATCGTAGGGGCCACTCCCATACAAATGCGACCTATATATAGAAGAAGGAAAAACAAAAAATACATCCCAAACAGACAAACAGAAACCGTGTCATCTTCATTGGAGGATAGCTGAGAAGTCCACTTCTTCTAGCCCATCCTCTTCTTTTTCTCGGCCTTACTACTTGAGCCGTCATGAAGCCTCTTCTGGCCCTAATCATCCTTTGGTGTGTTGCTTCCAGAAGGGGTTGTGTCGCCACCAAAAGGGGTTGTGTCGCCTATGGAAATAGTGATGGAAGGAATTTCAAAGCGATTGAAAGGAAGCTTGGAAGTCTCTATTGCGGTGCTGATGCTGCCACTCCTCGAGGGGATGAATAACAAGATGGGGAATATGGGAAGAAGATTTTGGCTCTTCGATGCTTGTGGGCTTATCGAGACCTAGCTCGGTCTTTATGTTAACTTTTGACATGCCAATCTTCTACTGCTCCGCTATGGAAATAGATTCGGTCAGACCTGAGGCATTAGTTACGGTGATGTCTTCTCCCTGGGACTGGGAAACGTCATCTAATCCCTTTAGAGCTGTAATTCTTTCCGCATTAGAATTGAGGATAGAGCTAGAGGGAAGACCTGGAACAACCAGTCCCGTGGTCATGAGAGTTGACCTGGTGGTGATCGCAGTAGTGCCCATGCCTTGAATGAGTGGTGGCGGATGAGGTGGAAGAGAAGGATGACTTGCAACTTCACAAACGAAGAAGTAGAGGTTAGTTACAGTCTTGTGCGAGAACTAAATGACCTTGAATATTGGAGAAACAAGGGATATACCTTTGCCTGTACTCGATCAGTGACTGGTAGATTTGGAGATTTCCCTTTCTTTGGGTGAATGCTAGATTGGTAGACCAATAAAGGGAGGAACGTAAGGCCTGACATAAGTATGTACGTTGGTAGCTGGGATAGTTTGGGCGGCTTTGGAGCCGGTCCTCCTCAATTGTAGGAATATCCATCGCAAGCTCTTGGGATTTGGAAGTTGGCGATTCTGCCTAACATGATGCACTTAATTAGGTTAATAGGAGCATCAATGGCAGCCTTACTGGCAACATCTTTCTTGGCCAGGATAGTCTTTCCCTCTTCAAGTTTTACTATATCATCAACATTGAGGTAATTGGCTATTAACTCGTATTTGGTTAGGCCTTCATCGTTTGCCTCGGCACGGTGCAATATTTCCTCCCCGATATTGACGAGCGTACAAGGCCGGTGAACAATGCTTGGATTTTGGCATTTGAATTACGAGTCCCTGAAACAGGACTCACCATGTGATAGAACAACATGAATGTGACGGTTTCACTCGTGGCTTAGGAGGATGTGTTTAGCCGAGGTTTAATAGCGTAAACTTATGGATAACACCAATCATGCCTACTTATCAGCGAGGTTGGGTGTGTCAGAAGATAGATGTTCAAACCACTATTCCACAAAGGTTGGTATTAGCTTGGAATTTGGATTATTTATAACCCATTAATGGTCGAAGGAAAGTCGACCATTAATGGGTTGGAGCAATCGTAGAGATGGTTAAATTATAGTTTTTTTTAGCCAAACAGAACACTTTAGAAAAAATAAATAGGACTAAATAATGGAATATAGTTAAAGTAATTGCAGGAGTTTTATTTATATGCACAGGGTTGCAGTAAGTAAAAGCATTGTTATATAATATGGATAAATTATAGTACAAGCGATTGTATTATATATGCAGGTAGTTGTATATAGGCAAGTATAGAGTACAAAAGTGTGGAAAAGTAAATAGAACAAAGATCACAAAAGAAAATCAGTCTTTCATTACTTCAACTTTTATACATGGAGATCATAGGGGACGCTTCTGCACAAACATGACCTATATACAGTAAAAGGAGAAACAAAAAATACATCCCAAACAGACAAACAGAAACTGTATCGCCTTCATTGGAGTATAGCTAAGAAGTCTACTTCTTTTGGCCCTTCCTCTTCTTTTTCCCGGCCTTGCTGTTTGAGCCCTCACGAGGCCTCTTCTAGCCCTAATCATCCTTTGGTGTGCTGCCTCTAGAAGGGGTGGTGTCGCCTTCGAAAATAATGATGGAAGGAACTTCAGAACAGCTGGAAGGAAGCTCGGAAGTCTTTGCTACGGTGCTGATGCTGCCACTCCTAGAGGGACAAATAACAATGGAGGAATACAGGAAGAAGATTTTGGCTCTCCGATGCTTGTGGGCTTATTGGGACTAGGTTCGATCTTAATCTTAATTTCGACATGTCAATCTTCTATTGTTACGATATGAAAATGGATTCGATCGGGCCGAGGCACTAGTTACAGTTATAACTTTTCCCTGGCATTGGGAAACATCGTCTAATCCCTCTGGAGCTGCAATGTTTTCTACATCAGAATCGAGGATAGAGATGGAGGGATGACTTGGAACAACCAGTCTCGTGGCCAAGAAAGTTGACTCGATGGCAATCACAGTAGTGCCGATGCTTTGAGTGAGTGGTGGCCGAGGAGGTGGAAGAGAAGGATGACCTGTTACTTCACAAACAGAGAAGTAGAGGTTAGTTACAGTCTCGAGTGAGAACTGAAAGACGTCGAATATTGGAGAAACAAGGGATATACCTTTGCCTCGACTCGATTGCTAACCAGAAGATTTGGAGACTTCCCCTTCTTCCTGTGAATGTTGGATTGATAGATCAACAAAAGGAGTAATGTAAGGCTTGACATATGTATCTACCTTGGAAGCTCGGATGGTTTGGGAAGCCTTGGAGCCGGGCCCCCTTAATTGTAGGAATATCTACTACAAGCTCTTGGAATTTAGGAGTTGGCAATTTTTCCTAACCCGATGCACTTGGATCGACAGGATCTTCAGGGGCAACATACTTCACAGCCCGGATAGCCTTTCCCTCTTCAAGTTTTGCTATATTGTAACCTCCCCTACTTAAAACCCGAAGATGAACATCGATGATGCTGCAGTCATCACCAAAATTATCTTCTGGTGACTAAAGTGAATTCGGTATAATAAGAAAACACATGTAAAGTAAATAAAGCAAACTAATACGATTTCATTACATAGTAGATTCTTTTTAATTTTCATTACAATTACTTTGGTTAAAATTTCCCAAGTCACATGTCCACGCTGGTTTCAAATATAATGGAAAATAACATCATAAAGAGTCGGGTCCACACATGAAGATGGGGCCCGCACTCCATCATACAGTGGAAATAAAATCTTCATTAGCTAAAGAGCCTCCTGCTCATCCTTCAGTCCTCGTACTGCTGCCATTATTCCAAACCAGCCTAAGCCCATAAACTCAGCCTACTCAAATGAGTATCCGTGAGTTTATGGGGAAAATAATAATAAAAACACGGGTTAGACAAAAAGTCTGATGTGAATAATACTCTCCCCAAAAATAAACATATAGCGAGACCAACCTGGACTGCACGGGATAGATTTCCTCCTCACTATTCAACCGATCATATGTGAAATACTTTAAACTTCCAACACAAATTATTTCTTATTTACGTCTTCAATTAAATGATTCCTTAAGAATATTTTCTTTACTACTGCGCACCCTGTGCTGACCCCACCCAAATCCTGGTTTGGATTGTTTTTGAAACTATGTATAAAATACTACGCTTCCTGCGTTGACCCCACCCGAGTCCTTTCTTCTTTGACCAATAAAGCATTATTTTTAAAGTATTTGACGTGGTGTCATGCACCATTCTTATATACCCTACTTTAGTATTGGGTACTGCGCCCCTACGCAGAACTTACTTAGATCTTGTTAAGGTTTGTCTCTTAACTCATACTGCTTGGAATCGCCTACCACAATATTCTTTTAAGCTCATTTTTAGAAGTTTCTCTTATCTAATACCGCTTGGAATCCCCCATCGTGGTATGCTTTTAAATTCATACTTTAGTTCGAACTACGTAGACCCGGCCATCCCCTTGCAGTATTTAACTATTTGGTTAGTTAAGCCTTGGACTACAAAATACAGCCACATATAGTCCCTCGATATTTATTTACTAAATTTCCTTACTGCATGGCGTCACCCCACCGTAGTAATTAATTTACTTATTTTTCAAACTGCTTGGAACCACTCCACCGTAGTAAACCACAAAGAAACCCACATGTAGCCTTAAACCGTAAATAAACCCACATGTAGACTCTAAACATTTATTTAATTTGGAACTACTGAGCCTTCCCCACCGTAGTTCTTGAAAGTTGAATGCCTCTCATCACCTTTCCTGGGTGTGCATTCGAGTGAGCGTCCTCACCTGGCATCAACAGCTCTTCCAACTCCTTGCCTTTATCTAATGCAGGATCCCTTCCCCCGTTCCGACCTAGCTTCTCCCCGAGTCCCATAGACTTATCTTTTATAAGTCTTATATTTTTATCCTTTTTAGCGTAGAATCCTCCCGACCCATGTAGTACGCTCTTCACTTTACTTATTATGTATTCCTTTCTAAGTTTTAGCTCAGTATGATCCCTTCATATTCAACGCAATACACTTACTTATAAAATAGAGTCGATGCCCTAACGCCATACCTTGATAACTCTGACATTCCTAATAATGTCTTTACATGTGTCATTTGGAGTGGACGTAGGCCGAAGATAGCCGAACCACTATAAATCTTGTGTCTCTGTCTGCTTCTTTCCATTTTAAGTTTATTATTCTTCATTTTTTATCCTCTACATTACTTAGATCTATGATCTGTGATTATATACTGTTGATTTATGTTCACACATTGGTGCTTTCACGATATTTGGGGTTTGTGACCAATTTTGGTGCAAACACTTTGGTGCTTTCACTGAGAGCAACTAGCACCCGCTATACCAGATTGGGAGTTCAGATTCGAAAGCTGGAAGAATTCAGATTTGAGAGACAATGACGCGACAAACAAGTATAAGACAAAGAGCCGAGAGAAGCCAATAAGGGGGAAGCCAAGAGGCATCCTCTGGAGCTGGAGAAGGACCAGCTTCGATCTACATTACCAGGGATGAAATGGAGGCTATGGCGGATTCAATTCATGAAAGGTTGTTGAAGAGTCAACTAGAAATGATGCAAAACTTCTTTGATCAGATGAGAACAGCCAGAGCACAGAATTTTGGACCGACTACAGTGACTGTGAATGTAGGACAAGGAGTTAGAGTCCCAGAGACCAATGGAGGTCAAATCAAAGATCAGAACGAAGAACTTGAAGGCAATCAACAAGGACCTGGGGGCAGACCCTTGGGATCTGACATTGGAAAGACCCATAGATGGAGCTCAATAGGCTAGAGCCAACGCCAATGTTAATGAACCACACGAAGAATATTACCCAGAATACCCTTCGAGACATGGGGGACAGGATAGAAGCATGCTAAGTTGGCAACCCCTGGATGGAGACGAAAGAATGGCTGGACTAGTACGACGAATTATAAGAGGAGGATTGTCAAGCGGAGGCTTAGAGGAAGTTAGTCGGAGTCCGTTCACTCCGAATATCAGAAATGCGAGAAATCCTCCAAAATTCAAGTTGCCCATGCTGGAACCTTATGATGGAAAGTCAGACCCGACCATGCATATTACCAGATATATCAGACATATGGAAGTGCTGGGAGCATCCGAGGAAGTGATGGCACGATGTTTCCCTTTATTTTTATCAGATTTGGCTGCGCTTTGGTTTAGACAGCTAGAGAACGGATCTATCAGAACGTGGGGTGAGCTAGTAGAATGCTTCATGAGACAGTTTAGGGTCCACGTGATGCGACCCAAGAGTGTGATGACCTTAGCTTCGATAAAGCAAAGGACCGGAGAGTCCATAAGAGATTTTTTGCTACGATTCAATGCAACGGTGGCTTCAGTGGATCGCCCGGATCCTTCGATGATTTTGATGGCGGCGGTAGACGGAGTTGCTGAAGGCACAGAGTTTAAGGATTCTTTGGCAAGGGATCCACTGCAAGATCTTGGAGAATTCTATCATGAGGCTGAAAGATTCATTCGGCTAGAAGATTCACGCGCCGAGAGGCGAGAAGCAAACGCTGTGCAAGGCGAAGGAACCTCAAAAGAGCAGTCTGAAGCAGACAAAGGGAAGCGAAAGCAGGACGACAGATACGATGGTCCTGATAAACGGAAGAAATTCCAAGAACCCAGATTCAGACAGTACACAGACTTGACGGCGAGCCTGGAACGAATCTACACGGAGACTCGGGGGCAACTCCCCTATCGAAAACTACCTAGGAGAGATACCACAGAACGGGAACGTAGAAGTGGAAAGTACTGCCTATTCCATGAGCTGGAAGGGCATACTACCGATGAATGCCGCCATCTGAAGGATGAGGTAGAAGAGCATATTAGAAGTGGTAGATTGCCACAATACACCAAAGATTGGGCAGCGGCCGTAGGACCTGAGCAACTACTGCCTCCACCTAACAGAGCTAATCCTGGATCGGGATCACGACTCGTCATCAATTGATCATGATGGCAAGGGCCAAGTTCAGGATTTGAACTTTGGTCCTGATTAGATTCCTTAAATTTGATTTCAAGATAAAACGGCTATTCCACTTACACATGTACGAGAACCGGAGAGATCCCCAGGCATGCTCTGAGATGGTAATAGACCACTCTGCCCAGAGAGGCAATGCCTAGTTTTTCCTTTGTTTGTGATTGAACACTGGAACTTAAATTTAATAAATGAACTTGAATTTCTTGAAATAAACCTTTGACCGAAGAGTTAAAGGATGAATATTGAAAACCAGCTTGAAAATGATCGCTTTATGACCCTACCCGGAGAGGCGAGGTCCGGAGTGTAGGAAGTGAGTTGCTTCGCCGGAGAGCGACAGGATCGACTCACTTAATGACGTTCCCTATTCATCGGAGAGTGATTGGATCGGGGTTCAATAAGAGCCCGGAGTGGCTGTGATCGTCCTAGGATTTGGGCCAAGACATCGCTTAATGTTCAGAGACACTGAACCGGAGTGCAGGGGGTGTTGCCGCTTCGCCGGAGAACGACAGGATCAGCTCACTCGACGTTGTTTCCCCTTCACCGGAGAGTGACGGGATGGGATTCAGCAAGAGCCCGGAGAGGCTATGATCGGTCTAGAGAGACCAAGACATCGCTATATGCCCTCACTGGGGCCAGAGTGCAAGGGATAGAAAGCAGCACCGGAGCGCTACAAGATCTTTCTATTCAATCGTTAGGTCTGGAATGGACTTAGCAAGGGTCTAGAGTGACCACCGATGGTCCGGGGAGGCTATAGAATTTGATTACTGACTTCCACAAGTGGAAATGGATACTGATCCGGCTTCGAACAGCCACAAACTTGATTGACGATACTATAGCTGTGAATGAAATATGAGCTCACAGCATTCGATTTGAAGCTATTCAAACACGCCTTTTACTAAAAGGCATATTTTGGGGGGCAAAGTGTTATCCCACTTTTTAGCAAAGTTGAGATATCAAGAAATTAACTGAAAATCAATGATTACTCATCAAAAATGTCGATTATACATCAGAGGTTCACTATGGATGTTGATGAATTTTGTCCGAGTCCAGAATGAGCTACAATCGACAAGACATGACAAGCAAAGCTGTGAAAGCCAACGTTTCAAATTTCAAGTCAATCAGAGTTCGTATGATCGAGATATGATCGATACAAATTAAGGAAAACACGTCGTTCGTATCGATCTCAACACCTTGTTTGAATCAATCCACAGATGTCCTGTTCGTGTCCATATGTTCGAATCCATCCAGAGAGTCATCGCACCGATTCTCCAGAATTGAACTGTTCGTATCGATCAAGTGTCCGCACCCATCAGGTGCCCACTGTTCGTATCCATCAAGCCTCGATAGTTCGTATCCATCATGCGACCACTGTTCGTATCCATCACATCATCAGTCGTTCGTATCGATCGGGTTGGGACGACTCCTATCGATATGAACAATACCCCACAATCGATGCGAACAGAGTCGTGACGATCGATACGAACAGGCAATACAACATGATTGATACGAACAGAACAGAAATACTAACATCGATAAGAACAATGCTTCGGTATGCGATGCGAATAAGACTTGGTCGCTCGGCACAAAAAAGGGATCGATCCAGGAATTTCACGCCACGTCACCTTGCATACACGTGCTCAAGATCGAGTCGAATAGATCGATACGAAATGTATCGATACGAACAGGAGCGACGCGAAGAGGATCGATACGAACGAAACAGCCAACCAATGAACACGAACTTGTATCGATCATATCTCACAAACCATAAGTCCAAATGCTATGAAATTTTCACAAAAGCTTACGTACATGCTAAAGAATGTTCACACCAAGTTTCGACTCCATTGGACAAAATCTTGATCGATACGAATTATGTTCGTATCGATCACGGATCGAGTCGAAACTTCATGAGATCGATCGCGTAGGCCCACTCACGTGCTAGAAGGAGTCTCCCGAAGTTTGAGCGAGATATTTGCATGGAGCGCCTATAAATAGCACTCTAGAGCTGACAGAAAAGGGACTTTTGGATCCAGCAACGTCCAGACTCTGCTAAAATCAAGATTGAACTCAACTTTATTGTTTGTACTCGAAAATTACTGCTGTAATCCGCTACAATCAGCGAAGAACATCAATAAACGAAACTTTTGGAGTGGACGTAGGCCGGAGATAGCCGAACCACTATAAATCTTGTGTCTCTGTCTGCTCCTTTCCATTTTAAGTTTATTATTCTTCATTTTTTATCCTCTACATTACTTAGATCTGTGATCTGTGATTATATACTGCTGATTTGTGTTCATACACTGGTGCTTTCACGATATTTGGGGTTTGTGACCAATTTTGACGCAAACATGCATGTAAACCCGTATGAACCCCATTGTACATAAAAACATATAGATCTAAACCAATCACATACATATATAAGAAATCATATTAGAAGGGTTAAATATTACTCACCTATATCTTTTAGATGTATAGCTTTAGTCTTCTTTTGTTTCTTCTACTTGCGTTTTCTTATCTTCCTCTTATTTGCCTTCTTAAGGTTCCATCATTAAAGAGTTTCTCTAGCATTTTATTTTAGTTTGAGTAAAATAAAATGAATGAATAAAAATGAGTAATGTATATTGTCCCGCAATAAGTTGGGCTTAGGCCCTTATACCCGCTTCTATTAATTCATTCCATTTTACCCTTCTTTCTTAACCCGTCCTTTTCCTTTAATTAGCTTATTTAATTAATTATAAAATTTTAGGGTTATTACAGTCTTCCCTCCTTGAAGGAAATTTGCCCCAAAATTCATTTAAGGTCAACTAGAGACTAGTCCTCTCTTTTATGTTTACCCTAAGCATCCCTTTGAATTCTCAATCCATGCATACATAAAATGTACTAGTATTACCTACTTATACAACAATACCATAATATCATATATATATAAATGATCTACATTAGCACAACTCGAACCATAACATATATGCTAATCTATGACAAACAGCTCTGGATAAGTCCTCCTAACCTTATCCTCTGTTTCCCACGTGTTGTCCTCTTAATCTGTGCTCCACTGAACGCATACTAGCTTCACTACCTTTTTCCAATGCCACTTCTCATCCCGATCCATTATTCGAACTGGGCCATGCACATAAGTCATATCTTACCAAAACTTCTACTGCCCTCTGATTAACTACTGCTATAGGGTCCCTAATGCATTTCTGCAAATATGATATATGAAATACATTATGAATCCCTGCAAAAACACTAGGTAGATCCACCTTATACACCACCTTCCCAATCCTTCCTATGATCGGAAATGGTCCTACGTATCTGGGTGCTAAATTCCTAGCTTTCCCGAAACGTATTACGCCTCTCTTCGGAGAAACCTTTACGAACACCTGATCGCATTCTTCAAACTCCAGTTTCTTTCTCCTTGTGTCGGCATAACTATTTTGCATAGACTGTGATGCCCTTATCCTAACTCGGATCAGTTCTACCTTCTCAATGGCATCCTTCACCACATCTGGTCCTAACTCAACCCTATCTCCTGCTTCCAACCAAGATGTAGGCGACTTACACGGCCTTCCATACAAAGCTTCAAACGGAGCATCCCAATACTACTCTGATAGCAGTTATTATATGAGAACTCTACCAGATTAGATAATCTTTCCAAGATCCACCAAAGTCTAAAATACATGCTCTCAGCATATCTTCTAGGTACTTGTTAACACTCTCAGTCTGCCCATCTATTTGTAAATGGTACGTAGTACTCATGCACAATTATGTACCTAATATCTTCTACAAACTTCTCCAAAATTCACTAATCAACAGCAAATCCCAGTTACTAATAATAGTGCTTGGCACCCCGTGCAGTCTCAGTATCATCTTCACATATATTTCTGCTAATTGTGGCGCAGTTCTCTTAGCCTTCACCGGAATGAAATGGGCACACTTAGTTAGCCTATCAAGTATGACCCATATGGTTTCATTCCCTATTCTTGTCCTTGGCAATCCATCTGTGAAGTCCATAGATACTGAATCCCATTTCCACACTGGAACTTCTAAAGGCTGTAGGAGCCCACTTGGCTTCTGATGTTCTGCCTTCACTTGCTCGCATGTAAGACATCTTCTCACATACTCTTATTCATCTTTCTTAATTTCTTCCCAAAAGAAACTCCTCTTAATATCTTGGTACATCCTCGTACCTGCAGGATGTATGGTAAACTTTGAAAGATGACATTCATCCAATACTTCCTTCTGCAGTTCTTCAGTATTCAGAACATACAACTTCTCATTCTTTCGCAATACTTCTTTTTTATCCACACTATAACCCTTCAGTTCTACTGCCTCAACTCCTGAGTCCAAGCTCCTTACCGTGTCTGCGCAGAACTTATCATACTTTTGCAGTTCAGCTATCCTTTCTACCAGTGCAGGTTTGACTTCTAAGCATGCTAATATCCTGTTTGCGTTGCTTGATCTTGCATTAGACTGATACTGCACATTACACGCAGACAATCTTTCTAACGTGGTCCATTCTTCTAACATTGCCAAAAAACAACTTTGCTGTCTTCGGCTTAAGGCATCAGCCACTTTGTTACCTTTTGTTGGAGTATACTTTATCCCAAAATCATACGATGCTAGGAACTCTAACCATCTTTGTTGTATCATGTTCAGCTCCCTTTGATAGAACAAATATTTCAAGGAATTGTGGTTAGTATACAACTCAAACCTCTCTCCAAGATATAATGTCTTCAAATCTTCAACGCGATGACTACTACGACCAACTCCAAATCATGTGTTGGATGCTTAAATTCACGGGGTTGTAGCTGCCTAGTTGCATACGCAATTACTTTTCCCTTTTACATCAATACCGCGTTTAACCCCAATCCTGATGCGTCCATATACACATTCATACCATCATTCCCTTTAGGTATTACTAATGCAGGCACGTTTGTCAATTTATGCTTCAGTTCCTCGAATGCCTTCTTACACTCCTATGCCCAAAAAAACCGCTCTCCCTTCCTAGTCAGCCTAGTCATCGACACAGTTATACAAGAGAAATCCTTAATGAATCTCCTGTAATAACCAGCCAATCCTAGAAAACTTTACACCTCGGTTGCAGTCTCAGGTCTATTCCACCCAATTACTGCCTTCACCTTTTCTGGATCTATTGTTAATCCTTCTTCCAAAATTACATGACCTGGGAACTTCACTTCCCTTCTCCAGAAATGACACTTAGAAAAATTTTCCTTTAACTTATGTCGTCTCAACGTCTCTAACACAAGTATTAGGGGAACTACATGCTCTTCCTCATCCTTAGAGTACACTAAAATGTCACCTATGAACACTAACATATATCTATCCAGCACTTCTTCAAAGATCTTGTTCATCAAGTCTACAAAGAATGTAGGTGCACTAGTTAGCCCAAATGGCATAACCAACTACTCATAAGAACCATACCTAGTTCTGAATGTAGTCAAAGAGATACTTTCCTCCCCAACTCTCAATTGATGGAACCCTATAGCCAAGTCTAACTGCGAAAATACCTTAGCTCCATTCAATTGATCAAAATGGACATCTATTCTTGGGAAAGATATATGTTCTGCACCGCCCTCTCATTCAGATTCTGATAGTCTATGCATAGTCTCAAAAACCCATCGGACTTTGTCACAAACACTACCACTGCTCCCCATGGTGAGCTGCTTGGTCTTATGAAGTTCTTCCCTTCTAACTCTATCAATTGCTTCCTCAGCTCCTTCATCTCCCTCGGAGCCATTGTAATAGAAGGTCGATTAAACGGTTCAGTCCCTGGTAGTAAGTCAATGCGGAATTCTACTGCTCTAGAGGTGGCAACCTTAAAACCAGTTCAAACACCTCCCCGAACTACTTCAGTACTTGTACTGCTCCCAGCTTCTCTTCCTCCGAAGCTAACACATACAAAGCACTCCTGCACACTGCTCCACATTCTTCCAAACCCATATACACTCTACCTCTTCGATCAAGATGACTCATAGTGATTATCCTCTCGGCGCAGTGCACCCTAACACTATACCTTTCCAACCAGTCCATCTCTAAAATAACTCCAAAGCCTACGAAGCCAAACACATAGGGATCACAAGAAAACTTACATTCACCTAACTCAACATCTAGGTTAGTGCATCTCAATCCAAGAGTGGCGTACCTTCCTATCGGGTTTGCTACACATATGGCTGTAACTAAATAGGTGACTTCTAACCCAAGTCTATCCACCAGATCTTTCACTATAAAAGAATGTGTAGCTCCAGTATCAAACAGTACTTTAACTGTAATACCAGAAATCAAAGACATACCTTCTAAGACTTTCCCTTTGTCTCCCTCCTCTGCAGATGGCCCTTCCTTTCGTCCCTCCAAAGCATATACCTACGCTAAGCTCTAGGCAGTCCGTCTTCAGATGCCCCATCTTATCATACTTGAAGTACTTCATCCTCGCAACATTCTTAGGAATAGGGCACTTCAAATCATAATGTCCCTTCTTTATGCAGTTGTGGCAGACTACTTCTACAATGGAAACTTCAGTATTAACAACTGCACCATTCCCCTTCCTTTTCGACGCTCCTTTCTTGCCTTTAGTGTATAGGGTGAACTTCTTCTTCTCTTTTGCCTTGGGCCTCGTCTCCACCGTTCTCTTCACTTGATATGTGCTATCATATCTTCTATCCATGTCACTTACAAACTCATAAGGAGATGCTAAATGAGCCATTACATTATGACCAAGCCCTTTGCTTCAAGCCACTAATAAACTTGTCATTTTTCTTCATAGGAGTGTTAATGATCTCCCTGCCATACTTAACTAATGCTTTGAACTTCTGGATGTACACCTCCATTGTAAGATCACCCTACCTCAAGTCAATGAACTCCTACAATAACACACCTCGTTGGGACTTTGATATGAACCGGGCCTCAAACCTCTCCTTGAACTGTTCCCAAGTGGTTCCGACTTCTGGAGTTTTTGCAATTACGGTCTTCCACCAATCCAATGCATCTTCCTATAACTTCCTTGACGCTAGTCTTCTCTTCTATGCATCATTCAGTCCTAAGTCACCAAATATACACTCATAGATTTTCAACCAATTCAACACTTCTATTACAGGCTCTTTCTCGATAAACATCTTTCCTCCTAGATTTCTGTAATCTTTACTCATTCTTAGGAAATCTTCCCTCACCACCTCAGCTCTCGGTTGTACTGCCTCCAGTGCAGCTTCACTCATCATCTAGGCCCTGAACTGTCTAAATAAGACGTTTACATCCATACTCGCTTCATTAGTTGGCGGTGCAGCTTCCTGCCTTACCGCTCTTGGAACTCTTTCCTCCCTTCCTCCATCAGTCTGTGTTTCTTCAGTCTCTCTTCTTACACTTACCTATCCTATTGTGATTTGTCCACTTCTCAAATCCAACTTGCTTTTCTTAAGCCTGCCTTTATCAGAACGAAAAGATCAAAAGTGAAATCACAATAGAAGAATAGATATATTCCCTATATTTATCTATATAGCAACAGACAAGATGGTATAATATATATATATCTGTGTGTGTATGTATTATATATATATGTATGTATATATGTATGTATTTATGTATGAATGTATGTATATATACGTATATGTATGTGTGTGTATATATGTATGTATGTATGTATTAGTGCATCCTCTCCCCGGAGTGTTTATTTTTATTTTAGTTACTGCTTTCTCTTATTAGTTTTGTTTTTTTAGGCGTCCCTAACCTATGCTCTGATACCAAACTGTAACCTCCCCCACTTGAAATATGAAGATGAATGCTGATGATCCTGCAGTCATCACCAGAATTATCTTTCGGCGAATAAGTGAGTTCAGTATAATAAGAAAACACAAGTAAATAAAGTAGACTAATACGATTTCATTACATAACGGATTTTTTTTAATTTTCACTACAATTACTTCGGTCAAAACTTCCTAAGTCACGTGCCCATGTAGAGGCCAAATATAATAGTAAATAACATCATAAAGAGTCAGGACCACATATGAATATGCGGCCCACACTCCATCATATAGTAGAAACAAATTCTTCATTAGCTAAAGAGCCTCCTGCTCCGTCTTCGGTCCTCGTACAACGACCATCATTTCAAACCTGCCCAAGCCCATAAACTCAGCCTACTCAAATGAGCACCCTTGAGTTTATGTGGAAAATAATAATAAAAACACGGGTCATATTTAAAGTTTGGTGTGAATAATACTATCCCAAAAAACAAACATATAGTGAGACCAACCTGCACTGCACAGATTAGGTTTCCCCTCACTATTCAACCAATCATATGTGAAACACTTTAAACTTCTGATGCATTTTATTTCTTATTTACATCTTCAATTAAATTCTTCCTTAAGCATATTTTCTTTACTACTGTGCACCCTGCTCTGACCTCACCCGAGTCCTGATTTATATTGTTCTTGAATCTAAGTATAAATTACTGCGCTCCCTACACTGACCCCACCTAAGTCCTTATAAATTCTTCATTGATCTTTAAAGCATTCTTTTAAAGTATTTGATGCGGCACCCCATGCAATTCATATATACACCTTACTTTAGTATTGGGTACTGCGCCTCTGTGCAAAACTTACTTAGCTTACCGTTAAGGTTCATCTCTTAACTCATGCTGCTTGGAATCGCCCACCGAAGTATTCTTTTAAGCTCATTCTTTAGAAGTTTATGTTATCTAATATCGCTTGGAATCGTCCACCATGATGCCTTTTAAATAATTTCTTTAGTTCGAACAGCATAGACCCATCCCCCTTCGCAGTATTTAACTATTTGGTTTGTTAAGCCTTAGACTATAAGAAGCAACCACCTGTAGTCCCACTATATTTATTTACTAAATTTCCTTAGTGCTTGGCGTCACCCTACCGTAGTAATTTATTTATTTATTTTTCAAACTGCTTGGAACTACCCCACCATAATTGACCATTAAGAAACCCACATGCAGCCTTAGACCGCAAAGAAACCCACATGCAGCCTCTAAACATTTGTTTAATTTGGAACTACTTGGCCTTCCCCGCCATAGTTCTTAGAAGTTAAATGCCTCTCCTCACCTTTCTTGGGTGTGAATTTGAGTGAGCGTCCCCCACCCGGTGTCAATAGCCCTTCCAACTCCTTGCCTTTATCCAACGCAGGATCCTTTCCCTTATTCTGACATGGCCTCTCCTTGAGTCCTATTGACTTATCTTTTATAAGTCTTATATGTTTATCCTTTTAGCGTAGAATCTTCCCTATCTACGCAGTATGCTCTACACTTTACTTATTATGTATTCCTTTTTAAGTTTCAGCGTAGTATGGTCCCTTCATATTAGCGCATACACTTACTTATAAAATTGAGCCGCCGCCCCAATGCCGTACCCTAATAACTCTGACATGCCTGACAATGCCCTTACATGAATTTTATTCCCTTTTTGTTATTTGCAGTGTTCTTTTCAAAAAATCATTTGGATCTTGTATCCCTTTTCCCTAACCCCTATTAATATATTTTTCCATGAATTTTATTCCCCTGCATCCCTCGTAGTACCCCTTTACCCTTGCACAATATTTATCTAGTTTTACCTTTATTCCGCTATAGAAAATTCTGATAAATTCCATAAAATTTCCCAAACCCCTGTTCTTCCATATTTTAACTTTATTTCTATTTTTAGGTATTTTCCTTGTTTATTTCAAGTCGTACGACTTCAAAAATTCATATAGAATCATATAAGCTTAAGAATCTCTTAAATTGTAACCCACTTCCCAAACCTAGCCTTAAACATCATATAAAACTTTCATTAAGGTTTGAAATCACTAAAGTAGGGAAAACATATATAAGCATCCCATGTATGCACATCCTTTCCTCAAAACATTCATTAACCATTTATACTTTTGCATGTAAACCTGTACGAACCCCATCATTTATAAAAACATATAGATCTAAACCGATCCCATACACATATAAGAAATTAGATTAGAAGTTTTAAGTATTACTCATATAGATCTTTTAGATGTATAGCAGTCATCTTTACTTTCTTCTAGCTTGCATTTTCTTATCTTCCTCTCATATTCCTTCTTAAGCTCCTACCATTAAAGAGTTTCTCTGTTTTATTTTAGTTTGAGTAATATAAAATGAATGAATAAAAATGAGTAATGTGTATTGTCCCACAATAAGTTGGGCCTGGGCCCTCATACCCACTTCTATTAATTCATTTCCTTTTCCCCTTCTTGTTTAACCCGCCTTTTTCCTTTAATCAACTTGTTTAATTAATTATAAAATATTAGGGTTATTACATATATCATCAACATCGAGGTACTTGGCTATTTACTCTTCTTTGGTTAGGCCTTCATTGATTGCCTCAACATGAAGCTACTTCCTTCCAGGCATCGACGAGGGTAACCGCATATTTACTTTCCAACCACTTCAAGCTCTTGTACTAGATAACGTTAGCGAAGAACGGTTGAAGGATGGTATTCAATTCCTCTCGCTTCTTGGACTTCTGCTCTTTTAGATCGTGCGCGGCGATGAAATATTCGACTTCGATGTCCAATTTCTTGGCCTTTGCTAATAGCAGACTACTTTCAAGCTTGTCTTTTTTAGACAAGAGCCTTTGAATTCCAGCTGCCTGGTCCTAAATAATTTTATTCTTGGCTCGAGTAGTTTCACCCTTCGCAGTAAGGGCCAAGTCCTTTTCATCAAGTTGTGTCTTCAAAGTAGCATTGTCCTTATGGCCAGTCTTTAGTAGATCTTTTATTATGATTTCTGCATTGGTATGAGCTCTTCTCATTTCCTCCATCGGATCCTTAGCTTTCTTCTCTACTTCCAGGGCTGCTTCTTTTTCTTTACTAAGTTTCTCCAAGTCCTTTTTATACCCCCTCCAACAGACTGTCGTATGTCTTCTTTTCAGATTCAAACGACCGAATATTCATTTGATTAATTCAATTGACATTGGAAAGGGCATAAAAAAGACTTCTCAACTCATAACGTTGATTAACCATATCTTAAATCCATCCGACCTTGCGGTCTGCTTCTTCCTTGGGAATATTCTTGATGTCACGGTCGAACATGACACTAGTTAAGCAGAGATCTATAAAGGTTGCCTACATGTGGCATGATGGAACTAGAATAGGAGTTGGAGGAGCAATGATTCCCTTGGATTGAGGGGCACAGTTGTGGTCAAGGAATGAGAAATCGAAGTTTGTTGTTGTGTAGGAAGTTGGGGTTGAGAATGAGGTAGATGAATGCCTGAAGATGAATCACAAAGATCATGCGAGTCTTTGTGTCATTTTCCATGGTCATAAGGCTGCCTCTCTTCGACCTGCCTCTACTTTCAGTCCCTCTCAGCCTAGAAGTTTTCTTTCAGCGATCGCCCTTTCTCTTATCTTCGAAATCTCTCTTCCTCTGTTTCTTTGCGACTTCGATAGCTGGAATGAGGTAGTTCAGGAGTGCGCCTTCACTCTTCACCGAAGCTATATTAAATATTATTGAATCTATCTCTGCCTATGGTACTTGAAACAAGAGAAAGGATCGTATAAGTTTCAGAACATCGGAAAGTGGATGAATGCAAGGAATGTGTGTTCGTAATCCTAGAAGTGTGTGGAGTGCTGGTGTCCCCCTTAAGCACTCTATGGACTGTGTTCGAGAGCATATAGGGATGAATTTTCTCCTCCTTTGACTAGAAAACCCTCAAAAGGGAAGGTAAAGCCCGAAGAACCCTCCTTAAGGAGATCGGCGATTGAAATATAGAAATCGCTTAACGATCCCAAGATGTCCTCTAAAGAACCAGTCGAAAGAGTCGCCTTGGATAATGGCATTGTGCTCGGTTTTGCAGCTTCTTTGGAAGTCTTGATAATTATATGCTTCAGATGAGGTGAAGAAGAAAGTTCAGGACCTTCAGTAGATGTTTCCCCGCATGATTCGTCTTCCTCCTGACTAATGTCGTAGTTATCGTCGCCCTCAATTGCCACCTCCTTCTTCTCCTGCTCCTTCTTCTTCTTTCTCCTCCTCTTTTCACTCTCTTCTGTCTTCCCTATCACTTTCCTCTTGGATTGTTTCCATCTCGATCCTCTCTTCTCCCTCTATCGGTGCTTAACCGGCAATATGTTCTTCTGCCAATTTTTCGACTGGTTCATCGACATGTGCCATTCCAATTGGACCTTCAACTTTCCTCTAGTGATTATCACTAGATCTGCAAGTAAAAGCTAAAGACCAAGTAAGTATTCTTGAACTACTTGGAGCAGTGATAACATTAATGGTGAAACTTTCAGGATGTAGTAGATTGTATAGACGAAGGTTCTTATTCGTCAAAAGATAAGTAGTGGTGCGCTATCGAAAGCAAACCCTCTAGAGAGTTTTAAGGGTTTTAGTATGCTCGTCGCTTGTGTCGGGAATATCCGGATGATGGAAATTCAAGTGTGAGAAGAAGTGGAAGGAAATAAAGTCTTACTTTCGAAAAGCCAAGTCCTACTAAAGCCAAATGGACATCGAACAAAGAAGTACTCGTTCTTGAAATACGAGCGTTTATTATGGAGCTCTTCAATGACCTTTCATTGGAACTAGGCATCCATGATCATATAAGATGAAGAATCATGTCGATGTCTGAAATCAAGATGTGAGTTAACTCTCGAAAGTTTGGAGGTCATTGGTGTTGGTTCATAAATGGAAAGTACAAGAAGTTTAGTACTGTATATCTATTGGTATGAACTTAGGACGGAGCTAACCCGAGTTTTTAGAGAATCATACACATAAATGGATTAAAATGTAGTACGGAGCCGCCTAAGCACATATATCTACTACAAGCCGTATAACCCATCGAAGGATTATGCGTTCACTGGCCCTAAGTAGGAAGTAAGATGTCACTCTCGAGAATTCCATGTTGTCAGTAGATGGTCTAGAGCATTTTGGGAGTTAAAATTGTCAGCACCTATACGGGCGGATCGTCCCGAACTCTTAAGTCGATGTGCTCAATTAAAGGTAAAGACCATTCTTGGATCAATTCTACACATTCTTTGTAATTCAGCAATGATCAAACGCTTAGGCCTTGAAGGCGTGGAGGTGGAAGCCTGAGCAGTGGTAGACCCAGCTACAAGAGGCGTTGATGGCCTGGTGCGAGCATTTTTTTTGCAAATTAAATAGGGTTTTTTAAGAAGTCCCTTCCCTTTTTTATTAGAAGAAAAACCTGGTACAAGATTACAAAAGTTGATGAATAGGAAAGAAATAAGAGAAAATTAAATAAGAAAAAGACATTAGGCTGTCAATGGCCTGCAATAGAATCCCATTTCAGGAGTAGTTCCTCTCCACTGGATTGAAAGTTTTACCTTTTCTCCGTCTAATAAACTTTGCCTTAATTTGAAGGAAGCATGCCCTTCCTGCCATGCATTTTTGTCTTCTCTCCTTTTTAAAAATTTATGATTGCGCTCCCTCCATATTTTAGATATGAAGATCTTTGGGCTATAAAGAAGTACATTCGACTTCATGTTCTTCCATATTGTTCCACTCATCTTTAACGTGGTAGCTTGGGCTATGGTACTCTCCATAATGCAGGATTTTGCCTCTGATGCTATAAATAAAAGGGCATTTAAAGAATATATGTGTGTTAGCATCCCCATTCCTACCATATAGCACGCAAATGAAGGAGTTCAATATCCCTATGTGATAAAGTTTCTCCTATGTTAGCCCGATGCTAGCATTGAATTTGGGAGAATGGCAAGTCATTCTAGATAGGAAAACTTGGCATTCAACATAGTTGGGTATTTTTTATTTTGGAATTCTATTTTAAATTTAAACCTATATGACCGAAGCCTAGAATCTAATGGATGTCGACATGTGTTGATCAATCAAATTTTAAACGTCGATCGGGGCAAGTAGAAGTGTTAATCTATGTAGTGTGATTCCTATGTCCTGTACACAACGAATAGACCATCATGTGTAGGTAGCTGACCCATGCCATAGAGCTACACTGCATGAAGGAACCTTCATCAGGTTTTACCCGCTATCATCGGATAATCGATAACAGAACCGTTGTCCAG
Source organism: Allium fistulosum (assembly GCA_030737815.1). Taxonomy (NCBI): domain Eukaryota; kingdom Viridiplantae; phylum Streptophyta; class Magnoliopsida; order Asparagales; family Amaryllidaceae; genus Allium; species Allium fistulosum. The sequence continues at coordinate 268,507,311 of CM060903.1, forward strand.
AGCGATGCAGAAGTTTTTCTCTTACAGGAACACATGAAGTGTAGTAATTGAGAATGTTATGTCGTGGAATCATTCGAATATTAGAACATGTTTAATGTGACCATTCTTTGGAAGAGAACCATCCCATTGGCGTTCGAATGGTGATATGCAATCGGCTAAGTGTTGATACGGGTTAGCCAAGGAATTTTAGAGTGCAAAGGTTTGGAATTAAGGCTAAGTGAACACTTCTTATGTACAACCCGAGTAGAACCCCGGGTCAAACCCAAGTATAACTTCAGGAAGACTTAGGATTTGCCTTGACCAACCTTAAATCAAGATCAACCAAATCACCATCACCATCGCCGGCCACCATGGCATGGCCATGACGTCATCGTCGATCAACAACCCCCTTAATGATTTTTTGACCTAGTTGCTAACTTGGATAATTTAGGGACGAATTAGGACAAGTAAGTCAGTGACAAGATGCCTAGGTTGAACCGAGGTGGTCGAAGTATATATTAGGTTACGGTGGCGCTTTCTGGTAGGTGGCGGCGGCAAGGCATGGAATGATCTCTAGAGTGCCGATCTTGTCCTTAGCATGGAAAACAGAATTCCTACTATATAAACTAGTTGAATGGATATCCATGGAATGGAGACAACACTTTGAAGCAACTCTTGGATAACCAATTGATGTATTAGGATATTGGCATATGCTTGTCTTGTTCTAGAGCATGCTTTGTTTCCAACAAAAGCATACTTTATGGGGCAAGTGTTATCCGGCTTTTTAACCAAGCATCCTTCAAACGAATCTGTTGAATATGCGAGTATATGATTTTTGTTTGATGATAATAAACACATATATATATATATATTCATTTAAATGTGTTTGTTAATGTACTATTTTATTTTTCACATATTTAAATAAATATTTGCTGAATAAAATAAATAACACAGAATTTAAATTCAAACAGATATTTTATTTAAACAAATATTTATTACAATTTTGAATTGTACAAATTCAAGCTCTCACTATATATATATACAATTTCAATTCGATTACATTACATTTACAAATACACCTCACTACATTTCACTCGTTCACTCGTATCTTATCTTCAACTCCAGTCCAGATTGAATCCAGCATCTGAGCAATCTGCAAAAATACACACTGACGCAGTAAAATTGAAAATAAAATATTTTTGTAGTGTAAAATAAAATGTGATTTTGAAAATATTATTTGCCTCAGTTATTTGGGTTGTTCGTCATCATTTAATTTTGAATTCATCATATACGAACAACTTGTGACATGCACAGTGTATCACTGTACATGCTACAAGGACGTGCATACCGATATACACTTGATAAATCTACAGGGACAGGTGAGCACAAGGTCAAACCCAAATCAAAAGTCGGGTTCCACTCAAGTGCAATACAAATAAAGTCACGATATCAGCACAAGGTCAAACCTAAGCTACAAGCTGGATTCAACTCAGGTGCACTACAAAACATCACAAAACTATCGAGCACAAGAATTCAAATACAACCAACAAATGAAGACATATATAAGTGCATTGAACCACACGGCAGCTCGAATGAGCAACTGCACCAAACCATACATGAGTTCAAATACAATGCAACTTGAATAACACATCATTTCGAAGATAACTCCACATACACAAAAATTATACAAGTTCAATGCACAGGGGCTCGAAGGAGCAGCAGCCTTAACAAGTGAATGGCCAAGACCAAACATAAGAAATAAGGCAGCAAACAAGAATCAAGCTAACAGTGGAGTTGAAACAATGTCAACATGCTATATTGATCGGTCCAGATACAACACAACAAAATGGAAGTGAAGACTACAAGTGCAAAGCAACGGCAATGATCAGACTCAAAGCATGCACGAGCACTTATATACAAAACTGCAAACACATATGATCAGGCTTACAAATGCAGTTATGAATAAGACCAACCAAATGGCACAGGACAATGAACAATGTGCACAACAGCCAACACATACATATATACACAGTACAAACTCAAGGATGAATGAAACTGCAATGTAGCTTCAAATGAAAACAATGTCACCAGTGAACTGGAAGTGTCAACCAGGTTACACAATGACTATGACCAGACCAGACTACATGAATATGTGATGCAAGGCAAACCGTCTACAACAACTATTCTTACATCAGTGTAGACTCGAATGTACAGGTCAATGAAGATTCAGTCAAGCCTGGAAACATGATAAATAAAACATGAAGACTGCAATATCAAAGTGAAGAATGAATGCAACCATCAGTGCAGCTCAAAACAGTTTCAAAGACATCATGAACTAGATATGGACTGTGATCAAAGCAGTATGAACATAATCAGAACCAAAACAACATGTACAGTGATATATATATGCAACATGACCCAAGACTGCAACACTACAGGCAAACACACATGAATGCACAAGTACAGAACAGTGATCGAACAAACAAAGTCAAGGCCGGAGTAAATCAAGCTACAAGTCGAGTATGCTACAGGGATGAACACAAATGGCCAGAGTCGAGCACAAAGAATGAAATCAACATCGTCAATCAAGTCAAAGCCGCAAGTCAATCAAGGAAGTTCAACCACGAAAGCCGAAGTGATCAGAAATTCACGAAACCGACATAAGCAAGTCAACAGCAGTTTCAAACCAAAACCGTGGCAACCAAGAAATCAATCGAAACTGTGTCAATCAAGTAACACGAAATTATACAAATTTGAACAAGTCAGAAATCATCACCAGCTTCAAAACATAATCAAGTGGCCGAGACAAAGTCAAGCAAATTATCAGATGAACGAAAAAATAGAAATTCGAATCCTATATAAACCCTATCATCATCGGCCGTAAAAGTCATCGAGTTCAAGCAAGCTAACAAAAAAAAGCAAAAAGCATAAATTACATACCAAAGTAAAAATCGAACTCGATCAAATTGGAGTAGTCGAAAGCAAATCGGAGCTAGAAGGTCGACTGCCGAATCAAAACCAAGAAGTATCCACTGTAGTCGATCAACATTCAAGCGGCGCCTTCAAATTTACACAAAGCCCTAATTTTAGAGCAAAGAGGAACGAAGACGAGAGCCATTGTCACAAACAAAGAAGGATACAGGCCGATTAAAAGAAAGAACGAAAAAGGGGATTCATATTTAATTTTTAATTGGGTCGGTCTTATTTCTATTGGGCTAAATATTTAAAATTAGGGTTTTTGTTTTTAAACTGTTTTTATTTTGTATTTTAACTTTTAAACGAGTGTATTTTCTAGTCGTGTGACTAGGGGACAAACTACGTGGCGTAGTTTGAGAATTCGAAACTCAGTGGCTGAGTTGTGGCAGGGTTTTGAGCGTAGAGTTAAGGTTAGTCGATAGCGGCTGTCGCGAGTTTACGTGTGTAAGCGTCTGACTACTTAATTTCTAGTAGAAACCTTGGGGCAGCAATTAGGCATGGTTATGTTGAAGCTGGGTAAATTTGTGTGTTCTACTTTTTATATTATGCTATATCTGTGCTGTTATTCTGCTGTGATCTGTGTTGAATTGCTTTATATAAACTTCCGCAATAAATTTTTATAATTAATAGTATCACCCTATTCACCCCCCTCTAGGGTGAAATCGATCCTACAGAATCTGGATGTCAGGATGAAGATGAAACGTTTCATGGACTTGGAAAAATGCTTGGAAGAACCATAGGAGTGAACTCAAGAATTTGGAGGTCAATTGGAGCTAAGGAAACCACTCGGTACCGATCACTTACTGATCGGTACCGACCACTTTTTCTCCCTCCTATAGGCCCCCGAAGTTATGACTTGTGGATAGATGGCTTAGGTGATCATCTTTGAGTGCATTTATCAAGGAATTGGCAAACAATTCCAAGAAAGTTCTGAAGAAAAGCAGACAAGTACAAAGTTATATCAAAATCTCTCAAAAATAACACGATCACTATGGAAAAGTAAACGAAAAACAATGAATCGAAGATAAAAGACCAGAGGAGGAAAGAAGGAGTGACTCCCCATCGAAAAAATAGGTCGGTACTGATCACTTCTTTTCAGTACAGAGCTGTGCGCATGCATAGCCAAATCGATCATGCCCAGATGTGACTCCGCCTGTGGGGCTAAATCGTTGTCGTTCTGTCCAGTGCAACGTCCACCAGCCTTTGATCACCTATGAACTTTTACTTTTGACCATCTTAATGGCGGTCCCCTACTGTTGGTAGGGCGCATATGGCTCTCTCGGCACACTCTAGGTCCCAAAGAGGTGTGGCTCGAAATAGCCAAAGAGAAGAACGGGCCGTGCATTCAAGATCATTCGTTGTGCATAGTGGCAGATCTCATGCTCATCATCATCATTCTCTATCTCGTCGTCGATCTCCTACTCTGCTAAGGCATAGGATGAGCCCTCAGCCTATGATCATCAAGAACATCTCGCAGCAGGCCAATACCGACCTCAAAGAAGAAATGCATATCCTCCACCGGCAGCTCAACAGAATGCAAGCCCATAATGCTGGGGGCGAACCATTTTCAAATGATGAGAACATGGAGCCATTCTCCGATGAAGTCCTGGATGCTTACATCCATCATTTGTATGCTTTTCCACCTACAAGTATGATGATGGGCATACCCATCTAGACACATCATAGTGTTCAACTCCATCACTCATGCCCGCTAACTTTTCGGCTCGACAAATTTTTTGCTCTTCTCCTCCACCCTCTTAAGACCAGTGCATTTGCGATCCGGTAGCATCAGCTTCTGGGCCCAATTGTGCACAGAATTCAAGACTCGTTTCTTCATGTTCCATACCCATATGTTGGCTACTAAGCTGGGCAATATCAGACAAGGTACTTCTGAAAGCTTGTGGTCGATGTTGGCCGCTTCAATAAAGAATCCACCTGAGCCAGGGGTGTGGACGTGAGTAGCTTGATCGTGGCCCTATTTTCAAAGGTAAGATACAAGTCTAGGATATGGAGAGAGCTCCAGAAGTAGTCGGCTTTGTCCTTAACTGAATTCTATCAACGAGAGAACGATATAATGAGGATGGAAGATGTGGATCTTTTAGACAATGACAACGAGGCAAGGCATATTGCCAAAGCCGGTCCTTGCACCAGCAATAATTACTAAAACAACGGTTGTCAAGCCAATGCAAGAAGTCATCTAGATGCCATTCCTCTGTACAAACCTAAGTACAATAATTACTCTCACTTGTATGGGAGGGGTTATGGTGATAGATGTGATAATCTGATCTAAACTATAGCGGAATGGATCTTATGGATAATTTACACTAAAGGGGGTGAATAATGTATTTAAACTTTTTATCAACATACTTTTAGATTCTGAATTTTATCAGAGAGAATTCGAATATAAACAGAAGTACAATCATAGAACAATCAGATTACAATAAGTAAATGTAGTAAAAGTAAAGGCAAAGAAGACACCAAGAACATTATACTAGTTTGGATTCTCAACCCTACTTCCAGTCCTGTACTCCATACAGAAATTCACTAATCACGTCTTGACTTTCAATCAGGTGGAAAGAACACCCTTTACACTTGACTTTGACTCGGGTGGCAAGGACACCTACTAGAATTTGACTCGGATAACAAGCACACCCTCTAGAATTTGGCTCAGTTAACCAAAATACCTATCCTGTCATTCACTTAGGAGGCACAATCTCATTTTAACTTTCACTCAGATGGTTAAGATCACCCTTTTACAACTAGTAGTAGTGGACTATAAGAAATCGAATCTTTCGATCACAGTCTCAAGTAGTTTGTTGATCAATCTTCTACACACTTCAATAGTTAAATATCTTTGTATTTTAGTGGAATTGGATGGAGATCAAAGAGGTAATGGTGTAGGATAGAAGTGACTCTTCTCTATTCCTTTGTATGAATGTAGAGAGAGGGATTTGATTCAGAAATCTGCGGCACCTTGTTGAAATGCCAAAGAGAATAAGAGAGAAGTGAGAAGAAGAGAATATATAGAATTATTATTAAAAATTTGAAACCAGAGGCCTTTAAATAGATGTTGAAGACTTGCATCCATTCATGAATGAATAGCGCCAAAAGTTGCGTCTCTTGAAATTTTAAAATAATATCTCAATGGTCTATATGTCGACATATAAAAAAATGATGTGTCGACATATACATCTTTACTTGTACATGTTCAAATCCACTTGGAAAATGTTTTGAACTATAATTCTTTAAAAAAACCTCTATTAAATGATTTTGTAAATAAATTAAATATTTTTTATAGAAATATGTTGAAAAAGAAGTTAAGATAATCAAAGATGTGATACTACTTAGGTCATTAACATTTATTCTAAAACTCGATACAACACTGGCACATGTGTCTTGAGCTCTTCATGCATCTATTCTTGAATTCTTCAAAACTTATGAGTCTTCAAATATATCTTGATCAACTTAGTATACCTTGATCTACACTTGATTTATACTAATCAGCTCTTCAAACTTTCATCCAAACAGCACTTGTATAAACATGTTTAATATTTTTGATATCCTGCACAATACACTATATAATTCGAGAAAACATTGTTAACAATATTTATATGGTTATTGTCATCAAAATCAATAGCTTGGGTATTAATAATCTCCCCATTTTTGATGATGACAACCACTAAATATTTTTTTATAAAATATAATGATGTTATCTAAAAACCTACCTTATTTCCCCATAAATATATGCTATATGACTCCCCTTATCTATTTGCTAATTATATTTAATACAACTTCTCCCCTTTTGTCATCAACAAACAAAATTCGTGAAGTAGATGAATAATGTGTTAGATAAGGAGTTTATATTTCTACACTTAGTGATGAATATTATATGATTATTGTAGATTATATACAAAGAGTTACTAGTTTATTTTAGTGTAGTCATATTGAGTCATCAAAAATCAACCAAGCACTATTTTATTAATATATTTACAAATGTACATAAGCATAAATATACAGTCATTAAAAACATAATAATACATACATAATTACAACAATTATACGAGTTCATTATTCCAAGAAACATTAAAATAAAAAAATACAAAATAATACAAGAAAGTATGAAAACAAATACTTTATGAAAATCATGGTTTCTGCGATGGAACTTTTACCTATCCATCACCTGGACCAAAATTTCCATCAATAGAATTTTCTTCCTAGTTTTGAGATTATCGATGTCCACTTCCATGTCCTCATCATCGATCTCCTTATAACCAGTCCTTTTAGGAATAGAGGAGCTTTGTTCCCTTAAGATATAGCATATGAAGCATCAAAGTGATGTGATATGTCTTTCAAGTTCATGAATCATTTGCTTTTGATTCATTTCCAAGTGTTTTTGATTCCCCAAAATCACATGGAAATCCTTCTTGAAAGATTGTAATTTCTTTTCCATGTTGTCGCTTAAATTCTCTTTATAAACACCCTTTCCTAAATCCACTTTTCTTTGAAATTCTTAGAGTACTTGAGGATGAAGCCATTAAAATTTTGTAGAGGTAAAGTAAGTGAAGAAGTGTTTTGATTTGAAAATAAAAGTTTAATGAAGAAAAAGAGATGATGTAGAGTGAATAAATAAGGAGTAAATGGATGTGATAGCCTGGATTCTGCCAATTCTTATTTTGAATGGTGTGAAAAGGGAGGGAATTTCAAAAGTTCAAAATTTAAAAAGATTCCTGCCATAAATTCTCTGTCAGGTATAGGCTGACATACCATATATCCATATGTCGACATATGCATCTGAAGGGTAATGACTCATGGTCCCTTTTATTTTGAAAAGTCATGAAATAATATTATTTTCTACACTATGGTTTTATTTTCTTATTAATTGATATTTGTGTTATAAATGTTTTAAATTTATTCTTCACAAAATATACAATTATTTATATATATTTTTATTTTAAATTTGTATTTCTTATTTATAATATTATTTTATATATTATATAATATTTTGAAATAAATATTTTTTAATTTATACGAATTATGTATTAGTTATAAATAATGTTGTTTTGAAATGCCTTTTTACCGATTCAAATAATGTTTCTAAATGAACTAATAAAATCTGAAACCCATACTTATCTATTTACAAAATCTATTTGAAAACTAATGAATTCTATTGTAATAAATAAATAAAATCAAAATTTACTGACTTTTGAGTTACTCCTAGTTTCCTTCAATGACTGTAGCTTTTGTTTTATGATCAACTGGTGTTTGTTCACCTTCAGTTAAGAAGCATATATCTGCATTTTCTGTTTTTGAGTCACTGCTGCTTGATATAGAGTCTAAATCGTACCATATTGCATTGTAAGTCTGTTTCGTCTTTTTGTTTAAGGAATCTAAATTTGGAGAGAACTTTGATTTCCTTTGATTTTTACAATCCCTTTGAAAGTGTCCGGTTTTGTTGCATCTAAAGCATTTGGTAGTACCTTCGATCCCTGATTGTTTGGGTTTTCATCGGTCCTTCTCGGTCTTTTTCTTTTTTGATACTTCAGGAATTTTTTATTTTACTTGTCATAAACGTCATTTTCTCATCATCATCTAATCCTTTACCTCCATGAGTAGCATTAAATGCCACTATTTCCTTCTCACCTGACTGGCTTTCCTTTCTGCACTGCAATTGAACTTTATATGACACTAAATTACCTATTAATTCCTTTACTTTCATTATAATGATGTCATTGACTTCTTCTATGGACAGAGTCTTCTTATCCCTTTCACTTGTATGTGAATTAAGAATATATCAACTTAGTCCTCTTCATTATACTCTTTTCCTACATAAATTAAGGCATGCAATATATCATGAAATCTATAATACATGTTAGAAATAGATTCATTTGGTTTCATTTTAAATAATTGAAATTAGTTAGTTAACACAGACATCTTGGTTTGTTTGGCTTTCCTAGTGCCTCCATGTGTAACTTATAGTGCTCTTCATATTTCGTATGAAGATTTACATACAGAAACTCTATTAAATTCATTTTTATCTAGTGAACAGAACAATATATTCATTACTTTTGAATTACTAAGTGCATGTGCCTTTTGCTCATTTATCTATTGAGCATATGTTGTCTTAAGTTCCCTATACTCATTTTGTGTAATATTCTAAATGTCAAATCATTAAATTGTAAATCACTTTTCATCCTACATGACCAGTATGCATAATTTCTACCATTAAACAGCGGGTGTCTAGCATTTGATTGGCCTTCTACAAATGTATTAAACAGTGTGTTACTAGTGCTAACAGCCACTTAAACTTTTCAAAAATCAGATTATGAGTTTTTGAAAACCGTATGCTCTGATATCAAATGTAAGAGGGCATATAGTGATAGATGTGATAACCTAACCTATACTACAACGGAATGAATCTTAAGGCTAATTTACAGTAGGAGAAGGGGTGAATAGTGCATTTAAACTTTTTATCAATATTCTTGCAGATTCTGAACTTCATAATAGAGAATCCATAATAAACATATAGTATAATCACAAAACAATCAGGTAAAAGTAAGTAAATACAGTAAAATTAAAGGAAATGAAGACACCAATAATTTTATACTGGTTCAGATTTTCAATCCTAATTCCAGTCTTGCACCCCATAAAGAATTTCACTAATCACGTCTTGATTATCAATCAGGTGTCAAGAAAACCCTTTACACTTGACATTTACTCAGATTGCAAGGACACATACTAGAATTTGAATCGAGTAACTAGCACACCGTCTGGAATTTAGCTCAGGTAACAAGAACACCTATCCTATCTTTCACTCAGGAGGAAGGACAACTCCCTTTGCAATCTCATCTTAACTTTCAATCATGTGGTTAAAATCGCCCTTTTACAAGAGGTAGTGGAGGACTATAAGAAATTGAATCTTTGGGTCACAATCTCAAGTAGTTTGTTGATACAATCTCCTATATACCTTTAGTAGTTAAATATCTTTGTATTTAAGCAGAATTGAGTGGAGATCAGAGAGTTTATAGTGTAGAATAGAAGTTGCTCTTTTTTGATCTTTTGTGTGATGTAGAGAGAGATTTTATTTAGAAATCGGCAGTACTTCGTTGAAATGCCAAAGAGAACAAGAGAGAAGAAGTGAATAGATAGAATTATTATTAAAAATTCAAAAATCGGAGGCATTTAAATAAATGTTGAAGAGTTGCATCCATTCACGAAAGGATGGCGCCATAATTTGCTTCTTTTGAAATTTTAAAAAACATCCTAATGGTTTATATGTCGACATATAAAAAAAGATATGTCGACATATGTATATTTACTTATATATGTTGAAAACCACTTGGAAAATGTTTTAAACTATATTTCTTTATAAAAACTCTATTAAAATGATTTTATAAATAAATTAAATATTTAATTACCTATATAAACATGTTGAAATAATTTTTAAAGTTAAGATAATCAAAGATATGATACTACTTAGGTTTTTTTAAAATTTATTCTATGACTCGATACAATACTGACACACATGTCTTGAGCTCTTCATGCTTTTGTTCTTGAATTCTTCAGAACTCAAGAGTCTATGGATATATCTTGATCAACTCAGTATATCTTGATCTACTCTTGATTTACATTGATTGGTTCAAGCTTTCATTCAATCGGCACTTGTATAAACCTATTTAATATTTCTGATATCTCACACAATACACTATATAACTCGAGAAAATTTTAGTAACAATATTTATATAGTTGTTGCCATCAAAATCACACCTTGGCTTTTAACAATTTGAATAGGGATGTTGCCACAATCTGCTTCACCACCAGGAACCGAGTGCGATTTCAAAGGCCCGTCACCGATAGGGACGAGAAGCGGGAGGAACCTTGCTACAACGGCAAGTACGGGGAATTCAATCAAATCCACAACCACTTTACAATAGACTACCATATGCTCAAGGATGAAATCGAAAGACTCATACGGGAAGGAATAATCTTGGAATTTTCTCGAGATTAGGTCAAGTAAAGAAGAAACTGCGAAGAATGACAAAATCAGCCTCCCCGGCCCAATAATTCCCATGCCAAGGCCCTGATCATATGCGGTGGCCCGTATGTGGCTGGTAGTAGCCAGAGGCCCAGTCCCGGTATCAAAGAGAAGTAGGTACTACGGGGCAAATTTATTCATTAGAATCTCAAACATCCATGGCACCCTGATTAGGATCGGAATGACCAATCAGCATCACTACCGAAGACAAGGAAGCACTCTCCTACCCCTATCATGCCCTATGGTCATTACTCTTGCCTTGGTTAACTCCAATGTGCATCGGGCATTCATGAATAGGGATAGCTTGGTCAATGTCATGTTCAAGAATGCCTTTGAAGCTCTCAGACTCCCTACCTCTAGCCTCAACCCATGCGCCCTGCCCATTTTTGGCTTTGGGGGTGTAGGCATTGTTCCAATAGGCACAACCTCGCTTGTAAAAGCTTTCGGCCAAGAAACCCTCACTGTAAAGATCAAAGTAAACTTTGTGGTAGTTGATTTCCCATCTGCTAATAACCTATTAATAGAGTGATCGACATTTGCTGGGCTGTAAGAGCATTCAATAATCAATGACAATTTTCTTAACAGATCTAATGGGTAGGCCAGCGCCCCGGTTCTTGCCAAGAATCACCCCCAAGCCTGAAGCATCGACGGCAGCTTCTACTCTCTCATAGCCTCATCTAAGAGTCGAGGGAATCACAACCTCAATTTAGACCCATCATTGCATATAAGTTCTCCTTTCTAAAAGACCTTCCCATCTATAGGTTTTTGTTAGCGATTTGTATATAGTTCGCCTCACCATCACACTAGAGTATTTGAGCTAAGTAATGCCCTCCCTGTTTGATTCGGGATCAATGTTCACTTCATGACTGTCGATGTGTCACCAAAGAGAACCTCACAACCCATGCATTGAGGTTCGAGCCTACGCTTGTCCGCCACTCTTCGTTTGACAGCTTGCAACCCAAGAGAACCCGCGAACAAACTTGTGTTTCAGCTCATGCCAGTGCAAACCGTCACTCTACATCTGGCCGGTACCTGGTCTACATTAACGACTGCATGTAGAACAATTTATTATCATAATGATATTCAACATATCCTAAAAAAGAAAGGCATTTCTGCAAAATAAGTATATGAACTTTTGGATATCCAAAGCACTCTATTCAATAAGTCATACACAGATAATAAGAAAAAGCAGAACAAGATTCTCAAAAAAATTTCACAACAAAAGTTCTGTTTCATTCAGTTCGAAGAATGCAAAGGCACAATGCCCGCCTCGCTAGGCTTACAATGATATTTTTATCGGTAACTAGTTGAAAAGAAGAAAGAGAGAAGGAGAAGCACGCTAATGGAACACTTTAGAAGGTCTAGCTTCAAATGCGAAGATGAGCTCCTTCGGCAATTCAATCGATAAAGAACTTGTTGAAAAAAGGGGAGTGTGCTACCATCTTTGAAGCCTTCCATATTGAATTTTGTAAGGGATCTTGAAAATCTCCCCATCAACATTGAAAAAAGGCCGGTTGACATTTTACTTGTGACATCGAAGGCGGCGGCCACTACTCTTTCCAGCAAGGCGTTAAAGAGTCCAAGCTGGCCTAGGTTCAGAACTGCCAGAAAAATATGGAGGGAAAATTTCCAGCCCTAACTGGTTGTAACGCTCCGAGAAATTCGACTTCCAAAAATCGACATTAATACGTCCACTGTATCAACTGCCGAGCAATCGAATGCCGGAAAACCGAATTGTTATGGTTAAAAGAAGAGGTAGAAGAAAACAGAAGAAAAGGAAAGAAGAAACAACAGAAACAATATTAGAATCTCACATTCGCAGCGGAACAACATATAATAGATAAATGAATAATCTTTAAATCAAAGAACTATATCCGTTTATACATTTCATCATCAGAGTTTCAACAACAATATACAACACAACACAACACTGGACAGTTATATAAACTTGTCCTCATACCGGATACACAGCGGAATAAATAATATCAAATACAGGTGATACGTCTCGCCATCCAGCTCGCCACTTGAGCTCCACAGCATCTCCTGAATCCAGAATGACCTGATAACCTGACTCTAGACTACCCGTGTGGAAATTGGTGGGCACCTAGAGTTTAGAAAGGAAACAATAAACTCCAGGTCAGTCATGGTGACTGGTGTGAGAACTTAAAACAGTTATTATCTTTAAAACAACAACAACAAAGAAAGTAAAAGACATCCGCAATGCTTTTGGAAAATGAAACTACCATAAGACATCCCGCCACACACACAATGCAAACGCAGAATTGGAGGAGATTTCTTCTTATGATAGTCAAACATGCTTACTATGCAAACTCATTGGATTATTATTATTATTAGTGCATAGTGTAGGAAAACATTTTGAAATTGTGACGTCCTTTTATAGAAATTGTGACGTCCTTTTATAGAAAATTGACAAAAACACTATTCATCCAAAATTTTCCGAACTCGAAACGAAGCATGCCGGCTAACGTTTCTAAGGTTTACCCCGCATTCCGAACACAATGGAACGTGTTTCGGGAGCTAATTCGGTCATATGGGCGAGTTACGGAAATAAACGGTCAATTTAAAATTAAATCGATAAAAAACGATTTCTAGGCGTTTCAGCTTGCCCCGGACAAACGACAACTCCGATTGACACGAAATTTGAAATCTTAAAATAATATAACATTATGGATCCGATGAAACTAGTTTCGTCGAAATTCGAGACTGTTTGAAAAATGACTGATTTCACTCGTCAATTAAATATTAAAATATTCAATTTTTCACAAATTAACTTTAATTCGATTTTAAAAGTTTACAAACATCATTCTAACTCCAATATGATTTAATATAACTTTATAAATCAATTTTATACACATTAAACCCAATTTCCAATTATTTCTGTAATTTCAAATATTAAATTATCGATTTAATCATCCAATTAAATCCAAATATTCAAAATTTAAGTTACTCCGCTTATTAAATTTACTTGTTAATATTTAAAATTAATTAAATATATGAATTTCAAATGACAGAAATTCTGTGTCGTTACAATCTTCCCCCCTTAAAAGAATTTCGTCCTCGAAATTGCAAAGTAAGAAAAATGCCCAAATCCATTAACTTTTCAAACAATTCGTTCAAATTAGATTTCAAAATCACTTAAGTGTACAACTTCCCCAAAATCCAATAGTTAAACTCTTTCAAACACTTTACTAAGTTTTTCAAATCTATACTTAGTTATACTTTTCAAAACAAACTATATCGTTTAACTTTTAACTTCAAATCCAGAATTTAGTTTTCGCAAATTTTCCAAAATTTTCCAACGCCTTAAATTTTCAGAAAAAATCGCCATAGCCTCCTTTGCGCGGTTCGATCGTAGTAGGATCACAATAGACATAAATATATATACATCGACCCACACGGTCGGAAAAGCAGAAAAACAGTTCATATTTCCTATTTTTATTGCGTAGGCGTACCTTTTTAGCATTTTTAAGCAAAGCGGTTATTTATTCAGCATTTTAGCACGACCCAATCAGCCGAACGGTAGCCACGACACCTGTACTTACTCAACTTAAACACGTAAGTGACATATATATAAAGTTATTAACAATTTACTCTTTTAAACAACTACAACACATGCATATTAAAAGAAATGCATACTAAACAAGGTTTATAAGCAACTTATAAAATTTCGACATCACTTGTAATTGTTTACAACCAATTCATATACAACGACATTCAATTATTCATTTTTTATTAGTTTACATTCACTAATTTAAATTCAAGTTGGTTCACTTCCAATTCAAATTCCATCACATAGCTTTCAATTTTTTATCAATTCAATTTCATTAACACTTAATGAATTATACTATATACAATCAACCAACAATCATATAACAACCAATGTATATTCAACACAACCAAATTCATTCAATTTACTTTCAATTTGGTTTAACACTTAGTTGACTTCCATTCGATTCATCCAATTTCCAATTTACCTTAGCTTTTAATGAATTAACACTTACATCCATTATTCCATATCAATTTATTTACATTAGATTGATTAACATTCAATCCATTAGTTCAATTCAATTGCTAATTCATTTTACAAATAAAGTTGAATTTCCTTTATAAACCTCAAGTTCATATTCATCACTTCATTTCATTAATTCACTTTATTAATTTACTTTGATATCAAAATCAACTTCATTCAACATTACTTAAGTTATATTCTATCACAACATTTCATTCTAAAGTAAATTCTATTTAACTTTTACCAAAGCTAAATTTATTATCTCATATTATAAGTTCAAAACTCATTTCTACTTATATTTATCAATTACAACTTGGATTTTAATTTCAAATTTGTTTATCACAATAAAACTTCAATTTTCAATTTATTATGGTAGCAAATCCATCACATAGAAACTCGAAAATGATACTGATGATGCTGCAGTCATCACCCTTATTATTTCCCAGCAACAATAGTGAATTCAGTGCTTAATATTCTTTTAAAATTTCCTTTTTATTTATAAATCACATTTATAAATCTTCACTCATATAATTTCACTATTTAACTTTACTTATACAAGATCATTTCACAATTATAAATCATCTTAATTATAATTCCATACTTATACAATTGTTGCTTTTATATAGATTATTCAAACAACTTTTATTAACTTATATATATTCACATTTTCAACAACCAAACAATCAATTTTATATACACTTTAATAATTCTGAAAAATTATTTCCTTTATATACAAAATATAATCAAGGTAAAATTATTTCATTTACCCAATTTAAAATGATACCGTGTCGGTTCATCTTGTTTAAGAGTTTAGAAACCCCTATCGATATACAGTTAGCTAGACTGCACCGACCAGAATCTATAAACAATCAACCGATAAGTCAACACAGTATAAAAAAATTTCATATTCACTAACAAATACGCGCTCAGATCTATTATTACACTCACACTCATTCTAGAGTACTACTGACTCTATCTCTAATGAGTAACTCCCAACAGAGCCAAGGTTATCGCTTAACCATATTCTTTGATACCACATGTAACGCTCCGAGATTTTCGACTTCGAAAATCGACATTAATACGTCCACTGTATCAACTGCCGAGCAATCGAATGCCGGAAAACCGAATTGTTATGGTTAAAAGAAGAGGTAGAAGAAAACAGAAGAAAAAGAAAGAAGAAACAACATAAACAATATCAGAATCTCACATTCGCAGCGGAACAACATATAATAGATAAATGAATAATCTTTAAATCAAAGAACTATATCCGTTTATACATTTCATCATCAGAGTTTACAACAACAATATACAACACAACACTGGACAGTTATATAAACTTGTCCTCATACAGAATACGCAGCGGAATAAATAATATCATATACAGGTGATACGTCTCGCCATCCAGCTCGCCACTTGAGCTCCATAGCATCTCCTGAATCCAGAATGACCTGATAACCTGACTCTAGACTGCCCGTGTGGAAATTGGTGGGCACCCAGAGTTTAGAAAGGAAACAATAAACTCCAGGTCAGTCATCGTGACTGGTGTGAGAACTTAAAACAGTTATTATCTTTAAAACAACAACAACAAAGGAAGTAAAATACATCCGCAATGCTTTTGGAAAATGAAACTACCATAAGACCTCCCGCCACACACACAATGCAAACGCGGAATTGGAGGAGATTTCTTCTTATGATAGTCAAACATGCTTACTACGCAAAATCATTGGATTATTATTATTATTAGTGCATAGTGTAGGAAAACATTTCGAAAGTATAATATCAATCTTAGCCAACATACAACCATTATTGTATGCCTACTATAGCTACTATGCTCAATAGCAGGTTACCGCCACATTCCATAGCAGGTTATACAACTAAAACCGTACAAGGCTCGTATTGTTTCTTTGGATTTCCAACAAATGGTCAGGCTAAGGAACTTCCTACTGTCAATGGGATCGCCACTGGCGGGACGTCCCGAGAACTAACTAGGTCTTTGCCAACACAAGGCCGGGTTACCCCTTACACTGGGTAACTACTACACGAATATGCCACCCCTCGGTCCTTTGGGACCTTTATCCGAGGCGCCTCGATAAAACAACAATCACACAGTAAATGAGATTGGAGTATCCACATAGGTTAAATACCAGGGCTCCATACCTAATACCATCCTTTTCCAGAAGGAAATGACATACCCTAAAGGGAGCGACCCTCATAACCTTGCCGCATCATTCCTGTTTTGACCATTTCCGGGTTGTGAGGTCCGAAGAGGTCTCGTCCACAAAGCTATGCTTTTTCACAAAGCCACGCTTTGATCACAAATGATCAATAAATAATCATCACACAGCAACACTCAGCATGCCACGCTACCAAATTGGGAGTATATCACTGATAACCTTCAACTACATAACCTCTGAGCTCGTACGTCTCAGAGAAGGGTGTTAAGCTAAGAGAATAAATTCTCCGCCACCAACAGAAATGTATTTGAAAGAAATCAGCTTTATATCTCAAAATGTAATGTCAGACATGTAACCATACAAGTCTGTTCCAGGTTCGAACAGAACCGAAGGCACTTCAAAAGAAGCCCTTGCAATCCGGGTATTCACAATCCCGATCGAACTTCCCATCACAAAGGAAATCTCTATACCGTAGCTAACGGTGCAGAGACAATCGATAGGTCATCCTATCATTTTCACAAATACCCGGTCTTCACCATCGGTCTTCAATACGATCCATATCGTCGTATCACTTATTCGGAATGGGTTATATGACCCAAAGGTCTTTTCCCGGCTAACCCGAATAGTGAGCACAATATTTAAAACATATGGATATAGGGATTTCAATTAAGTCACAACTTATTACCCAAATCCTTTCCTTTAAATGGTTTAACAAATTACCATTTTAAATCTTTAAACAAAAAGATTTACTTCACAAAGTTACCCAGTTTCACAAAGATTCATTCACAGATTTTCAAATCAATTTCCATTTCAATTTGATTAACCCATTAAATCTTTAAATTAAGATTTAACTTATAGCTTTCAAAACTATTCACAATTCAAGTCTTTTATAATATAAAAGATACACCTTTTAAAATCTTCTTTGACTTCAAAATAAAGTTTAATCATCTTCACAAAGGTTAATTCATAGTTTTTCCAAACTATTCAAAATTTCATTTCAACTTGAATTGTTTAGATACAAATTGGAAATCTTTTCACTTTATGAAGCTATTATTATCTGAAAACGGATAGTTTTCGTTTTGGGAAAAACTGATTTCATTTATACAAGTTACGGTCTTTGGGTTAATTCAAATTTCCACAACAACACTTTTAAAAAATGGTTTAAATTCATATAAACACCCTTTTCCACTTGTATAATCTTTTAGACCAAAATTCCCCAAATTATTGAATTCAATTTCAAAATATTGAATTCAAATTTAAATCAAATGATTTAAAGTCCAATTTTTTTATTAAGTTATTTAAAATAACTTTTATTTTTGAAACTCATTTTCAAAACTTTCAATCCCAATTCCAAAACTATTTTGGATTCAAAAATTCAATCTTTTTATAATTGTCAAAAATCTGTGACTTAACCGATTTCCACGTGAAATCCACATTTGTGTGTGTATTGTGTAGTCCAAGGGTTTAACACAATAGTGCAACAACATCCAATCATCACAGATTCAAATATAACAATATATTTGATAAGCGGTATAAACGATAACGCTTATCTTTTATTCATAGATCACAGATATTCATATCATAGATAAATAGATCACAAATCACACACAGAACAGGATATAACACAAAGCACCACATATCAGAGATGTCAAATAATTCAACGTCCAATATAATCCAAACATCCATAGATAGGATCAATTTAATTATCTGATTAATTTAAATCGGGTAAATTTCTATAAATCAATTTTACTAGTTATGGTAAATTAATAATCAATTAATTTCAAATTGATTTCCAAATTTATCTCAAAACACCAAATAAATTTCCAAACATTTTCAAAAGATTTATTTTCAATCACCAAAAATCAATTACCAAATGGATTTCTAAATTTATTTCCTTTTTAAAATAAATTCCTTTTTAAGAATATAAATTCCTTTATTTTCCAAACTATTCACAAATCCAAATTTTAAATAAATTCTCAACTTATAAATAATATTTTCGAAATCCATTTATTAAGCCCTTTTTTCCAAATTTGAAATTTAATTCAATACAGTTCAAAAATAAGACTTTTATCTTTTAACTCCTTTTAAATTTATCCAATTATCAAAAATAAATTTTTCGATAAATTTTCAACTTAAATTTCGAAAATCCAATTTTATTTATTTTCGGTATCCAACGATACCAAAATATATCCGGCTAAATTATAGCCTTCAACGATTTCAAACACAATATAATCACACACAGATTATAAATAAATCAACACACAATATTGAAACAAATTCAATTATTTGAGGAATCCAGTTGGATCCCTCCAACCTGTTTCCGTGCATCCACAGATGTTAGCACAATACCAATTCCACTTCGAGGTGGAATATCGCGGTATATGGGATTTATAAAATACTATCCGCTATTATGCGGCGCAATAGGGTCTCATCCGCTATATAATGCGGGAAATCAACTCCAAATACATATATAATACCAATTCCACTTCACGGTGGAATTATCGCGGTATATGTTTTTAATAAATAACCTTCGCTTATTATACGACGTATAGTGTCTATTTCAATGAAACAAATAGCAATCATCATTCAATTCACACAATCAAGCAATTTTAAATTCAACTATTTAAAATTTAAATCGAAACAATTCGATTGAGTGAGGAGTTCTCACCTTGCTTTCAATAACGGTTGCAGTATTTTATTTCGAATAAAATTAAACGCACATTTAATTTTACTCAAAATTATCACTAGCTCCAATCGACTCCAAACTAGCTCCATTGCGTAGTGCTCGACAAAATGAACCCAACGCAATTTGTTTCGTCAATTTTCGACCTAAGATATTGCATTTTAAAGTTTGAACGATTTTATAATATATATAATTTACAATTTTTTATTTAATTCCAAACCCTACACATCTTGGGCCGTGCGTTTCAGCTTGATGGAATCGTGGCCACGCGTTTGCTTTATCTTCCTCATGCGAACGTGCTCCAGGATATTCACGAAACCCATGCCGCCTCTAGGGTTTGAATTATCGCTCCCCCTATCGTCCATTGCAGATCGATCAACCACCCTCACCTTGAAGCCCTTCGCGAACTTCGCCTTTGGCACGAACGCCGGCGAACTCGGTCATGCTGCCGCCTCGAAAAACGTGTTTGAACGTGGGCGCTTTACGACGAAATTCCTATCGATCCGTTGCTCTAATCGCGATCATAACCGTTGAAATCGAAGCTCTCGACGAGATCTACAAAGTTGTAGTTGAACATTTCTTGAATTGATTTGTGGATTATGAAATATTTATGGAAGAACGAGATGCGTTTCTAGCCATTGGAAACGAAAACGGCGGCCACAACCCTAGCTAGGGCTTTGAGTGCAAAACAGAAATTGTGACGTCCTTTTATAGAAAATTGACAAAAACACTATTCATCCAAAATTTTCCGAACTCGAAACGAAGCGTGCCGGCTGACATTTCTAAGGTTTACCCCGCGTTCCGAACACAATGGATAGTGTTTCGGGAGCTAATTCGGTCATATGGGCGAGTTACGGAAATAAACGGTCAATTTAAAATTAAATCGATAAAAAACGATTTCTCGGCGTTTCAACTTGCCCCGGACAAATGACAACTCCGATTGACACGAAATTTGAAATCTTACAATAATATAACATTATGGATCCGATGAAACTGGCTTTGTCGAAATCCGAGACTGTTTGAAAAATGACTAATTTCACTCGTCAATTAAATATTAAAATATTCAATTTTTCACAAATTAACTTTTAATTCGATTTTAAAAGTTTACAAACATCATTCTAACTCCAATATGATTTAATATAACTTTATAAATCAATTTTATACACATTAAACCCAATATCCAATTATTTCTGTAATTTCAAATATTAAATTATCGATTTAATTATCCAATTAAATCCAGATATTCAAAATTTAAGTTACTCAGCTTATTAAATTTACTTGTTAATATTTAAAATTAATTAAATATACGAATTTCAAATGATAGAAATTTTGGGTCGTTACACTGGCCCATTAGCATAATAATGATGGTTGATCACCATCGAAGACCTAACCAAAAGGCACAAATCCATGTTAGCGGCAAGACCCATCTCAAGAGTAAGGCTACAGGCAATGGTCTGAACTACAATAAACAAGTGGCAGTTCGGCATCGAGAAAGCTTTCCCCTTTCTCATCTTACCAAACAAGTTGACAAAAAGACGCACATGCAAAGATGTCTTGGAAGGAAATAAATGATGAAGCCAACTGCTTTTTATCAGTAAAGAGTTGCAAAGATTCATAGGTTATGAAGGATTTTCATGAGGAATGATTTTATGGGCTCGGGGAAGAAGAATGGGGGTATTTATATACCCACGCCTACAATCGTGTGCGTTGAATTCAAAAGGCAAAAATAATCTCAGCCATTCAGAAGAAATCGGTGCAAATTCAGTTCGTGCACGTTGAAGATGTGACACGTCTCTACCACTTCTGGAAAAATGAATTGCTACAGATAATAGCAGCAAGCCACGTGGATAGCACATTAAATACGCTACAGGGCCGTCAATTGGCAAGATTCTTTGTGATTTGACAAGCTTGTACCTGCAAACGGATACAAACTCGGAGGGAAAAATGTGGCCTAATTTTCTCGCAAGTAATTAACATGCCAATTTAAGATAGTCTGGCCTAATCAAAGCTAGCATAATCTTCTGTAACCGGCCCGCATAGGCCGACCCAAGCCCATGATAGTCCTGTGCAATTAAAGCCCCACAAAATCCCCACTATAGCGCTCCTCGGCCACTACACTTTTTCAATATAGCAACATTAAACAGTAGATCCACTTTAAACCCCGCTATTTTCTGCTATACCCACTAAATCAAGGCTTTTTAGCGCTCATTTTTAGCCATATTAATATAAAAAGGTTAATTTGACCAAATTACTCCTACAATTTGTAAATGTTTAGTAAATTTGGAAACGGTTTGTGAATCCAAAAGGGAAGGTGGGTTAGGTGTCATTAATTTGCATAACATGAATTCTTTGTTAGGGAAATGATTATAGAAATTTAAGGATATTAATGAAAACCCTATTTGGAAAGAAATCATTTCTAAATATTACTATAATGATAGTAATAATTTTACCAAATTACTCCTACAGTTATAAATAAATTGTCTAATTTTCGAAATCAATATTAAAATGCCATGAGATTTTTAATCTTGGTACTAATACAATAGTTCATTCAGGAAATAGTACTTCTTTATGGCATGACCGTTGGATTTCTGTTATCCCTCTTAGGATAGAATTTAGAGAGCTTTACGAAATTTGTAACTTTAAGAATGTTTTGATTATAGATGTTTTTTCTCCTGAAAATAAGCCCCCTTGGAATTTTAGTTTTTATAGAATTTTAGTAGGTACAACTCTTAGGCAACTTTCTTTGCTTTAGCTAGATTAAATCTATATAATATTGATAATGAAAATGATAATATTAGCTGGGAATGGGATAAGAGTAAGAAATTTACTTCTAATTCTTTTTATAAATCTTAATTTCTCGGGTGTAGCTAATAACTCTTTTAAATTTATTTGGAAAACAAATGCTCCTCCTAAATCTAAAATTCATATGTGGTTAATCATGCATGGAAAACTAAATACTATAAAAAAATTTAAAAAGAAGAAATATGCAAATTGATAATAAATGTTATTTTTGTAATCTGCATATTGAAGATATTAAACATATATACTATGATTGCATGGATACTTACTATATTCTAAATAATACTCTCAAAATCTTTAACTTTAATCTTACAGCTAAAGTTACTGATTGTGAATATTATTGGAATAATTTAAGATTTAAGTTTAAAAAGGAAAATAGATTTTTACTTGATACTTTATTTATTATAATTTGTTGGTATATTTGGTTTGAGAGAAACCAGAGACTTTTTAATAATATTATTAGTCATTTTAATAAATTGGTTTTTATAATATCTTCATTTTGTTTTAATTAAATCTCAAATCCTAAATATAAATTAGCTAAACATAATCATTTTAAAGAATATCTTAATAAGGTTAGTAATAATATTAAGTTATTTAAACATAAAAACAATATTTTTGACATTAATAATTGTAGCATTAACATTTTTTCAAACTTAAATGATGATTTCACCGTTATCATAATATCCTTTTGATCAAAGGAGCATAAGGATAAGTTTTAAATTGTTTTAGTTTTTTTTAGTTTGTTTGTGTTTTATTTTATAGATTTTTAACTTCTTTTGATCATGGATTCTTTTTTAGTCCGTTTTCTAATTTTTATTGTTTTTTGTCCTATTATCTTAGCTTTTGTATCTTTATTTTTATTTCATTAATACATATATATGTATATAAATTTCATTTATATACATATATGTGTGTTATTCTTATAATTTTCTTTAGTTCCTTTTGCAGATACAGGTTTTGGTCAGAAATGGTGTTAGATTCTTTTTGCAGGTTCACAGGATTGCTGATGGCAGGATTGCAGTTTGTAGTGAGGAGTTCTTCACAGTTCTTCTACATCTTTAGTGTGGCGTTCTAATTTTTGGATGATTCACTTTTTCAGCGAGATGCTCTCTCCAGTTCTACCGAGTCTACAGAGTGGCGTTTTTCATTCCAGATCATTCGCATTTCCAGTTCTTCCGAGTCTGCAACATGGTGTTTTCCTCTCAGATGGAGCTGTCTTCTAACATCATTGGCGTTGAGTTGCTTCATAGTTTTTTAGGTACTTCTAACACCTCAATACCGGGCGGTGGCCTTGCCGAAGCTCGATATTGGGGTGTAATGGTCGGTGGCCTTGCCGGAGCTCGATATTGGGGTGTAATGGGCGGTAGCCTTGCCGGAGCTCATTCTAGGGGTACCTAAGTTCTCTTCTTTGTTATTTGTACTTGTATTTGCTACCTGTCAGGCATATTGGTAGCACCTTGTCTTCTATGATATATACATATTTACATGTGTGCTCTCCTCTATTCTAGAGGATCACACATTTAGGGTAAAAAACCTAATTTTAAGGCATAAGTTCTTAATATAAGTTGGAAATCTAATGTAGTCGCCAAATCTGGACTGCATAAATCATGATATTCTTAAGTTTTGTTATGTAATATTAAACAATATTTTATTTTTCCTACACAAATGATGTGAAAATGAGAATAAATTAACTTTAAATATTTGGTTTTATATCTAATGAAGCTATTTACACCTCCGCTATTTTTCACTATATCCCCGCTATAACTTTTTGCACCTCCACCGCTACAGAACCGCTAAGCTTTTTAACTAAATAGTGATTGTCTCAAACCATCCCTTCTATTTAGTAACGCATTAAGGTGGGGTCCGATTGCCGATCGCCTTACCCAAGGCATCCTTCATAATTAAGCAAGATTTGGGCTCGGCCACTCTCGGTCCAATCAGGCTTGGCTCAGTAAGAACCAGCCTTGCTATGTCAACCTCATTCCGACACAACTCCAAGTCAGCACTTTCAATTGGCATCACGCCAGTTGACGGCCGGCACCTCTCCAAGCCATCTTCAATAGGCAGCACATCAAACAAGATTGACTCAAGCATGGCCTGTAATGACTCGTGTTTTACATATCAAAGGATTGTAAAATATTATTTTTAAAATCATATGAGGCCATATGACTCTATTATTTTGGAAAAAGTTAACTAGTGGCATTTTTCATCAGTATAATTTTTATCGGACGGTTTTGACTTTGAAAATTTATAAAGCATATAACTTTTGATGAGGCCTGAATTAGGGTTTGAAACCACTTTCGTTAGATTGAGATGATGGTTTCTCTTTTCATAGAGTGGTCATATTAAGAATTTGGACTTACCGTTTGTGAGTTATGACTATTTGAAGTTTTGACTAGTTTTTAGCAGATTAGTAGGTAATTAGAGAGTGTTAGTGCAACCTATTAGCCCAATCCAAAATTAGGGTTAATACCCCTTCTTCCTAGCCATCGTTAGTTATTTCTCTTCTTTCCTGATCATCTCCTAACCTCCATTAATCCAAATTAGAGCTAAAAACCACTATTTCTCCAATCTAATTAATGTAATTAGTGGATTTAAGAGAGATTAACATAAGAGAATAACAGATCTACTATTTGGGAGTATTGAAATATGCGTAGTTGCTATTCTACATCAATTTTTCTTAGGAATCTATGTGCATTGACCCAGGTTGAGTGATTTTATCTCTCTCGTTATACTATGCTTACTTATATAGTAAAAATATGATTTTTAGTATGGATATTAAAGTAAAAATATTTGTGAACTTTGATATGATATAAATAACACCCTAGAACAAGATCTAAAAAATATATTTGTATTTAATATGATTTATACTGTTACCAACCACAATTGCTAATTTATAGAAAACTAGATCTAGGATGATTTAGGCTAGTAAATCATGTTTGGATGAATTGTATGCATTGCTTGGATGTTGTATGATGATGTTTGGTAGTTATATGGATTGCTTTAATGTATTTCTATTTTTTTGCATGGTTATAAAAGTGGTACGTCGTTTAGTGCAAATGACACCTATTTATCGAAACGCAGCAAAATTTGGATATATTGTGCTAGAAGATGTGGAGAGCCTACTCAGCAAGTTTCAAGTGGTTTGGAGTTGTTTTGATGGTCCAAAATCATGTCGTCAAAAGAGGTCGGTAGAGGGACAAAGTGCTCGGAATGTGATGAAATTTGGATATGACGTTCTTGAAGTCTTAGGGATCCAACATAACAAGTTTCAAGTGATTTGGAGTTGATTTGATAGTCAAAAATCATATCATCAAATAAGGTCGGTGGTATGCAAATTTGGTCACTGGAGATCAAAGTTGGAGCTGGAATGAAGTGCTTTTAGTCATGGTGATGGCTATTTCATGTTTTTGGAGCTATTACTTCGAGACGGACTTGAGAATGGAGTGAGATGGAAATTTTGGACTTAAACCAAATTTCAAAAATAGAACGCGGTGTCGACATGATCATGCCCGAGTTATTGACACAATTGCTTCGGGGTAAAGGAAGAAGGCTTGGAGTTTGGAGTTGGGGCATGGATACTTAGCCAAAATTGGCCAAGTAATCATATTGGTATCGACATGATCCATCATGCCGGTACCAACATGATTGAGGTTTTGGCTAATCTTGGCTAAACTTGATGGAAGCAATAGGCTGGCCTTGGGGAGCAAGCTGAAGATGTTCGTTCGATCATTCAATGTTTGTTTCAGTGGTTACATTGCGATGAAGATTGACGATAAATAATGAGGCGAAAGTGTGATGCTTCGAGTAATGATTCTGAAACTATGACAAGATGACTCTATGACATGAGATAGACTTAGAGAGATGTTCCAAGCTTCGACCACGCAAGGCGTTTGATCGAGTACTTCAGATGGGAAGTGAATTGATGAGGCTAGAGTAGTCCGGGGAAGCACGTTCAACAAGATAAAGTGATGTTAAGGGGCATGAGATGTTCCGAATAGAGTCAGATGCTGAAAGGAACGTTGATAATTATTGATATTATGGTTGTTCCTAGGGGTAAAGGTATGTGAGGATGCTCACCCGTGTACCCTGGACCGTGAGACGGTCTGACTTGCCCTGAGAGGGCAGTACCTTTGAGATAGGTATATCAAAAAATGTTTGATCCAATTGTGGCATGAGATGTTGTCGGCCTGAGGGTCATAAAGTGAGTTATCATATATCCAAGAGACCTTGATAAGGTTATGATGAAGGAGGACTTTGAGAAAGTCATAGTGGAATGAGACTCTGGAAGTATCATAATGGGGTGAGACTCCGGAAGTGGTTGTAGCGAAGTGAGACTTCGAGAATACCTTGAGAAGGTTATGATTAAGGGTGACTTTGAGAAAGTTATAATGGAGTGAGACTCGGAAACCGTGGTGAAGTGAGATTTTAGGAATGGTCATGCTATAGTGAGGCTTTGATGATAATTATGGTGATGCAAGACTTTGGGGATGGTAATGGCGATTTATGATGAGGTTAGACCTTAGGGACACACATGGCAATATGAGACCTCGAGGATGGTTGTCGTTGCGTGTTTACTTTTTTGCTTGTTATGATTAGTGTGATTGTTGGATATCGTGTGATGTTCGTATTCTTGAGATAGGTACCCTAACACCCATAATACTTAGTGTAATATACCTGTATGACAATGATAGTAGTATAACATACAGTGTGTTAAGTAGTATACCCTGTGTCCTTTACTATCTACGTTTTCATAGTGTTTTGAGATTGTTTATCGCTCACATCAAACTGTTGTCTGACTCGAGGTTTCATGTTTTGCTTCCTATTATCTTGGGTACTCTTAAATGAGTAAACTAAATATCAGGTTTGTGATTTGCACATGGAGCTATTTAAAGGACAAGCAAGAGGCTGACACTATTATATTTGTTACTATAGTTTATTGCTTATTCCATTGTGCCGCACTTTGGAGCTTTAGCGGTGCTTTACCTTATACAGAGACATATTTCCTTTGAGTTTACTTTGATGATGTATAAACCCTACTACACTTTTTTTATGGCTAATGTGGACCTTGCACTCCGATATTTGTTTTGGTTCATTTAGTTAAACATACCTGTTTTATCTGTTTTATAGCTATGCTGATATTATTTTTTATTTGATGCCCTATGAGATATACGATAGGTTATGATTAGAGTTTTAGTTTTCTCACCCTTGACAATCATCCTATATCATCAAGCTATCATTGCAGCATTCTTCATGTATATTGGGTACTAGGAGTGTAGGGCAGTCGTCACATGTGGTATCAAATCTTAGGCTAAGCGATTCCTCACTTAGGTCGATCGCTAGAGCCTAAGCTGGTACTTAGATCCATTAGAGATAAGGTAAGTGGAACACTTTAGAATGGATCGAGCGATATATGAGAGAGCGTACTTGTTATATTTTTTTTTCAAAAGCTATATATTGGTATTATATATAGTGCATAAGTTGCATTGCAAACTAGAGCATCATAGACGTAGTTTTCCTTTATGAAATACTAACCATTCTTATTGCAGAGTTTAAGAATGAGCCGACATACAAGGAACACTGCTAGGAATTCTACGTTTGGAGTAGAAGGAGAAGGAGCTGGTTTGGGAACAACTAACCTTGCTATTCAGGCCATGTTCATGGAGATGATGAGGAACATGCAGCAGAATACCCAAAATGTAACTCCAATTGGTTTTGGTGGTGGTGCTCTAGTGCAAGCGCCCAGAGCCGACTTTGCTAAGTTTAATAATGACTATTCTAGCCTTGGAGGAAAACCGTTTCTTGTGATGGAATCAGCCATGGAACTTTAGGATTGGTTGGATACCTGTGAGCATGTCA
The DNA here is from genome assembly GCA_030737815.1 of Allium fistulosum. NCBI lineage: Eukaryota > Viridiplantae > Streptophyta > Magnoliopsida > Asparagales > Amaryllidaceae > Allium > Allium fistulosum. The sequence continues at coordinate 268,535,843 of CM060903.1, forward strand.
TTGAAGATATGGAGCTGGAAGACGCAATGAAGAGGAAGTTATCCTCTAGGTAACTTCAAGGTCGTGCCATAGGATGGTGGAATGTTATTAAGATTGCTACTACAGAAGATTAATTCACTTGGGAGAATTTTAAGGGAAAATTTGAAGATAATTTCATATAGGCTGCGCAGAAGTTAGTGTTATTTTGGGAGTTTGTTGAGTTGAAGAAAGGTAAGAAGGTTGTTTCGAAGTATGTGGCTGAGTTCGACATGATATCAAAATATGAATTATCTTTCATTGATACCCCTTTGAAAAAGAATGAGAAGTTCATCATGGGTTTAGGAAATTATCTGGGAGAGATCTTGTGGGACATATTGACAAGTCCTTCGAGAAGTTGGTTGAGAAGGCTTTGAGGCATAAGAGTTTTTACCCAAAGTCGAATGCTAAAATTGTTGTTTCAAAAGAGGAATCAAAACAAAGAGTGGATTAGTCTTAGGAAGATGATAGTCAAAAGAAAAGCAAGTAAGAGCCGAAGTGCTTTAATTGCAATAAGACTAGACATCTCAACAAGGACTGCAAGTCCTCAAGGGGTGGGGAGAGGAAGTGCTTCGTCTGTGATAAGGCTGGGCACTTGAAGAGGGACTGCCCAGAACTGCAGAAGAGTAAGCATAGTGCTACTGCTTATGCATTAGATGCCGCTCCTACTTTGTCGGCTGCTCCACCGATGAAGGAGAAAGGGAAGTGCATTCTCATCCGAGGTATGCTTTATTTATGCTATAGCTATACGTTTTTTTATTTGATAATGACGCATTGGACCCTTCACATATCCAATGACTTAGTGAATAGGTTATAATGTTGACCTAGCCTAGTGGATAGACCTTTAGTTATTTCAAACATAGTGGTGGTTTGACTGACTTAGTGGTGTTAGTACCTTGAGCATTGGTTTTGATGACAACAACCATATGACATTATATAAAATATAGATACTAATGTTTTTATCAAAAAAAAATTGTGTGTGTGTGTATATAATTCAAATTAAATGTTGATATAATTTGATTTTAAAATATATTATAATAAGTCAATCTATATACATATAAATACATACATATATATATAGACACACACATATATATGTTAAATAATAACTTACATATACGTATTTTAATTTGCATAAAATATTATACATTATATAGTTTCCTTTTGTTCATAAAATATACATATATCTTGATATGAAGATCCAAATTTGAAAATTTTCTTTTCATAAAAGTAAAAAAAATCATTTTGTTCTGAAATTCGTAAGTAGTCTTGTAAGTAAAGTTATAAGATTTAATTCCCTACCTAACTTAAAAGATTGAACTAAATTTATTAACATTAAATTTAAACATATATGTTACTTGAATTACTATCTTTATATATACATATACACACACACATATTCATATACATATATATACATACATACACACACACACACAGATATATATATATGTATATATATATATATATTAAGCCATAAATATTTTAACAAAATTAAATTATTTTGCAAGTGTATATATAATGTAATTTTAGTTTATTGATTTAAGTTTGAAACTAAAAGATATTTGGTATTAAGATCTAGATTTGATATCATGCTTAATTATATATATATTAAGATCTGGATTTGATAGAATAGTATCCTTTTATTGAACAATATCTTTCTATGTTTAAAGGTTACTCATTTGAATGACTTTAAATAATGAAAATAACTTTCTCTATTTAAATAACTTCATACAATTTTAACTATATTTAATATTATACATATATTTTGTTATCATACTTAACTATATATATATATATGTGTGTGTGTGTGTGTGTATTACTAACCTGTCTATCATACACACGCATATATTAGACAACACATGTATACAGAGTGGCTAACTTATCTGTTACGATGTAAATCCCAACACCTATATACGGGCATGCCAAACCATGTACATTGTATATGTTGCACGTGCACGTACACACACATGTGTATATGATACGCATGTTTATATTATGTAATACAAATATAATATCAAAACAAAAACTTTGTTACAAATCAAATAAAATAGTGATTTTATTTAAAATTAATTTAGAAAAGATCAAAATAAATTTAGGCTTCATAGGCCCAATAAGATCCAAAATGGTAATTTTTTTGAAATTCACTCAATTTATCCACTACGTACTAGCCCAGTTCCTTCAGACTTGACTCAAGCATGACTCGTCTTTAGTCCGGCTTCATCTCAGCCCACCTCTGACCAGTCCTAGGCAGCCCGTCTTGTCATCCCATGAATGGCCTGGCACAACTCTTGTCTTGGTCCTTAGCAATATTCAGCTTCACTCAGCAATCTCCAGTAACAAGTGACCGACAACTAAGCTTCCCATCTACCTTGTCACATGGACAAGAAAAAGTTAATGACAAGTTGTATGACTAACTATACTTGGTGATGTCGCATATCTGCCAAAAGCTTGCCTACTCATGTAGCAAGCCGCCTCACTTGGCTTAAAACACGCGCCTGGTATGAAGTGACAGCTAGCATGCTTCTCAGCCACACATCCACTTTTCCTTTACAGCTGTCCTCAATCAGCCCATGCAAACAGATCGACGTCAGGAGCGCTTCCCACCTGTATTACTGCACAATCTGAGTCATCCATCATCCATATCAACTACTATACTCCTTGCCATATAATATCAAAAGGGTTGAACTTTGGTTGAAATCTAGTTTAATGCTCATTATTTTCAGCTCAGATCAACACTTCACAACAACTTAAAGCCCTAAACTCTTAAGATTAGCAAATTTATAGTCTTAAGTGTTTAATTTCTTATTATTCTATTGTAATTCCTTATAATTTTAAGAGAAACATAGTAAGAGGTCTTTATAATGGACATAGGCAAGCTTAGCCAAACTACTCTATATCCATGTGTCATTTGCTTTTTTCTCTCTCATCATTTTACATTTTTAAGCCTAGTGTTAGGAAGTAACCTTTGCTTTAACAAACACATTAGTCTAATTTCGAGGTTGGCTAATTTATTAATTAACATGTTACTTTTGATGATGTCTATTATACACGGGTTTTGATGAACTATATCTACTACTATGTTATTATCTATATGTGAACTATTTTGATTATCTTCAATATCCATATTAATGTTTGTACTTGCTATGGTGGGATTGAGTTTAGAAACCCAAGCCTTTTCCATTGTGCAAAATTTATGACCATGCCTAAAACAATTACAGTTTTGGCATATGCTAGGCTTCCACTCATACTCTACTACTTGAGACGATAGTATATTGTTTTCATTAATGATAAAGACTTCATTAGGGAAGTTAAAATTACTTTTAATTTCTATTAACACCTAGCAAACCAAATTCTAATCATACCTTATGTAAAGTGATCCATTTTGATTGGATCACCTGGTACGGAAGCTATTCTACTAATACCTTCCTCTCTCTAGTAGTCTAGCTTGAGTCTCGGAAATCTAATCCAGACTATAATGGTTTGTAAAAATTCTCTATTCATATTAAGTTCTAGGGCCCACCTTTTAATCATCATTAATCTTCTATCATATAAGGACTGCCCCCTAACACTTTGTTATAATCCGATTTTTCGGCAAACTTAATAATGTAAAATTCGTTCTCTTTTGTAAAGATCTAAAAGGTGCCTTCTAGTTTCTAAACTCTTTCTATGTAAAATTTGAAATACCAAAAGTAAGGTTTTGACCTGACAACGTATATGACTATGGAATTTTCCTACTATCGTTTTGCTGAAGTAACAACAGTTGACGTCATTCTAACGCATCTCTTATTAAATGTCCCTCTGGTTATAAGAATTTTAAAGGCATAAACATGGCGATTTCATCCTCTATGATATCATCCTTCCAAGTTTTAGAAGATAGAGTCATTTTATTGGTCGTTGGGGACGTTAGTTGGTGACTAGGTATGACAGGCTGTGAAGGCTGATTGAGATTAGCATATTAGTGGCATAGTTAGCAGATCCGGGGCGAAGGGGGGAAGAGTAGGAGAACTAGATTTACTTTATTTGTTGCTATAGCATTTCAGTCCTAGGCCATCTTTTTAATTTCCTTGACCAAATTATGGTAAACCCGTCTCGGTCAATCTCAATTAGAATAGGATTCGAAGCAAAACCAAGTGGAGGAGAAGAATTTGATGCTTTATCAGGCAAATAAGGGGGAAAATGGGGGGGCGCTCGAGAGGAATTAGGGTTTTTAGCTGCCAGGTTGTCATTTCCTATTCTCTTTTCAAAAATCTAAATAATAATAATAATTAGTATTAATATAAATTCAAGGATATATATATATATATCCCCTTTGATATTAACCTTGACATATGTTTATCACATTGACATTTATTGACTGTAGTACACAACGTTCAATTTTGTTACTCCTAGGTTAGTTTATACTTAATATTGTTATGATGTTCGTATTTTGAATATGAATGTCTTAAAACGTTAATATATGATATTAAAATAAAATAAAACTAATAAATTAATTTTTAAATTAAATTGATAATAAAATATTATTTTCAAGCATTAGCAAGCAAAGAAATATTTGAAATAAATTAAACAAATTAAAATATCACATAAACTCATTTTATCAATATATACTAAATTTGATTTAGTATAAATAAATCTCATTTACGTAAATACAAAATAAGATCTTGTGCAATTTTATAAAAGAATTTTTTTAGTTCATCCTTTTAACCCTGCTTTAGTGCACTTAGTCCAACACTACCTGGTTGTACCAACTATGCGGCGATGCATATTTGTCGTGCATTATAGTATAAGCACAATAAAATATACCAAAATGCAAACATCTACTTTACCTCATCTAAAAAATATATGTCGAGAGTGGTGTACAAATATCCAAGAATGGATGTTCCCCAGTCTATGGTGTGAAGCTCTCTAAATCAGCATCATTGCAAGATAGCCTAACCGAATAGTCCTTTTTAGTTTGAAAAGAATGCTAAACCACATAAATATAAAAGAAAGGCCCTTAAGACTGCATCGCCCATGGCATCGTTGTCCCTGTAGGTTAGAGCATAATGGATCTTAAGGCTACTTTAACACTAGAGGGGGGTTAATAGTGTTTATAACTTTTATGAATCTTTTTAACTTTGTTTTAATATTTAGTTCAAATCGCAGATTATCAAAACAGTTCTATACTAATCATGCAGCCACAGATGCAACACAGAAAAATATAAAAGTAACAACAAAAGGTAAAGTAAGAGAGATGACATCATAAATTTTATACTGGTTTGGATTAACCAATCCTACATTCAATCCCGTACAACACTGTATAGATTTCTTTTCAATCGCCTACTTTAGCCAGGTAGCAAGCAAACCAGAATACAGTCTTGATTTCAAGGCTATAAGATACACCTTCTTGTCTCACAAGTTTGGGGTAAACTCTTTTTATTTACTGGGCAACAAGATCACCCACTAGATTTAGATGGACTACTAAGCACACTTACTTGATTTGAATGGGCAACAAGCACACCTAAACAAATAAGAGCAGAGTTGTTGATTTCCAAATAAAAACAGTTGCACTTGGGATAAAAGATATCCTATAGCCCTTCTGATAGCGGTTTGATCTTTGAGTTTGTAAAAAGAATGCTTCCAAAAAAGTAAATAATTTGCAGATAATCAATCCAGTAATGTATGAATTGATTCTATGTAGTTTTGAAGAATATAGTAAGTAGTTTTCAAGAAATATTTCAAGGGAGTAAGAAGTAAGAAGAAAGTAAGAAAAACTAGTTAGAAAATTCATTTCCACTCTCTTTTATATAGTGAATGAACAAATGTATCCATTCACGAAGAGGTGTGCCCAAAAGATGCCTCTTTTCAAATTTTAAAAAACCAATTAACGGTCACTATGTCGACATATATAGGAGGGGTATGTCGACATACCCTTGTTAAATTTGAAAATGATTTTCTTTTAAATTGTTTTCAAACTTCTATATTTTTGTAAAATAATTTAAACATAGTTTTTAAATACTTTGAACACATAAAAACTTTTATAAAATATTTGTAAAAAATATATTTTGAATTATAAATAACTTATTTTTCATAAAATGTCAGAGATCATAAATTCGTGATAAAGATTAGAATCAGCTATTATCAAGGACATTAACAATTTATTCTAATGACTCATAACTATACACTAAAGTCTCGAGCTCTTCAAATCTTTCTCCTTAAGCTCATGAGTTTGGATCACCTCTAAATCTTGAACTTTAGTCTTTATACTTGTTAAACTGAAATTTGGTTCAACACTCAAAATGTTGTACAAGGTGGCATATTCGAAGAAATTCCAATTATACCCCTTGGTTTTATGATTATTCACGGAATTGTTCGAGATATGATTCATAACTTCAAAAGATAAAATAGGCAAGTCAAAGTAACAATAGGAAATATGCTCAAGTCATGTCCTTTATTCAATTATAAGCTTGTTACAAAATGTGAAAATACACAATTTTCTAACTGTTCAAGCTCTTATTTGCAAATATATCATCTTCTCCCTCTTTAACCTTTTTTCCACTAGAATTTTCCTCGAGCTCTCATTGAAGAGAACTTAGAGAAGATTCTAATTAGGAAAGTGATAAGAGTGAGAAAGAAGTTCTGGGCCCCATTCCATTAGGGGGTGCTCCTTATTTATAGTTGTTGGAAGGAGGTAGGCTTGCTTCCATTTATCATGTGGGACTTTGATTTCTATTTTGGTGATGGCTTTAACATGAATGCCTTTGAAGCTCTATGAAGGAAAATACACTAAATCCTCTTAAATTTGCTCATGTGAACAATTTTAATCCTCTTGCTTTGCATAGCTTTTGACATTCCCACGATACTGATGTTGTGCGACATTGATAACATACGACATTCATGAAATGCGACATCGATTGATATATGATGCCTATTATTATGTCGGCGATATGCTTCTTATTGAATTTCCTTGGTTGACGAAATACAATATCAATAAAATGTGGCACTGGTGATAGGTAGCTTTAAAGAGAGGAAACATTACTTGTAATGCGGCATTAAAGAGATGTGATATTGATGAGATGTGACATTGATGAGATGCGACATTGATAGGGCGCGACATCGAAGAGAGGCGGTATTAATAAAAAATGGCATCGGCTTCATGCGACGTCCTTCATTGGTGATTTTCGACCTGCTGTTATATGAGATCATTACTGCTCTAAGGGTATGCGACATTGAAAAAATGCGGCATGGAATCAATATGGCATGGCATTAATGCGGCATTGATTGAGTGCGACATGAAATTAGTGCAACGTCATTATCAATTGTAGGCCTTTAATATTAATTATTCCCTTACTTTAGCATCTGAAGCCTTAAACTTCGACATAAACCTTTAGCCTTGACATTGATTCCTTTGCTTGCCTCCTTAGAAAATAAGTGGATAACATTTGCCCTTCTCCTTGTATAAAAGAAGCCTTTTACACTTTAGTGTAAAACACAGAATTTTGCCATTTTTTCTCATTCTTTGCTAGGTATTCTTTCTAACCCTGTTTTTGTACAAAACACAAAGCAAGCCATGATTTTCATTATTAACTTTTTAAATTTGATTTTGGGTAAATCTTTCAGAATTTTGACAAGATCATAAAAGATCTTTCGTTTGTAATCCAATGTTACTTTTGGAATCTATAGATTTACTTGAAGAGATCAAAAACCTATTTGGCAACAATTTTCCTTGAATATAATCCCATAGAATTAGGATTAGAAAACTATATGGAAATAAAGGTTTTATGAATAGAAAACTAGAAAGTTATTTATGAATTATAATTTTTTGAATAGAAAACTAGAAAACTGTTTGGAAATATTATAGGAGGGAGGACCAGAAACTCTTCTGGCAATATCGTGAATAGGAAACTAGAAATCCACCTAACAGTAATAATTCTTTAATTAGGATACTAGAAATCCATCTAGCAATAATGATCTCTTGAATAAATGCCCAGAAAATCATCTAGTGATAATAATTTCTAAATAGAATACCCGAAAATCATCTGAATATAATAGAAGACCATAAATCTGTTCGGCAATAATGATAGAACACCAGAAAAACCATTTGTTAATAATAGAAGACCAAAAAACTTCTAGCAATAATAGAAGAACAGAAAACCCTCCAGCAATAATAGAAGACCAAAAAACCATCTGGTAATAGTAGAAGACCAGAAAACCATCTGGTAATAAATAGAAGACCGGCAAACCATCTAATAAGAAATAAAAGACCAAAAACCATCTGGTAATAAAAAGAAGACCAGAAAACCATCTGGTAATAATAGAAGACCCAAAAACCCTCTAATAATAACAGAAGACCAGAAAACCCTCTGGTAATAACAAAAGACCAGAATACCATATGACAATTGAAAATTGTTCTATCTTCGCTTTGAAGCACAATAGCTCATGTTTCGTCGATCTTCATTCTAGAAGGTTGCTTTTGTTTTGTAGTACCGATGACTCATTTTTGATGGATTTTTTTGGAAGATAGCCTTAATCCTTCTTGAATTATAATTTCTTGAATAGAAAACTAGAAAAATATATGGAAATATTATAGGAGGGAGAACCAAAAACTCTTCCGGCAATATCGTGAATAGAAAACCAGAAATCCACCTAACAGTATTAATTCTTTAACTAGGATACTAGAAATCCACTTGGCAACAATGATTTCTTGTATAAATGCCTAAAAAATCATTTAGTAATAATAAGTTCTGAATAGAAGACCAAAAAATCATCTGAATATAGTAGAAAACCATAAATATGTTTGGCAATAATGATAAAAGTCCAGAAAACCATTTGGTAATAATAGAAGACTAGAAAACCATCTGGTAATAACAAAAGACTAAAAACCATCTGGTAATAAATAGAAGACCAGGAAACTATCTGGTAATAATAAAAGACCAGAAAACCATCCGGTAATAAATAGAAGATCAAAAAACCATCCGGTAATAATAGAAGACCAGAAAACCATCTGGTAGTAGAAGACCAGAAAATCCTTTAGTGATAATAGAAGATCAAAAACCATCTGGTAATAGTAGAAGACCAGAAAACCCTCCAGTAATAATAGAAGATCAAAAACCATCTGGTAGTAATAGAAGACCAAAAAATCCTCGGGTGATAACAGAAAACCAGAAAACTATCTGGCAATTGAAAATTGTTCTATCTTCGCTTTGAAGCATAATAGCTCATGTTTGGTCGATCTTCCTCTAAAAGATTGCTTTTGTTTTGGAGCACCAACGGCTCATTTTTGACAGATTTTTTTAGAAATCCTCAATCCTTCTTACGGATCAAGTTAGTTTTGAATTTGATTGATCTTCCTCTAGAAAACAGCCCCAATCCTTCTTTTGGATTGAGTTAGATATGAATTTGACCGACCTTCCTCTAGAAGACAGCCCCAATCCTTCTTTTGGATCGAGTTAGATTTGAATTTGATTGATCTTCCTCTAGAAGACAATCCCTATCCTTCTTTCAAATCGAGTTAGATTTGAATTTGATTAATCTTCCTCTAAAAGACCAATTTGGTGTTTTGGCCAGGTACCAAAGGTTTATTCCGTCCTCCCACTAAGAGGTGCTTCAACAAGGTACTGAAGGCTTGTTTGGTGCTTTGGCCAGGTACCAAGGCTTATTCCATCCTCCATCTAGGAGGTGCTTCAACTAGGTACTGAAGGCTTGTTTGGTTCTTTGGCCAGGTACTAGAGGATTATTCCATATTCCATCTAGGAGGTGCTTCTGCTAGGTATTGAAGGCTTTATTTCGCCCCTAACTACCATCTTTGGTAATGATTTAGACTTTTCCTTTTATTTTAGGAGAGTCTTACTCCTTTTCATAGTTAATCCAGTAGATACTCTTGTTTCAACTTTTTTATTCATTAATTGTTGAGAAATATGCCCTTAAACATTCGACGCCTTGCCTTTTGTTATCATATTAACATAATTGGTAAATTTCTGATAAGACTATTTCATGCATAATTTTTTAGAATAAAAAATCTCCTTTTAGAACAGTCTCGTTTGAATTCTATGGTTATTGCATTTTGATATCCTTTGTTGATATTCGGGCGCTTGTTCGACCACCTCATTCCTAAGTTCATTGATAAAACTTAGTGATTCTCTGTTATCTCTTAACCCTCTAATGGGATGTTATTCCAACATCAACTGGAAGCATTATTTCTTACGCATATGAGATACATCGTGTCATGGCTTGTGTAACACCCCTAATTTGGCGTTAGTTATTAAATTAGTTAGTTAGTTAGTTAATTTAGCTTCAAAAATAGAATTTGAGCAAACGATGGAATTTGACCACGAAACTTGCACCATTGCATTTATGGAAAAATTCTGAGCAACTTTCATATTTAGAGTTTTGTGATTGGAGTCTAAACGAAGAAGTTACAAATGGAAAATGAATTCGGAAAGGAAATATATTGACTAGAATTAATTAACCCGGGCCTACAGGTCTACCCGTCAGTATGAGTTGTCGACCAGGGGCAGTCGATACTTAGGTAGGGGTGGTCGACCACTCCCTATGTGGCGGCTAGGGTTAGCCTAGTCCTAACGGTCCGGATTTAATATATTTCGATCTGACAGTTGAGGTTGATTCTTACGCCTATAAATTAAGGCCTAACCCTCCCTTCTCTTCTCATATTTTTCTAAATAGAGCAATGAAGCTCTGATTATTCTTCTTCTTCTTCACTTTCTTTCTAAATTATAAAAATAAGATATTTAAATCAATATTCATACAAACCGGAGAAGGATAGAAATCTAACATAAGAGAGCCAACTATACGCATATTTGAGGTAATTTATATACAGGAAAATAGGCACAAGGACAACCTTAGAAATTTGTTTAGGCTGAAGGACAGTAAGTTTATTTTTTTGGCTGAAGGACAATGCTAGTTCTAACTAGCATTTTGTATAGTGTAAAACTGAATATAATGCTAGTTACAACTAGCATTTTATATAGTGTAAAAGTTGAATATAATGCTAACTGTAACTAGCATTTGTCCTTCAGCCTAAAAATAAAACTTCATGTCGTTCAGCCTAATTTTTTTTCAAAGTTTGTCCTTTTCCCTAATTCTCTCATTTATATATTTATATATTTGTATCTATTTTCTCTCCCAATCCCAAATATTTTCCCGAATTTGTAATTCTAATGTATGTATATATCATTTTTATACATATTTCTTAGATTAAAAAGAATTTGGAGATGAATTTAAGGTTCTACTTTAGATCTGGAGATTTGGACCGCTTCCAAAAGGTGAGTGGGAAGTTTTATATATTGTTTAGGATTTTAAATCAATCCATTGGCATATGTTTGATTTTTATGCCTAAATCGATTTTATTTGTGAATTGTAGGCTTAAATAGAAAACTAATGCCTACATATTCTTCTTTTAGGTCTAATTTGAAATATTTTTACACCTAGATTTGGAAATTAGTCCCAGAGATTTTAAAATTTGAATGTTGTATATTTTTATTTCAGATCTGTACTTAGGTGTAAAATAAGATTTTTGGATTATTGCCCAACTTGTGCTATGTTGTAGATTTTAAATAGTTTGATTTATGGAAAGAACATCTGTTTGATTTTTATAAATTTGTTTACTTTTTCCACTTTTTCAAAAGGGTGACGTTTGATTTAAAAGGAATACCCACAAATAAAAAGGAAACAAATGGGTAAAGTACAAATTTATTCTCTATAGTTTACACTGTTTATTCCAATTAAAAAGTAATTATCCATTCCTTGTAATTTCAAACGGAGTCAACCTTTCCTTTTTGTGTTAAAACAATTTATGGAAATCATAGCTGAAAATCATCCTAAGGAATTAAATTCCAGCAAATTAAATATGGAAAGCATATTTTAGTTACATATTTATGACTAGAATATATTTGGTTACAAATAGGTAGTTTTATTAGGCCGTTTACACGTATTTATTGCGTTAATAAAGAAGAATAGCATTTATTCATGTGTTATTTATGTGTAATGTTCGTTAATTATTATTATATTTAGGGAAGCGAATAGTTAGAATTAGAAAAGGAAGTAATTCGTATTAATGGGAAATAAGTTCGAAAAACCTATTAATTAATAATAGGAAATGAAAGTTTGTAACCTAAATTAATGGGCAATTAATGAGAAATAATGGATAGTATTAAATTAAGGGTTATAATTAATAGAGAGAAATGGATTAATAGGACCGATAAAAGTGGAATAGATATAAATATGTTACTAATTTGAAATTAATAATCATACATAAATGTCTTAGGAAATGTCTGTTAGGATTTTATGGACAAATTGATATTTATGAGCATTAAATGGGGATTTATGGGTAGCTAAGTATTTAAGGTAAATCTTATTGCCTTAAATAAAAGCGAATTAGTAAGCTAAGTCCAATGTCAACCTAAGATAGTATAAGTAAAGACTTAGGATGGTTAATTGGACTTAGTAGGTTAGTGATGCGAGGTAAATAGAGTCACTCGACAGAAGACTGCCCTTCACTTGAGGCTACCAGCAGTCGGATGCACTTAATACTGATGTGAGATGCCACTAATCCTAGGACCCATGACAACGTGAGAGATTGGACTTGCTTTTTCTAATTTGAAAGTATTAAATGGTCCAAATTTCGAATTAGGAGCAGTGAAGGATATCTCTAAAAAGGATTACTTCAGTGTTGAGGTCTTAAGTGGCTATCTTAGGGCCCACCTCCCTACCGAAAGAAGTAACTTAATGGGATTCCATATTTATAATTAAGAGTAATGAGGGATATCCCAGGAGGGGTTCGCTTTGGGTTTGAGGTACTAAGTGACTAATCTAAGGTTCGCCTATTTCCTATAAAAGAAGTATTAAGTAGCCCAATGAGATTCCCAAGCAATGTCGGCTAGATAGTACCAGTAAGGAATCCGCCTTGAAGTTGGGTATTAAATGGCAAAGGCCTACTTATAAATAGGTGTTAAATGATCAGATATCTGCCTAGTCCTTATTAATGAGGTATTAAGTGACTTGGGTATAGTCTCTCACATTTCTAAGACTTTAATAACGATAGATGTGCTAGTGGTATGACTATTATAAATTATAAGGACATATATAGTGGTCCAAGGTCTCTGTAGTTAGGACCAATAGACCAATAGTGATGACTCCAAAAGTTCATCTTGGGAATAGGTTTTAAATAACGGAGTCTACCTTGATTGAGGTCTTAAATGACGGAGGCTGCCTATTTCTCTTTTAAAAGTTTTATGTGGCGATAGTAGAAGCCCGCTTCATATTTAGAAGTATTAAGTGGAAAATGGGTATGTAAGTATTGGGTGGTTGGTTGATAAGGCTTTGTCAGTATTTTATACCTTGGGAATGGATAGGTAAGTAATCGTGTATGCAATGCAGGGTTAGATTAGAATTGCTAACTATAATAGACATAACAATTAAATGGAACCCAATCGGTATAAATTTATGTTATGGACAGTTTATAGATTTTCCTGCCACTGGACCTTGTTGGCATGTTTATGCTTACCTGATAGGGGGTTCCCGCATTTTGAACGGTGGTGAAGCTTTGTCTATTACTCCTGTACGTTCCGATGGGTTGGCAGGCTAGTAGCCTAGGCAGTCGAGAGGCTGGACATAAAACAAGGATGTCTGGGGTTACCATTTTTAGCCACGCCCTTTAAGGGGTGACCTTTGGTTGTTACATTTGATATTAGAGCCTAGATTAGTAGATCAGAATAATAACGATAAATTGAGAGAACGTATTTGTACTTTCCTATCTAGTATTATCATATTTTTACATTAGCTTCTAAGAATTCCGACCATAGAAGTAGTTATAGTTCCACTCCAAAGGAACGGGCAAAGCAACTATTTGTTGGAAATATCTTAGAGTTAGGATTTTCATGCCGACTCTGAAGTACCCTACGGAGTGCTGGCGATGCATAAGGCATTGTTGATGAAGAGCATGAGTATGACATATGGTAGAATCCCGGAGACTGGAGGTATTCGACTTGATGTTTGAAATCTAGCTACCTTGTGATTTTGGATTTTGATGATGAGTTCCAATCGCAAACATCTGGGAACCAATTTGGCAAGAGATTGTCCACCGATCACCTCTTTGATGGAAAACCAGATTTTATATGGAGAATTAATATCAATTCCTCAATTTTAAACCTATGAGAGAGTTTTTATAAAGTATAATTTGGAAATGCCTTAGATTTTGAAAAATGGTTTTCAAAGGATTTCTTTTCCCAAGGATTTATTTTGGAAAATTTGTTTTGGGAAAGTTTTGAAATTTTAATTTTCAAAGAAACACGTATACCATTAGTTGGTCTTGTTAAGAAAATTTTAGTTTATAAAGGATTAGTTCTTGAAATCCTTAAATATTTATATGTATATATCAGTAAAGGCTTGGTTTTGATTTTTGGCAAGGAAATAGTTTTCCAATTTGGGAAATTTGTGTTTAAAAAGGTTTTTGGAAATCCTAAAATATTTATATATATATATATATAAGTTTGATTTTTAAGGGAAGTTTTGGTATGAAGTGGTTTTTATTATTTAGAAACAAGTATAAAGGAGCATATATTTAGCTCAGTGATTTTTCAGTTTTTAAAATCAAGGTTTTTAAAATCTTCTTTCTTTAAGGTACAAGCAATATAAGAATGACATTCAATTTTATTGGGGTATGTAGTTTGAAGTGTTATTGTACCACAACTATTGGAAGAAATATTTCCATGCAAAGTAGGCTGAAAATAGCAGCTAAATATTTTTGGAATTGTTGTTGGTCGCAGTAGTTTTGTTGGAACTGTTGTGAATTGCTGGAGCATGGTTCAGGACTAGGTGGTAGGCGTTGACACCGTCGTGATGAGGACAGGAATTTTTTGGATTGTGTCAAATCGAAGGAGATGACACGAAACGATTATTATTATTTAATCCGACCCTAATTGGTCAAGGTTCAATTAACGTCCAAAGCCCGTCTAGCGATTGACCACCTAGCGGTAAACCTAGAGTGGTCTACCAGTTAATGAATTTTGGCACAACTTGAACTTGGAACGGGACTATAAAAGTCATGTCCGAATTCCCCCAGTTGCCTTCTTTCGTTCCTCCTTCCTCAATAAGCCGAACCCAATCTCCATCCTTCTCCTCCTCCTCCAAGTATCAGCCTCTCTCTTCCGTTCCTCCTCTTGGCGACGCCGTTTTTCCCCAGGAGCAGTAGCCTCGCTTCCCCCTTGTGCTGGTTTTGCACATTAAATCTCGCCCCACCACCACTCCAGATCTAAACCCTATTTCCTCCCTCCGACCACTTCTTGGCCAAAGATACATTTATGCACTGCCGGTTTTTCCTTTCACCATTATGGTCTCAACCCTTAAGAGGCCACTTGGCTAGATCGGAATGAGCAGAATGTTTTGCCGCTTTTGGCTAGAAGAGCTATTCGTCGTGGAAGGATTTACACCAATCTCTGCTTCGAGACTTTTGAGCTGGAAAGTTACCCACGCTGCATCCGCCTTTTCGATGCTCTGTTGGCGCAGAATTTCGATGTAGACAATAGTTTGATTCATTCGGAGGTGTAGGGTGTCCTGTTTGAGCTAACTTATGATGATCTCGCTGGGATTTTGGACGACTCCGTGAAGGACGCAGACTTGGATGATTTTAAAATGACTGACTCAAAGATTTTGCAGAAGATCTTTTCTCAAGATGCGGAGTTTATAAAACGGATAATCTACTTTTGACTGCCCATCAGATTGCGCTCATCATTCAGCATAATGTCATCCCTAAGACATGAAGTTACGACCGAATTTATCCCATAGTGCGGAAGACTACCTATGCTAGTACAGGTGGCATCGCCGTCAATTGGACCCGCACCCTTATGATGTAATTTGTTGATCAAGGATTAGCGCTCCACAAAGTCACTTTCCATGTTTTCACTCATCCACTCTAATCTTTAGGTAATACGGGTGAACCTCTGTGGAGGGGCAGTTTAGTAGAAGGTTCCTTCTGCTATTATTACATCATTCCTTAGGAAGATGGCAATTTTGAAGCCGTCAGCAACAACAGCGGCACGAGATTGAATTTATAGCCGCCATGCTATGACCATTCAAGGGTTGCGGCAATGGATCGAGCTCCAATGACAGAGCAAGGCATCTCGTAGTCTGTAGGCATTCTTTTAGAATTTATGGTGTTGTTGTCTTTTCCCTTCCAGCATTTATTCTTTTCTTTTAGGTTGTTTGGGTTGTAACTATTAGTAGTCTCATGTAAAAGGCACGCATGATATTATGAGTTCCTGTTTATTTACTTTGTTATTGTTTTTGGACATGCAAACCGCTCTTATATATGCATAGTAAAGAAGCAGTACAAATATGGAAATCTTATAAAAGACACTTAACTAACAGTAAATGCAATATAAGACTCGAAGTTTAGAATAGTTGGAAAATTTTAATGAAGGACATGATAAAGTTGTTTTGGTATCATAGGTCATTGTTCATGTTCCTTAAAAGCTAAAATTTTTAGGTAATTAGGAATGATGACATTTTCAAATTAAATGTCAAGTTTTATAGGTAAAGATTAGTTGTAGAATTCGGTTTATGCGTTTAGCGCATAACCGACTTCTGACTATGTTGAAATTGTGGCTTAATTTATCAAAAAATTTGAAAAGGAAATATTTTGAAAAGCTTCTCATTTGAAAAAAAAGTTTTAGGTTTTAGTTACTTTTAACTCTTAAATTATTTTTAGAACTTTTGTCCAAAAATTTGATTTCAAGGGAAAATCTACATCTAAATATTTTTGGATTTTATTTTTCAAATGACGTACAAATTTGAAAAATGAGAAAGATTTTGTGAAATATTCGATTTTGAAGGCCACATGTTAAGCATAGGGAAGGCAAATAGAGTTAAAATTTGCGGATTTAGCGATGCATTAGAATCGACAATACGATAAATGCAAGAGGTAACAAGGGAAAAGCTGTTTTAGCCTTAGAATTTCTATTTCCATACCTTGTTGATGACGCGCATGAGTCTATTTTTAGACTTAATTCCGTTTTAGAGCTTGAAATAAGCCTCCTTATGCGTTTTGTGCATGGATAATTTGGAGTAAATCCAGGACACCGAAGAAATTTCCACTGTACTAAGGGAATAGGAAGATTATAGAGTGGTAAGAATGTTAAATTCTCCACTTAACTTCCTTTTTTCGACATATGAGTAAAGTTTAGAAAGTGATTTTTCAACGCATTAGATTTTTTTGGATGGTAGGAATTGGATGCAAAATTGGTTGTTTCATACTTCTATTTGTAGGAGTATGTGGATTTGGTTGAAAGATTTTTCAAAAGTATAGAACTGCCAGTATATATGTAGGTTGTTTGCATCATATTTTTCAAAAATGTTATCAAAGAAATGCATTCATATAGGAGGATACGATTTAGAATCATTCTACATATATATTTCTGTGTGGTGATACAGTAATACATTATGAACATGTGCACGTTTGGTTGCAAAATTGGTTGTACACTCATTGGTTTTGTGGTTTAGGACAATTAGGAACCAAAACCATGACTTAGTCATTGCTGAAATTTCGGGGACGAAATTCTTTTTAAGGAGGAAGAAAGTAACATCCCATAATTTGGTGTTAGTTATTTAATTACTTAGTTAATTAATTTAGCTTCAAAAATAGAATTTGTGCAAGTGATGTAATTTAACCATGAAATTTGCACCATTGCGTTTATGGCAGAATTCCAAGCAACTTTCATATTTAGATTTTTGCAACCAAACACCAAACGAAGAAATTATGGATGGAAAACGAATTTGAAACGGAAATAATTCAATTAGAATTAATTAACGTTTTATATAAATCAACTTGGGCCCATAGGTCGACCCGCCACTATGAGCGATCGACCAAGGACAGTCGACCCTAGGTAGGGAGTGGTCGACCGCTCCCTATGTGGTGGCTAGGGTTAGCCTAGGCCTAACAGCCCAGATTCAATATATTTCGATCTGACGGTTGAGGTTGATTCTTACGCCTATAAATTCAGGACTTACCCTCCCTTCTCTTCTTATATTTTTCTGAATAAAGGAATGAAGCTCCGTGATTTCTTCTTCTCTACTTTCTTTTCAAATTTTAAAAATAAGATATTTATATCTATATTCATACAAATTGGAGAAGAATAGAAATCTAATAAAAAGGAGAAGAGAAGAGAATCAACTATATACTTTTTTGAGGTAATTTATATATTTATATATTTGTATCTATTTTCTCTCCCAATTCCAAATCTTTTCCTAGATCTATAATTCTAATGTATGTATATACCTTTTTTGTACATATTTCTTGTATTAAAAAGGATTTTGTGATGAATTTAAGGTTCTACTTCAGATCTGGAGATTTGGATCACTTTCAAAAGGTGAGTGGGAAATTTTATATATTGTTTATGATTTTAAATCTATCCATTGGCATATGTATGATTTTTATGCGTAAATCAATTTTACTTGTGAATTGTAAGCTTAAATTAGTGTAAAAAACTATTGCCTACATATTCTTCTTTTAGATCTAATTTGAAATATGTTTTGTGACGCCCCACCTCTATACTCACACTAGACAAGAACACTACGGGGTAATGCCGTCGACTAGCACGATGAATAAGGCTATTGAGGAGCGATCATCTGTGTAATTGCTTTGTCCGAGTACCGATATGTCAGATAATATGACTTGCATTTCATTTTAAGAGGAAATCCGACATATCAAATACAAACTCAAAGCTACTACACATTGGCTATGTGGGCTTCGGAAACAAATATAGAAATAAGCATCACACAAATCAATCACAGATATTCATATCACAAAGGCGGAAACAGATATGAATATAACACATAAAAGTGTACATCAAAATAGTGGTCATGCAAGATCCACTACATCACAAAAGAATAGGTACAAGTGCTAAGCAAAAGAATAGGTATACATCAAGGAGTCTTTATCTCAAATGTATAAAAGAAAAAACTACTAAGCTTAAGTAGTTAGCCAAAAGTCAGAAGCTAGCCCCTGCTAAGAAGTCAAGTGGAAGCACTTGTAACACCTCGGTCTGACCCGAGTATTATTTAAGAAAAAAGATAATAAACGCATCAGTCTAGCTATAAAGATCATATAAGATGAAAAAGGATAAGAGATACCACAAAAATGTATGATAACAATAATGTCATACTGTGACAAGTATACATTCAATAACAATAAAAATCATACAATATCTCAAATCTCGTCAAATATCCACACAAAAAAATCACATTCTTTAGCTTATTCACTGAACCCCAAATATTGACAAAACATGTCAATGTCAATCGTAAAAATTAGTGAAACACAAATTTCAGAAATCAACAATTAGAAATCCAGAAAACACAAAAAGGGAGGCCTATCACAAACGGGAGCATGAAAACTCACCAACACGTGTATCACAAAAGGGTCGCTATCCCATGGTCGCTAACCATAGAGCCGGTGTAACGACGTAGTACAATAACGGTACTCCCGAAGAACCAGAAACTCAAATAATTCGGAACAACGACGTAGTACAATAACGGTACGTCCGATGAACCTGATAAGCTGGAACAACGACGTAGTACAACAACGGTATGCCCAATGAACAAAACACCATAATACCATAGGTCGCTAGCCTATAAAAATTGAGACGAAGCTCCATAAAACCATAGGTTGCTAGCCTATAAAAATGAGACGAAGCTCCACAAAACGAGGTACAGTCCCCCACGTGGACAAAGAGACATCGCATATCGTTAGTCTAAACCATAAAATGATCACCATTGATCAATGAAAAGTGTAGATTACACTAAGCTAGTAAATAAATGAGTTTAGCTTCATGTCCCATAACCACTGGGTTAACTTAAATATTTACGAACAAATTGTAGATTTCCACTCGAAAATTGTCACAAGATTTCAATTGAACAAGTCTAAGAATTAATCGATGAAGTAAACGCAAGCGTTTCATACCACTTGTTTTGCTAAGTCGTTTAATTGGATTTCTCGTACGAATGAGGTAAAGGTTTTTATATACTAATAGGTTGGAAAATGGATTTAAAAACGAGTTTTGTATTAAAAATGGTATTGAAATCATCTTTGTGAAAGCGTTTGAAAATTTACTACTAGTATAGAAACCTTTGTATTTTTAAAAGTGACAAATCACAGAAATGATTGTTGAAACAATCAATCAACCAAAAATTCACATTCGATGACGTGGATCAAAACCATAGAAATCGATATCAAATCCATCAAATGGATATTCCCAAAAAATCCGAAAAAGAAGTCATCGAAGTCGATAATAAATGACAACAACTAATCGGATCAACCAAAAATCCATTAAAACGGAAATCCACTCAAAATAGGCAATTTGGCTGAAATAAGCAGCTCCAGACGTCTGAGCTGAAGCTCTGGAATTTCCTTCCAGATCGCCCAGACGTCTGGGAAGTAAGCTCAGACATCTGAGCTGGAAATCTGGAATTTTATTCCCGTAGCTCCAGACGTCTAACCTTAATACCAAACGTCTGAGCTGAAGCTTAGAGAAATTTTTGCCAAGGCCTTTGATGGCCAAATCAAATTCAAAACAAACGAATGAGCGACGATGGCTAGAGATCAATGTAAAGCGACAACCCAACCCTATAAACACATCAATACACTCCAAATAACATGTCCAAACATCCATATAAGGATTTTCATAGATTTTGACTTCAAAATACCAAAAATTGGAATATTCGTCAAACTAATTAAATTCAAAAGCAAATGGACAAGAAATAGATGTTAGGAATTCATACCTAACAACTATCAAAGGTATAGCCATAGATGTGAGTTAAAGAACTCACCTTTAAACCCAAAAACAACGAAAGAGAAGCTCTAAAACAAAGCAAGACCAATTCCTCTTCAATTTCAACTCAAGAAGCTCCAATCTAAACTCATAAGCAAATATTTCCTAAGCTAGGGTTTAGGAATTTCTGAAAATTGAAGAGAGATTGAGATGGAGAAGATGAAGAGGATGCTTACCTAAGCTTCTCTTTGATTTTGGAGCTTGAATCTAGAATTTCCTAGTAATCTAGGGTTTAGGAATTCTAATTTCCCTTTCTTTCCCCCATTTTTTATTTTAGCTTGAAAGTGTTAGGAAATGAAAATGAACGAAGAGGAGTTGGAGGAGGAGTTAGGGTATTATGTTGGGTTAGTGGGCTGAAACCCAAAGCCCAAAATAGAAAAGTAGCAAAATTCTACTCAACTCCAAACATATCGATGTTTATATTCAAAAAAGTTGTAAACGCCATTTTGGAATCAATGGACGTAGTCTCGAGTCCCAATTCGACTGTTTACAGAAAGTAGAATTTCGGACTTTAATCCGACTAACGATGCCATAGTTAAATAAAACATTTAAATATATAATCGTAAAATATGCGGGTTGTTACATGTTTACACCTAGATCTAGAAATTCATCCCAAAGAATTTAGAATTTGAATGTTGTATATTTTTATTCCAGATCTGTACTTAGGTATAAAATAGGATTTTTGGATTATTGTTCGATTTGTGCTATTTTGTAAATTTTCCATAGTTTAATTTTTTGGAAGAATATCCATTTGATTTTTATAAATTTGCTTACTTTTTCCACTTTTCATTCAAAAGGGCGATGTTTGATTTAACAAGGAATATCTACAAACAAAAAGAGGAGAGATGTGTAAAGTATAGATTTATTCTCCGTAGTTTACACTGTATATTCTAATTAAAATTAAATTATCCATTCCTTGTAATTTCAAACATAGTCAATCTTTCCTTTTTGTGTTAAATCAATTTATGGAAATCATAGTGGAAAATCTTCCTAAGGAATTTAATTCTAGCAAATTAAATATGGAAAGCATATTCTAGTTACATATTTATGACTAGAATATATTTGGTTACGAATAGGTAGTTTTATTATGCTGTTTATACATATTTGTTGGGTTAATAAAGAAGAACAACATTTATTCGCATGTTATTTATGCGTAACGTTCGTTAGTTATTATTATATTTAGGGAAATTAATGGGAAATAAATTAGGAATTCTTATTAATTAATTAATAGGAAATGTAAGATTGTAACCTAAATTAATGGGCAACTAATTAGAAATAATGGAGTATTAAACTAAGGGTTACAATTAATAGAGAGAAATGGATTAATGGGGCCGATAAAAATGGAATAAATATAAAAAGATTACTAATTTGAAATTAGAAATTATACATAAATGTCTTAGGAAATGTCCGTTAGAATTTTATGGACAAATTGACTTTTATGAGCATTAAAATGGGATTTTTGGGTAGATAAATATTTAAGGTAAATCTTATTGCCTTAAATAAAAAGGGAATTAGTAAGCTAAGTCCAATGTCAACCTAAGATAGTATAAGTAAAGATTTAGGATGGTTAATTGGACTTAGTAGGTTAGTAATGCGAGATTAGTAGAGTCACCCGACGGAAGATTGCCCTTCACTTTGAGGCTACCAACAGTCGGGTGCATTTACTACTGATTGATAATCGGTAACGACGTGAGAGATTGAACTTGCTTTCTTAATTGGAAAGTATTTAATGGTCCAAATTTGGAATTAGGAGCGATGAGGGATATCTCTAAAAAGGTTTGCTTCAGTGTTGAGGTGTTAATTGGCTATCTTAGGGCCTGCCTCCCTACCAAAAGAAGTAACCTAGTGAGATTCCATATTTATAATTAAAAGTGATGATGGATATCTCGAGAAGGATTCGCTTCGGGTTTGAGGTACTAAGTGACTGATCTAGAGTTCGCCTCTTTCCAATAAAAGGAGTATTAAGTAGCCCAATGAAATTTCCAACCAATGTAAGCTAGATAGTGTAGAATACAATAGCCTATGATTTTTGTTTGATGATAATAAACATATATATATTCGTTTAAATGTATTTGATATTGTACTATTTTATTTTTCACATAATTAATAAATATTTGTTGGATAAAATAAATAACACAGAATCCATATTCAAACAAATATTTTATTCAAACAAATATTTTATTACAATTTTGAATAGTACAAATTTGAGCTCTCGCTATATATACACAATTTCAATTACATTACAATTTCGATTACATCACAAATTTCAATTTACAATGTTCACCTCACTACATATCACTCAAACACTCGTATTCATCTTCAACTCTATTCCAGCCTGAATCCAACATCTGAGCTATCTGGAAAATAGACACTAACACAGTAAAATTGAAAAAGAAGTGTTTTGCAGTGTACAATGAAATGTGTGTTTTGAAAATTTTATTTGCCTCAGTTATTTGGGTTGTTTGTCACCATTTATTTTTAACCCATCATACATGAACAACTTGTGACATGCACAGTGTATCACTGTACATGCCACAAGGCCATGCACACTGATGTGCACTTGATAAAATTGCAGGGACAGGTGAGCACAAGGTCAAACACAACCAAATGGTGGATTCAACTCAGGTGCAATACAAAACAAAAATAGGATGGTCAAGTACGAGAGTCAATGGTCAGCCAACATGAATAAAAAGTCCAATGAAATAGCCGGACTCAAATGTACACAACCAGATCACACATGAACACTTGAATCATAAACATGTACACATGTGTGTTAACACAACCGGACCCAATAGAATAAATACAAATGGTCAGGTGCAAAGCAATGTAGCAACAAGTAAATGGCAGTACATGAGCATGATATGATCAAGCATATTATCTGTAGAAGTTAAATGAAATGATCAAAGAGGAACAGTCAGAAGCAACTCAACCTGACATGTCACAAGCTCCAAACTCAAAGCAAACCATGGACCAAAATATGCATACAGACTCAACTAGACAAAACAACTTCAACTAGATACAAGTGTATGCATGTTTCAAACTGCCAAGACAACCCAGTCCAGATGAATGGGCAAGATGACCAGCATTCAAGTGCAAATGGTTCAGAACCAAGGCAATGGGTCAGATAGAACTCAAGTGCAGAGACTGCAACAAATGAAACAGAAGACATAGCAAAGCAACACAACTCAGTTGAACAAAAGAGAGACAACACAACAGTGGTTGGAGCAGATCAGCATACAAGGAAATGGATATGAAACTCGAAGCAATGCAAATAGGATAACCCAGATATGCAACCATGTACAAGTCAACAGAGCAAAGCCTCAACACCAAAGAGCAACAAGACTCAACCAGCATACATATATACATGCCTAAATACACATGTATACATGTATACATATATATAGGTCCAACCAAACAAAGTTCAAGCTAGAGAACCAAACACATATGCACATGACAACAATGCATATGACATAGTGACATCAACTCATAAATGAAGATATCAAGACCTGATTGCATGGCTACAGCAATAAACTTCAAATGGAAATACAAGTGCACAAATCAAAGGCACAAACATGACTCAAAGCATCATTAATGAACCAGACTACAATGCAGACTACATGAACAAGACAACTATACCAACCAGACTCCAAAGACACACATACAAGCACTCAACGAGCCAATGAAACATAATACAAATGAATACAAGCCTAGACTCAATATCAAACTACATACATATGAAATAGAGTGAAAGGCAATGCTACCAAGGTCAAGTATACACAGTAGCAGTTCGAGTAATAAAGTCATGTTTTGAAAGAGAATGTAATAGCAGTCAACAAAAATTCAAAGTGCCAAAGTCAAAGCCGATAACGTGAATTGAAGAAGTCATGGCCATACAAATGGAATAGTGGGTAACAAAATTCATATATTCACGATGCCGAAGTCATAGGAGAAAAGATCAAAACCAACTCAGAGAAAATTAAACAATATCAGAAATAAAATGAAAAATCAGAAAACTAAACAAGTCGTGGTAATCAAGCAAAGCATATCAGAAAATATTCGAATTGAACCAGTCTAAAAAAATCACATGTATTCAAGCAAAATCGAACGGCCGAGCAAAATTAACAGACGAATTCAAATGAAATATTCGAACGAAAATTAAGGGGATCGATCCCTATAAATTCCCATATCATCATGGACAGAAAAAGGCATCGAGTTCAAGCATATCAACGAGAGTAAATAAAGGAAATCGCATACCAGTATTATTCGATTCGAACTCGATCGAGAAGCAGCCGGAAGGAATGAAAGCAACAGATGATTCGAGCCTCATTTCTTACAAGCGTTCAACATTCAATTCGATCAACTTCAAGGCAGCTACTTCAATTCCAGAAGCCCTAATTTCTCGAAGAGGAATGAAGAAAGATTGGCAGATAAATATAAACAGAAAAAGGGGACATCTTTTTTTTATTTTAAATTGGGGCCGGTCTAGTTTATTTAATTTGGGCTTAAGTATATAAAGGGATTTGTTTTGTTTTTAGTTTTATTTTGTAATTTGTTCTTTTAAAATTTTGTAACTTTCTAGTCGTGTGACTAGGGACAAACTACGGGGCGTAATTTGAGAATTCGCAACTCAGTGGTTGAGTTGTGGCAGGGTTTTGAGTGTAGAGTTAGGTTAGTCGATAACGGGTGTCACAAGTTTACATGTGTAAGCGTCTGACTACTTAATTTCTAGTAGAAACCTTGGGGGCAACACGTATGCAGGGTTTTGCTGAAGCTGGGTAAATCAATGTTGTTCTATTTCTGCTTTTATTATTCTGCTATTATCTGTGCTGCAATTATTTTATATATTTCTGCATTAATTTTTATTATTATTAGTATCACCCTATTCACCCCCCTCTAGGTGAAATTGATCCTATAGATAGTCCCAGTAAGGAGTCCGACTTGGGGTTAGGTATTAAATGGCAAAGGACTACCTAAAAATAGGTGTTAAATGGTCAAAGGCCTACCCAGTCCTTATTAATGAGGTATTAAGTGGCTTGGGTACAGTCTCTCACATTTCTAAGACTTTAATAACAATAGATGTGCTAGTTGTATGGCTATTATAAATTATAACGCCATATATAGTGGTCAAAGGTCTCAGTAGTTAGGACCAATAGACCAATAGTGACGACGCTAGAATTCCACCTTAGGAATAGGTCTTAAATGATGGATTCTACCTCGATTAAGATCTTAAATGACAAAGTCTGTCTATTTCTCTTTTAAAAGTATTATGTGGCGGTAGTAGAAGCCCGTTTCATATTTAGACGTATTAAGTGGCAAATGGGTATGGAAGTATTGAGTGGTTGATAAGGCTTCATCGGTATTTTGTACCTTGGGAATGGGTAGGTAAGTAATCTTGTGTACAATGCAAGGTTAGATTAGAATTGCCAACCTTAATAGACATAATAATTAAATGGAAACCAATCGGTATAAATTTATGTTATGGACAGTTTATAGATTTTTTCGGTTACGAGAACGTTGTTCTGACCCCTTCCTCATTACAACCCACATGATAGATTTAGAGGCACATGTCACTGGAGCTGGACGTGTTTAGTTGTTTGAGAAGTCTTCTTTTCTGTCATGCTCGATGTTGATGTGTCAATATGCTATCTAAGGAATACCATTAATTCCAAGGTAGTAGTCATAATCGGTATTCTTATCCTATTATTGTTTCCGTTGTGAGTTTAGATTTCTATCAATCTCTGATAATGTTCATGCTTATTTGCAAGCACAAAATTTGACGATCTGTGCTTTGATGGACTTGGATTTCGATTTTTATCGAAATTTTGGTCCATTAAGGTACGAGTTGTCATAGCTTGATATGCCTAAAGTGTGAGCGTTGGTTCTTCCACCCAATTTTCTTTTCACAAAGTATTCATCGCTTGGCGTTATCTAATCATTTTCTACATGAAGGAACCTTTTTTGGTCTTTACTGTTTACCATTTATCTTTTTGATAGAGACTATATATGTGTGTAACTCTTTAATGAATTCACAGTTCCAAGGGTAATTCTTCTTCTATATACATTTTGTGGTTCCACTGGTAACCAAAGATCAGCTTTCGATAACTTATACACTTGAGCCTATAGATGATAGGCTTTGGGTCATCTGAAAATTCGATAATGACTTAAGATATTTTGAATCGGTCTCGTTGTCTTGTCGTTGCTTGAGATCTTGGAAATATAAATCTCCATTAGAGAATTTCTTTGTTAATTCCAAGAAGTGAAATTAGGTTAAGGGGGGAATTTAGGTAAATCTAGGCTAGCTTGTTAGGAATTCACAATCTCATGCTGAATCCATACTAATGTTGGAATCATAAGTGCTTTGGAGTTCGATACAAGTTATGATCGAAATCATAAGTGCATTGAAATTCAAAACTAGTCATGATTCAAGAAGCCTTCATTGCTATGTAATCTTTATCTTTTTGGACAATTCTTGCAGATTTAGTTTGTTTTTCATAGCTTGAGAATTACTACATTGGATGATGGTTCGATTCTTCAGTTGTATGTTTACTTAAATTTCTTCTCTTTTTTAGTCAGAAATTTTTTTTCTTCAATATTTACTTTGTCTCGAGGAATTGATCATTTTGCCAGTGCCTCTTTATCCTTTACTTTGCTCCATAGAGCTAAAAGTCTTTTCTAGACTCCTTTCACGGCTCATTTATCTCTTTTCTCAATAAGTGTCGATTTGACTGCTCATTATCATGTTTGTGACTCTTGTTGAATATTTTTCCATCTTTCAACTTTTCTAAAGCTTCTTAGAGTATTGCGATGGCCTGAATAAGAGATTTTATTCTCATTGCTTGAAGCTTATATTTGAGTCTTGCACCCTAATAGGTTATCTTTATGAGTAGTCATTCCCTTTTTGGTTAATATTAATATTTTGCAAATTAAAAAATGATTTTGCCAAAGTACCCTTTGGGTTAAAATTATGGCAATGAAAACTATGTGTCATTTGATAAGCTGCTTCTAGTATGCAAATTTTCTTGGAATATGGGTCGTTTCATGGTAATAAAATTTTATCAAAATAAGAGATGGCTTATGGTACTTTTTTTTCGAAAAAAAGTCTTTTCAATAAATTGGATAACCATAAAATAAACTTTTTGGAAATTGGTCATAGGAGGAGTTAGTGACACCTTCGATCCAAGAACTCAAATCAGTAGTTATATTAGAAGTGATAAGCATAGCTGCGGGAGTCAACCCTTTGATGCGGAAAACCTGTACATAATCCACTATCCCGTACATGAAAGTTGAATCCCCTTTTTGTCAACATAAATTCGGCCATAAATAAAGAATTTTCTCAGATTCCATTCCGAGGGCAAAAGTCATAACTTTAAATCCGTTAAATAAGGAACCTAATAGTTCATGCTATTCATAAGAAAACCAAAACTCCATTCAATATATAAGAAGATCAGAATACCAAACTAGAATTCTATTTGGTATAAGAAATCCAGAAAATCTTCTGATATAGAAATTCTGAGATTCATCTGATATATAAGAAAACCAGAATACCATCTGGTATAAGAAGTCCCTAAATTTATCTGATCGTAAGAATTCCAAAATATCATCATCCGATAATAAGAAATCCAGAATCTTATATGATAATAAGAAGACCAGAGAATCATCTGGTAATAAGAAATCCCGAAATCTATTTGATATAAGTGGATCGGGAAATCATCTGGTAACGGAGATTCCCATTACACTTTGACAAGGGAATCCAGAACTTTCCGGATGCCTACTCATAATAGATTAGTCCTTGTTTCAACCTATAAAGAAACTTAAATTTTGTATTAGCACACGATGAATTTCAAGTATAAATAAATCAAATTAGAAATTTCGATGAGTAGATTTGAGTCATGGTAAATTATAACCACAATATCTCACGGCTGACCTCATTGAATTGCAAGCTTATATATAGTATGTCTGCAAAACATTAGCTTTTATAACTTATAAGCAACAACAATAATAATCAGAAATAAAGTGCAATATGGTCATGTTTGCTAAGTAATAATAAACTCAGTGCACAAGCAAGTAAAAACTCAGATTTAGAATATGTATTCATTCATTTTTATTTTCTTATTTGGTATGTGTACTCAAAATGTCCCATATGGGTAGAAGAAGCCCTTTAATTTGGAAAATCAGCATTCTTAAACAGTTAACGCTTGACAACTTAGTGCTTACTACCCCATTTAGTAATTATTTTTAATCTTATGCTTGTCCATATGGACAGCAATAAGCATGAATAAGCATGTGCTCATGTACTGCAAATCACAATTTTTTCATGTGACCTAGCAGCATACTTATTGACCTTATGATATTATTTTTATAAAATATGTAGCCTCATCCACTGTCTTTTCACCATGCTCGGATATGTACAAAACCTTTCAATACGTTCAAAGTCTGATTATATATTCAAAATCATATATTTAAAACTTTATCTACGTTTAATACCATATGTACTTTATGAACTTTTGTATGTACCCAAAAGCTGATATGTATTTCAGGCTTTTGACTAATGATACTTTGTATATGTCTGAAACTAATACACATAAGCTTATATATTCAAAACCTTTATTCTTTGAAATCTATACACTACTAGAAAAACAGTATATTCCAACGCCTCTTTTCCAACGGCCGCCAACGGTTATTCCAACGGCTTCCAACGGTCCGTTAATTTTTTACGTAGCCGTTGGAAGCCGTTGGAATCCATTGGAAATAAGCCGTTTGCGGCCGTTGGTAGCCATTGGAAATTTTCCTGAGATAACGACCCGAGACCAGACCTGCACTTCATTATCTCTTCCCCAACTTACATTTTCCCCAAATTCTCCAACTCCACCACCTCCTACCTAACTGCTGCCGCCCCAATCACCAACCCAACAGCCTCCGACGCTATCTAGAAGCTGCTCCGGCCAATCTCCACCCTTCTAGCTCTCCAAATCAGTAATTTTCCTAAAGCTAATATTTAGGTTTTTTTAGATTTAGGGTTTAATTCGAATGTTGATTGATTCCTAATTGTTAGTGTATGCATATTACATTATGTTATCCCCTAATTGCAACTATTATAACATAATGAACAAGTTATTATAATTGATTGAAAATTTTGTAATTTAAGATATTACATTAGTTTATGTTTATTTGGTTATAAGTATATTAAACGTATGTGTGTGATAGAGTTTATTGCATTTGGAAGCCGTTAGGACGGATACTGCATTTGTGCGAACACGAGCTTTGTATTTGTGCGAACACGCGAACATTTGGAAGCCGTTAGAACCAATATTAATTAAACGAGTTATATATTAAAATTTAATATAAACAAATATTTAAATCCTTAGATATTATTCGGCCCCGTCTGATAAGTGTTGTATATGATCGTTTTAGGGTTATCCGTTTTTCCACAAAACGGACAACTTTATTCATCTGATACATCATTTGTCGGATTTGTCCCAGTATTGGACAAGTTACAAACACTATAAAGTAATTATATTCCGTCAATCATATATCACTTTAAATGGTTCACAAAATTTTGACGACATTTCCTTTACGTTCCTTGTGTACATGCATTTGTGTACGATACAAGGAACACGGGGGAAATGCTGCCGAAATTTTGTAAATCGTTTAAAATGATATGATTTACGGAATATAATTACTATTGTGTTTGTAATGGGAAGTAGGATGACCGACCATCAAAGAAAGACACATAAGTGGCAATGAAACAATAGTTGCTTATTTAAAATAAAGTTTGTGAAATTAGCAGTTTGCGTCCGTTGGAAGCCGTTTGAAAATTTCCTGCAAAATATAAAACAAATGATTTATAACATTTTTACTCTATCATAGGTTTTCTAGTAGGGAAACATGGTCAATTGCTTTAATGATCGGAGCTAGATGTATCAAAGAAGGGAAATTAGTGGCGCAATAAGCGAACATTTTCTAAAAGGGGTACAAGTGTTCATCGAATTTGCTATAAGTAATATTGGAAACGATGAAGAAATTCGTTGTCCGTGTAGTAGATGCAAATTGTTGAACTATTTAGAACCGAATATGGCTAAGGTTCATTTGCGCCAATTCGGTTTCGTACCCAATTATTTGCTGTGGGATCGTCATGGAGAAATTGTAGCCCCTAATAATCAAGAACAGTCGGTGGAGGTCATCAACGAAGAAGGTAGTACGAATCTCATAGAACATATGGTCGAAGATGCAGCACGATCAATGTTCCCTACCGTTGTAATTTATAACGACGATGTTAACATCGAAGAGGAACCAAATGTTGGAGCTAAAAAAATATATGATTTATTGGATCATGCTAAAAAACCCCTTTGGAATGGATGTTTAAGCGGCTCTCAATTATCGGTAACTGTAGAATACATTGCTATGAAATCAAAATACAACCTTACAGAAGCTGGATTTACGGCTGTTGTTCAAGCTGCTAAACGTCATATGCCATCCGATAATTTAATGTGCGAAAATTATTATGAAGTGAAAAAACTTATGTCATCTTTCGGTTTGCCATATCAAAAAATAGATACATGTTTAAAGGGTTGCATGTTGTATTGGAAAGAAGACATCAATCTTAGAAATTGTAAAATATGTAATCAGGAAAGATACAAATCGAGGAAAAAGAAGGGAAAAGAAGTTCCGTACAAGCGTATGCATTATTTGCCCCTCACCCCTAGACTTCAACGATTATATGCATCATCTGTAACAGCGCATCATATGAGATGGCACAGTGTGAGAACACCTCAAGAAGGTACGTTGACACACCCATCCGATGGAGAAGCATGGAAACATTTTGACAAGAAATATCCCGATTTCGCAGCGGAGAGCCGAAATGTTAGACTAGGTTTATGTACAGACGGCTTCTCACCGTTTTCTCAGTTTGGTTCTAAATATTCATCTTGGCCTATAATAATCACACCTTACAATCTACCTCCGTGGATGTGTATGAAAACTCCATATATGTTTCTCACGATTGTTGTCCCTGGTCCTGATGATCCGACATAGGGCATTGATGTTTACTTACAACCGTTAATTGAAGAGTTGAAAATATTATGGTATGAAGGAGTTGAAACATACGACATATCAAAAAAGAAAAAATTTCGGATGTTCGCTTCTTTGTTATGGACTATTAGCGATTTTCCTGCATATGCAATGCTTTCGGGTTGGAGTACGACCGGTCGTTTTGCTTGTCCTTATTGCATGGAAGAAACACGAGCATTTTCTTTGCCAAATGGAAAGAAAATTTCATGGTTTGATTGTCATCGATGTTTTCTTCATATTAATCACCCTTTTAGAAGAGACAAAAAAACTTCATAGCTAATAGACATGAGACTCTACGACCACCAGCGGTATGGTCAAGCGAGGATATATATGAACTTGTAAAAGATTATCCAAAGATACACGAGACCGGACAACAAGAAGAAATTCAAGGTAAATCGACGTTTCATAATTGGTGCAAACAAAGTATATTCTGGGAATTGCCCTATTGGAAAAATCTATTAATTCGTCATAACATTGACGTGATGCATAACGAAAAAAACGTATTTGATAATGTGTTTTATACAGTTTTGAATGTGAAGGGAAAGACTAAGGACGATCTGAAATCTAGACGTGATATAAAGCAAATATGCAATCGTCCCGAGCTTCATATGACTCCCGACAATAAAAAACCCAAAGCATGCTATGAACTAGACAGTAACCAAGTTAAAGTACTGTTACAATGGGTGGAAGGATTACGATTTCCCGATGGAATTTCCTCTACTCTTCGTAGATGTGTCGACTATAAAAATGGGAGACTGAGTGGAATGAAAAGCCATGATTGTCATGTAATGATGGAAAATTTATTACCCATCGCTTTCAAAGAATTGTTACCGGTAAAAGTTTGGACGGTAATAACAGAACTTAGTTTATTTTACAAGGAGCTTTGTTCAACTACGTTAAAAGTTGACCGTCTACTTAAACTTGAAGAAGAAATTCCTATACTGCTCTGCAAACTGGAGAAAATATTTCCTCCGGGTTTCTTTAATGTAATGGAGCATTTACCTGTTCATCTTCCATATGAAGCACGTCTTCGAGGTCCTGTGCAATATGGATGGATGTATCCATTCGAAAGGTATGTTACTATATTGAGTATGCAAATGTTGATTTAAGTATAAATATAGTAGTTAATACTTAACCCAAATAATTTTTATTAGGTACTTAAATTATTTAAAGAAAAAAGTGAGACAAAAAGCTCGAGTTGAAGGATCTATTTGCAAATCATATATCGAAGAAGAAGCTTCTTTCTTTTTCTCTCATTATTTTAAAGACCATGTGAACTTATCATTTGTAAGTGTTCCGCGTAATGACGATGAGGCCGTTGAACAAGATTCTTCTTCTGAAACAGTATTATCTATTTTTAAACAACATGGCCGACATGCTGGAAAATGTGAGGAAGTATGACTAGATGATAAAGAATACCATGTAGCACACACATATATTCTTCTTAATTGTCCTGAAGTTGCACCATTTGTTAGGTAATTAGCACATTCCAAGTTTTGTTAAATTTAATACTACACGTGTGAATAAATAAAAATGTAATATATCATGTTTGTGTTTGCAGTATTTATGAATCACAAAATCCAGGCGGCGATTTAAGCAAAGATTTCAGTACTTGGTTTTCGAAATACGTTTCTGATCCCACAAATAATGTGCTCGATAAAGGACTGAAACATTTGGCGTTTGGACCGAAAAGAAAAGTTAATACGTATCCAATATTTTTTGTTAATGGATATAAATTCAACACCAAAGAATACGGTGATGAAAAATTAACAAACAATACTGGTGTATTTGTTAAAGGCAGTGATGACCCTAATAATCATATAAATGATTTTTATGGCGTGTTAACTCAGATATTGCAGTTGACATATTTTACAAGACCCGTGGAGGATGTTTATTTGTTTAGATGCAACTGGTTCAACAATGTTCCAGGTTCTGGAATTAACGTGCATCCACAATATAATCTTACAGAAATTAAACATACCTCGCGTTATCAAAAGTACGACCCATTTATACTAGCCAAACAAGCCCTACAAGCTTATTATGCCCCTTATCCATCTCTAAAAAGGGATAAAGCAGATTGGTCTGCGGTTTTTAAAACCAAAGCAAGATTTACGTTCGATGGACAAAATATTCCAGACGAACAAGCCTATCAAGCAGATCTGGAGGAAAATGCTGAAATAGCAATTACAGACGATCAAACTGATTTTGGACCTTTAAATGATGAGACAAATGTATTAGTCGAAGCATATGAGAGTGTAGAGGAAAACGACATAGAGCACGAAACCGAGTCTGAATCAGAAAACGATGAGGACGATTGAGTAATATCCGGTAATTTTTAAAAGTATTCACATTACATTGATCTCTGATTAATAATGCATTTATCCAATTTACACAATTTTAATGACAATAAGTGTATTACATTTTTTAATGGTTCATCATATCATGATTATTATGAATTGTATATGTATGTATATATGGCAGGTATATATATTATGTCTGGTTCTGGTTCTGGTTCTGGTTCTGGGTCTCGGCGACGTGGCTCTTCACGTCATGTTGGAGAGGGTAGTGGTGAGCAACCAGCTCGGCCACTTGTTTACTTGCAGCCTAAGGCTGATGAGACGTAAGTATCATAATTAACAAGCATAGCATTTTAATTTTTTAATTGTACATGATATATCTATAATTGTCTAAAGTTCAATTTTATATTTAACGCAGTGGATTTGAGTTGGAGCCATCCAAAGTGGTTCTGAACATTTCGAAGCAGGCATACATGGCTAGGATGACCGATTGCTGGCCCAGGTGGGGCAAGATCCCCGACGACGTGAGAGAGACGATTTGGCAAGATTTTCTGGTAAGTGTATACCGCTTTACAAGATGATTAATTAAATATAAATAAATAATTAGTAATATTTTCTCATTCTACAGGGCACCATAGATTTGCAAGAGCCTGACGTCAATTTAGTTCAGCGACACTGGAACTCCAGGATCGCGAAGAACTATAGGGAGACTATGTCGGAGACTAAAAAAGTAGGAAAGAAGCCCAAGTGGATGAGCGCGTCTGTATGGGAGAAGTGGGTTGAGTGGTGGAACTCTGAGGAGTTCAAGGTAACTCTACAATAAATCTCAGCAATTTTTTACCGTTTAATAAATAATTAATCATTGTAAATTTGCAGGAGGAGTCAGCTAGGAACTCGGCAAACAGGAGCAGGAATCCTGTATCACACCGTGGAGGCTTCAAATCTTTCCAGCATCACCGCGAAGATTTGGTAAATTTATCTATTATCACATTTGTATATTGATCAGTTCAGTAATTAGTTAATTATGTACAGTTAAATTATCCAAATTATCAATTGCAGGAACGTGCTCGTGGAGGCTCTGTTGGCTTAGTGGACGTGTTTGCTCACACCCACGCGTCTAGGCAAGTAGATGAGGCTGGCAATATCATATATCAGTGGGGTGATCAAGATAGGGCAACCGAGGCATATGTATGCATTTTTAAATTTCTAATACTTACACCGATAAGTTTATTAATTTCTAGCTATGCGAAATAATTACATGCTACTATTTTTCAACTGAAATTGTTTTTTTTTCATTTTAGTCGAGGTTGCAGGAGGCACAGGCTAATGCGCTTCAGCAGTCAGGTCGTGATGCGCTGACACAGGAGGAGCAGGATAACATTTTTACTGTTGTTATGGATCCGGCGCAACGGAGTAGACGTTTTGGCTTCGGGAACCTAACGGTAATTATTCCTTTTACGTATTTACAAAAAATCAGCGTTTAGATATATAATGTTATAGTATTTTATATGCTGAGACAACCCTTTTGCTATTATTTCTATTTGCAGGCTCGACAAGCTCAAAAAGACCAAGACAAAGATGAAATCAAGGAGCTTAGAGCTATGGTTGAGCAGCTACGGGAGGAGAATCGTCTACGAGCCATCCAGGTGGAGCAGCTGGATCAAACGCTTGCGCAGTATTTGCAGAATCATGGTACCCTTCCTTCGTCGTCTGGTGCTTCGGGAGGCGACGAGGATCCTTGAGGAGGTATGTTTTTGAGTATTTGTGCTTGAACAATGTATATATTGACTTGGAGATGTTTTGATGTTGATGGTGATGTTGTATATATTGGTACGGAGTGGGTGGGAAATATTTTGATGGCATGTACATGGTACATTGACATTTGTTGATGGATTTTGTGATGTTTGATCGGTTTGGTTTGTTTATATTGGTGATTTATTGATTTATGTGTGTTGTTTGTATTGATATTGATATATATGTGTGGAATTGATTGGAAATGGAATGGAAATTGAATGGATTGGAAATGGTATGAGTGGAAGGTTAATAGGCCTGCTGTTTTACAGCAAAATAAACCCAGTATTTCCAACGGCTTCCAACGGTTTCCAACGATTTATTGGTCATTTTGTTGTAACGGTTTCCAACGGCAGCAAGCCGTTAGCGGCCGTTGGAAATGGTCCGTTGGATCCGTTGGAAAGCATTGCAAGGCATGGGATTTATTCCAACGGCTATTCCAACGGTTTCCAACGGCCGCCAACGGCTAGGAACCGTTGGAATAGACGTTTTATCTTGTAGTGATACATTCGCAGCCTTTATTTTCCAAAAACCGATTCGTATAAAACTTTGTATATTTGAAATTTTGACGATATATATATTTAAAGCCAGCATGCACTCAAAACTTGTACATTTTCAAAAACATGACATACTCAAAACTTTTTCAAAATCTGACATATTTGAAGCTTTTTATTTAAAAGCTTTATTTATGAAACCAAATATATATGCAATAAACTTATATACCTAAAACCATATATGTATGAAGCCATATATACCTGCAACTGTTCATTTTCGAAATCATGTATATTTAGAACTTACATTTTCCAAAGTCCGTCATACATTAGAATCTATATATATTTCATATATATTCAAA
The DNA here is from genome assembly GCA_030737815.1 of Allium fistulosum. NCBI lineage: Eukaryota > Viridiplantae > Streptophyta > Magnoliopsida > Asparagales > Amaryllidaceae > Allium > Allium fistulosum. The sequence continues at coordinate 268,572,682 of CM060903.1, forward strand.
ACCAATATATTTTTGAGACCTTATGCTTTTTGAAATCACAAATATCTCAAAAGTCATATATACATTCAAAACTTGTATGTTTTTAAAACTCTGATGTACTTAAAAACTGATGTACACTTCAAAACTTTCATAAGAAACATTTGAAACCAATATTGAAATCTGTTCACATAAGATTGACATATACCAAACTTCTATATTTATAAAACCCAAATAAATGAAACTATTTACATAGAAAACTATATATATATATATATATATATATTTGAAACCAAATAAACTTGATGCTTACTTGTATTCGAAATTTAATACCTTTCCAAAAGCCTGGCATATATATGTACTTGGAAACCGGTGACATTGAAAGCTCGTTTATTTGGAACACTTTAGACTAAAAAGCTATTCGAAATCATATACATTCTAAATCTTTGAAATGAAGCCCTCCGACATGAAGCTTTTAACTTTGAAGCTCTTTATATATGTGAAATCAATATATATATATATAAGAAACTATATACATATAAAACTTTGTATTTTTTGAATTCAAATACATTTTCGAAATAGTCGTGTACTTGAAACTTATATATTTGAAACTGTGAATTCTTAAAACTTACATATATGAAATTCATATATATTAAGCTATATGAACTTAAAATATGATGACATATATTCAAAGCCATATATATATATATATCCATTTGAAGCTTATATATATATATAACTATATATTTTTGAGAAACTCACATATATGAAACTGCATATTTTTTGAGCTTGTATAACTATAAATTTTTGAATCCCATGTATGAAATACTATGCTTCAGAAACCAACACACAAAATCAAAAGGCTAATATATATATATATATATATATATATATATATATGAGACTTTTATTTACAAAGCCGTACATATGAAATTTGGTATTTGCAAAACTTGGTGTGTATTAAAAATTATTCTTTTGAATCCATATATGTATTTAACATTGTACATATTTAAAACTAATTACCTTCGAAACTTTCATATTTAAAATCATTATATATTAAACTTAATAGGTTCACAACCATGCAAGCATTTGGAATCTTCACTTTTAAAGCTTTTATACATAAATTGTATGTTTTAAAACCTTTAGCTTTGAAATTCTTATATTTATGAAATTTGAATATCATTTCTGAAATTTGAAATATTATTTTTGGAATTTAATTTTTTCCAAAAACTCACCCTTTTTAAACTCAAGATGGTTAATTTTTGGAAATTGTAAGTTTGTGGCATGAGTTATTGGACCCCAATATGGAGCTGGGCTTTGATATGAGCATGCCTTTGATATCGGCTTCTCTATTGTGGCGTGAACCCTGGTGATTTACGACATTGATTTGAACATCGATATTGATTTCACTGTTTTCAATGTAAAGCTCTGGACTTGATCTTCTATAATCAATTTTTCTACATCTCTGAAATGGCACTCGGACTTCTAGCATGAAACTTTGGATGGCGACATTGGATACTTTTGGTATCAAGATATGGCCGATATTAAATACTTGCGGTATCAAGATGTGGCCGACATCAAATGCTCGTAGCATTAAATACTTGTGGCATCACCCACTTGCGACATCACATAACTTACGACACTATATAACTTTCGGCATCACTAACCTAGTGCAATCATTGACCTAGTGCTATCACTATTAACTCAGCACCATCGATTCAAAATGCATTGAGCTCTCCTTCTAGCATCAAAATGTTAAACCAAAATTTGGTTCAACACCCAAAATGTTGTACAAAGTGGCATATTCGAAGAAATTCCAATTATACCCCTTGGTTTTATGATTATTCATAGAATTGTTCGAGATATGATTCATAAGTTCAAAAGATAAAATAGGCAAGTCAAAGTGACAATAGACAATATGCTCAAGTCATATCCTTTATTCAATTATGAGCTTGTTACAAAATGTGCAAATATGCAATTTTCTAATTGTTCAAGCCCTTGTTTGCAATTATATCATCTTCTCCCTCGTTACCCTTTTTGTCATTATAATTGTCCTCGATCTCTCAATGAAGAGAACTTGGAGAAGATTCTAATTAGGAAAAGTGATCAGAGTGAGAAAGAAGTTTCGAGGGGTGCATCCTTATTTACGGTGGTTGGAAGGAGGTAGGCTTGCTTCCATTGGCGATGTGGGACTTAATTTGCTATTTTGGTGATGGTTTCAACATGAATGCCTTTGAAGCTTTATGAAAGGAAATACACTAAATTCTCTTGAATTTGCTCATGTGGATGGTTTTAATCCTCTTTCTTTGCATGGCCTTTGACATTCTCATGATATTAATGTTATGCAACATCCATAACATGCGACATTCATGAAATGCGGCATCAAATGATATATAATGCCTATTATTATATCAGCAACATGTTTCTTAGTGAATTGCCTTTGTTGATGAAGTCGGATATCAATAAAATGCGGCATTGGTGATTGGCGGCTTTGAAGAGAGGCGGCATTACTTTAAATGTGGCATTGAAGAGATTCGATATTGATGAGGTGCGACATTGATAAGGTGCGACATTGATAGGGCACGCCATTGAAGAGAGGCGGTATTGATAAACGATGGTATTGGCTTCATGCGACGTCATTCACTGGTGATTTTCGAAACGCTATTATATGACATCATTACTGCTCTAAGGGTATGCAGCATTGATAAAATGCGGCATGGAAGCAATGCAGCATTGATTGAGTGCGGCATGAAATTAGTGCAATGCCTTATCAGTTGTAGGCCTTTGATATTAATTATTCCCCTACTTTAGCATCCAAAACCTTGAACTTCAATATAAATCTTTAGCTTCAACATTGATTCATTTGCTTTCCTCCTTTAGAAAATAAGTGGATACTAATATTGATCCGTCTTCAAGCTTAATCATTTTGCACCTGTGTAATATTTTGTAGTACATATTATACAACTTGAAAAAACATTAGTATTATATTTATATGGATTTTTTTCATCAAAATCAATATATGAGGTATTAATTATTATTTTAAAATTAAAATATGTTGATATAAATTAGTTTTAAAAATTGGATTTTCAAATATAAATAGAATTTGAATTTGAATTTATTTTGAATTCAAATGAATAAACATATTTAAATTATGTAAGTAAGCTTTCATTTTTATATGTATTGTTTTATTTCATTTTCTTTAAAAAAGGAATGCACATATACATTTACATATAAAAGTAATTCATATATATATATATATATAAGCATTTAATAAATAAAGAAAGAGTTGTATTTACTTTTATATTAAATAAAAATAAGTAAAATTACTTATAGGACAAGTGTAAATATATTGAGCCTAATACAACAAGTGTTAATTTATGCTCATGACAAATGTAATAGATTAGACAAGTGTCATTTTTGTTTTTAATTTTTCTTTTATTTTTTTTTAAATAAATCATTTATACTTATAAAAAACATGTTTTCCTCCTCCTCATTTCTTTTCTAATCTTCATTTTCAAAAGCAAAGAAAAACTCAAGCTTCTCAAAAATGAAATCTGGTAACAACATTCACAAATCAGTAACCAAACTCCTCAAAACCAGAATCATGTTCAAATCAAATTCTTTTTAAAACCAAAATCAAGCCTGCATGTTTCAATCCTGTACGTCTTCAAAGATCAAAGAAATATGCAAAACATCTTCCTCAAACCATAATCTCAGATCAAATCCCTGTTAACCATTTTTCAAAATCAAGACTGCATTTCTTTAAAAACCTGGAAACAAAGAGCCTGTAAAAATCTTCTTCATCATTTTTTCTGTAATCTGGAAGTATGTTCAAAACAAGCAATCCTGGAATCTAAGCAACACACATCACAAACAAGTTTCATAGCATGCATGCAAGTTCTACAGAAAGTATTCAAGTTAAAAGTTTTTAAAGATCAAAAAGCAACTCAGTTTAAATCAAAGCAAGTATTCCAGTTCAAGTTTCCAGGATTTAATATGCTCTGTTCATTCTCAAATAGGTGAGTAACTTTTTCATTTAAATATAAACTTAAGTATAATCTGTTGCTTGATTTATGACTGGAATAAGTATGCTTTGTGTATGAATATCTGGATGCATGTTGATTAGTATGTTTGGGTGTATAATTTTTAAATGCATTGCTATAAGTATATATATATAGATGATTGAATGTGTTGTGAATCTGTTTGCCTGTACTTGGTTTCAGAAGCAAGGATTTTGATAAAAATCCATTTTTCTTTTAAACAAGTTCATATTAGGATTTAGGATTCAAATGATATCTGTCTGATATATTATAATGAAAGCTTTAAACTTTTATTTAAACTAAAACAAATTGTAATTTGCTCTGGAAACAAAAACAACAGGTAAGTTAAGTTTTTAGTAAAAATTCAAACATTGTAATTCTTTTATTTAGGATTATAAATCGAATACTGATTCAAAAATAGGATTTTTAAGATCTATACCATAATTTCTAAAATGGAATTGAAGAGCATGTCGGGGTTGCACTGTTTTTGGGGTTTTTGAGAAATTCTTATGATTCCGAGGATCTGGGAGGCTGGGCTTTATTCTGGTAATGGAAGAGTGATCGGAGAGTTCGAGAAAAATATAGGATGGCCGTATAGATGACCGTGGCGATGGTGGTAGTTCGATTGAGTTTCTAAACCTAGTTTTGGTAAGATGAGGAATTGTGTTCGTCACGATATCCATGGTGGATCGAGTTCCACAAAACTCTGGGAACTGGTAGCGAGAAGACTGACGAAGTCGTTGCCAGAGTTTTCGATGTAACGATGATCGGAGGATCGTGGGCGAGGCGTTGACAGGCTTTCGTGGATGGGTTCTGATGTAGTTCCAGGTCTGGATAATGCTCGAATTCGAATTTCGAGTAGGGAATGTCGTTCTGGTGATCGATTTCGAGTGGAGTGATGTTTTCCGACGTGATGTAGTCGACGATGATGATCGGAGTTGACCTGAGTTACCGTGCACGTGCACGGTGCAGTTCTTTGGAATTTATCGAATTGGGGTTGCAGGGTTTAAACTCGAGTGACTCTCGGGTAATTCGAGTTTCGACTCGAAGCAGTGCAGGGTTTTCTCGAAGTAAATTAGGGATTGCTCGGGGTAGATGTTGGTTACAGGTTTCCTGTTAAACCTGTCTGTTTGATTGTTAAAGTGGTTTAAAAATTTAAAGATAAAAGATTTAAACAATGTTTTAAATCTAAGTTTAAGAATAGATTCAAATCAAATTGAATCCTAGTTGAAGTAAAATAAAGCTTTATAAAATTTCAAATGTTTAACCACTTTGAATGTTAAAGTAAATTATAAATGATTTGAAATTTAAAGGAAATTGGTTTAAATACTTTTAAAATCTCTTTTTAAATTATAAGTATTCTTTAACTTGTGATTTTAAAAGTTTTAAAATTGAGCTTTAATTTTGTTAAGATAAATTGTTATTTATTTTAAATCAACAATTTAAAATAAAATTTAAAGGTAAAATGTTTCAAAGCCTTTTGTAAATGATAATTAAAGTAGTTATAAAGGTTAATACTTTAATTTAGAAATTAATTCAGATTTAATTATTTAGGTTCATTAAATTAATAGGATAATTAAAGAATAATTTAATAATTTAATTAATTAATTGGTAATTAAGAATTTATTAAAGTGGTAATTAATAAATAGTTTATTAAAGATTAATTATTTAAAGAAAGTATATAATTAAAGAATTTTTAATAATTAATGAGAGATCATTAATTAAGGATTATTAATTAATTAATATGATTAAATTTGATAATCAATTAGATTAATTAGTTAATATGAAAATGGGTTAAGTATAATTACTTAATGGAAGTAATTAAAGTAATTAATTACTTAAGGTAATTAATTAAATAAATTTGATAAGTTTAAATTAATTAGTTAAATTAATTTAAGATAATGATTTGGAAATTTGATAATTACTTAAATGTAATTAGTGAAAGTATAATTACTTAGGAAAGTAATTAAAGGTAATTACTAGATGTAATTAACTGAAGATGATTTAATAATAAAAGTAATTTGAGTTAATTACTTTTGAATAATTAATCAAGGGATTAATTAAAGGATAATTAATTAACGAGTAATTAATTTATGAAGTGGAGTAATTAAGGGAAGTTAATTACTAAATGAGATTAAGCAAAGGTGATTAATAATGTGACTAATTAATTATTAAATGTAATTAATTTAAATAAGATAATTAATTAAGAGTAATTAAGGATCATTAATTAATATAATTAATGATGTAATTAGGAATTGATTAATTAAGATTAATTAATATAATTAGTGATTAAAGTAATTAATTAATTATAATTAATTAAGGATTAATGTAATTAAATATAGTTAATTAATTAATGAAGTAATTAAAGATTAATTACTGGATGGTTTAAGTTAGTTAATTTGTAAAATTAATTAAGAGTTAATTACTTAAGGTAATTAAAGTATAATTAATCAGGATTGATTAATTAAGATGATACTTAAAGTATGATTAATTAATTGGTTTAATTAATAATTAAGTAAGCAGGATTTATAGAATGAAGTAATTAATTTAATTCATTTTAAATTAATTAGAGATGATATAAATCATTACTTAGGATGGATGAATATTATTGAATGCTTTGCATTGTTTGATATCTCTGATGAGATATATGATATGTGATATGGATGTTTGGTTGAATTGTAATGATAATATGAATTATCTGTTTGTGATAATGTAGATTATCTATTGTGAATTATCTATCTGTGTAGTATAGATAACTGAATTGAATTGTTTTAACCTTAAAACAACTTGACCTTAAAAGATACGTTTTGGATTTCGATGAGACCGGGATCGGGTTTCCGTATACCGGAATTCCAGGTCTGGAGACCCGAATACCACATCGATCCAAATTAACGATAGGTCGTGAATCTCAAGTGAAGATGAAGATTCAGAGTGCAAGGGTTATTGTCGTTAACTCTGAGGGTGATTCCAAAACGAGTGTAACGAGATAATGCCTTCGGTTTCGTTCGAACCCGGAACGAACTTGTATGGATTGAATGCTTTCAGCACATCGTCAGGCGGACGATGAGCATTCTAAGTGATATGTTCTGATTAAGGTAATCGTAACCTCAAGCCTCATCAACCGGGAATGGCTAAAACAGGGGAGGTGCAGCAAGGCTTCGTGGGTAGCACCCACTGAGAGCAAGATAGATCCCTGTCTAGAGGTCCCTTTTCTTTTTATATTCGGCTTAGTGTGTGGTTGGTCGCGCCAACCACGGGGTTATCTTGTTCGGGATTATCCAGTAAGGGATGGTTCCGGCTTTGTGTTGCAGGGGAGCGGGCGTACTCCTCGGTACGGTGATCTAGGCCACGTACTGTGACGGGCGGTACCCCAGTAGCCCTGCCATTGTATGGAATCCAAACTCCAATAAGTGCCGTACGTATTAGTTGTGCCCAACTATGTTGGAATGTGAGATGTAAGCATTTCAGCTATTTCTGTATTTTACTTGAAAACCCTAGACCCTATTATAATATAACTGGATTTCCTATCAAATGTTTTGGTTAGCGTAAGGTAAAAACTTACCCATGTTTATTTGTGGGGAGTCTTACGTGATACTTTTTATTTCTAAAGGTTTTGAAGTTAAGCAAGTTTAACCTGTTACTCACACCAGACCCATGTCTGACCCAAGTTGTTTATTTCTGTTTTATATAAACTCTTGGGTACTCAAATTTTTACGAGTAGCCAAGGGATCCAGGTTTAGCTTTGACGAATATTCTGGAGGAGCAATGGAGCAGGAGGCTTCGGCGTTCGTAGATATAGTATTCCGCTGTGTTGATATCTGTGATAGTGTCTTGTCTTGTATTTAAGTTGTAATGTCTAGACAGATGTTTATAACTGTCTAGTATGTGTTGTATAGTTGTGTAAACTCTGATAAGTGTTGTATACTATGTAATAGTTTATGTTATTAATATAATTTATTCGTTCCGCTGTGAGATCGTTGTTGTTGTTTCTTTCTTTCTTCTCTTCTTTTCTATTTTCTACCCCTTTCTTTCTTATTAACGATGCGACTTTCTATGGAGAGAAAGTCGTGGTCGTTACAGTGGTATCAGAGCATAGGTTGAGCGAATGCCTAAGCTTTTGGTTAAGTGAATCTCAGAACACTAGGTTGAGTGAATACCTAGGTTCGGAAGGATTGTTCATTAGAGATAGGATCTGTAGCAACCTGTTGAGTCTGAGTATATATATATATATACGAGAGCGCGTATTTGTAGTTATATAAAATGGTTTTATATTGTGTTAATTGATCGGTTGAGTGGTATATGGATTCTGGTCAATACGAGTAGCTAACGTTATTGATAGGGATCTCTAAACACTTGACCAGGCCAACGGACACAATATTGTTTTAAAGAGGTAGATGAAATAATTTTACCCAGATATAATTTCTATATAAAAAGTATCATTTTAAATGTATATGGTATTTGTAATGATTGGTTGAGATGATAATAATTTATCATCTAGGATTAGGAGTCTGAGTGTTGAGATTGGAAGTATCTGTCGAGACTATAGACCGAATACCGTCTCGAGTGAACTTTGATATGGTGTAAGAATTTCATTGATCTCTGAAGGAAACCTGTTAAGGTTCGGAGTCGATCTTTGAAGTGCAGTTGGATGAGTAGAGTTTGGATCTGTCGGTTAAGCAGAAGTGTGTGATGGTATCTCGGAAAGTAGTAACTGCATGATGAAATGCAGTGACTATGGATATCTCCGACGATGTTCTCTTTTGGAGCAAGTTTGAGGAAGTAGGTCTGCTTCGGTGTTGTGGCTGAGCTCAGCAGGATGTTTGTGTTTGGTCTGAGGTCCGGGTTCTCTAGAAGCTTTGGATAAGGAGTCTTTGTCATCCGTGTTAGCGGTGCAGCTCGAGTGTTCTGTGTTCCTGCTGAAAGATCTTTTGGCTTAACAGTTTTCTTAGAGTGGAGTTCAGAAGCTGCAGAGTAGATTCATTTTTCCAAATGGATTGGTCAAGTATAGATTGTTCTGATGGATTAAGGAAGAACAGTAATTTTTGGATATTAGACTGGATAGAATCGCAAAAGTGACTTGCGATAATTGAGTATTCTCTTGGGAAATCTTTTGCTTGAGTTTGAGGCATCTCTAGAAGATGTAGGAGTTATAGAGTTGTCAGAGATTTTTCTGGAATGTGATGGTCTAGTTGGTGCTCGAGTTCATCGACGACATCTAGATCAGAGTTGAGCAGCGAAAGCTGGGTAGCAGTTGTTTTAGAGTAGAAGCAATCGGAAGTTGCAGTGTTTGGATTAAAGGATTCCTACAGGAAGCTTTTCAAGATTTGGAGGTCAGATTGGTGAGAGCATCTGTTTTGTCTTGTCCAGATAGAAGAAGTATTTGGAATCTACTGATGATTGAGGAGTAGAGTTTGAGTTCTGGATTTTTGTAGATCTTGAGAGGATCCGTTTATTAGATTGTTTTTGGTCCTGTTTGTTTCGAAAAGCATCAGCGAAGGTTGAACTGATCAGGAAGGATGTAGTCAGCTCAGGATCGTCTGAAGGATTTTGAGGATAAGAGGCGGACGAATTTGGAATTCGAAGTTGGAGACTTCGTTGTTGTTGAAGTTTTCTCTGGTAAAAGGTAGCTATAAGATTGGGTAAGTCTGGGAAGTCAGCTCCGAGTTATTTTGGATCTTTTCTGTGATCTAATTTGGATAAGTACTTTGATACACAAGGTTGAATTGTCAGTTTGGATAACTGGAATTCAATGTATTTTACGTATCTCTGAGGGAATACGTGTTTGATCTATCTTTGGTTTTGGAACCAGCAGTTCTGGAAGATTTGGTTGTTGAGTCAGACTCGTCTGTAGTCTGATATCTTGTTTAGTTCTATAGATCTAGATGAGTAGAAGCTCTATAGCTTAGTGGTATTTATTGTTTGGATTCTGTAGAGCGAGTATCCCGGTATATATATACTTGGGGGAAACTCGAGGAAATTCTATCTAGAATTTTTCTGGATAGTTTGAATTGTTTGATTGAGTAAATTGTTTACTATGGTTGTTAGCATATGGATGATAATTTATGGTTGTGATTTAAATAGATTATTAAATTACCTTTGTTTTAAATTTCGGGGACGAAATTATTTTAAGGGGGGAGGAATGTAATATCCCGGAAATTTGAGGCAATATCAATTCAATAATCTGTTTAAATAATTAAATTGATTTGTTAATCTTTGGTAATAAAAATTTGAATTGGTTAATAATCTAATTATATAAATATTTAATTAGTGAAATTTATCTTTTAAAAGCTAATAAAATGTTTTCCTATTTATAATGTATATATATAGTTATATATATTGTGAATAAATAGGTTTGGATTTAATGAATAAAATCTTGTTTTTAAATTCTAATATTCATTTTTATAATTTGGAAATTATATATGAAAATTTAAAATATCATTTAAAAATTTAACATTAATGCATTTAATTAAGATAAATAAGATAAGTAATTTATAATTTCTTTTATAATTGGTAAATGAGTTATTTTCAAATAATAGTAATAAATGTATAAATATAGATAGATTTTAAAAGACAATATTATTATTTTAAAATTAAAATATGTTGATATAAATTAGTTTTAAAAATTTAATATTGTCTTTTAAAATCTATCTATATTTATACATTTATTACTATTATTTGAAAATAACTCATTTACCAATTATAAAAGAAATTATAAATTACTTATCTTATTTATCTTAATTAAATGCATTAATGTTAAATTTTTAAATGATATTTTAAATTTTCATATATAATTTCCAAATTATAAAAATGAATATTAGAATTTAAAAACAAGATTTTATTCATTAAATCCAAACCTATTTATTCACAATATATATAACTATATATATACATTATAAATAGGAAAACATTTTATTAGCTTTTAAAAGATAAATTTCACTAATTAAATATTTATATAATTAGATTATTAACCAATTCAAATTTTTATTACCAAAGATTAACAAATCAATTTAATTATTTAAACAGATTATTGAATTGATATTGCCTCAAATTTCCGGGATATTACAAACGGACTCCCTGTTTGATGAGACAACCATGTAAATAATTTTTTATATATAATATAACTCCCCCAGAGTTAAATAACTCCCACTTAGTATATGTATGTGTTATATTTTATATTTTTCTCCCCCTTTATCATCAACAAAAATGTGGGTAAAACAAAACTCCCCCTAAATGTGATACACTTATGAATTATGGAGCCAAAATCAATATTTAAATTATAAGCAATTTTTTTTAGAGATTTGAACTAAATACACAATTGTGATTAGATTATATGTAAGGCATATATTTGTGGAAATACTAATCATTTTAAATGTGGTATATACAAAACCATATATTCAGGACATTTATTGAAAAATGATTAAATTCTAGGGGATTTTCACTTCAAGGGCTTATTTGTGCAGGTAATAAGTTTTAAGGACACTATTTCTAAAAAATTAGTTTTAAGGACATTTTACAGGAAAAAGATAAAAGAATTTATCATTTTCAGTTATATAGAAATAATGATAAAAAGATTTATCATTTTCCTGTATAACTTAAAAAGATTTATCATTTTCCTGTATAACTTAAAAAGATAAATAAATTTATCATTATGCTGTAAATTGTCCTTAAAACTAATTATTTAGAAGTGTTGTCCTTAAAACTTATTACCCTGAAAATAGAAGCCCTTCAACATAATTTCCACTTTCCATATACTAAATATTGCAGACATTAAATAAATAAGACAATGCAAACTTTATTAATCATTCCAAAATACAAATCGAACTATTATACAATCCAATCATACAAGTATACAATCCAAAAAAACCAAGTCAAACCAAGTATAAGATCTAACAAATATCTAATCCCAACTATATTAAGTATTTATAAACCAATCAAATTAAAATATAGAAGTTTTAAAATACACACTTATATATTCTAAACAATTTGGAATACTAGATTTCTCTTGAAACTTCACCCATCCTTTGGATCCAAAGATTGGATTTGTTTTGATGATATCCCAATCTTCTTGTTCCATGTTTGCTTTGGAGTTTGAGCATTCTGGTTTTTTTATTATCTTTGATAAAGGAGGAAATTAACCAACAAAGTGCATCAAAACGTCTCTCTTATTCATTTATCATTTGCATTTGGCTTAATTCCAAATGCCTTTGATTTTAGAGAATGAAACAGAGAGCATCTTTGAAAGATTGAAGTGTTTCTTCTAAGTTTTCACAAAGTTTTTGATGTGGAGAACTCATTTTTATGAAAGGAAATGTTTAGAAAGGAAAGAGATGAAAAGATGAATCAATGTATGAGTTTTTCTGGAAGAAAATGGGTTAAATAGAGATGAAAAGATGGATCAAATAACTAGTATAAATTTTGTTACGAATTTTTGAAATTTTAAAATTTTAAAAAACGACTAGTATATATCGACATATGTGTGTAGGGTATGTCAACATATGTACCTTAATTTTCATAATTTATGTTTTTGTTCTAATTTTGTTTATACTTAGTACTATTTTATTTTAACAATTTGCAGAGACTATGATAACATAATTGAACGGCAAAATTAAATTTCTACGTAATTATCATTAATATAAAAGAGAAGAACATGGACATAATAGGAAAATAACATGAAATAAAACTAGAAAAACATACAACTAAGAGTTACAAAGGTAGATAAAATATCTAAAAAGATGTTGATGATGAAGAAGAGTTTTCACTAAGTTTCATAATGATCTTTCCATAATATTTGTCCACTTTGTTCGATAGAGAAGTGAACATTTTACTAAACCAATGTTTAAGCTTCTTTTGGTTCTTGAGAAGCTTTTCTTGGTTCTTGAGAATATCTTTGTTGGAATAACGAGAAGGTTTATCAAAGCTTTCCAGGGAAGTGTCCATCTCTCCCTGTTTTACTTCTTACTCTTCCTCCTCTTCAATTTCCATTCCATCATTCATTTTCTTCTTCATCTTCTAGAATCTCTTGCTCTTCTTCCCTTTCCAATCTTTCTTCTTTTTTGGAAAGAGGTTCATAAGGTCCGAATTCAAGACGGATGTGCATAAAAAAGAGGTTGGTTTTGTCGAAAACTTTGTAAGGCAAAATGCTATCACCTCTTAGATCGATACCAAAATAATTGAAAATTCTAGTAAGATATAAACCATGGTAAAATGTGTTCTCAAACCTAGAGATTTTCTTTTGAACAAATTCATCCAAATTCACTTGAGCCCAATTCACATCATATTTTCCAAAAATAGCAAAATAGCTTTGAAAACATTTTGAGTGGGGTTGTTGTAATTCCCCACCCTCAGTATAATACTTTGTTGTAAAATAAGACTCATTAGTCTTGCATTAGGCCTAAGACTCTTGCTTTTAAAACCATACTCTTCATCATTAGAAAATAAATCATGCCCAACTTCTCTATTACTATAATCAAACTCAAAAGTAGAGAGGTCATTTCCACTACTTTTACAACTAAAATTTGACCAAGAATTTCACAATCTAAAACAACAGTAGTGTCTTTAACATTACTCTAAATTTGACCTTCTTCTCCTTGAATTTTTTTTCCATTCAAATTAGGATAAAACATTTTAATCAAATCGGGGTAGCAATCAAAATTAATTTGAGATAAATCGGTTAAACCAAAAATACCATTTTCTAAAGCAAGATTTAGTGGACCATAAGAAGAAAATTCATTAAAACTTGTAAACCTTCCCAAAAGTACTTTTCCATAAGTAGCATACTCAATATAAGCTTCAATGGACTCTTGATTATTATGAAGTTGACTTTTGATCTTTTTGGTAAGCCTAATGGGTTTGAATGAGGAGGGTTGGTTTGAGGAAGACATTGATGAATTGTTTTGGAGAGTGAGAATGAAGAATACTTTTGAATTTTGAAATTATTTATGTGTAGAAGATGAGATAGGATAGTGAATAAACAGATGTTGAATAGGCATGTGATAGATGAAATAGTGGAAATTCAAAATTTGAAATTAATGCAAGAGCGGGAATTTCAAAAGTTTGAATTTTGAAAATATTCTCAAAATTCTGCCAGGTATGTCAACATACCTATGTGAAATATATCGACATATGAGCCGAAATTTCAAAGTTAAACTAAGGCAATAAATTCACATATAGACACACACACTCTCTCTCTTTTATATACACTCACTATTATTATTAATCTACATTTATTCCTAAATTCAATAATTCCAAATAAATGAAATAAAAATTAAATGTAAAAAGTACCGCTTTTTGTTGTTTTGCTTTATTCTGATCTGGTTAATCTTCTATTGTTGTGAAACACATTTAGCATTCTCGATGTCTGGTTCATTTTTGCTCAAAGTTGTATCAGAATCATTTAAAATTGCAGTGTAAGCCCTCTTTCTCTCTTTGGATGAATCAGTTACAAGCATGATCTTTGATTTCTTCTGATATGGACAGTCTCTTTGCAAATGACCAGATTCATCACCGTTGTAACACTTAATCACAATTCCGTTTCTAGAATTTTTGTGTTTAGGACTATGGAAGTTATTCATCTTTCTATACTTTAGAAGTTTTCTGAAATTCCTAGTCATAAGAGAAATTTCCTCATTTTTTCATCGTATGAGTCCTGATCGTCAGTTGTTGCATTGAAGACAACTGATTTCTTTTCTGTTGCTTTATTTTCTTTTCTGCCCTACAACTATCCTTCATAGGACATTAGATTACCTATTAATCTTTCAATTTTTAAAGTACTAATGTCATTAGCCTCTTCTATTGCTAATGTCTTTCACTCTGAGGAGAGTGAGTTAAGGATTTTTTACCCAGTGATACTAAAGAATGAACTATATCTTGAAATCTAGAATACATATAAGAAATAGACTCATTTTGTTTCATTTTAAACGATTGAAGCTGATTAGTTAGCATTGAAAATTTTGTATGTTTCACTTTAATAGTGCCTTCTTGTGTAACTTGCATTGTTCTTCAAATTTCATATGTAGACCTACAAATAGAGATTCTATTAAATTCATTTTTATCTAAGGAGAAATATTAAATATTCATAGCCTTAGAATTATTTAGTGCATGTGTCCTTTAGTCAATAATCCACTATGATAATTCAGTTTGGGGCTCAGTGTATTCACTCTGTGTAAAATTCCAAATATCTAAAACATTACACTGTAAACAAATCTTCATCCTACATAACCAATAAGTGTAATTGCTACCATAAATAGTGGGGGTCTAGCAGTTGATTGTCCTTCTACAAAAGTGTTAAAAAGTGAACTACCAGTGTTACTAGCCATTTATACTTTTCAAAAATCAAATTACGAATTTTTGAAAACATAGTGCTCTGATAGCAAATGTGGGTTACGGTGCAATGGATCTTAAGGATTCTTTAATACTAGTCCTAGAGGAAGGGTAAATAGTATTTTATAACATTTACGAATCCTGTTAACTTTGTTTTGAGATTTAAATCAAATCACAGATTATAAACACAGATATATACTAATCAAGTAGTTACAGATGCAACCATGGATAAATAAAAACCAATAACAAAAAATAAAGTAAGAGAGATGACACCAGGAATTTTATACTAGTTCGAATTAACCAATCCTACATCCAGTCCCGTACAATGCTGAACAAACTTCTTTTCAATCGCCTACTTTAACCAGACAGCAAGCAAACCAAAATATAGTTTCGATTTCAAGGCTACGAGATACACCCTCCTGTCTCACGAGTCCGGGATAAACTCTCTTGATTTACCGGGCAACAAGATCACCCACTATATTTAGATGGGCTACTAAGCACACCCAGTTGATTTGAATGGGCAACAAGCACACCTAAACAAATAAGACTAAAGTTGTTGATTTTCAAATACAAATAGTTGTACTTGGGATATAAGATATCCTATAACTCTTCTGATAGCAGTATGATCTTTGTGTTTGTAGAGAGAATGCTTCCAAAATAGTAAACAATTGGTAGATAATCAATCTAGGAGTGTATGAATTAATTCTATGTAGTTTTGAAGAATGTAGTAAGTAGTTTCCAAGAAATATTTCAAGGGAGTAAGGAGTAAGACGAAGGTAAGAAAAATTAGTTAGAAAATTCATTTACACTCCCCTTTATATAGTGAATGAATAGATGTATCCATTCATGAAGAGATGTATCCAAAAGACACCTCTTTTCAAATTTTAAAAAATAAATTAACAGTCACTATGTCGACATATCCCTCCTAGATATGTCGACATACCCTTGTAAAATTTGAAAATGATTTTCCTTTAAATTGTTTTCAAACTTTTATTTTTTTGTAAAATAATTTAAACATAGTTTTCAAATACTTTTAACACATAAAAACTTTATAAAATATTTGTAAAAAAATTATTTTGAATTGTAAATAATTTATTTTCATAAAATATCACAAAATCATAAATTTGTGATAATGATCGAATCTCCTATCAGGGACTTTAGCAATTTATTCTAATGACTCATAATTATACACTAAAGCCTTGCGCTCTTCAAATCTTTGTCTTTAAACTCTTGAGTCTTGATCATCTCTGAATCTTGAACTTTACACTTTATACTAACCAATTTTCAAGCTTAATCATTATGTACCTATGTAATATTCTGCAATATATACTATACAACTTGGAAAAATATTAACATCTATATTTATATGGTTGTTGTCATCAAAATCGATATCCAAGGTATTAACAGTCCCTATACTATGTGGTACCATGGTAGATACGTCAAGGGAATAACACCACAACAAATGGCTCCATCCTCAAAATGTGCTAGATAAATAATGTAGAGAGCAAGAGTTTCATACCCATCGTCAAAAGGAGGATGTATCATATATGACATGCATATCTCTATATCAATCATCACGTAAAAATCGACTACAGTAATAACCAACTCAAAATTGGAAAAATGAAATGTGTCTAGTAGGTCACCACCTCTCGACTAGAATGATATGAGTGGACTAACAAAGTACTGGACATGTCTAATCTAGAAGAAATAGACAAATGGATTGGTATGTAACCTATTTAGTAGAACATGAGGGAGCATATCCGAAAAATGTCCAATGCATTTGACTAACTACCATGAGTCTCTATTGTAAAATCCTTCTAGACCACACCTAACACCTAGGCCCCGCCTATGTGCTAGGCAAGCCTTACCGCCTAGGTAAGGCTTACCTCATTATCTAAAAAGCCCATGTACCTAGGTAAGGCTTACCTCATTATCTAAGAATTTAAACAGGTACATGGGCACTAGTTAGGCATTACTTAAAGCTTGATGCCATGTATAAGCATCAATGTGCTAGATTTTGATGGTCTTGCCTCCTTGGTTGCTCCTAAGCCTATCTAAAATTATAGGGGTTTGTAATTTGGACCAATTTGAACTAAACTAAGTACCAATATTTTATTAGAAATATAAGAGTCACCCAAAATTCCTATCTTTGATCAATCATCAATTAATCACCGTCTAGACGATTAATCCCTAGTCCATATTTATCGCCTAGCGTCCGCCTAGCGATTTTTACAACCTTAAGTTCGACATCAGATGTACTTGATCTATATAATAAACAAAAATGCATAATTAATGTATAATTACCTAAAATAGATATGCTTATAAATATTTTATATTTATCATTTCATAGTTAAAATTTATGACTATAAGTAAAAAAAGTAGAAAAAGATATAAACTTATAACTCAACGGAATCCAATGCGGTCCATACGCGATAAACGTATGCATATGGAAGCTCCTATAGAACCCGTAAATAAAAAATCATCGTATCAAGGCTTGGAGAAATTTGGAGCGGGCTAGTTTCCTCATGTATCCACCTTCGAACATTCTGTCTTCCAATTTTGGTTTCACGTGGCAATCTTCGTTTTTATCAATTCAACTGTTAGGGAGGTTTGTTTACTGTCATTGTCTAAGTTCAAATACTCTGAAGCCCAATTAATATTCCCACTTTCTTGATATTGCTTTCTCCGTTTCATCGACTTTAAATTTTAGATGCCTAATATTTCTCTTGATATACCATTTCTACTTACTCTACGATTTATGCTCCATTTCTACTGTAATGTCCTTCACTATAAATTCGAGTATCACACCATAACAGCCAACCATCGCACCATCAACATCACTAGATCCACCACGTTGCCATGATTTTTCCAATATCGACCGTTAGATCCATTATGCCATCGAAGTTTTACCGCATCTACATCACTAGGCCCTTACAACCATCATTTGCAGGTATTGACTTTCAAAAAATCAATTGAAAAAATTTATTTTTTGTTACGAAAATATCATGCTATATTTTTGCAATTTGGTTTGAAATCCGGTCTACAAAATAGTTTCGAACTCTAGGTAGGTCTCCTTTGTATTCTTTAGTGGTTTCGATCCTATTCCTTAGTTGTTTAATGTTCTTTTTTCATATATAAATACACACACACACACACAAAGATATATATATATATATATATATGGGTTATTATATAAAAAATATTCAAATTGTTAAGAGATTTTTCAAGCTATCACATTAATAGGATAAAGGATGCAATAATAACAAATCACTATATATTATTTTGATCGGTGAAATTTTATGATTTTATTATAATAAAAAATAGCATGTTTAGTGCTTGAACCGACTAAAACTAATTAGTAAAAACTATACTGCAATTTTATGATCCTAGAGGTTAGTGATGTCAGTTATGATATCATCTTTTATATGTGCATATTGTTAGTTCCTGAGATAATGGATTTGATAACAACAACCTTAAGACTTGTTATAAAATATAAATACTAATATTCTTGTCAAAATTTATTTGTATATGCAGGATATATATATATATATATGCAGGTACTGAGAATGAAGACTGTACAGTATAAAGATTCAAGACTGGGTATAAAGATTCAAGACTGAGTATAGAGATTCAAGACTGATGAATTCAAGATTGAAGAAATCAAGACTGAAGACTCATAAGTATCATGATTATCAAGAGTTCAAGATATCAAGATAAGTAATAGAGTCTAGATTTATATTAAAACTTCATAATAACACTAAAAGCTTTATTAGATTATTATTGTGGAATGAAATCCACCTTCTCGCTATAATAGTGGGATGGAACCCACGACCTCTTTAGTAGGATAGAACCCACGACCTTCTCTAGTGGAACGGAATCCACGAAATTTTCAAAATGATTTATTTTTTAAAAACTATCTTTTTAAAGTCATCTCTATCAATTTAAATATTTTAGCCTTAATTCAGAAACTATTTCTAATCATATTAATTTCAAAATCATATCTTGTTTTTTAAACTATCTCTTGATTTTAATATTTTAGCTTTAATATATTTTAAAGAAATCTATACTTAGTTTTTAAATATTACTTTTATATTATAGGTTATATATTTTTTAAGATTACTTTCTAAAACTCTTTTATAAATTTAAACTATATTCAAAATGGTTTACAAAGGTTAGAAATTGTTTAGACAAGTTTTAGAATAGAAATCATTTTAAAGCAAAATCTATTTTGAAAATTAACATAGGCATGTCGATATCCCTCATCCCCCATGTCGACATGGTAGCCGTAGAATTTAAAATTCAAATTTTCAAAAGAAGTGTCTATTCGTCATAACCTTTCACGAATGGACATGACCGTTGTTCTCCTATAAATACCAGTTGTTTTCAACAAATTTTAAGTTAGTTTTTCTTTATTTCTTCAATCCTTCTTCTCCACTCAAATATTCTCTTATATTTCAAATACTTTAACAAAACTTTGCCTAAATTCTAAGTGAATCAAACTTGATCATCTCTAGTTTGATTCTCTGCCACTCTCTCTCAAAGATCTCAGTGCTATTCAGAGTTATAGGATCATTTGTAATCAAAGATCAAAGTGTATCGAGTCTCTCTCTATCAAAGTGTGATTGGAAACGATGTGATTATGGCCCGTAAATCAATTGGGTGTGATTGTAGCCCGTAAATCAATTAGGTGATCTTGTTGCCTGGTTAAATCAAGAGAGTTTGCCCTGGACTCAAAGACAGGAGGGTGTATCTCGTGGCCTTGAAATCGAGGTTGTAATATCGACATTATTTTTGAAAAGAAATCTGCATAAGAAATTGTGTGGGACTGGATGTAGGGTAACTCCGAACCAGTATAAAATTTTGGTGTGTTCTTTTCTTTATTGCTTTTATTTACTATTTGCATTTGTGTCAGATTCTGTGATTGTTTCTGTGTTTGTGAATTGCATCTGTTTGGATTTAATTTGAAAAGATTTCAAAAAGATTCATAAAATTAATTAAACACTATCCACTCCCCCTCTAGTGTTAATTCTACCTTAAGATTCGTAATCGCATTTCCTACATTTGGTATCAGAGCATTGATTTTCAAAGTTATCATAATCTGAAATTTGAAAAAGTTTAAAATGGCAAATTTTGGAGATTCTGTTAACACTAGATCAAAACTGTCCAAATCATCATTGTCTCATAAGTCTGCATATTGTTATTATAGATTATCAAGTTATCTACCGAATTTGTGTGTTGTGTAGGAACAGATGTGTTATATGGCTTTTGAAGAATCAACGCTTAATGGACAAATGGTGCAAATTAAGAAAAACAAATGGATACTTGATAGTGGATGTTCAAGACACATGATTGGTAATCCGGAGATACTGAATGACATAATTTATGAAGATGGAGGAATGGTTAACTTTGGAGACAATTCAAAATGATATGTGATTGGCAATTCCAGTAACTCTAAAACTCCTACTATTTCTGATGTTCTGTTAGTTAGGAATCAAAAACATAACTTACTTAGATAAGTCAACTATGTGACATGGGTTAAAAAATTAAATTTGAAAAGGATAAGTGTCACATTGAAGATAATAAATCAAATATTATCTTTGAAGGAATTAGGAAGAAAAATATTTATATTCTCAGTATGAAAATCTCAAATGATAACCTATGTCTTTTGGCTAATACAAGTGACCCTTGGATTTGGCATAAATGTTTGGGCATTTGAATTTCAAACTCTTATCTAGACTTTGAAAACATGATCTAGTAAGAGGTCGCCCTAAAATGGATTTTAAAGTAGATAGTATATGTGATTCTTGTCAACTAGGAAAACTTAGAAGAGTTCATTCAAATTGAAAGATATGATTTCAACTTCAAAACCTCTTGAGTTACTTCGTTTTGATCTATTTGGTCCATCTCATATTCAGTCAATAAATCATAATAAATATGTTTTTGTAATTGTAGATGATTATTCTAGATTTACATGGACAATTTTGCTGAAACATAAAAGTGATGCTTTTGATTTATTTAAAACTTTTGCAAAAATAATTCAAAGTCAACTTTCTTTAAAAATCAAAACTATTCGTAGTGATCACCGTGGAGAATTTGAAAACGAAAATTTTGAGAATTTCTATAATAACTCATAATTTTTCTTTTCCAAGAACCCTACAACAAAACGTACTGGTAGAGCGTAAAAATAGGACGATTAAAGAGTGTGCAAGAACTATGCTTTCAGATAGTAAATTACCGAGAAATTTTTGGGCTGAAGCAGTCGCTACAGCTTGTTACATTTTGAATAGGATTTTAGTTAGACCTCTAACCAATAAAACACCATATGAACTTCTTTTCAATAAGAAACCAAAGGTATCTTATTTTAAAGTTTTTGAAAGTAAATGCTTTATTCTAAATACAAAGGACAATTTGGATAAATTTGATCCTAAATCCAACAAAGGAATCTTTATCGAATATTCTAATAGAAGTAAAGCATATAGAGTTTTCAATTTAAAAACTAACACCATTGAAGAAACAATGCATTATCTTTTGATGAAAATTTCTAAAATTTTGTTCAAACAAATGATGAAGATGATTTTGTTACTTTAATTAATGAATCAAATGAAACAAACTGTGAAATTGTTCATCCTAATAAAAGGATCAGGCTTTTAAAAGATCATCCTATAGAGAATATACTAGGAAATATTGAATCTATTGTTAGAACTAGAAATCAACTAAAAATGATGAGTAATGTAGCTTTTATATCAACTATTGAACCCAAAAATCCAAAGGAAGCATCATCTGATGATTCATGGATTCTTGCGATGTAAGAAGAACTGAATCAATTCACCAGAAATGATGTATGGGAACTTGTTCCTAGACCTGAGGAAAAAACTATAATAGGAACTAAATGGGTTTATAAAAATAAAACGAATGAACAAGGTGAGGTCGTTAGAAATAAAGCTTGGTTAGTCGCGCAAGGTTATTGTCAAGAAGAAGGAATAGACCATGATGAAACCTTTGCACCCGTAGCAAGATTGGAAGCCATTAGAATTCTACTTGCTTTCGCAAACCACAACAATTTCAGATTATTTCAAATGGATGTCAAAAGTGCCTTTTTAAATGTTTTTTTAAAGAGGATGTTTATGTTGAACAACCTCCACTTTTTGAAGAAGAAAAGTTTCCAAATCATGTTTACAAATTAAAGAAAGCTTTATATGGTCTGAAACAAGCTCCTAGAGCCTGGTATGGCAGACTAAGATCTTACATATTATAATCAAATTTTGAAATTGGTAAAGTAGACAATACTCTTTTTATTAAAAGAAACAAAAATGATATCCAATTAGTACAGATTTACGTAGATGATATAATTTTTTGATCAACAAACAATGAAATGAACAAAGAGTTTTCTGAAATAATAACAAAAGAGTTTGAGATGAGTCATATGGGTGAACTTACTTTCTTTTTAGGATTGCAAATAAAACAATTAGATGGTGGTATTTTCATTAGTCAAGAAAAGTATGCTAGGGATCTAGTTAGTAAGTTTGGTATGACCACTGCGAGTGGAAAACCCACTCCTATGGCAACCAACGAAGCCTTAAATAAAGAAGACATGTCAAAAGATGTTGATCGAAAACTATACAGGGGAATGATTGGATCGCTACTCTATATAACTGTGAGTAGGCCTGATATCATGCATGGTGTCTATCTTTGTGCAAGGTACCAATCTCAATCCAAAGAAACCCATTTAAAAACTGTTAAACGTATCCTAGGATATGTTAAACACACTTTAGACTATGGCCTATTTTACCCTAAAAATGATTCATTTGATTTAATCTCATATCGTGATGTTGACTATGCTGGTTGTAAATCAGACCGAAAAAGTACAAGTGGAACTTGTCACTTTTTAGGACATTCTCTGGTTTCCTAATTTAGTAAAAAGCAAAATACTGTCTCACTATCAACAACCGAAGCAGAATATATCTATGCTGCTTTGGCTTGTTCTCAAGTTATCTATATGTAACAGACCCTAAAGTATTTTGGATTAAATATTTCAAAATCACCAATTTATTATGACAATACAAGTGCAATAAATTTATCTAAAAATCTTACTCATCATGCCAAAACAAAACATATTGATATCAGACATCATTTTCTCAGAGATAATATAAGTAAAGAGATCATTTCTCTTGAATTTATCAAAACCGAGAATCAAATAGCTAAGGTAGTGTTTGGTTTGTCAGTTTTTAGTTTTGGGTTTTCATCCATACAAAAGTGCACATGACGTATGTATATTGCCGAAAACGACCAATCTAGAAAACGAAGCTAACATACAAAATAAAAAACAACTTTATTTTATTTTCCGTGTTTTGAAAAATAACACAAGCGCGTGAAATAATTCATTCTTCTGTCATCCCACTATCCCCTTCGTCCTCCCATTCGTCTTTCTTTCATCCCCTCCGTCGTACCTCCATTCTTCTCATATTTGACATATATATTGAACACCGAAAACATAAAATTCGTTTTTAAACCAAACGCTACCTAATATTCTGACCAAACCCTTGAATCAATCAACCTTTACTAAATTAAGAAGAGAACTAGGTATTTGTTCTATAACTGAGATATACAATATAGATATAGTAACATATATATTTAAATAAATGAAGAAAAACAAAATTGTCAAAATTTTCAAAAGGATGTCGACATGCCCCTACCCCCTATGTCGACATACAACGGTAAAATTTGAAATTTTGATTTTCCCTCTAAAATCAGTTTGGTGGTTATATAATCACAACATTTCGAATTTTTCTGTCTTCTTACTTCATTTTCTCTGTAATAAACTTATGAAAATATAAAATAATGGCCTTCTCTTTTAAATCAAACCAAAATGCAACCTTTTCCTTCCCTTCTCCTAATTCTGGTCCATTTCAACGAACTACATTAGCTCGAGTAATGAAGATCGAGAAAATCATGAAGGATTTTCTGCAAATGCTGACTGAATTACAAGTTACTCAAATAAGGATGGCAAAGGAATAGGAGAAACAGGGCAAGATTTTAGGAATTTGCAAAAATTTCTAATGGATAATCATGCAGACCCTATTGTGATTGAAGATGATACCTCTAACATATGGATTCATAATCCATTAGAGGACGACGAAGAAGAAGAAGAAGTGCAAATGGATGAAGACAATAAAGTTTTTTGCGTTGGAGAAGTCTGTTTTGACAAAAATGGTAATTGGGTCGAACGACATGGAAACTTTTGTCTCCATTACCCTAATTGTTCGATTCACAAGTCACCAATTATCAAGGACTCTCATTAGATTGTTGTTATATTAATGTTTTTATATTGTGTACTTGTATATATTTGTGTCTATGTTTCATATATATATGTAATGTAACATCATATATAATAAAATTAGGTTTATGTTTCGCTTATTATACTTTGTTATTAGCATTTAGTTCCATAGTATTAGTTTAAGGGGGAGTTATGTTGTTTCGGCTTAGTTTTTGTTGATGACAAAGGAGGAGAATTATAAAATAGGTTAGACAGGCTTAGATTAAGGGGGAGTTGTTGGAATAAGGGGGAGTCGGAGTAGAATCGGAATTTGTTGGAGTAGATTTTATAAACAAAGGTTGTCATCATCAAAAAAGGGAAGATTATTAGTTCCTATGATGATAGTTTTGATGACAACAACCTTAGGACTTGTTATAAATTATAAATACTAATATTCTTGTCTAGATATATATGTGTATGTAGGATATATATATATATATATATATATATGTGCATGTACTGAGAATGAAGACTGTATAGTATAAAGATTCAAGACTGAGTATAAAGATTCAAGACTGAGTATAAAGATTCAAGACTGACGAATTCAAGAATGAAGAAATCAAGAATGAAGACTCATGAGTATCAAGATTATCAAGAGTTCAAGATATCAAGATAAGTAATAGAGTCTAGATTTATGTTAAAACGTCATAATAGCACTAAAATCTTTATTTAGATTTTTATTGTGGAATGGAATCCACCTTCTCGCTTTAATAGTGGGATGGAACCCACGACCTCTTTAGTGGGATGGAACCCACGACCTTCTCCAGTGGAATGGAATCCACGAAATTTTCAAAAAGATTTATTTTTTCAAACTATCTTTTTAAAGTCATCTCTATCAATTTAAATATTTTAGCTTTAATTCAAAAACTATTTTTAATTATATTAGTTTCAAAATCATTTCTTGTTTTATAAACTATCTCTTGATTTTAATATTTTAGCTTTAATATGTTTTAAAGAAATCTATACTTAGTTTTCAAATATTACTTTTATATTATATATTATATATTTTTTAATATTACTTTCTAAAACTCTTTTATAAATTTAAACTATATTCAAAATGGTTTACAAAGTTTAGAAATTTTTTTGACAAGTTTTAGAATAGAAATCATTTTAAAGCAAAATCTATTTTCAAAATTAACATAGGCATGTCGACATCCCTCATCCTCTCATGTCGAAATGGTAGCCGTAGAATTTAAAATTCAATTTTTCAAAAGAAGTGTCTATTCGTCATAACCTTTCACGAATGGACATGATCTTTGTTCTCATATAAATACCAGTTATTTTCAACGAATTTTAAGTTAGTTTTTCTTCATTTCTTCACTCCTTCTTCTTCACTCAAATATTCTCTTTTATTTCAAATGCTTTAACAAACTCTACCGAAATTCTAAGTGAATCAAACTCGATCATCTCTAGTTTGATTCTCTGCCACTCTCTCTCAAAGATCTCAGTGCTATTCAGAGTTATAGGATCATTTGTAATCATAGATCGAAAGATCAAAGTGTATCGAGTCTCTCTCTATCAAAGTGTGATTGGAAACAGTGTGATTGTGGACCGTAAATCAATTGGGTGTGGTTGTAGCCCGTAAATCAATTAGGTGATCTTGTAGCCTGGTTAAATCAAGAGAGTTTGCTCTGGACTCGGAGACAGTAGGGTGTATCTCGTGGCCTTGAAATCAAGGTTGTAATATCAACATTATATTTGAAAAGAAATCTGCACAAGAAATTGTATGGGACTGGATGTAGAGTAACTCCGAACCAGTATGAAATTCCGGTGTTTTCTTTCCTTTACTACTTTTATTTACTATTTGTATCTGTGTCTGATTCTGTGATTGTTTCTGTGTTGGTGAATTGCATCTGTTTGGATTTAATTTGAAATGATTTCAAAAAGATTCATAAAATTAATTAAACACCATTCACCCCCCTCTAGTGTTAAGTCTGCCTTAAGATTCGTAGTCTGCATTTATCATTTTGATTAATAAAGCACATAACTTCTTTTAGCATTCTCTAATGCTCTGAGTTTGCAATTGATATGTGACAATATTTGCTTTAAATTTGGAAATACGGCCTTTGAAACTTTAAATACTTGAAAATTTTGAAATTTAAACATTGATTTTAAAGGGTTTCTAACTTTTGAATTTATGAATTTATGCAGTCTTTGTTTTTCGTTACTAATTTTGATTACATTTAAGAAGTATGATTATATTTCATTACATGCTTTCAACAAATACTTATTTACTTGATTTTATCAAAGAAACTATATGTATTTAGTTTTTTGTTAGGTGCGTAGAGTAGTTCAAGAAATGGCAATCTTTATAATCTCAAAATTTCAGGATCATGCATATATAGGTATTGTATTTGCTTATTTTTATAACTTGGCTTTGACTTGTGCTTCTTAGTGACCATTTGCATGTATATGTAATCCTCTTCATTGGAAGATTTTTAAGTAAATTGATTATTGTCTTGCAACAACATAATAACAGTACTTATGTTCTTATCATTTGTATATATTCAGTTCATTTTATCTAAGATGACATCAAAGTAAACTACAAGGTTTAATAGAATTTAGCTAGATGACATCAAAGTAAATGACAACTCAAACATATCTTAGAAAAAAATCCTTATTTCCCTTGAACCTTTTTCAAAATCTTGGAACTTTATCTTATATATTCAAGATTATCATATAGTACATAGAAAAAGTAAGAGTGTGTGAGTGTCTATATATATATATATATATTCAAGTTTAATGTGATCACTTACAGTTTTGTATACTAACTTTTTCGATGTTCAGACATATATGATAAATAATATGTATCATATTGTTTTAAATACGTCGCCTTCAACGAATAATGATGAAGAACCATTTAAAGACCGTGTCGATGATATGCATGTGATATCAACATCAATCTTTGATACGGTAGTCACTTTCATTATCAAATTTTCATTATTTGCATGTTTTAATTCTTAAGGTGTATTACAATAAAACTTGTATATAAGTAATAGTTGATAATTCTTAGTCTGAATATTTATAGATTTATTATGTTTTGATGAACTTATTGTTATAAAAATATACACATGCCATGAAAAATAACGGATGAATATATAATTTTGTACTGACGATGAATATTATTTTGATAAATTATGCACACTAGTTTATTTGCATGTTTAGGAAAATGGGATACATAATGTATGTCCTATTGATTTGAGTGCGCCACCATTGCCTAGTAATGATAAGCAATTTTTTAAAGGTCATGTTGATCATATGCAATTGCTATTAGCATCGCAATCGATCTTCCATGCGGTACATTTTCAAGGATTCTTGGTGTATTGGTCTTTTTGTCATATTTATTTTTCATCAATAACTTCTACAATGAATCTTTATTCGATAGTCATATGATATTCTTTTTGATGATATTTTCATTAAAATGTTTAGATTCCGGTTGAAGCAATATGTAAATCTATTATTATAGAAAAGCCAAGATCATCAATAGGTGCTACATTGTTTGAAGAAACTTTGAAAAAGACACAAACTAAAGATCAAGGTGACTCTTTTAACATTATTTACAATTGTATATTATATGTTTTAAACATTAATTGTTATCGATACTATCACTTATATTCTAAATTTTCAAAATTATTAGGATTAATATTATTCATCTTCACATGTAGAAATGATATGCATTATATTAATTTGAATGCACCACCTTTGCTTAACAATAAGGAGCAATCATTTGTGGATTGTGTTGATTATATGAAAGGAGTGTCAACATCACAAGTGAACTTCGATAAGGTATTTTTTTCCAAATACATGTTTTTTCAGTTAAATGTTTAATTTTTAAAGTAAGAAAACAAAATATTATAGTGTAAATATTTAAGGATATTTGATATTATGTCACATATTACCCTTTTACTTAATTTTTCAATTAATATATACATGCATAGATGCCACATGACGTACTAAGTGAACCTATGCTTATAGAAGATCCATTGTCATTCTATAATGTTTTGTATACTGCTTCCATTTCTTTTGATGCATCCAAGAAGTTTGATTCATTCACCCCTTCCAGTTTAAGTCTGCATGATGTTTTAAATGATTCATTTGGTGCGTTTTGTCCATTAGATTCATCATGCACTTTATAAATGGTATAAAATGCTACATTTACCTACAATGTGCAAATAATCGATTATTAATCCTACTTTGTTTGAGTTATTTGTTAATTGAAGATACTTATTTCATAACAGAGACTTACCTACAATTGGTAAGTATGATGAAATGATGGCTAAATATAATGAAAACAATTTATCTACTCAATGAGCTACATGTTTGAGAGAAACTAATTAACAACAACAACGTAGAAAATCAGATGATGCAGCAAGACATAAAGAAAAAGCATCTCATACCAAAAGTTCAAACATCAAAAACTCATCCATTTCTATTCCAATATTACTATCACCGGTTCCAAAAATTACAAATGCTCACAAATTTAAAAGCTGATGCCAAAATATTCACTGGAAAAGCTATCAAACTTGTTCTCGATTTTTCCCAGATTTGATTGTTACCTCAAGTTCAAGCTCTAATTGTCATACAAGTAAACCACAACATGGCCTTCCCTACAAGTTTAGTTCTCAAAATCTAACGATACTCAATTATGCACCACTTGAATTATCTTGCCTTACAAGCTTGGAGCGAATCCTCTGTAACACCCCATATTTTTAGTAACATTATTTAGGATATTTAATTAGTTAAATAAAATAAAATAATATGATGATTAGGGGATTGAGATTTGTGATTAATAGGGGTAGTCGTGCTATGTTAATGAGTAAATTAAAATGAGCTAACATGAATTAAAATAGAGAAGGGTAATAGGCAAGGGCAAAGTTAGGAAAAGAGCATTCTCATACCCTAAACCCATAGGAATTCATTTACACGTTCATTAATAAATCAAAGTAAAGTAGAGGCCGGCGACCATTAACAAGAAAGAGGAAGATAAACAAGAAAAGCTAAGGAAGAAGATTAATCAAATCAAAGCTATTCAAATCTCAAAGCCTAGGTGAATAATGACTACATCTCATGTTTTCTAATGATTTTCGATTTTAAGGTTAAACCCGATTTATCTTGTAAGGATGTGCCATGTTTTTGAATGATTAATTGTTTATATATGTTTGTTGATGATTTATGCTCATTCATATAGGTTTTATGATATGTTTTAATGTAAAATCCCTATTTAATGACATCCAAATGCCTTGCGATTTTAGATTTAGATCGAAAATGATACTTTAGAGATGGGTTTCAATTTTCTAAATTAATGTGGATTTTATATTAATTTTCTAGTGAGGAAAATGATTTACGGTTAAATAATTTATGTTTTGGGTATGAAATTAGTATATGTTGGAAAACATATTAAAGATGATTTTCTGGAATTTTTATAGAATTTTCCTAAGTGTTTTAATAGATATATAAAATTATTTAAGATATGGGACTTAAATGTTTTATATATTTATAAAAGGAGAAGGGGTATTTTATAGATAAATTAAATTTTATTTATGAAATATTGGCAGCACTTTTAGAAAAGAAAATTAGCAACTAATAATATTTTGACAAATAAGGCAGTTTAGTTGAAAAGAATTTCTTTTTAAAGTTAAAATCAGTTTTACATGCTTTTAGCATGTTTCGCCACTTTCAGCACCAGGGGTGCCGACCTAGTAGCTCCATCATCATCACCATCGAAACCAATGTGCATGACATCAAAGACTTGGTGCATAGCAAATTTGATATAGGCGGAAGGTATTGGGTCGAAACCAGGGGTTCCGAAGGAGGTCAAAACCTTACTTAGCTTTCAAATGAAAAACATGCCTGCTTTGCTTTCGAAGGATATGCTTTCGACTTGGTTGGCTTTCGACTGAGTCTAATGTTTTAAAGGAAAGGTTTCGGTTGGGTTGCGCCTTTTGATTTAAATAAATGCTTTCGAAAGAGTCCGAACCCCTGGCTGTCGCTTTTCTTATCTTTCGAAACAAAGGTTTTGAAGGGAATACTTTGCTTTTAAAACTTAGCCGCTTCTCCAATGCTTTCGGAAGGGTTGGTTTCAAAACCATCATTTCTTTACTTAGGAATGCTTTCGACTTAAATTTTTTATGACCCTTTTTCTCATTTGAAGGTAAAACCAAAATGGTTTCGAAGAAGATGGTTTTAAAAGGTTTTCGAAAGGTTTCCACTTGTTTTAAACTGAACCCAATGGTTTCGAAAGGTTTGATGTTTTAATGCTTTCGAAAGGTTTTAAAGAATGGTTTCGAAGGGGTGGTTCCCCAATGGTTTCGAAAGGTTTAAAAGGAAGGTCTCGAAAGGTTTGAAAGGAAAGGTTTTCCAATGTTTTCGAAAGGCAATGTTTAAAGGTTTTAAAGATAGGATGTCTAAGATTTTATAGCTTTCGAAGGAAAGGTTTTTCAATGGTTTTGAAAGGTTTACATGAATGGTTTCGAAAGGAATGTATTGGCTTTTCGGACTAAATGAAAAAAGGGGTTTAATTGGTTTTGAAAAGGGTACTTTCAATGGATTCGAAAGGGGTACTTTCAAAGGTTTAAATGTTTTCACCAACAAAGATTTGAGTAGAGTATATATAACATGGCAAGGTGATTTTGAGTAAAGCGTAGTGTATATATTTTCCTTGTTTAAGTTTGATTTAAAGGTTTTAAATCAATTTGAGATGAAAAGGTTTTCAAGGAAAATTTAAGGGAAGGTTGCCTTAAGTAAAATGACTCAGATATTTATATACCAGATGGGACTGGTATAGGGTAGCGCCCTATATATTAGCTATTAGCCCAAGTTAATTTAGTCCAAAATTCCAATGTGTAAGGCTTTGTCACAGGTAAGACTAAATGATGTTACACACAAAAGGGAATATATTTATACAGAGATAGGTTATTGGCGAGCCCGCAAAACCATTAGGATCAGGTGACCCTGGGAGAAGATAAATTAGGGACAGACCGTCTAGAAGAGAAGTGTCTAACAGGTGTTAGATTATTTGTTTATATTGTCTAGTAGGGCCCGAGTCAGCCAAAGGTTAGTAGTTAGCCAAACAAAACTATAGTGTTCGGACATATAGTTCATTTGTTACCTGACATGTAAGTTTACATGATATTGCTTTACCGTTTTAACCAGTTTTGGTTGCAAGATTGTGATTTGCAAAAGATATGTTTTAAAGGGATATTAGTGAGAGGAAACCCGTTCCGCTAAGCATCGTGGTCTCATTTAATATCAAATAACCGAGATGTATAGTATTATTCACACCAGGCTTTACATCTGACTCGAAGTTTATGTTTTTCCCCTTAAACTATTGGGTGTTCAAAATTGATTTGAGTAGGCCGAGGGTTGATATTTTACAGGGTTTTAGTAGGTTAGCGAATAAAGCTTCCGGAGACGAGCGGGTGGCTAACGGATGGCTATTTAGGAGTTGCTATTTTATTTTGTCTGATTCCGCTGTGTTGTATTATGTCAGTTATGACTATATGGTACTCTGATCAACCAAGGGGGCATCTTCATATGTCGCTCTTGGCGTATTTTGTAATAATTATATTTGATCTAAACTTGGAAAACGATTATGGGATTATGTAATGGAATATGAAACATGTTTTGTGAAATGTAATCAGAAAAGTTGTTTTTGTGAAATCTGTGATTTTGTTTCATATTCATGTGCTTCTGATATTATGGATACCATTAACATTACCGTATTTGGTCACTGGAAGTTAATACTATGGATGACTACAACATCTGTAGCGCTTAGCTTTGGGCCTCCGGATAGGGGATGTTACATCCTCATTGCACGCATTCATCCAATGATGTCAGTTTACAGTTTTAGAGGACAATACAAATATAATGGAAATATTATTAATTTCCCTCAGGATATCAATGCAATGGCAGTTTCTCTCCTTTTCGGGCAAAATGATTTAGCGGCAATATTAATTGTTAATAAAAGTGGAACAAATGAAAGAAAGGAGTTTCTAGTAAGACGTGAACATGTAAA
Source organism: Allium fistulosum (assembly GCA_030737815.1). Classification (NCBI taxonomy): domain Eukaryota; kingdom Viridiplantae; phylum Streptophyta; class Magnoliopsida; order Asparagales; family Amaryllidaceae; genus Allium; species Allium fistulosum. Next base: position 268,605,344 of record CM060903.1, read on the forward strand.
ACAAGCACTAGGCTTAAATCTCATAATATATTTTATTCTGATGTGCACATTAATGAAATATCCCTCCATGAGTTACTAGAGGATAGTGTACCTTCCGATCTACCTCATATTTAAGATAAATCGCAAAATTTCCCAACTCAAAATTACAATGACGATTTTGTAGGACCTCCAGAATTCGAAAGCGAAATAATTAACATCAACGAATTTGAGATATCAAATGCAGCCACAACTTTAGTGCAACCGAACCAACAAGCTTATGCATTTTCCCTTTGGGAATATCAGGAAAACAATGAAACAGTTGTTCAAATGCCTATTTTGACTATTGCTATTGATGAGTTTAATACTCTTGGATATATCTCAATGGCATTTCCAACATTATTTCCATCAGGGAATGCTGATTTAAGGCAGGCATGACCAAGAAAAATTAGACCCCTAGAATATTTCCAATATTTAATGGAACTTCATGATCAGAGGTTTGCAAAAGATTCTAGATTTCGATATTTGGCTTACAATTCTATCAGTAGGTGGCATGCATTGGATATTGGCAATATTATGTATAGAAAAATCTAGATGATGGGAATTTATCTATTAAGATCACTGTGAAATGTTAAAATTGGAAGATAAGCAGTTGTCTTAATGCATTTCTTACTTCTCTAAAGGCATTCGTGGAAGCTGTTCTTACTGGTCTGTAAGATTAAAAGAGCTTACAACTATGGTTAAATAATTAGATGCTCCAAATATATTTTACACATTAAGTTCAGCATATTTGCAATGGCCGGAACTTTATAAACTTCTCGATCAGACGAATGAATTGCAAAAATTGAACTTCGATGAACAAAGAAAAAGAAAGGCATGGTTACTAAATGAAAATCCACTTGTTGTTGCATGGTTTTTCCAAGCAAGGGTTAATACTTTTATCAAAGATTTCGTGATATCAGAATTTTTGTTAAGGACTATTTATATCATTTTGAATAGCAAAATCATGGAAAAGAAACATATTCATAGCTTCCTGTGGCTGCATGATGCACCAAATTTATCTTCTGTTAGTAAAAATTCATATGAAAATTCTACAATTATTGAATATTTTGATCATCTTATTTGTGCAATAAACCCCAATATGGGTGGACCTTCACATGAATAAGAGCATCCATGTGCACGAGTTATTCCACCTAATGCAAATTTGGATATCGATGATGATGACTATGCAAACTTAGTTACTTGGGTTATGCGTCATTCTAGGTATGGAAGCTATTATTTGCGAGTACATAAAATAACCAACCAATTGATATGTTGCTGTAAGTATCCATTTAACGTGCTTCCACAATCTAAAATTGTAGAAGATCCTCTAAATAGTAAAATCTTTCGATTTATTTCACAACACATTGATCCTTTGGTTTGCTCACATAATAGAAAAGTACTTCAAGTTTGGCGTGCTAACATTGATTGGTCTTTGGTGTTATTTGTGCATGATGTGGTAAATTATATTGGAAAATACGTAGTAAAATCTGAACCGGTATCGAAGAGCTTTATAGACACATTCAGAACAATAGTTGAAAACATTCAACGACCCTGTCGAACATCTACCTTCGCCGTCAAGAGACTTATTCTTAAGAGTGTATCCGAATGAGACATTTCTTCACAAGAGGTATGTCATCTTCTGATGCCTTATCCTCTAATACGTTCATCTAGAACAATAATGCAACTTATTGTAACTGAAAAAACATATTATCAACTATAATTTGATGTCGAAATACTATAATAGATGAAGATATGGTTCAATCAGATACATATTTTATTATAAGGTATATGGATCGACCAAGCAAAAATGAAAATCTTTTACTACTTGATATGGCAAAAAACTTTCGTTACTGTAATAAAGGTTGACATAAATTTTGACTAGAGGTAATTATACGAATAATACCAGATTTAAACACCAATATTCCTCCATTTAGCGAAAAATGGGAACTTTTTGCGAACAACAGGTAATACAACTTTTCTAGTTTTTATCAATTCAACTTCTATAAATATTGTCCATTTAATTTAAAATATATAACACTTAGCTGATTGTAGATATATTATACAATATGAAATTATAATTTATACATTTTGTACGGTTTTATTTTTATATTATTACAGGTACTACTACGTCATCATTATCGAAGTATGAATGAAGCAAAAGGAAACTTCGTTACTTGGTCTAAAAGATATGTTAATTTAGGTTTGATTCAACCTGAATCACTCCCAAATGCTATTGAAGATGAATTTGAAGATGATAGTATAAACAATGATATAGAAGAAAATCAACAAGAAGAATGGATGATAGCAGCGGTGATGGGTCCATTATTTGTTTTAGGAGAGGAGATAGAAATGGGCTTAAGAGATTTCAATACTTTGCACAATTGGAATGAAGCACTTTAGCGATATCCTAAAATAGATATTAAACGTAATTTTATCTGTACTAATTTATGTTCTATCATGGAATATGCAATTGAGAATGCAAATAATTATATTGTTGTTCATTTTGAGGGTTTGTCTAACAATTAGAGGATTGCAAATAATATGATATATAAAGCCATATTTAAAGGAAAATCAGTTCGAACGACTATATGCGGTGGGGCTAGTATAGGGAAATCAATTCTTGTAAATGCCATTGTTCGAACAATTGTTACTCATTTTGGAACCAACAAAATAGTTCACATTATGGCTCCAACTGCAGTGGCTACCTTTAAAATTGGTGGTAGCACAATCCATCATGAACTTTCAATCTCCATAGAAAGAAAATCATCATATAAAAAAATTTCAGGACAACAATGTCGTCATTTGTAAGATGACTTTAAAAATACAAAGTTGATGATGATAGATGAATATAATATGCTTAGTAGAACTATAACGCCTCGTAAAAATTAATAAGAAAATAATTAATTAAAATAAGGCCAAAGATGGAAATTTTGTAAACGTTGGAATTTGGCCACGAAAGTTACACCATCGCATTAGTAGAGATTTTTTGATCAACTTTCATATATAAAGTTTTGTGATCGAAGTTCAAACGAAAAAGTTATTAATGTTTGAAGTTTTCGGATTTAAAATAATTCAAGCGAAGTCAAAATTTGAATTTAAATAGCATTAACATAAAAATTAAATAGGGTAATAAATATATTTTTAACGTTAAGGGATACTTAATGTTTAAGAAAATCATTAACGTTAGTTTTAACATAAGAAATAAATAAGCGAAGAACGGCAAACAAATATTCACGGCCAAATATAGGGCGACCGATCTATCCCCTCCCCATGACCGGTCAACCACTAAAGGGTGAGTGGTCGACCGATGAGTGTGTGGCAGCTAGGTTTAGGCTAGGCATGAATGGCCCGGATTTTATTATTTTAAACCAACCTAAATCCGACAGTTCTGCTGCGTTCTAACCACTGTAAATAAGAGGCTAGCCCCCTCGCTTTTATTTTATTTGGAATGCTAGTGAAACTCTATCAGTCTTCTTCTTCGATCCTACGATCTAGAATCAATTAAATTTTCGGGTAAGGGATTTTAGATATTTATATATATGTTTTATATTTCTGTTCTTCCCTAGGCTCTGATTCTAAATCTAATCCATATACAATTGAATTATTGTATATTCCAAACGAAGAAACCTAAAGGAGAAATTAGGAGGCATGAATCAAGTCCAAAGGAAGGCAGACAAACTATCTGTGAGTGGAAATCTTAGTTTTTCACATTTTAGTATTTGTATAATAGAAGTTTGGATTTGTTTATGCATTGAAGAATTTTGTACATGAAAACCCTAAAACTAAAACCCCAAAATTCCTCCAAACAAAATTTCAATTCTTAGATTTATTGGAATCTCGATTATTTTATATTAAAATAGTAGAATATGTTTTGTTATTGCAATTTGAATATTATATATTCTATTCCACTTTCAACTTTTCTCTATTGATGTGCTAAAGAGTTCTATAAAGAAAATAAGTTAGGAAATGGTGTGTAAAGTAGGAATTCTCCCATTCGTAATTTGCATAGCCTATTTCCATAATTTAAGTATGAATCCCCTTTTCACTTCAAGTTCATATATGCAAAAGTTAAATAGGATATAAAGGGTTTTAATTGTAAATTTGTTTGAAATAGAGGCGTTGATTCTGCTATATTAATATAAAATAAGTTTGGTATTTGATTCTTTTTATTTATGACATGTTTATTTGTTTGGCTAAGGATATTAGCTATTTTGTAAGTTATTGAATGGAGTTAGACCTGAATGAATTTGAAAGTTTTGACATTTTAATGATTAGTATAGGACGTGAAAATTTTAGAATAGGAGTATTTTACGCATGCTTAGGAATATATATTAGTAGCCTAATTATTATGTAAATATAAATATATTATTAGCGTATCTCTACTATCAATAAAGGGAATTCAATAAATATGATTTACACGGTGTCTTTTTGATATTCCAAAAATTCCCTTCACCCATTAACAAAATCTTTGCAACCTCAACCACCATCCTCTTTCTTACCACCCATCGATAGAATTTCACTATCAAGTTGCAACCAACACAACCAACAAACTATTTGAAATAAAAGTGTTGTGATCACCAAAGCTTTTGCACTTATAGCACACACCTTTCCATTAATTTTTTATTAAATAAAAATGAAATATTTCTATAGATGCATGTACGTGTGATTTACACTAGTAACTAATAACAGTATTAATCATATAGAATAAATAGGTAAGCAAATAGTATTAAACCCATAGGAAGGAGGTCAAGGATAATTATGGAAATTAGTCCATAATTAAAGGAGAAATAAGGAGTTTTCCTTATATGGCCCTAGTGTGTAAATGCGGATGGGGCATGCTATAAACATAGTATATATATTTATGGTAGTATGTTAGGGGAGTGGGAAATTGCCTAAGTTATAGGAATGCGAGGTCAGTCAAAAGCACATAGAAGTCTGCCCAGCTAATATGGCCACCAGTAGTGTGACTTTGGGATTGATGTGAGATGCGAGGTTAGTCCAAATTCTGTAGGGTAAATCTGCCAAGTTAATCTGGCCGACAGTACCTACGAATAGGCGGACTAATGTGAGACGTCACGGTTTGGGTATGTGTCATAATACAGATTATCTAGTAGGTGCGGTAGTGGGAAATCTCGGAAGGGGTCCGCTTTGGGGTTGAGGTATTAAGTGGCTATTGTAGGATCTGCCTTTTCCAATAAATAAAAGTATTAAATAGCTATATAGGATTTCTTACGACGTCAGTTAGGAAGTACCCAAAAGGGGTCCACCTTGGGTTAGATATTAAATGACGAGGATCTGCCTAAGGTATAGATATTAAATGGTCAGAGTCTATCTAATTCTCATTAAAGATGTATTAAGTGGCTCGAGTAATTTCTCTCACATCGTTAGGGGCATAATTGACGGTAGTTATGTTGTACCCACGATAGAGTTAAGGAGATGGACTGGGAAGCCTTTGGGCTTACAGTTGGAGGTATACTTAGTAGGATATAATATAGGATGTGCAAGACATATTACTTATCTTAATGATACTTCCCAAATATTATTATGGTAAGACTTGAGATTTTCATTCATCGGACATTGTTTTTCTGACTCCCTCCTTGTTACAACCCAAAGGTTGGAGGAAAGATGCTGAAGGAGAAGGTGAAGGCGGTGGTGAAGATCTATGGCAGTTTATCTATTTATCTATGTTTTTGATATATTATGGTGTACCCAGTTTTAAACATATTGATATTATTTTGAGATATTGTATTATGGATATTTGGCAATGTTATATTCTGAGGTTTGATTTTTATTAAATAGGTACTTATTTTTGTTATTATATTTGATCCATTCCGCTGTGAGATTCTGAAAGCATAGATAGATAGCTCTGTATATTATTCAATTTGTCGATTTTACCAACCAATAACCAGCTTTGGAATTTGCCAAGGTTCGATGGGTTTTTTTGAGTCGAAAATCAAGTCCATTTCGAAGAGGGTTATTACAAGAGCAATGAAGGCAAATGCCGATTTACATTATCACTATAATTTTTTCAGTAGATGACTTATTCGATGGCATTTCTATTGTCTTAGTCGGTAATATGCGACAACTACCTCATGTGCAGGGTAGTTTATTATACTTGAAAGATGGTAATATCTTGCAATAATGTGAGGGGCTTGCATATATGAGTTTTGATAAGTGTGCAAGAGTGTCATATATATTCCACCAAGCTGGAGATGAGCAAGCACTTTTACGAGGGGCTTTGGAAAGATTGAGTAGAGGTGCATAGCTACTATGGAGGATTGGAAACTTTTCAAAACCAGAGATTGGTCGATTTTATCAAACAAAGTGAAGAAAACCTTTAAGAATTTACTTTATCTTTTTCCAACAAGGATTGCAGCTATTGAACATAAAAAAAATCATTTGATTCACCTACAAAAACCATTGCATGCATTTCTTCTTTTAATAACTGTGAAACAACATCTAATGCTTCTTTTGATGATGAAAAAGGTTTAGAGATGTATTTATCTTTATGTAGGTGCTTGAGTGATGTTGCGATCTAATCTTTCAGTGCAAAATGGGTTGGTTAATGGTGCAACGGGTACTGTTATGGATATAGTGTATGCATAGTCATCAAGTTCTCCTAACTATCTATCGTTGGCGGTCATGGTCAATTTTAATAAATATCGCGGTACTCCATTTCATGTGGGAACAAACATTATTCCAATAACTCCTCAAATAGTAAATTGGAAATCTTCTTCAGGTACAACATGTACGAGAAATCAATCACCTTTAGTTCTATGTTGGGCAATAATAATACATAATAGTCAGGACTAATAATTAATCAAGCAATTATTAATTTCAACGATCGAGAAGGTCTTGGTTTAACATTTGTTGCATTATCAAGAATCAGAAAATGAGAGGATCTTGCTTTCAATCCTATATTTACATTCAAAAGACTTGCTCGGATTGGAAAATCCAAAGGTCTACTTTTTAGATTATTAGAGGAAGAATGTTTGAATGCAATATCTCTTGAATAAATGGTAAATAAAAATAACTATAATTTCAAAAAAACACCTTCTTCAAAATTTTATAAATTTTTATAGAAGATAGATAAATCCAAACATGTTTAAAGCTTCAACAAACAAAAATACATACTTCAATGCATTCCTGTTCACTTAGATGGCAATGAAGACAACAATACTGATGAATATGAGAGCAAGAATGATAGCGAATAAAGTAAGAAGTTGCACTCTTATAAATTAAACTAATTAAGGTAATAACCTATGCAATCTTTTACTTACTTATTATTATTATTATCATTATTTATTATCTTAATTTGAAAATTTATAAATTAATAGCTTAACTGTTAGTGGATTATATATATTTTTTCTTAGTTGCATCTACGAACTGATATCATCTCAGGTTTTTAATATTATTTGATGTTGCTAAAATATGGCTGTAATGTAATCACACATCTAAAGAAAATGAGTTAAAGAAGTATCTCAAACAAAAATAGAAAAGGAGTTCCAAGAAGCCTATAAGGATCGATATAGCAAAGAAGGTAGGCAAACGAGCAAACTTGAGCTTTTTGTTTAACTTTCACTTGGTCTGTTGGGCTGCTATGTGAATTGTGTGGTTCTTTATCTTGATATGCTAATTTCTCATGTAGACTTTTCACATCAATGTTTCACAACTATTTTAGATTTTAAATAACATCTCATTGAAATATTTCATTTAGGCAAACCATCAAATGCTATATTAATATATCAAGTAAGCTACATTGAAATGGTACAACACAAACATATAGGCAATTAACAATTTGATATTGTAAAATATGCGATCCATTTCAAACTGGCGTTATATGATCCCAAAAATGATGCTTGTAACTGCATGTTTTATTACAGGCCATTTGATGGGCGTATTCTTGAAACACTCCTTATAGATCAAGCATCTTGTTTGTCGATCGAACACAATAAAATTTCAAAAGCAGTAAAAATACCACAAGTATGGTAAATGTTTTGACGCTACTTTGTTTTGTCATGTTCTCAAGTACGGCTTATGTGATGATCTTATGCATATTATTATTGTTCCCAAGGGCACACATTAAAAATTAACATTACATGATAATAATATATATATAAACTTCATTTGTTTTAAATATAATCTTTAGCTTTTTTCCTTTCACATTGAATCTATATTATAAGCACATTTTGACACAGAGGATTCATTTAACATTACGTGACTGTAGGGTTGGAGATGCTCTAAACATTCTGCATCGATATTGTTTGCGCCAAAAATGGTCACAAACCCCAAGTGTTGTGAAAGCACCAAACTACGAGTATGAACCAGCAATATGGCAAACACAAGTCGTAGATCTAAATAAGCAACAAACAGCAATCCAGAAATAAATCACAGGAACACGAGATTTATAGTGGTTCGGCTATCTCCGGCCTATGTCCACTTCAATGGTTTTTATCTTTTATTGATGTTCTTTGCTGATTACAAATGATTACAGCAGATACAATGAATGAATTCGAGTATAACAGCAATGGAAAGAAGTAGAATTGAATCCGACAGAGTCTGGACGTTCCACAGCCAAAAAGATCCTTTTTCTACAGGCTTCAGGGGGCTATTTATAGGCGTAGGAGGCTGAGATCGCGCTCAAACTTCGGGAGACTTCTTCTGGCATATGAGTGGGCCCACGCGACCGGTCCCACCAAGTTTCGACTCGATCTGTGATCGATACGAATTGATTTCGTATCCATCAAGAATTAGTCCAATCGAGCTGAAACTTGGCAGGAACATTCTTTACCTTGTGCGCAAGCTTCTGTGAAAATTTTGTAGCATTTGGACATGTAGATCGTGAGATATGATCGATACGAGTTGAAGTTTTTCAGTTGGCTGTTTGCTTCGAGTCCATCACTTCGAATCCATGCCTTCGAATCGATGGTTGCACGTGATGACGCGGCGACATGGCATGCACTCCTCGCATCGATCCGCCTTTTGCTCCGAGTTGACCGTGTCGCATCCATGAATATCGCCTTGTTCGTATCAAAGACCGTTGGCTCGTTTGAGTCAATAGCCGTTTCATAGCTCGAATCCATAAATAACGTGTACCAGTTTGCAGCATGCCCACTTCGTATCGATGGAGGTGGCGTTGTTCGCATCGATGGGAGTTGTCTCCATTCGATCGATATGAACAAGCGTATTTGTGATGGATACGAAGTGAGGACAACCGATGGATACGAACCAAGGTTCTCTGGTGGATTCGACCAAGTGCCTCGTCGATGGATACGAATTTGGCATTGAATGACCGATACGAAGCGTACTACCTGTTAACAAAAGCTTGCGGATGGATATGAAATAGATCGATGCGAACCGTGACGCGTCGATGGATACGAAAACGGGGTTGTTTCCTTCAACTTTCATCGATCATAACTTGAGCATACGGACTCGGATTGACTTGAAATTTGGAATGCTGGCTTTCATGGCCTGGCTTATCCTGTCTTGTTAATTGCGGCCCAATCCGGACTCGGACAAAATTCATCGATATCTGTGGTTATACAGCAATGCATAGTTGATATTCATGGCTAGTTATTATTGATTTTCGGTCAGTTTTGGGTATCTCAACTTTGCTAAAAGTTGGGATAACACTTTGCCCCCCAAAACATGCCTTTTGGTAAAAGGTGTGTTTTGATCAGTCTCAAATCGAATGCAGTGAGTTCATGTTTTATTCAAATCTTGTGGTATTTTCAATCGAGTTCATCGCTGTTCGAAGCCAAATCATTATCCATTTCTTCCTGTGGAAGTTAAGAATGAAACTCCGTAGTCTCTCCGGTCGAAGGTTTATTTCAAGAAATTCAAGTTTATTTATTAAATTCAGGTCCTAGATGTTCAATCTCAAACATAAAAAAAACTAAACATTGCCTCTCCGGGCAGATCGGTCTATCTCCATCTCAGAGCATGCCTAGGGATCTCTCCGGTTCCCGTATATGAGTAAGTGGAGTACCCGTTTATTCTGAAAAAAAATATAATGAAATTATTTGAACGAAGTTCAAATCCTGAACTTGGCGCTTGCCATCTTAATCAGTTGATGACGAGTCGTGATCCCGATCCAGGATCGTTTCTGTTAGGTGGAGGCGGTAGTTGTTCAGGCCTTACCGTCGTTGCCTGTTCTCTAACATATTATGGCAATCTACCATTCCTGGCATGTTCTTCCACCTCATCTTTTAGGTGGCAGCATTCGTCGGTTGTGTGCCCATCCAGCTCATGGAATAGGCAATATTTTCCGGTCCTACGCTCCCGCTCTGTGGAATCTCTCCTGGGTGGTTTTCGATAGGGGATTTGCCCCCGAGTTTCAGTGTAAATTCGTTCCAGGCTTGTCGCCAAATCTGTGTATTGCCTGAATCTAGGCTCTCGGAATTTCTTCCGTTTATCAGGACCATCATGTGCGTCACCCTGCTTTCTCTTTCCTTTGTCCTCCCTGGGATGTTCCCTGGCGGTTCCTTCGCCTTGTACATTATTTATTTCCTGCCTCTCGGCTCGTGATTCTTCTAATCAAATGAATCTTTCAGCTTCATGGTAAAACTCTCCAAGATCTTGCGGTGGGTCTCGCGTTAAAGAATCTTTGAATTCGGTGCCTTCTCCAACTCCTGCCACTGCCGCCATCAAAATCATCGATGGATTCGGGCGATCCACAGAAGCCACCGTTGCATTAAATCGTAGCAGAAAATCTTTTATGAACTCTCCGATCCTTTGTTTTATCGATGCCAAAGTCATCACATTCTTGGGTCGCGTCACGTGGACCCTAAACTGTCTCATGAAGCAATCTACAAGCTCGCCCCATGTTCTGATCGATCCAGTTTCTAATTGCCTGAACCAAAGTGCAGCCAAATCTGACAAGTATAGAGGGAAGCATCGAGCCATCACTTCCTCGGATGCCCCCAACACTTCCATGTGCCTGATGTATCGAGTAATATGCATCGTTGGGTCTGACTTCCCATCATAAGGATCCACCATAGGAAGTTTGAACTTTGGAGGGTTCCTTGCATTCATGATATTCGGAGTGAACGGACTTCTACTGACTTCTTCCAACCCTCCGCTAGACAATCCTCCTCTCATGAGTCGTCGCACTAATCCAGCCATCTTTTCATCTCCATTCTGGGGTTGCCCTCTTGGTCTTGAAGGGTATTCTGGTATGTACACTTAGTGTGGCCCGTTGTCATTAGCATTGGCTCTAGCCTGTTGAGCCCCTACCATCGGTCTTCCATTATCGGACCCAGAGGGTCTGCCCCCAAGTCCTTGTTGATCGCCTTCTGGTCCCGCATTCTGACCTTGAGCTTGATCTCTGTTAGTTTCTGCAATCCCAACTCCCTGTTCAGCACTTGCAGTTGCTGTAGTTGGTCCAAGGTTCTGCATATTTGCTGCTCTCATCTGTTTAAAGAAATTCTGCAGCATCTCCTGCTGAGTCTTCATCATCCTCTCTTGCAATGAATTTGCTATAGCTTCCATTTCATCTCTGGTGATGTAAATCGAAGCTTGTCCTTCTCCAGCACCAGAGGATGCCTCTTGACTTCCTCCCTGTTGGCTTCTCTCAGCTCTTTGTCTTGTTTGTCGAGTCATTGTCGAGTCAATCTGAATCCTTCAAACTTTCAAATCTAAACTTTGAATCTGGTGTAGCGGGTGCTAGTTCTTCTCAGTGAAAGCACCAAAGTGTTTGCGCCAAAAATGGTCACAAACCCCAAGTGTTGTGAAAGCACCAAACTACGAGTATGAATCAGCAATATGGCAAACACAAGTCGTAGATCTAAATAAGCAACAAACAGTAATCCAGAAATAAATCACAGGAACACGAGATTTATAGTGGTTCGGCTATCTCCGGCCTACGTCCACTTCAATGGTTTTTATCTTTTATTGATGTTCTTTGCTGATTACAAATGATTACAGCAGATACAATGAATGAATTCGAGTATAACAGCAATGGAAAGAAGTAGAATTGAATCCGACAGAGTCTGGACGTTCCACAGCCAAAAAGATCCTTTTTCTACAGGCTTCAGGGGGCTATTTATAGGCGTAGGAGGCTGAGATCGCGCTCAAACTTTGGGAGACTTCTTCTGGCACATGAGTGGGCCCACGCGACCGGTCCCACCAAGTTTCGACTCGATCTGTGATCGATACGAATTGATTTCGTATTCATCAAGAATTAGTCCAATCGAGCTGAAACTTGGCAGGAACATTCTTTACCTTGTGCGCAAGCTTCTGTGAAAATTTTGTAGCATTTGGACATGTAGATCGTGAGATATGATCGATACTAGTTGAAGTTTTTCAGTTGGCTATTTGCTTTGAGTCCATCACTTCGAATCCATGCCTTCGAATCGATGGTTGCACGTGATGGCGCGGCGACGTGGCGTGCAATCCTCGCATCGATCCGCCTTTTGCTCCGAGTTGACCGTGTCGCATCCATGAATATCGCCTTGTTCGTATCAAAGACCGTTGGCTCGTTTGAGTCAATAGCCATTGCATAGCTCGAATCCATAAATAACGTGTACCAGTTTGCAGCGTGCCCACTTCGTATCGATGGAGGTGGCGTTGTTCGCATCGATGGGAGTTGTCTCCATTCGATCGATACGAACAAGCGTATTTGTGATGGATATGAAGTGAGGACAACCGATGGATACGAACCAAGGTTCTCTGGTGGATTCGACCAGGTGCCTCGTCGATGGATACGAATTTGGCATTGAATGATCGATACGAAGTGTACTACTTGTTAACAAAAGCTTGCAGATGGATACGAAATAGATCGATGCGAACCGTGACGCGTCGATGGATACGAAAACGGGGTTGTTTCCTTCAACTTTCATCGATCATAACTTGAGCATACGGACTCGGATTGACTTGAAATTTGGAATGCTGGCTTTCATGGCCTGGATTGTCCTGTCTTGTCAATTGCGGCCCGATCCGGACTCGTACAAAATTCATCGATATCCGTGGTTATCTTGCAATGCATAGTTGATATTCATGGCTAGTTATTATTGATTTTCGGTCAGTTTTGGGTATCTCAACTTTGCTAAAAGTTGGGATAACAGATATTACAACGACCCAAAATTTTATCACTTTGGTTTAAGAATATTTAATTTAATTTAAATATTTAGTTAATGGTTTTTATTAGTTAAATAACCATATTTTAATTCATCGATATCCATTAGTTAAGATGGATGTGACATGAAATGAAGCTTTAAGTGTGAAAATAAACGTAAGTACATAAAAATACCCTTATACCCAATAGAAATGGATTAAGTACATTATTCACCCTATTATCCATTTTATCTTCAAATGTTTGTCATCTTGGTGGCTATGAAGTTATTTAAGAGTTAAAAAGCGTAGTTTTATTTAATTCTTCATTTCTATTTCATTTTAAAACCTCTTTTTTTCTTAATCTTCTTCCTATGATTTCTCTTCTTTCTTTTAAAAATAAAATCTTATTTTCTTTAAACTCAAAAATGGATGATTAACTCAAAATCAAAGCTTAAAGATTTGGATTAGTATTTTAAAAGCAGGGTAATAAATAAAGGTGAGATTTTCTAATTACCATGCTTATTTATTTTGATTTCATATGTGATAAAATTTGGAAAATTTATGAATAGTTGGTTTAAATTGTTCACAAATCTCTTTTATGTAAAAACGAGCGTTACGGGACGTGCTTCACGCGTGATGAAGACACCTGAATTATTTTTGTATAAGTTGTATTTAATATGTTTAAAAGAAAATGTTTTTCTCAAATATTTAGCCATATTTTTGTGTTGAATCATATGTAGTTAATTTGAATTTTTATTTTTAAGTTGCAATATCTAATTTTTTTTGTTAGTTAAAATTTTTATTTATATTATTAATTTATAAAAAATGAATTTGTAAAGTAATTTATTTGTTAGATCTTATTTTTAAGTGATATTAAGACTTGGTAAATATTTATAGAGAAAATTTTGAATTTGTAAATGAAGCTTAATTGTGAGATCCTATTTTTAAGTGGTAAAATTTTGTTAATATTTCTAGAAAGACATTTTTGGTATATCACGCTGACAATAGAAGGGTATGACACAAAATGTATTACAACTATTAATAAAGAAATACATATAAGGGTATTTTTGGAACTTCACGGTCGAACCAAATTTGTGTTTCTATTCCAACTATTAATAAAGCATTACGGTAGGCGCTTCGCGCATGATGCTGGTACATGCTTTACAAGTGAATTGTTTTTCTATAAATTGAATGTGTCTAAGATATTTAAGAGAAATGATTTGCACAAAAGTTAAGTCATATTTTTATGTCGAAATCATGTGCAGTAAGTTTTTGTTTCTATTTCTTAGTTGCAATATCTAATTTGTTGTTATTTGAATTTTTGTTTCTAATAACTTATAAAAAAAGGTTTATTTGTTAGATTATTTAAAGTTTTATTAAGATTTGATAATATTTGTAGAGGAAAAGTTTTGAATTTGTAAACGAAGTTAATTTGTTAGATCCTATATTCAAGCGATACTAAAATTTGATAATATTTGCAGAGGTTTAGTTGTTAATCCTATATTTAAATGATATTAAAATTTTGTAATATTTATAGAGGGGAATTTTAAACTTTAAGAAGAAGTTCCATCCAATTTTTAAGCGATATTAAAATAGAGTGGCATTTTTGGTAGTTCACATTGACACCAAAAATGTGCGACACCAAACGTATTACAACTATTAATAAAGATGTGTTAAATTATTTAGAAGAATATTTTATTATCTGATGTGCATATTTGATCTATTCTCATTTCAACAGACACGCAAACCTAGAAATATATTCATTGAAATATTCAAGTTTTAACTTAGTTTGAATTGTTCCAGTCCAGCGTAGAAATAATAGGTTAGAAATAACAGAAATTATTTTTTGTTTTAGGTGGTTGTAAAGAGAATAATACAGATAATACTTAAACTATATATGAGTGATGGGTATTTTGGGAATTTCACGGTCGGACCAAAAGATTGCGCTTCCAAGCCAACTATTAATAAAGATATAGTTTAAAAATAAAATTTTGAATAAGGAATAAGGGAACATGTTCACTGGAATGTACTGTAAAACAAAAATCACTTATTGTTCCTTGTATGTTATTTGAAACATAAGCTCCTTCTTCCTTTCTAAATTCAATAACTCTCAAACCGTTTTAATTTCGAATATGTCATCAACTACAAAGTTGTTTGTTTTGATTCATAGATTATTCTAAAAATAGTTGTAGAATTTTTAGTTGAGTATATTTTGAGAAATTTGAATAATACAGTAAACAATCATATTTGTCGGTTTTTCATCAATCACGAATCAACAAACGACGTTTATAATCATGATCATCATAGAAAATCATGATTTTTGGTGGTGGTTTTATGATATTTAGAGTTATGGTTTGTTCGAATTTGATAATTGTTCGTTTTTGGGTTAAAAATCAAATTCCGATGAACCAGTGGTCGAGGGGTTCGACGGAGGGTACCGGAACGAAGGTCGGAGGGAGACAGACCTTTTTCGTGTTACGACTGCTATAGTGGTCTGTAGAGGTGGTAATAGCTAGATCTATGGTTTAATGGACAATCAAAGTTGGGATCGGGTTCTCTAGTCGTGCATGGTAGTGGAGAGGTCGAGCTGGCTGGGATTAGTAGTGAAGGTGTAAGGGATAGTGGCGAAGCCTGTGGTGGTGGTGGCCGAGGTCGAAAGCAAAGAAGGCGGCAGTGGGAAAAGGGCCACGACCTGATGTGACCTCGCGTTTTTTGGTTCGGTTAAGGGGTCATTTCCAATTATAGGTCACGGGAGGTGGAGGCTCATGTGCGAAGACGGTCGGCATGGCACTGGAGGAGGGGGGCTGCAGCGACATGTGTGCGTGCACATGTGCACGAGTGTGCATGTATGTTTGCTCCAAGAGTTTTAAAACGTGGAGGGAATGTTTGATTTGGAGCCTAGTTTTTAGATGGAGGAAAGATGGAGCTTAGGTTGGTATGGGTGTGTTTGCACAAAAAATGGAAAAACACCTCAAAGTTGTATGATTTAGTAGATCCTATGTTGTTCTTAGTGATTTGGATGACTTATGCAAATATATGAAAAGCAGGGGCTAAACTGTAAAAAGACACACAGATTTATAGTGGTTCGGCCAGAACGTGCCTACGTCCACTTTATATGTTATTTCTCCTTTAGATCTCAGATTACAAGTACAAAGCTTTGGTCCAAGTATCTAAAAGTGTTTGAAAGTTCCTTCCGTGCTTGAGCTCTCAAAACTCCTCCCTATGTTGTACCCCTGCCCCTCTATTTATAGAGTGAGGTTGGGGGCAGGGGTCTTGGATGTATATAGCTGCTGGTGGGCCTGGGCTGAAGCAATCTGGCCTGGCAGCGTTCCGGTTCGGCGAAGCTTTGGTTCGGCCGTGCTTGGAGAAGGTTGGGGTTCGGTAGGGATGTGGTCCGGTGATAGGTTGGTTCGGCATAGGGGTGTGAAGCAGTTGGTTCGGTGTTGTTTGGTTCGGCATAGGGGTGTGAAGCAGTTGGTTCGGTGTTGTTTGGTTCGGCGAGGCCTTGGACCGGTGGTAGATTGCAGGTGAGTAGGTTTGGTAGGTACTTGGATCGGTAGTGGGGATTGGTTCGGTAGGGATGTGATTCGGTGGTTTATGGAGGTGTAGCTGGTTTGGCAGTGAGCTGCCGAATGAAATTCTATAGATGGGAGTGCCGGATGAGGTAGTGCCGAATGAGGTAGTTACTCTTGGTGCCGAATGAACCTTATGCCCTTGAATCATGAGTGAAATACGCTTGCTGGCTGCTTCTTCTTGGTTCGATCGTGGAGGAAACGCACCCATCACTAATATTCCAGTTTTGACCAGAAAATGGGATAACACTTTGCCCCCCAGAACATGACTTGCGGTAGGAAGATGTGTTTTGTAATGCCATGAGCTGGATGTTCGTAACCTGTCAACAACCTGTAAAGAGCTTGATAGTTTTATACGACCCCAAATGACGACCGTTTGAGATAGAGCTACTTGGGATGAAGCGCGGCCGTTCATGGTCAAGCGCCTAACTTCAAATGACGACCGTTCGCGATCGAGTCATTTGAGGTGAAGTGCGACCGTTCGCGGTCAAGCGTCTAAATCCATGCGACGATCGTTCGAGATCGAGTCATTTGTGGTGGAATGTGATCGTTCACGGTCAAGCGCTTTACTTCAAATGACGACCGTTCGGGGTCGAGTCATTCGAGGTAAAGTGCGACCAAGCCCGGTCAGAGGGTGGACCTCAAATGGCGACCGTTCGCGATCGAGCCACTTGTGGCGAGATGAGTTGTGCCGTTCGAGGCGAGTTTGTGACTGTTCGAAGTCGGGTGCCGTTCGAGGCGAGTTGTGACCGTTCGAGGTCGGGTGCCGTTCGCGGCGAATTGTGACCGTTCGCGGTCGGGGTGCCGTTCGAGGCGAGTTGTGACCGTTCGCGGTCGGGGTGCCGTTCGAGGCGAGTTGATGTGTGCCCGGGGGGGACTTAATACCATCCAAACCAGATTCACGTTCGGGTGAGTTTCTGGATTGTCTGTTGTGGCGGTTTATCACTATCTCAGAGCATGCCTAGGGATCGTTCGCGATCCCGTACATGTGTAAGTAGCTTAGTCATTTTAGAATTATCAAAACCAAATATCCATTCAACTGATGAAATTTAAAATAGAAATGTTCAGCAAAGTCAAATCCAAATTTAAGAAATAAAGAACAAAAGCAAAGCAGTGACGTCGGAGTGCAAACGCCTATATCGATGTGGTTTATAGTTGTATCAGAGCATGCCTGAGGATCGTTCGTGGTCCTGTACATGTGTAAACAACTTAACCGTGTCAGTGTGGAGTTTGCTGCTCGTTCGTCGTTATCTCGATCAACGGATAATAAGATGACGTCTCGATCCTGAGCCGTCTTCAGTTGGTGCGGGCGGTGGTCGTTCTTGTCCCACCGTTGTGGCCATCCTTCTCACATATTGTGATAGCAAACCATTCCGAATATGCCCCTCCACCTCATCTTTCAGATGCCTGCAATCGTTGGTATGATGACCATTCAGGTCGTGGAACAAGCAATATCTGTCTGATTTCCTTTCGTTAATAGTCGGATCCCTTCGCATTGGCCTACGGTAGGGAACCTGCTCTCTTGTATCTTGATAGATTCGCTCCAAACTCTCATTCAGCTCGGAGTAAGTGGTGAATCGCGACTCTTTCCGTGGCCGCTTTGACCTGTCATCATTATCCTCAGCCTTTCTCTTTCCTTTACCAGTCTCCGCACCCCTTCCAGGTGGGTTTCCGCTCTTGATTGCGTAAACGTCAACTTCTTCCTCTCTTTCTGCACTAGCATCTTCCAAACGCAGAAACTTTTCAGCCTCATGATAGAACTCTCCCAGATTCATAGGCAGATCTTTAGTTAACGAATTCTTGAACTCCGTACTATCAGCTATTCCAGATACAGCCGCCATCATGACCATAGATGGATCTGGTCGATCCACTGATGTTGCTGCCGCATTAAATCGTGTTAGAAAACTCCTCAAAGTCTCTCCAGTTTTCTGCTTCAAGGTTGCCAAAGTCATCACATTCTTGGGTCTTGCAATATGAACCCTGAATTGCCTCATGAATCTCTCAGTTAAATCTGCCCACGTTCCTATGGAGCCGCTTTCCAGTTGTCTGAACCACAACGCCGCAATATCTGCCCAGTACAATGGAAAGCACCGGGCCATAACCTCCTCTGATGCCCCCAGCACTTCCATATGCCTTATATATTTTGTCAGATGAACCGTGGGGTCTGTCCTTCCATTATACATATCCAATGATGGTAGCTTAAAATCTGGTGGGTTCCTAGCTCGCCTGATTGTTGTGGTAAAAGGACTCCTATTCACATCCTCCAGGTCTCTATTCACTAGTCCGCCTCTCATGGCTCGTCTGACCATCTCCGCCAGCCTGTCACTATCTCCAAGTTGTAGTCCTCGTTCACTGCCTTCGACCTGCCCCCTGAGTCCGTGGGAGCTTTCAGGTGTATGCCCCTCTGGCGGAGCGTTCATTCTTCTATTGTTACCAGGTTGTTCGGATGCCCCCGTCTCTCTTGTCGGGATTGGATCAACATGTTCTGCGTGTGTGCTCCCTAGCTCTGGTGCTACGCCAGATGGTCCTGCTCCGTTCTGAACTCCAGTTGCGCCTTGGTTCCGTGCTCCAAGTTGCCCAATCTGTTGAAGCAAGTTCTGGATCATCTCTTCTTGTCTTCTCATCATGGCCTCCATCTCATCCCTGGTGATGAAGACTGAAGCTTGGTTTGCTCCTGAGGAAGCCTCTTGACTCCCTTCCTGTTGACTTTGCTCTGGCCTCGGCCTTCTGCTTGATTGTCTTGCCATGATTCTCCCAATCTGAATCTTTAGACTTTCAAATTCAGCTTCCAAGCGGTAGAATCCTTGAGTTCAACTCTCAGTGAAAGCACCAAAAATGTTTGCACAAAAAATGGACAAACACCTCAAAGTTGTATGATTTAGTAGATCCTATGTTGTTCTTAGTGATTTGGATGACTTATGCAAATATATGAAAAGCAGGGGCTAAACTGTAAAAAGACACACAGATTTATAGTGGTTCGGCCAGAACGTGCCTACGTCCACTTTATATGTTATTTCTCCTTTAGATCTCAGATTACAAGTACAAAGCTTTGGTCCAAGTATCTAAAAGTGTTTGAAAGTTCCTTCCGTGCTTGAGCTCTCAAAACTCCTCCCTATGTTGTACCCCTGCCCCTCTATTTATAGAGTGAGGTTGGGGGCAGGGGTCTTGGATGTATATAGCTGCTGGTGGGCCTGGGCTGAAGCAATCTGGCCTGGCAGCGTTCCGGTTCGGCGAAGCTTTGGTTCGGCCGTGCTTGGAGAAGGTTGGGGTTCGGTAGGGATGTGGTCCGGTGATAGGTTGGTTCGGCATAGGGGTGTGAAGCAGTTGATTCGGTGTTGTTTGGTTCGGCATAGGGGTGTGAAGCAGTTGGTTCGGTGTTGTTTGGTTCGGCGAGGCCTTGGACCGGTGGTAGATGGCAGGTGAGTAGGTTTGGTAGGTACTTGGATCGGTAGTGGGGATTGGTTCGGTAGGGATGTGATTCGGTGGTTTATGGAGGTGTAGCTGGTTTGGCAGTGAGCTGCCGAATGAAATTCTATAGATGGGAGTGCCGGATGAGGTAGTGCCGAATGAGGTAGTTACTCTTGGTGCCGAATGAACCTTATGCCCTTGAATCATGAGTGAAATACGCTTGCTGGCTGCTTCTTCTTGGTTCGATCGTGGAGGAAACGCACCCATCACTAATATTCCAGTTTTGACCAGAAAATGGGATAACAGGGTGCAAGCTGGGTTATTGGGCCGTTTTGGGTTTAGGTGTATTTGTTAATAAAAAAGATTTTTAAACTTAAAACTTAGAAAATTTATACCTCCATCGTTCGAAATCTGTTTGATACACGGTTTCTGGCGTTGGGTTCATATTAACTTATAGAACACACTCATGAAATCACTTGAGCCGTATGCTGTAGTATAATTTAATGGTCAATTAATACAGATCGTGTTTAATTATGCTATTTAGTAATTATAATTAATCCCTGACATCTTGTTAGCAGAAATAAACCCTGTTCTGCTATATTTAAGTTGAATAGATTATATTAGACATCTATTTAGCAGAATAAATCATCGTTCCGCTATTATGTTGGTTTGGATATTTATTTATCTGTCAGTTGATTATATTGGCACGTTATCTATCGATTTATAGTTGTGAATTTTATTTACATATCTGTTGTTTATGTAAATATCGTGTATTGACTTGAATGTCGATCTAAGTAATTAAATGGTAGCTTGTTTAAGTACTATTGAGATTGCTTAGCCTCTTTCCAAATTGGATAAGTTATGGATTTGAAATCAATTTAAATTTTATAACAATTTAAAAGTGAATGGTTAAATTAATTAAAAATGTTTAATTTCTAATTTCCTTTATGATGTTTAACGTTGATTTAAATTAATGATGTGTTAAGTTGTTTTAAATTAATACTTTTTAAAGTTATTTATTTATAATGCTTTAAGCTAATTATTATTTAATAAATAATGATTAAGAAAATTAATTCTTTTAATTAGTGATTATCCTAAGTAACTAATCTTTTAGTTAATGGTGTTTATAAGTTAATTAATTATTGTAAGTAAAGGTATTTAAGGATAATTAATTACTTTGTTAACAAGGTTTAGATTAATTAATTACTTTATTAAAAGGCATTTAAAGCTGATTAATTATATAATAATGATGTTTAAACTTAATTAATCATTTTTTTAATTGTATTTAAAGTTAATTAATTGATTTATTTATGGGGTTTATGTTAATTTAATTAGCTAAATAATATGCTTTAAATAATAATAATAATATTGTTTTATAAAATGGGTTTAAAGCTAATGGTTGGTTTATGAAAAGGGTTTTACTTAACAAATGAATTAAGTAAAGACTTTTATAGTTGGGAAAAGATTTTTTAAATCTAGAAAAGAGATGGATTTTATAGAACCTTATTTAACTGAATTTTATATGGAACCTATGAATTTAAATATTATTTCCATATACGATTCAGTTTGAATTTAACCAAGTTTATTAACTAATAAATAACCCTTCTTAATTATGGTGGTATGTAAATGCTTTTTCCATACTTAACACCGAAGGATAATGGGTTTCGGTTTATAATAAACAATGTTTTAAATGACATTCGTTTTTGATCCATTTAATATGATTTTGAAACATGATATCTTCCCTAAAGCTTTATGAATATACCTATGCATGTGAGATAAGTATATGAATATTTGGTGAATAATTAAAAGAGATTTAATTAATGGAATATTAATTAAATGAGGCTTAGTGGTTTCCACAGAAAATTAAATTTGTGATTTGATGTGTGTTTATTTGATAGTTAAATAACAGACTATCAAACCTTGGTCAGTTTTTAACTCTGCAAATATCTGAAGAAAACATGAGGATTATAGAGTACAGTTATCTTAGATGATACTACCGTACGTATAAATTCTCCTCTGTTTTTTGATAGATGATGACTGGTTATCATAGGTGTAGGTAGAGGATTGGCACCATTCATCTTTGCTTTGACTAGTATGTCAATGATATATTTTCTTTGGCATAAGAACATCTCTAAATTTGGTACCCTTGTGACTTCAATTCCCAGAAAATAATTTGGTGCACCAAGGTCCTTGATTGAGAATTGTTTGTTTGAAAATTAAATAAGATTGTTGACCTCTATATCATCATCGCTTGTGATAATCAAGTCATCAACATATATTAGAATATATATAGTTAAAAATTTGTTAATCCTTGTAAACAATGAAGTGTCAAATTTGGTAGACTAAAAGTTCAAACTAGTCAGAGTATCTTTCAGTTTATCAAACCAGACTCTGGGGCTCGTTTAAGCCCATAGATAGCTTTGTTAAGTCTGCATAAATATTTTATGTTTTGTTTATAACCCCATAGTTGTTCTGTGTACACCTCTTCCTTTAGATCTCTATTAAGAAAGACATTATTTACATCCAATTGCCTGATATTCCAATTTCTATGTAATGCTATAGTGAGTATGATTCTGATTGTTGTTGGTTTTACAACTGGAGAAAATGTCTCATCAAAGTCAAAACCATGTTGTTGAGTATATCCTTTTGCAATAAGCCTTGCTTTATATCTTGCAATAGTTCCATCTGGATTTTTCTTTACTTTGTATGTCCCTCTGCACCCCCACTATGTTCTTGTTTTCAGGTGGACAAATTAGATCTCATGTTTTGTTTTTTATGAGTGCAGTGTACTCTTCATCCATTGCTTTCTTCCCGTTTATATTTTTTATTGCTTGATCAAAATTATCTGGCTCTTCAGATTCTGCTATAGCAGTATATAACTTGGGTTTGAAAATTCCATTCTTTGATCTGGTAATCATATGATGTCCAGTTTGAGTCTGTTGTTTGTTTGATTGCTCGGCTGACCTTTGTTGCAGCACATATGAATTCTCTTGATCATTATCTTCACTTGTACTTCGTGTTTGGCTATTTGTAGGAGTGTGATTGAACTGGTCAGATTGCTCTGCCTGTTCATGACCTGGCTCAGTATGCACTGTGAGTTATGGATCAAAGTGATCTGTACCTTCCTCAATCCATTCCTTGCCCATCTCAGTTGGGTACAAAGGTATACCTGGTATAGATGTTTTTGGATTATGAACCTTTTCTGTTGTCCTTATATCTACACTAGTAAAAGGAAAAACATGCTCATTAAATACTACATGTCCACTCACAAATATTTTTCCATTGCTATCCAAACATTTGTACACTTTTTGATTTGTTGCATAGCCTAAGAAAGTACATTGAGTTGACCTAAAGTTTAATTTATGAGTATTATAAGGTCTTATATAGGGAAAACATAGACATCCAAAAGCTTTCAAACTATGATAATCGGGTTTTATATTAAACAAAGTTTCTATTGGACTTTCATTCTTCAAAATTTTACTTGGCAATGTATTAATCAAATAAACTATTGTACTAAAAGCATAAGGCCAAAATTTTAAAGGGAGAGTTGCTTGAGCCAATAAAGTAAGACCTGATTCCATAATATGTCTATGTTTTCTCTCAACTAAGCCATTTTGCTCAGACGTATATGAACATGTAATCCTATGAATTATTCCTTTCTTTTGAAAGAAATCATCAAGTGGCTTAAATTCAGTACCACCATCTGTTTGTAATATTTTGAGTTGATAACCAACTTGTTTTTCAACCTGAGTTATAAAATGCATCGCAGTTCTACAAGTTTTTGATTTACCTCTGAGAAAATATATCCAAGTATGTTTGGTGTATGCATCAACAAATGATATGTAATACTTGAACCCATGGTCTTAATTAATTGGTGTTGGACCCCATAGGTCAACTACAACCATTTCAAGGGGGTTAT